>JAIUNF010000002.1:6105000-7305000 GCA_022414665.1 Arthrinium puccinioides
AGTGCTGCGAACCTTGGAAGCAAGCACGCCAGCAAGCGCCTGCCTCTCCGCAACTGCAGCACAAATCTGGTCTCTTCCCACAATCGACTTGCACGAACTTGATCTAACCATCAACTCACTCGTGTTATGTCGGAGTAGTTGTGGTCATTCGGCACGAGCACTGCTGATCCAATAAAAATTGGAGACACGTTATATATATATTCAGATCTCGACTTCAAGTCCTTCCTTTCCTGCCTCTCTCCTGACCTGGGCCCTGAACCGTTTAACACCCAGCCACCACCAGTAATCATGGCCATCTTCACACCTCACTTCCTGGCCATGCTGATCCTCCTAGTGACCACCATGGCCTCAACCAAGCCTACCCAGCCGGCTTTTCGCAACATCATGTACCTGACCGGGTACGTCTCCTGAGTCCTACCTCGTCACCTCATCCACCAGTGACCACCCACCCAGCTAACCCTCCTTCAAGCCAACACCCTGCCCCCCGTCAGAAAAGAACCTCAAAGATCCAATTACGCACGTGGTCCTTGCCTTTATGAACTCGGGCATCTTCAACGAGAAGCAGTCCCCGACAACGTGGCCGCTCTTCATGTTGCCGGATGAGGCGCGCGCGCAGTTCGCACCGGGCACCAAGGTCATGGTCGCCATTGGGGGATGGGGCGACACGGCGGGCTTCAGCGAGGCTGCGAGGACAGACGAGAGCAGAGACAGGTTCTCCCGGAACGTCGCCAAGATGGTCGAGGACACAGGGGCGGATGGTGTGGATGTTGATTGGGAGTATCCCGGGTACGTTTGACTCTAAGCTCTTCCTTGATGGCTGTTTTGACCTACCTAAGCCCAGCCATACTCCCCTTCCAATATTCCACCACTAACGTTCCAACAGAGGCAACGGTGAAGACTACCTCACAACCCCCAACTCCGAGAAGGCTTGGGAGATTCCGTCTTATGTCCTCCTTCTACGCTCCTTGCGTATCCATCTCGGGCCTGGCAAGCTCCTCTCGGCCGCCACGCCCGGCAAACCCGGCGACATGCTCGCCTTTACGCCCGCAACCCTGCCGTCTATCGCCGACTCAGTCGACTTTCTCAACGTCATGACGTACGACCTGATGAACCGCCGCGACACCACTGTCATACACCACACCGGCGTCGCCAACTCCCTGTCCGCTATCGACGCGTACATCAGCCGCGGCGCCGACCCGGCCAAGTTGAACCTTGGCTTCGCGTTCTACGTCAAGTACTTCCGCGTGCCGCGCTCCTCGTGCGCCAACGAGAAGATAGGCTGCCCCGCGGGACTCATGGAGGACGCCACCACGGGTGCGGACCTTGGCAAGACGGGTGCGTTCAGCTGGCACGATACCGTACCCAGTGATGTCGCAGCTTCGTTTGCGCGCGCGACAAAGGATGGAGTGTACGACGATGAAGGAGGCGGGTTTTACTACTTTGATTTCTCCGGGGAGGAAGAGGAGGGGCTGTTCTGGACGTTTGACACGGACACTTGCTTCGCGGCCAAGTTTGACAAGATTGTGCGTCCCCGCGGGCTGGGTGGTGTGTTTGCGTGGGGACTGGGGGAGGATGGGGATGGGTTTAGGCGCCTCAGGGCTTCGAACGACGAGGTGAGGGCGCTGGAGAAGATGAGAGGCGCGGCGAAAGATGAGCTGTAGGGCGTTAATCACCCAAGGTCTGGCCTGCCAAGATGATTATGGGTGATGGAGGGTGTGCCACGGTTTTGGTCACAGCTTACGATAAGTAAGGAGCAGATACATCGCACCAAGTCTCCTTCCTTTCCACGACATTGCATCTCAAGGAAAGTAAAGCCAATACTAAAATCTCATCATCGTTGTTATTAGTAAATACATAAATGCCTTTGACTCCAACCCTTGTGAATTCGTTATACAAGACGCCATGCTATCCATTTCATTCCAGTCATGCTCCGCGAAAACATCAAAGTTATCGTCAAACTTCTCTCGTCGAACAGGGGTATTGTAAACCATGAGAACCGAGAAAAACGCCATGATATAAGGTAAAAATAAAAAAAAGTTGCAGAAAGCAACGCCGAGGGGTGATGTGTTGTTATATGAAGGTGACGGTATCAAAAGGTCGACATAACCTGACGAACCCAGTCCACTTCCGCACCCACACCGCCACCTCATCCGACAGCCTCGACCTAGGCGCCGGGGTACGCAGCCGGCGTCGCACCCTTGCCCGTGTTGGGCACCCTGTGGCCGCGACTCCTCAGGGCCTCGAGGGCGTCGATGACGGTGAGGAAGACCCAGAGCAGCCAGAGGACGAAGCCGAAGACGGTGGCGGCGGTGACGGCGCCGCAGTAGGCCGCGTCGGCGCCCCAGGCACGGCACTCCCAGGCGCTGACGACGACGGCGAGCGCGATGGAGCCGGCGAACCAGAAGATGCAGGTGAGGGCGTTGAGCACGAGGGCGGCCAGCTTGTGGAACCAAGAGGTCGCGTAGATGGGCACGATGCCGACGTACGCGAGCACCAGCAGCGACCAGACGCTGTTGAAGACCATGAAGTTGATGCGGTCGAAGACGTATCTGCGGTCGGCGCCGTAGGCGGTCAGGCCGAGCTCGATCAGGGCGAGGAGGGCGGCGGCGCCGTGGACGATGGGGAGGTAGCCTGCGGCCATTGTGGATGGGGAAGGGGGGTTTTGTTGTTGGGTATGTTTGGCTGGCTGGCTGGCTGGCTGGCTGGTTGGTTGGGTTGTGGTCGCGGAGGACAGCACTCGGGTAACGAGGAGGAGGGGTGGAGCTGTTGGTGGGAGTTTGTTGTACAAGCTGGGAGGATCTCTTCAAGTTGAAAGACGGGCAGGCCAGACAAAGAAGGGGAAGTACAAGAGATGCCGGCAGTCGCAGACATACATGTATGATATACAGAGTACTGACAAAACCCTGCAAGCCTGCCTGCCTCGCCACTCCCGCCTGCAACACCACCCCCCCTTGAACGCATGCTTGCGTTTTACTACGTAAGTGGGTGGCTTAGTGTCCCCTTGTCAAAAGCTGGTGTCATTCTGCACTTGCCGCAGCCAATCGATTCTAGTTGTCCGTTTTCTTGTTTTGTCACGGCCTTGCAGGCCCTGTTACGTTAGCGAAATAGTCAAGACATAGGGAGACGAGGTAAACAATGACGTAACCATCTTTTGTATCCGTCCGTCACATTGTTCTTGGACTGATTTCTCGAAGCTGAAGATCGCAGGTATTTTGTATCTTTGATCCTTCCCTATCTAGTCTCCAGGTCAGTCTCGACCAACAAGTAAGCGCGTTTCGACAACTACAGGTACCCGAAGATACCTACTTCGTAAGGATGAGCTGGCATGGACGCATCCCTCGTTGCTGGTTGGGTTTCGACGGCGCCACGATAAAACGTCAGCCACCAAAGGACAAAGTATGACGACATTGGTAGGCTTGGGCGGGCGGGGGGGGAGGGATCTGCAGTAGGGGCAAGAGCGCTAGCTAGCTGCCGTTCGTACCGAGCGGCTTCACTGCTTCAGTGCATCTTCGATGACTGTTTGTTTCATCTTGGTCCGGCCTTTGCTTGCTTACACAGTAAGTCAACTACTCCGTATCCGTACTCCGAACGAATACTCGGACAGGTCGTCCAACTACGTCAACGACACTATTATGTAGAGTCAGGCGTATTCCGTAGTGTTAGAGCATCATTGTCCCCCTGACGTGCCTTTGGTTGCGGTGAGAAGCGATTGATTGATTGGGCGTCATAACCATTCTTGTTCTAAACGCGGATCAAGCTAGCGGAAACTAAATAACCGAAGCAACGGACTGGATGACTCCTCCATTCTCCATCACCTCCTTCCTTGCGACCCCCAACACAGCACCGTGTACAACGCACAAGAACGGTACAGTTCCACTTCATCATTGGGCGCTGATGCCTTCATTTCATCACTCCTGGCCGAACGTTTGATTCAAGCGTCCAAGTGCAGAACGCCTCCACCCGAGCACTTTCATCCCAGCACCAATGGTCGGTCAGTCATGCTATTTGCACTCTAACGTCGACACAGCGTCGCTCGCTTCGTGCGATATGCATCGACAGCGCTAAACAGCTCTCGACCATCATACCGTCGCTGGCAAACCAGCATCTAATCTAGGGGCGATCAACATCCATGTCTCGTGACTTGCTGTCTATTTCCAGCTTGGGAAGCGATGGGTCTCGTTTCTCACGGGTGTCAACTCGGATCTGGAGCCAGTGTCCTTCCGTGCAGTCTGTCGAGGCCACTCCATCCGACTAGGATTGTGATCGAGATGTTGACTGTTCTCTTCTATGACCAGGAGAACGTGACTATCGCGGAGGTCATACGCGATGAGGCCCTGGCGTTGCTGATGGGCAGTGTTCCGAGATCCAGCAAAATGTCCACCGCTGTGGGTATGATTATCATGGGCTGTTGAGCTTCATGGCATCATCTCAAGGTGCACCGGGGCTCATGTCCAAATGGACGCACCCTCTCGACAGACCGTTTTCTGTCTCTAACAGCAGCGTTGTGCTCTCCGCGCGCGCGGCTCCCCTCGCCATCTACCAATGGCAGGCCGTACTCGGATACGCGGCGTGGTGTTGCGCAAAGATCGTGCCTCCCGGCTTCTTGTTTCCGCTTCGCGCATATTTTGCTGCAAGACATCATTGATGCCCATGCCCGCGATGGTATCGGGATGCGCCAAAGACCTGTCTCAACCGATGGCGCACGTGTCGCTTAAAGTAGTCAAACTCGATCTCCATACGTCCGGCTCTCTGGAGCTTGGGGAGGTCGCTGATCGAGACCCAGTGCGAGAGTTCGGCGTTGCAGTAGACGGAAGCCATGTTGACCTTGATCATCGAGACCTCGAGGAGTGGGGAAGCCTGAAGCTGCTCGGTTGGGAAACTGCAGTGGCTATTGGCGTAAGGTGATGAGTCGAGTGGGTAGTCTTCGAGGCAAGGATTGGGTGAGGCAGCAATGTCCAACAGTGGACTAGCGGGAGTAGGGAGCTGCCTTTATATGTCTGTTCCTACAGAAAAGGTGGTTTGTCGCCCTCCCACTTGGCTTGGGTTTGTGAAAGTCGTTGGGCTCCAACGTAGCTGCAGACCCGGAGAACCGCGAACTTTCTTTGGGGGGCTCAACCAGAGACGGTGGGAAATGAGATGAGAGCTGCACGTCGAAATTTGGAAATCTGGATTTATATTGGCAACGTGAGGGGATGAGACTCGTGCCAAAGTTCTGCGAATTGGACCGGCGTCTTCCGTCTAGCATTGCATATTGCATTCACCAGGCGTGTCGTTTCGTTGGACTTCGATCATGACCACCGGAAGGGGGGGAGGGAAGCTTCGAAAGTGTATAGAAGTGCAGTGCGTAATTCTTTGGCCTGGTTCACATCCCCGCGAAACTTCTTGAGGAGAAACAAAACGTCCCACGGCCGAGGAAATCCGAAAGTGTCTGAACATGTCAAGGGGGTTGAGCCATATTACGCAACATCGGCTTCGCACGGGCGTTCATCCTCTTATGCTACTTACTCCATCTTGGCTCCCAACTTACCCATAGTTTCGACTCACGAGACAGGTAATTCCCTCATGGTCTTCTGACGCTCTCCCTAGGACCCTAGGGGTCCACTGCCACTGCCGTTATTGGTCTGGACGTTGAACCGGTACACCCAATCCGGCCGATCGGTTTCAAGGCGTTGTTTATTCGTTCCCCGGGTTGCCTGCTTGGGACGGCGGGATGCCGGTGATTGGTCTCATCCGATGGATTGGGATCCTTCCCCTCTTGGCTAACCGCCTCACCACTTACAAGTGCACGACTAACTACTCCGTACTCAAGTCTCCATGGCGTCGCGGGCGCTAGGTCGTCAAAGAAGTGATCACGCACGCAGTAACGGCGAAGTCTGACGATCCCCCCTCTCCAGGGTGTCGCTCGGGGTTTCGGTTTATCGATTCAAGAAAATGGGGGAGTGGCGCGCCATACTGAAAAGGCATCAGATCTTGGTACGTGCAAGGGAGTCGTCATGTAATTACTGCCGTAACTACTCCGTACGTGGAGTTGCGTTGATCGTACCATGATGATCGCCCCTAACCGTAGGAGACTAACTAGACAACTAACGTTTAGGTAGAGCACCCCGGTCGGCGGTCTCTTGTCGATTGTCGGCCGTCGGTCTCTTTCCAAGTAGCTCTGACTGGCTCAACCCCGGCCTCGGTCGGGACTGGGTACTGTAGTTACTGGTACTGTCGATGCTGCGTCTCACCATTCTACCGTCGCAAATCCACCTTTGAGCCAACAACGTACGTATGGAGCATCAGGTACTCCGTAGTTACCGCCTTCTTCATTGCAAATGCATAGTCTCCCACCAACCAAGGCCCATTGATCCACCATGTCCTCCTTTCCGGCGGCAGACGATGAACAGACGCCTCTAATTAGACCCAACCACGACGCCGAGGACGACGACGAGGACGACGATGACGACGACGACGACGTCGTAGTGGTTCAGCATCGCGTGTTGCCCTCGCTCGCCCGCCGCCTCTACCTGTCACATTTCCTGTCGACGTGGAACTCGCGCGTCTTCGAGTTCGGCTCCGTCCTGTACCTAGCCAGGGTCTTTCCCGGGACATTGCTGCCGCTCTCCGTGTACGCCATCGTGCGAGGCCTAGCCGCGCTTGCCGGCGCATCGGCCGTTGGCCAATACATCGATACTGGCAACCGTCTCCGCGTTGTCCGCACGTCAATCGTCTATCAGCGGCTCTCCACGATCGCGTCATGCGTGCTGTTCCATCTCCTCGCCAACGGGCGCGTCGAGGCATCTGCTGGCAAGCGAGGTCTACTAGCAATGCTTATCGCTCTGGCCTGCGTGGAGAAGCTCTGCTCCATCATGAACCTGGTGTCCGTCGAGAAAGACTGGGTCGTCGTCATTGCCGGGAGTGACCAGGAGGCTCTACGGGTGACCAACGCGCAGATGCGACGTATAGACTTGCTGTGCAAGCTGTTCGGACCTCTGTGCATCGCGCTGCTGGACGGCTGGTCGACACAGCTCGCCATCGCTGTCAATCTCCTCTTCAACGTCGCCTCGGTTGGTTTCGAGTACTATGCCATTGCCCACGTCTACTATAACGTGCGAAAGCTCCAGGGGGCAAAAGGATCGCCCGTCGCCGAGTCGTCAGTGGTTGCGTCCGCGCAAGAGACTGAGAGCCGTCTCCGGCACAGCTGGAACCACGTCAAGACGACCTTGAGCCAGACCGTCGCCGACTTCAAGTCGTACTTGCGGCACCGCGCATTTCTTGCGTCGATCGCAGGTGCGCTTCTTTACTTTACAGTCCTCAGCTTCGGCGGGCAAATGGTCACGTATCTCCTCTCTGCCGGGTACAGCTCAACCCAGATTGGTGTCGCCAGGACCCTCAGCGTCGCGTTCGAGATACTGGCCACCTGGTTAGCTCCGTGGCTCATGGGCCGCATCGGGCCCATCAGAGCTGGGCTCTGGCTGGGCATGTTCCAAGCCAGCATGCTAGTCGCCGGCATCACCGTCTTCTGGGCGTACATCGACAGACCTGTGATCTCGGCTACCGCGCTTGTGGGCGGTACCATCCTCAGCCGCGTCGGGCTTCGAGGCTTCGATCTGTGCACACAAGTCATTGTGCAAGAGGTGAGACATTTCCTCTGCTTTCCTGCTTCCCTGCTTTCCATGCGAACGCAACCTTGACGGTCTTGCTGAACCCTTTCAACCGCACAGGATGTCGAACCAGAAAACCGCGGTGCGTTTTCGTCGGTAGAGGCTGCCTGGCACAGCGTGTTCGAACTACTCTGCTATGGGTCGACGGCCATCTTCCACCGACCCGAGCAGTTCCGATGGCCGGCGCTTCTGTCGGTCGTGGCGGTATCGTCGGCGAGCGCGGCCTACACGTATTTTGTATGGAAGAGGAGGGGACATCTGATGCACTTTGACAAGATTGCCAGGTTCTGCGGTAGTAGCAGGGGCATGCAGAGACAGTATGAGACGATCGTGGCGCGAATTGCGAGTGCCAACGGCATGTAGTCTTATACCACGCCCCAATTTCTCCTACCTTACCCACCACCATCTGTCTATCCATACGGAATATCTGCGGCGATGAAGCCCAGACAGAGGCGCCAAGGACCAGAAGAGATGAAAGCGGACCATTCCGCGACTCTAATCTCCCCATTTCTTTTCAAGATCTGGGGTTGAGACAAGACAGCGAATTGACAAGACAGATCTACGCACGCTTTCTTGGCATTACCAGCTCGCCAACCTCCTCGGGTCAAGCAGGGATGAGATGGTGGCTGACAGGACAGCGATTATCCGTACTTGGCACTCAAACCCGCCGTCTATTCCGCATGCCACGATCATCGATGCACCACGGCCGTTGCACGCTGAGCACACGTGCGGTCTCGACGAGGCGGGCGACTTGCAGGAACTTAATATCAATCTGTTGACCACCCCGAACCGAGAACCTTGTCGCCAAGGACAGCGTCCCCAGATAACTGACTGCGCGATTAACTTGCGGCCTGTATTGACCCCCCTTGACGCGAGCGACCCCCATGCCGCGGAGGACTCGCTCGATTGCCAATCCAACGCAACCTTTGGCCGATCCCAGCAACATGGTTCCCGCCGCCGCCTGGTCCGATTGGCCCATGCTACCCAGCCCAGGAACGGATGCACGTGTGGTAGCCATCTTCCAACATCACCGAGTCATCCTGCATGAAGCAGGCCGATAGCAACCCGCGGTGCCCCAGCCTCGCCATGTTTCCCAAAGCTTATAAAACCGCTCACGTCGCCCGGCTGGATGGCCGGGTTTCTTGCTCTCCATCGCGTCTTGCCTAGTCCAGTCCGCTGACTGTCTATCCCGTCAAGCTCCAAGACCCGCGTCGTCTCACTAGGTACCCCGTCGCCATGCTCTTCAGGCATGTTTCGGTGGCTGCGGCCCTCTTGGCCGCCACAGAGGTTGCTGCTTACCCCAAGCAGGCGTCCAACAAGATCCTAAACGTGCAGTTGGGAGCCAGGCCGTACTACCTGGTCGAGGACATGGAGGAGGGCTGGTTGAAGGACAAGCTGTCCTCGTGCTCCGAGGACAAGATGTGGCCTACCAAGTTCAGCATCTCGCACCGCGGCGGCGCGTGCCTGCAGTTCCCCGAGGAGACGACGCAGTCCATCATGGCCGGCACGCGCATGGGCGCCGGCATCCAGGAGTGCGACGTGGCCTTCACCAAGGACCGCCAGCTGGTCTGCCGCCACTCGCAGTGCGACCTGCACACGACGACCAACATCCTGACGACGCCCCTGGCCGACAAGTGCACGACCAAGTTCACGCCGGCGGCGGACGGCCAGCCCGCCACGGCCAAGTGCTGCACCAGCGACATCACGCTGGCCGAGTTCAAGACGCTCTGCGGCAAGATGGACGGGTTCAACACGTCGGCCACGACGGCCGCGTACGCCCAGAGCGGCACGCCCGCCTGGCGCACCGAGCTGTACAACCAGTGCGGCACCGTGCTCTCGCACAAGGACTTCATCGGGCTGGTCGACGGCCTCGGCCTCGAGTTCACGCCCGAGCTCAAGGCGCCCGAGGTGCCCATGCCGTTCGACGGCGACTACACGACGCAAAAGTACCAGCAGCAGCTGGTGGACGAGTACCGCGAGGCCGGCGTCGACTTCAAGCGCGTGTGGCCGCAGAGCTTCGTCTTCGCCGACGTCAAGTACTGGATCGACCACGAGCCCGACTTTGGCCGCCAGGCCGTGCTCCTCGACGAGAGCGCCGACACCCTCGAGGCCTTCCCCGCCGCCGTCCAGAACCTGACCTTTTACAAGGACAGCGGCGTCACCATCGTCGCCCCCCCCGCTGCCCTACCTCGTCACCCTCGACGGCAACAACAACATCGTGCCCAGCGCCTACGCCAAGGAGGCCAAGCGGCTCGGGCTCAAGATCATCACCTGGTCGCTGGAGCGTTCGGGGCCCTTGGCCAAGGTCAAGAACGGTCCGGATTATTACTACTCGACCTTTTTCAACGCCACCACCCGCGACGGCGACATCTTCAAGCTGGTCGACGTCCTGGCCCGCGAGGTGGGCGTCATGGGCATCTTCTCGGACTGGTCGGCGACCGTCACGTATTACGCTAATTGCATGGGGTTCTTCTAGGGGAAGGGGGGACTTCACGAGGAGGTTAGAAGGAATATTTAAAGTAGTAATGTCTAGACGATGGGGTGACGATGATAATGATTATTGACAAGGAATTAGCGCGGTGATCTGTGACGTGACTTGGTATTGACCTGAACACTACACGGACCCAGCTGCCATGAGATACCTCGAGTGTCAGCTTACGATGTCATGTAGTCATGCATCTTTCCGAGCAAACATCGCTGGATGTGCCGTATAGGCGTATGCGTACAGCTGTGACGGGAGAGAAGCCGTCAACAGCAGGTTATATACATGTAAGTAGTAAGATGTATGTTGAATCTCCTCGACATTTTATCCATCGTTTGTCCTTATCTAGGCCACCTTTTAGTTTACGCTGCTACTAGAGTACCCTTCGTGGCCCATAAACCGAGACCTCGTCAATAAGATTATCAGAATAGAAAAGACGGTGTCCTAGTGTTTGTGACGAGTAGATGTAAGCAGCAACCCGAGTAGAATATCGCCAATAGCAAACAAGTGCTTCTCCGTGTCCATTTCCCAAGTATTTGAGCATTTCGCTTGGTAGTAGCTGCTATAAAGTGATGACGATGGATCTTCTCTTTGTAGAAATGTCATCGTCTCCAACAGTTCCCGTCATCCCTTCACCCTGAGTCTCAACGGGCAAACGCTGATCGGGGCTACAAGAGGAGCTCTTTGTGAGAATCTTGCCGGGGATCCCGCTCTCGACATCCATACTGGAGAGCGCCTGTTCGGAGAGCGTGGGCCGGGGTCTCTTCCACGGAGCCCGCCCGTCGCGTCCGGGGACGACGCCCGGCGGCGGGGACCTTGCCCCCGAGTCCGACGTCGACGAGCCGGGCGTCTTCTCGACCGACAGGCGGACCCATCTGGATCTGAGCAGCATGATCATGGAGCGCAAGGTCGGCACGCACGAGCAGATGACGGCCACGTCCAGCTCGATGACGCTCCAGTAGGCCAGCGGGATCCAGTCGGCTGCCATGCCCCGTTGTCAGTGTTTTGCGTCACTTGTAGGATCTGGGGCTGTGGGTAAAAATATGCGTACCTGTCGGGTTGGAGCTGTTGCCGAAAACGATCAGAGACTGGAGCCGGACCAAGCTCACGATGGTGGTGCTAGAAGCCACACATTAGCTGTCGGGCATACGCCGTGCTTTGGGGTGAGAGTACGCACACAGCACCGAACGAGAACATGACAATCACCGAGAGCTTCTTGTCTAAGCTCAACTGTAGCTTCCAGAGACATCTAATCGGCAACGCGATAACAACAAGGTCGAGGACGATGTTGATCACGGTGTTCACCCAAAGCTGGACGGAGATGTCACTGCACACCCCGTGAGCGGCAGGATCGAGCCGTTTCCAGGTATAGTCGAAGGGCCGGCACTGTAGGCCCGTGGCGACCATCCAGGTGATGACCCAGCAGGCAGCCACGCCGATGGTGACAAAGACTTGTATGCGAAACTTTTCATCCGGGAAGATTCTGAGCATGAACAACAGGATGGAGATCTTGATCATGCCCTGGGCCACGATATAAGGAAACTCGGCGATGACGAAAGACTGAGGCGTGTGTTCTTTGTCAGCAACCATGCGGCTTGCACCCCAGCCAGTTGTCATTCAAAACTCACACGGAGGATCCTCTCGATCTCATCCAGCCTCAGCGTCCAGATGTCCCGCCCGAAGCCGTACGTATCGGCTGTGCGCGCGGTGTTTAGATCAGCAGCCACTCGACACCAGACAGACGCTCATTCGCTTACTTGCTACGCCCCCGCGGCGGCAAGACACGTCAGGGTCATGGAAGCAATGGCCGTGTAGTCGTCCCACCACCATTTCCCGCATCTCCTCGAGATCACCTTGAATAGGATACGAGTGAGGAAGATGGCCAAGGTGATACTGGCACCGGCGAGGGTCAACACTATTAGAAAGTGAGACTCGTTCTTCACCGGCTCGTTACACATTGTAGCCGACGCATTCTTGGTGGCTGCGGTGGTTGTCAGAAGCCAGACTTTGCATACCGGTCTGGAATCAGGGTGCTCTCACCCAGCTGGTCGATTGTATTGCATCCATTTGTCACGCAGACGGTGACTTGGTCCTGGAAAGTTTGATCCGCGCACAAGCACGTCGTGTCGAGACCGCATCCCGTACCAGAAATATACTGGGTGAGGCAGGTGAGCTACATCCTCGTCAGATGTTCGTCCATTTTCGTCGTGCGGGTGCCGTCATAACTCATGGGGAACAGGGGCTTACCGCACAGCTGGGGTATAGGTTTAATGCCTGCGTTATAGAAGCGTCGGCGGCGACGACGCCGGAGGCGACGCAACATGCCAGCAAGAGCAGCCTGTGTAGGAACTTCATCCTCGAGTGTGTTGCTCACGGCTGCGATGAGTCTCGAAGAACGAAAACAAGTCCGACCATGGAACATGAAAGACGCATGTTATATCTGCCGACAGTGACGTTTGGTGGGTTTCACCCTCAGTGTGTGGACATTTGTTTTGGGTATCTGTGGAGAGTTCCCTAGGCTGGAAGTATGTCTTGCATTAGCACTCTCCAAATTCTGCTGATCTCAACTGCTTCCGCCGCTTGGGTTGTATTTCGAACATATCCACCACGCCAGTTCATGATGCCTATGTACTAACTAGTACGCTACTTTTTTTGCACATGGGTGGCCTTCAGGCCATCGCACTACAGCGCGTCCTGGTTTACCATGTGCCCAGTTTCCCAGACTTGCCCAAGCTATCAGACACACAAAACTCGAGATGGAAAGCACGGGAAACCACCGGCTCACCTATCTATACCAGATGACCGACCTCCAACACCGGCCGGCAGAGAGTCGTCAACACAGCAGCCTGCTGAGTCATGATATGCATTAGACCGCGAAGACTAACCACATAGGATCGTCACGTTACTTCGGATGGCCGGCTCGGGATGGGCTGTAACTTGGATTCGATGGATTCGGCAAAGTGGGAAACTGAAGACAGGCTGACTTTTGGTTCATTGGCCCCGGAGTCGGGGGCCGGACGAGTGTTGGCGTTGGGTCTTTTCATCTATTTTGGTTTCAAGTACACGCGCAGTACGACGCAACTTGGGACCTGTAAACTCAATCGTGATCCCGGCACCATGATCAGAAAAGTCACCGCTTCCCCAAAACAGAAATGTGGTCACCCAAATCTGGCCCTCTGGACATACCCAAGCTCCACCGTGTATATCATTGCCAAGGAGGGTGTTCCTAACACCTTCCCCTTTGGCGAATCTCCGCCTTGCTGACCTGCAATCAAGGTTCGCCCAGGTTTTTCGAGACACCAAAATTCTCCTCCATTCGCCAGTCACTCCCAGGCCAAGATCACATTTAACACCGAGATGGTGCCGTATAGGTTCGTACCATTCCCTGATGGGGACCATGTGATGACTAAATTTGGGGTACCCAAAACGCAGGGGAACGGTAGGACTGTCGAGATTACTGGAGTATCGAAACTCAAGCTCTTCTTTAGCTCCGGTAATGGGATCAAACGACTCGTACCTGAGGTAAAATAAGACCTGTTTGTGCCTGACAAGCATCCAAACAGCGATCCCAATGGCTACCGACGCAGTACTCGGATTCTCGTCCGTATATATTGACGACGACTTGTGCGTGGAGACTGCCGAGGCCTGTTGGCCTTCCGGAAATTCACTCAGGCAGAGAAAGAGCTCTATTGTTAGATGATGTCCGAGTGCCATTTTCTCTCAGGGGTATCGCGCGGCCACGCACCCCTGTCAACACCAACAATGTGCATATAACGTTAAACCCAACCATCTGTGCGGCCTAGTGCGTTCGATTTTTGGAAATTATCCTCCAATATAGTCAGGCCATCAATTAAAGGTTTGCCGCTGTTGGGATCAATGGGAGGCGAGGTGCATCTGCCCTAGCATGAGGTGTGCTTGCCAAGCATGACTCCCAAAGCAGAATTTACACAGTCAATACTGGAGACGAACAAAAGCCACGTACTGTACTGGAGTAGTACCCTGAGTATCTTCTCCTGGACTTTACGTGCATATAATATGGTTCAGCTAGACAACCTAGTTGAATAGAACCAAATCGAATCGAATATACGAGTATGGCATACCATTTCACCTGTCTACTTAGGCATCGAGGGATTCACTGATGGCACAGAACGCACGTCCACGAAGTCAACGGGATGCCCCGAGGTTACATTATCCACCAGACTGACACGGACTGGCATGAAGCCCAATCACAGTTGCGAGTTTAGTAATTGGCCGGTGTGAGCCCCAGACGAGGTAACCTCGACCCGTCAAGACCCGGCTCTAGCGACGGCGAGCTTTCGGACTGTTCATCTTACACAAAAAGGATTGGTCGCTTCAACACCCCTGCATATATTCCGGGGTACATGGACGACCCGTGCCGAGAGTGCCGCCCCTCATGGAATTGGGGATGAAAAGTATCGCCAAGCGCTATACGGCGGTTGCGTATAGCGTCAGCCTAGGGTTATTTTCAACAAAGTGGACCAACCTTCACATTCAGCAGCCATCCGCCAAGTAAGAAACTTGCTCATCACGGCCAACTCGTGATTTGATAATACCAGACAACTGTTCTCTTTTTACGTAGCTGGTAGATGAGTACCAGCATGGTACCGTCAAGCACGCACGGTTGACTCTGCTACTTGGCAGCATGTATTTCTAGTCCAGTGTCGGTACGGTTTGTTAAAAGAGTCACTTGGTAGAAAAATCAAGGCCTTGCACCACATGGGTTACTATTGAAATTATTATTGTTAAATACAATGATAAGGGTAATCCTTCACAGGGCCAAGACTACTCCTTGTGGCGGGTACGACTTGGATTATGTATCAATGTGGGATCCTTCAAGGATTTGACGAAGCGGACCGCTATAAAAAATGACATACTGTCTGGAACATGCATTTGCTGCGGTGTCACAGATTATACGCATAGTACATCTGCGCTCTGCCGGTTGTGCCGGTGCTGGGCTGGGGGCCGAGTTTCCTTACCGGTACAAGGTTGGCAACTTGGCGCCTGCTGCACCCACCGTATAGACAATTAGCTCCGCAGTATTCCGTGCCGCTTCTCGGTCTGATGCGCCGAGCTGCAAGGTGCTTTGGTTCTATTGGTGAGTGTTAAGGACTAGCTGCAACTGAATAGGAGGTACGGCATGAAGTTCATTGCTCGGCTCCTGCACCGTCCTTGTTTAAAAGACGAATAAACCAACAGACGTGACTGTGCCACTCGTATTGGTACCATCACAGCCCTTTACCAGTCCTTTGATTGGTGGTTGAGCCCGACCGTAGAGTAACTAGAGTCCGGACGCTACGCCCATCTCACGAGCGAGACTGTTGTGACCTGCAATGCATCGAGTAAGGCCAAGGACTAGCCAAGCACATGTGGAATTTGTGTCGCGTTTTATCTTGGGACCACAGCACAGAACAACTGCCAACATGGCTGAGTGGCTCAAGACGGACGAGTGCCTGTTCAACCAATGTGAGACTTGGTGGCGAGGCCGACAGCCTCGAGGTGTATAAAGCAGGGAAACCCACGACCTCGAGTCCCGGAAAATCATCATTCAAACCATCACCATCTATCCTCATACCTACCCAAGCCATTCTGCCCAGCATGAAGTACCTCGCCGCCCTCGTCAGCCTCGTCGCCACCGCCTCGGCCATCGACCTGTACTTGCACACCAACAACGACTGTGGCGGCAGCAACGCCCTCCGCTGCAACGGCATCAACCCCGACACCTGCTGCGGCACCGACGCCAGCAACAGCCCCTACCAGTCCATCGCTGTCCGCGGCATCGGCGGCGGCTGGAATCTCCAGGGCAGGGGCTACGCCGGCGGCCGCTGCAGCCAGCTGCAGACGGTCTCGGGCAACAACGGCAACGACTGGATCTGCAACCGCTCCAACGGGTTCCGCTACACCGGTGCCGGCTACAACTTTGCGAGCCGGAAGCGGACTGATCCCATTGTCGGGTCTGAGTGTCAAAGGCCGAATGCCCTGGTCCTGGCCGATGGCACCGAATACGACCTGACTAGCCTGAACGATGATGACTTTGATAGCCTGTGAGAACTGCCCTTCCTATGAGGGAGATATCTATTCCCCATTTTTCTAACTCTTATTCTCTCCATCCAGCGTCGCAATCGGTCTCAACGCGACGGGCCCTGCGGATGTCCCGCAGCAGCTGCAGCCCTTCCAGATCAACTAGAGAAGAGTTGATGATGGAGTTACCGGTACACGGCTGATAAGATGACATTCGCTATAATGGCGATACTGTGGATATTATCGCTCGTTTGTCCTTACCGTCCTGTACTATCACGGGTCTGGCCTGTGTCTTTTAGTTTGCTCGGGTACTTTCGAGCCGACTTTCTCTTCTGGGCTTTTTAACAAAGCTCCGGACTCTTTCTTGCTTCGATAGGTTCCGTTTAGTCAATTGCATGACATGATCATGACGTGCCGCGACCACGAAATCTCCGTGATACCGGCAAAGTTGGGGAGAAACTGACGAAAGGGCCTCGGAACAGGTAGCCTACCAAATGGTCTAGAAATACGTGCAGTAGTATCAAGAATAAATCCATGCCAGAAAGTTCTCCCACCATACAAGATGACCGGCAGCACCGACCTCATGACCAAGAGTCAGCGTCTTGACAACAGTCATGGTGGATTGGGTTTGGAGTCTGCGGCAACTCTCATGTGACACGGTATTGCCAGCGTGAATGACTAGTCACTAAACATCAGTCAGTGTTGTAACTAAAACAAGTCTAGTCAAATCACCCATATGAAATAATTCGTTATATTGTTTAATGAAAAGGGAAAGTCATTTATAAACGAGTCTTCAAGAATTGGAAATCTATAATTACTGCATAAAAGTAAAGTCTATACTAATAAGCATAAATGAGAGTTTGTATAGTAACTACTATGTAGTAAATACTGATACGCCCGCTACTATATAGCATACGACGATACTTCTACAACGACAAAATTCGAAGCGTAACGCTCTCGAACAGCGCCGGACTTCGCTTTAAGCCGCAAACGCCGAGAAGTGATACTGTTAGTATTACCTTATTCGGACCGTACGGTGAATACGTGAAGCATAGTGATATCTGATTGATTTACTAAGGCATAAAGAAGGGAATAAAGAGAGGACGTCCAATAGCTGCTGCAGCTGCTATTTAAGGTGGTAAAGGTGGTAGGATCGGATGCGTAAGCAGTCCGACGTCCGGCCCACGTACCGGATATCCGTTGCAGCTGCTGTGGTAGTTTCCACAACAAGGCACTGCCACGCAACAGGAACATTTGAAGCCGACCGAGACAACAATTACGTAGAAAACTCAATCAGTAGCTTATTTCGCATGTCAGATACGTATGGGTGTATGAGCAGGCTCACATGTACTCACTTCTGAGAACTGGCCTCCGACCATAGACCCATAGGTCAACACCCAAAGCCCTTGGGCCTTAGCTACGGTCCGCGAGCTTCATGTTCAATGTCGCGATTTTCTCCTCCAGTTGTCCATAAAACTTGTGGTTAGCTCCCAGCCCATGCCCACCAACGAGGGGAATGCTGACCTCCAACTCCCTGCACAGATCTAGGGCCGCTTCGAGATCCCCCTTTCTCTCCAGGCACTTGACCAGCTCCCACACGTGGAAGATGCGGTCAGGGTGCTCGCCGTCTAGGTCGCTCGCTTTTGCGTATTGCTCCTTGTCTGTTGCCTGCTTCAGATATTCCTCGGCGTCGTCCAGCCTGTCCTTCATCATCAGCACCTCGGCGTACCACTTCTTGCCCGCCAGCACGCCGAGGTGGCCGTCACCCATGTCTCTTCTTGCCTCGTCGAGTGTCACCCGCAACAGCTCCTCGGCCTTGTCCAGGCGTTGAGAGCTGGCCTCTAGGAGACCGCGCACTGCCATGACGCGTCCGTACTGCGCCCTTCCGTACAGCGTGTAGGGATGGCCCTTGCCAAGGATCTTCTCCCGCCGCTGGACGACGTGCGTGCTCAGCTCCTCAGCTTCGACGAGATCGCTCCGGCGCTGTGCTTCGTCTGCGGATTCCCGTGCCATGTGCATCAGGGCGCCGGCGAGGTTTTCATCGTACATGAGCGACTCCAGTTCCGGAACTACATCACCCCCTTCCTTCACGAGCTTCCGGGTCATGCGGATGACGTCCCGGTGTTTCTGGACCGACGCGGAGAAATCAAAATAGAAAAAGTGCACCTTTCCAATAAGGCTGAGGCAGTGGATAGTCTTCCTGTGGCCCTCCCCGTACGCCTCCATCAGCCCGTCGTAAGCCTGCTTGCATAGCTGAAACGACTCGGTGATTCTGCCCTGCGCTAGGACGCTCTCGGCCAGCTGCGTTGTGATGTCCAAGGTTCGAGGATGCCTCATCCCCAAGGTCTTGCGGCGAGAGGTGAAGACTTGGCGGAGCAGGACTGTGGACTCTTTCCGCCGCGTCTGGTGCAGCAAGGCAATCGCCAGTCCCAGCTTGGCGAGAAGGGCATTCTGGTTATCGGGTCCCAGTCGCCAGATGAGGTAATCGTGCACCTTGGAGAGTAGTTCCTCGGCCTTCTGGTATTTGCCGCACTCAAGGAATACTTTGCCGAAGCGGGCATATTCGCTGATCTGCATCTGTTCCTGCCACGGTCCATACGAGAGTTTGAATGGCCATCGTAACAGCCTCTTCGGCCACCACTCGTTTCTTTGTGCCATGTTTTTCTGGATCTGGTTTTGGACCGATGCAGAGCACTTCAGGACGTGTTCAATGTGCGGTGCCAAGGCCTGACGCATGGCCACTTCATCGTCGCCGTCGCCGCCGACGAGACGTATTGAACTCGAAAGGATGGTCAAAGCAAGCTGGCAATACAGGGCCTTCTCGGGGTCAGATAGTCGCGGCCCTCCGCGAACCCACTCTTGCACGAGAGGATGCATGTTATACATGTCAACCTGGCGATAATCCTCTTCGTCACCGTCTGCATTGTCTTCCCCGATCGTAGATCGAGTGATCAGTCCCCGAGACGTCAAGAGGCGTAGCGCACTACGCACACGGCTGTCCACCTGTCCTCTCAGGTCATCCAAATCCAGTCTCCCCGGGTTCTTCAGGGCCTCTGGAAGGATGGGTGCAAATGAGAGGCTACTGACCGCGACCTGTATAGCTTGCTGAAAGTATTCTTGCCAAGAACGTGGGTTCTTCAAGCCCAAACGTTGCAAGATCTCGTTCTCGCGGGCTTCGCCCTCGGCTCGATCGATGGCCTCGAGAGTCGGGTTGAGGGCAGCTTGAATAAGAAAGTCGACACGGATGTTCCGGAAGTGTAAGAAGGATGATATTTGGAGAAGCTGGAGAGCATCCGAGAACTCTTCCTCGTTCGTGGACCCCATCTTCAGCTGTCGGATAGTGAGCAGCTCAAAGCTGGCAAAGATGGGCAAGTTGTCCTCTTTGATGACGTCCACCATCTCCAACGAGCCTTGCAGGCTTTTGTGGTTATTATCACGGTTTCGCTTCCATTCCAGGCGGATTCTCCTTGCTTCTTTCTTGAAATGTGATATGTAATCACCCAATTTCAGATTGAAGTGCGAGATGGCTTTGCCCGCGTGTACGAGGGCAAGCGGCAAGTGGTAAAGCTCCTGGCAGATGTTCCGGGCCGTTTCAAGCACAGAGGACGTCCGCGACTCATGTCTATACCTGGCCGCCGTGAGAAGCAAATCGCTCGCATCATCTGGCTTCATGTCGGCGAGCTCGAGGTACCCCTTTTTCCCGGCCGTACCGAAGCTCACTTTCGCAGGGTTACGCGTCGTCACGATCACGTGGCCTTTATCTCCGGGAGGGGATAGTTTCTCGAGCGATATATTGTCGTCGTCTGCATTGTCGATGATGAGAAGCCAGGGGTGCATGGGATGTCGGTTGGCCAGGAACTGCTTGGCCGCCTGCTCTGTTGTGTTCTCACCAAATAGCTTGGCCATCTCGACGAAAGACCGGGTGGCATTTGCTTCGCTGCTTGCATCGACCCAGAATACGCCCCAGAACTGCGCCATGTGCTCGGTAGCGTACTTGAAAGCAAGCTCCGTCTTTCCTGTGCCGGGCTGACCGTGGATGACGAATCGCTTCTGCACGGACACGGGCGAGTCTGACTGATCAGCCTCGAAGGCTTTCCTGATCTCCTCCAGCTTCTCCAGCTGGCCAATGTAGTAACTGTTGGCGGGCGCACGATCGGGGAAGTGTTTGTTTCTGAACATGAAGCGCCAGGAACGGTGCATTCCCTCAGCCTGCTTGAGGGCCTTGGCCGCCTCCAGGTCGTCTAACGGAAAGTTCATCTGGTTTTTGAGACGCTTTGCAGTCTGGTGTGCCTCATACTCTGCGGCACGTAGACTCTCCCTGCTCGAGTCCGATTTCTCCTCCAGGTCCACTTCTCTAGCAGACTTGACGGTGGCTTTGTGCTGCGCGAGATGGAGGGCGGTCTGCAGCAGGCACAGGAGCTTCCTGTAGCGGCCCAGCTTTCGAACTGCATCTTCATATCCCGCCAAGACCTCGAAAAACCGATTCGGACTGGGCCTCATTAACGGGGAAGAGAGAGCATGAGTGGTCTCTGGGTTGATCCGCTGGTTAAGATGGCGGTGCAGGGGACTGGCAGCCTCGGCCAGGCAGCGACCTGCAATCTGGTTAGTGAGATCCCAGATTTCCATCAGGATCTTGTTCTCGTCGGATGAACCGCCCCAGGTCTGGCTACTGGTCTGGTGTTCATCTAGCTTTTCACACTCGAAGCCCAGGGAGTCGGCGACTTCCTCCAACTCGAAAAAGTGATTCGGTATGTTATCTGTCCATGCTTCCTTTATCCGGATGAGGCATTTCAAGATGGCCCTCAAGGTATGGCGCAGTGATGCGAGAGAGCCATCGTGGTACGGCTGGATGGGCTGGTTGTCCTGGACAGTAAGAGTCGTCGGAAGCATCACGAGCAGCGTGCTCGATGTTGAAGGTGATGGCGAGCACCGGTTGCTATTCGTGTTGTCCATCGCGGCAATTTGTCACCATGTTGTTAGCACAGGAGAGCGGCCAGGTGGGAGTCTCGAGTTTTTCCAGCTGACGGGCAGACGGGGTGGTCTCGTCGTCCCCCAGACTGATCAGAAGCAGTGAGGCCCTCGTCTGCGAGGCCTCGTGTCTCAAGTAGGGTGTGTGGAGCAGGCAACAGTATATGCAGCAAACCGTCGCGGGCTATGCCAAGGTAGGGTAGGTAGGTACCTGTACAACTGAAATGTGGACTGGAGTCCCACGCCTGTTTAGCCACCCTGCGCGCCGTTCAGAATGCAAGGCTCCGTCTTAATCGCTCGGGCGTATTACCTAGTAGGGGCAGCCAAGCCGTACAGAACACTTTCGCGGTACGGTGGTGCGGTGATGCAGTGATTGATTGGGTATACCCATGCCGCGTCTCCTGAGCTGTTTACCAGTGAGAGAGCTCGCCTACGCGTCCGATATGAGAGAAGTAGAGATACCCCACAGTACAGCCACCGAGTCACACTTTCACCGCCTCGAACAGGTAAGTCACCGGGATGGGGTGTCAGGATATCAAAGCAGTTGGTGCGGATTTTCGGAATACATTTTGCGCACAGCTACGTTCTAGCATATGGGCGAGTTTGGACGTGCAGGGTAACACAGACTACTAAGACTAGGCATATACTATTCCCTGCGCTACAAACTATTCGAGTAAAACTTTGACTCCCTCAGCGCTGGACAAAACAATGCTCAAGTGCTGCTTCTCGGCCCCGACAGGCTCGTTAGGCACGCCAGGGGGCAATCGGATATTGGGATATCTCTGCAGAATCCTCACTACGGCGTAGCTCGACTCCATGATGGCGTAGTCCTCTTAAATGAAGTGAGAATGACTTAGCAAAAGCGTAATCTGGAACGGTGGATGGACGAGAGAAAACACAACTTACTGCCGAGACAGACTCGTGGTCCACCATGAAAATCTAGAAACCCACCCAGCCCAGCTTTGCGGACCAGTTCGCCATCTTCCCACCGGCCTGGGCGATATACACGAGCATCGGGCCCATAGATGGCTTCGTTGCGGTGCAGATGGTATGTAGACCAGCCGAGTCCGACGCCTTTACGGATCATGACTGGCGATTCACCATCCGGTCCACCCCCACGGGGTAGCACAGTAGTCCGAGTCGCGAAACGAACGTTGACAGGGAGCTGTGGGTATAGGCGGAGAGCTGGGATAGAACATGGTCAGCCGATATCCACAGGGCAGGGGTATACGACGAACACACTCTCATTGAGGCAGCATCGTAAGAACGGGAGCTGCTGGATGTTCTTCCGCGTGAGCTCGCCAGACTCGGGGAGCGCTGCCTCGGCCATCTCAGCCTTGATCCGGTCTATCAGCTCGGGGTTGCGGACGAGATGAAAGCTATCGAGACGTCAGGTTCCGGTTGCGGGTGGTTTTCCGAGAGGCAGGTAGGCAGGCTTACAACGTCCAACTCAACAGACAAGCTGTTGTATCTCGGCCTGCTATCAGGACGTGCAGGAGTTGGTCGCGAACGATGCTGCGATCTTGAGTATCGCGCCACAGGTCCACGATGAACGCATACTTTTCCATAGCGGCTTCCTCCCCGTATTCTTCCATATAATTCAAGGCTTTATCGGCAAAGAAGGTAGCCCAGTCGCGCACGCCCTTGCAGGCCTCGCGAAATTTCCGTGGCGTATACAGCCAAGACAAATCAGCGAGGCGGAGCCGGATGGCCGAGACCAAGGTGGCGTACTCGAAGTTATCACGGAGTGCAAACCGCTCTTGCTCGGGCAGGCTGCTGTGGGGCTCACCAAAAAGGAGGTGTGTGGTCGTACCCAGCGTGTATTCGAAGAAATGGGGTTGCATGTCAACAACGCCCGAAGCATCGGCCACGGCCTCGCGCCCGAGGGAGTCGAGCAGCATGCTGGCGTGCTGGCCGAAGGCGGTCAGCTCGGCCTCTCGGATACGCGAGAATTGGCGGCGCAACAGCTCCCGAGAATGACGCCAGGCCGGGCCGTCTTGCGTGAAGATGCCCTCGCCCAGAAGCGGCATGAGCCCCATGCGGCGAGACCCCAGGCCGAAATCCTCGAAGCGAGTGCTCAGGATGGCCTCGATATTGATGGGATCGGTTATGATGTATCCCTCCCCAAGAATATCAACCCGCACCGTAGGCGCAATGGAGAGATATCGCGTCTGAAACTCGAGCAGACGACCGCTGGGCAGGGCGTCGTACTGACGTTTGAGCAGGTCGAGAGCCAGAGGCCACTTGTATGGCAGCGTAGCCTGAACCGGCTGACAGCCGTGCTGAGCTGCGACGGCTTCCTCTTCACGTCTCACTTTCTGGTGCCCGTAGTACCAACGGACGCAATACACCAGAACCCAGGCGAGCACGAGGCTGCGCAGCACAAGCAATGCCCACTCTCTCGGTGCACCGACATCGACAAGGGGAATGAAGGACAACATTGCTTGTGCATCCAGATGCGAAGTACAACTTTGGACCGATAATGTAAGCCAGATGTGAAGTACGGGTCTAGAACGAGAATGAAAGAAAGACGAGATCGCCAGGGAGGCTTCTCGTGGAAAGCGTGGACCGGTCACCGTGGTGGTGGCACTGGTGGGGTACGGATAGAAGCTACGGTAGATGCAGGATGTAACAAATGAGGCCAGACGGTGTCACGGTCGGTGGCTGAAGCCTGGCAATTCCCAACTGGACTATCGCCGTATTTGCAGCCGACACAATGCAAGCGAGCGGATAGATAAGACCAGGCTCTGGCAGGCGTTTCGCTCATTGGGCAAGCGCCTGGGTGGAATCGATGAATGTTGGTTGACTGCAGGTGCACCATGCAGGGTGCAGGCTGCAGCAGCCAGCCTGCAGAAAAGCGGGTGGCGAGCAGGGCTGCGATACGGCAGCTCAATGCTACCACTGTTCAGAATGATTTTTTGTGGGTTTATTCGCTCTGCACTCACGCCACTGGTCTTTAAGCCCACGCCATTACAGGGGCCACATTATTTTGACAGCCGGCGAACTAGCGCAGGCAGGCCTTAATCGCAGCGCAGCGTAGTAAACGGAGTAGTAACATATAGGTTAACTAGCTGCCAGCTGGCAAATACGGCGCTAGTCCCGCGTACGCACCCTCTAAGGGGGTGCGCCCGGTTTCAATTTCATTTCTGAACAGTGGTAGCATTGAGCTGCCGTACTGCGAGCCTGCGACATCACACGTCTCGGTACTGTGTATATGATTGGAAGATAGGTATCCGTACATTACAACCATTCGAACTTCGACTGGTGTCACAGTACTGTGTACTTCGTACGGTCTGTGACCCCAACGGCCAACGGTTCCATTGTCCAATAGGCTCCTCCGACCCCACAGAGTCACAGACGCGGGAGTCCGGGACACCTCCGCGCAAGTTGCAACAGGGTCAACTTTCAAGGACTCGGGGTGGAGCCTTGGAGGCTGCAAGCACACACCCTCACACACACTGCAGGAGCATAGCAAGCGCTTTCGTCTCGATGGTGTGGTGTCCTATCGACTCAGACCATGCCATGTGTCACCACACCACACAGCCGACCCGGGTTTCAGCTGAAGTTGCTAGTAGGGATGTCGACGGCCGTGACGCGGCCCGCGTCGCTGCGGAGAGGAAGATTGGGGGCTGGTTGGACCGTCAGTGGGCGGCTAGTTGGAGCCTCGGCCGATAAGCTGAGCTTTCTGCACATTTGTACCGGTATCTCTATAGACTATGGGAGGGCACTGCGTACTTGAAACTTTCTGTTGATTATCGTCCGGCGTCATCATCTCCGTCGCGGTCGGTGGTCATTCGAGATGTCCACCCAGAACTCTGGGCTGCCCTCAGCGCCCGATATTATAACCTACGTCGGCGTGCCCTTGGCCGTTCTTGGGCTGCTCCCGCTTGTCTACAATGTCTTGGTCACCACGGTCCATTGGTACAGGATCAAGCAGGAACTACGACTCTCTCACATGAGTGCCAAGGTTCTTGTCGACGGCTTCAACCGCATCGTCGAAGTCCGGTTCACGAGGTACCTCATCAGGCCCATCGCTACCGATGGCGATCTACCAAGACCCGGGGACACGTGGCAGCCGCGGGCGCTGCGCAGCGAGATCGCGGGCGGTACGTGGAGATTATTGGAGTGGAACCTGCGAGAAATTGGCACCGAGAGCCAAAGAACCCAGCCCGGGGACAGGCTTCGGCAACCGCGAGCCAAGATCTACTTTTGGGACCTGATAAACCATCTGTATGGCCTGGGTGCCCTTCCCGACGCCAAAGGCTGGTCTGAGCTGCACGGTCGGCGGCTGTGGACTCATAAGGGCTGTGTCTTGATGACAATCCGTTCCCAGAAGGCGCTCTTTGTGGCCTCCTTTGAAGATTCCGGCGACGGGCAGCTCTCGATAGAGCTCGGCCGAGATCCGGATTGGTCGTCGATTGTGCGAGAAAGACACCTTGCTCCGTCGCCGCCTGGGACTATCTCGCTTCCTCTTACTGATATCGACAATGCTGACGGGGAGTCTACGTCGGCATCTCCAGGTTCATCGGCTTTCCCGACGACAGAATTCTCTCCCAGGCTTGTTCGTGACGAGGGGTGCCCCCCTTTCGTGCCGCAAAAGGCGATTCCCCAACCCACACATGGGGGTGTGCCCGTTGTCTGTCGCCTAACCGAAAAGGGGATTATCGATGCCCGTGTAGGGCAGGTGGCGGATCGTGCCTCATCTATCAGCTTGAACGTTGATCACTTACGAGTCGATGACGGCCAGGGAAGTCTGGGCGTCTGGTTTGCCAGCTGCGCGGCCGCATTATATATATAAACACACACCCCAGTCTTGGCCTACAGAATCCCAAACCAGATTCTACGTGCCGCCAGGACCAAGGTGATCCCCGGTGGCGTGCTGGAGCTGCTCGGTATCGTGGACGGCGCCAACCTCCCGGCATTGTCAGCTCTGGATTATCTACCGGGACGACTCCATGGGGGCGGACTAGTAGATAGCATCCATGCTAAACGGTGGGCGCCGACAATAGACATAAGCAGTCCGAGGGTAGCCGAATGTAAGACGATATACTGGCCCTGACCAGAATTTACTCCTTACCAATGCGAAACTAATCAGCATGGCAGTGCGCGAAGAGATCCGTCAAGAGGATCAATATCTAGATTTCCGAATCGCAAAAGCTCTGAATAGTCCCACCATGGAGGAGTCACAGGTCGCATTTCACAACCTCGCCTGGCTGAAGGCTCAGGGCTGCTTTCCCAGTACTTCTTCCGTGGAGGATGTTGTTAGGGCCATCTTGTCTCGCATGGTCACGGACCAGGACTTTGCTGTATATCTGTGCGAGATGCTCGACTGCTGGAAAGACTGGACAGTAAATGGGGCCATGGGCATAGAAGACTTCTTCTCGATACGTCAGGCCCAGAACTTGTTCGCTCAGGCAAGCCTGGTTATTGCCACCCTGTCGGGTGGGGTCGATGGTCCGGCTGGGGTACTTCTGAAAATACAAGAATGTGTAGATAAATGGGAATTTGTAATGCTGGGATAGCCATTCTACAAGCCCGAGCAGCTAAGCATGCCGTGAGAGAGGCCGGCCGCGACGGTGTTGAAATTCACGGCGCCAACAGCTACCTCATCAACCAATCTATCCAGTCCAACTCCAACGACCGCAGCGATGAATACGGTAGCAGCATTGAGAATCACTCGCGCTTTGCCTTGTCTGTCACGAAGGCCGTTGTCGGCGCTGTGGGTACCGAGCAGGTCGGTGTCCGCTTAAGTCCCTGGAGTTCGTTCCAGGGTATGTGCACGGCTGACCCAATATCTACACTTCGTTACCACGTTATACCTACCGTACGATCTGATTAAGGTAATACCAATACATTTACTTTACACTCGAGCCACTATTATTCGAAGAAACCAGTGTCATAATTTGCAAAGCCTATTTCGTGTACTGTGATTCGTCTTAACCTCCTAATTTTTCATTATTGAACCCCAGAAGCCCCGTCGTCTGTTAAGGTCGGTTGGCGGATTGACCCTTGACGAGAAAAAGGATTCTGGGTCAAATTCATTAACTAGACATGTGGGGAAAGCTCTCCCAGTCGAAAAAATCCTCCAAAAACCAATAGTCGTCGATAGGACCCTCCCAGAGAGGGTGGCTAGGATTGCCGTTGAAGATATGATCTGGCCGTGGCTCGTGAGTCTCATTGACCTCAGGCGCTACGAGCTCTTGCAATTCGCCCCGACCTGCTGTGGTGGTGTAAGCCGAGGCTTCACCTGAGATTCCTTCCGTCTGGGCGTCTTGTGTTGGTTCTTCTCCCTCCATCTGAAGACAATCGTCCTGGGAGTCAGCCGAGACAGATGGAATCACCTGTGGCACGGGTTGTTCGGCCACCGGATTTATGCGGCCTTGAGTCGGTATAAGCCTCGATCGCTGGGACTGTTCTGGAATGAGCGCAGGTGCCGATGATTCGGAGGACTCTGTTAATAGTCTGTAATCCTCCGAAACGGTTTCGAGTGTTTCTGCCGTGGAAGTGCCTGTGCCGTTGTCAAGATGGGTAGGCGCTAGGGTGGATAGATGTGAACCGACGTTAGATTCCGGGCTATTAATCCCACGACTGTCATATATTTCCTGGATCAGACGTAAGAGCTGCGTTGTGTCCTCGGCTGAGGCGTTCGCTCTCTGTCGTGGAAGCTCCCGCTCCAGAAGTTGGAGAAAGTTATAAACCGGGTCGGTTGGAACCCAATATGGTGATTCTGGCTGTTTCGTGCGAGGAAATAACTGGTCCCAGATGCTGAACCATTTACTTTTAGGCCCTTCTTGGGTTTTGCCAACTTTGATCTCATGGACTGGCACCCCATACGTGGGACGGCACGTTTTGCTGGCTATGTGTGCAGTCAACAAATCCGCTGTGTCGAAAGGGTGCCAGCAGGCACCACACGGATTCGGTTCTGCCTTGTGGGAGTTGCGAAGGTGATATGTAAGATGGCCCAAGTTGTGATACTTTTTATTTGCACAAGAGGCATACATGTCGCAGTCCTTCTTGTGGAAGTGACAGGCAAGCTGGGGGTTCTCGCCAGCAGAGCTTGCATCTCCGCCCCGAACTTTGGCGCGAAGTGCAGACGATCCCGGCATATCTTTGAGAGACTCTGACGCCTTCCTCTTTCCCAGAGAAGCTCTGGAGCCTTGATCTTGCGCAACATTTGCAACAACGTACGAGCCTGGTGATGTGTTGGATCCACTGGCGTCCTGGTTCTCCGAGGGCCAGACCACTCCACAGGCACGTATGACAATCGACTGATGATGCAAGGGCAGAGTTTCCAGCCACTGGGACACCACATGCGGAATGAGGTTGTGTTCGGAATCAGGTGATTTGCTGATCGAGCTAGGCTCGATGGCACTCCCGGGGACCGGCGTGATCGCTTTACCATTATCCCCGGGGACTTTTGTTGAGTCTAGTGACACGTAATTTGCGTGAAGATTGCTTGAAGCAGCCGGTTTGGGCGGAATTTCGTGGGGCTGAAACTCTTCCAGCTCTTCGCGCTTGATGAGCTTACTATCGTTGGGTGGGCTCTTCAATTCTTTCTCAGGGACATCTGGATATCCTACAGATGGCGCTTCTTGCTTCAAAGCGGATAACGGAAGTCCTACGTTCGTGAGCGTCGACAGCATCGTCACCGGTCTGTAGTCGCTGTCTTTAGACCGATCCTGATCTTGAGGATCCAATGATCGGGTCGAATTCGGTACGGTGCCTAATTCCATATCCCGCACCTTTGACTCACTACGTGCAGGATGTGCAAGTGCGTAGCCAGAGTTTTGATGTGATGTAGAATCGTGAATATGTCTCGAAATATTACCAGTGGAAGCCTTGTTGGAGGTTTCCGGTAGTAGTTCATTTGAAGAAGTCGATGTATCCAGCCCTCCTGACTTAGCCGGCTCGGCTTTGTGCTGATTGGTAGCGGCACGATCATTTGGTACTGGCATACGAGGAGTTATGAAACGTCCCCGGCGTACCTGAGGTACACCATCATACCCTCTTGGTTTTACGATCTCATGGATGCAATATTCGCAGCGAGTATGTGAACATTTCGAGTTACAGCAGTGGAGTTGTGTTTCCACTCCTATCGGACCCTCCCCACATTCGCACTAATCCGTTCTTTGGTCAGTCAGAAGAATTATTGAGACAGGCTATGATGACTCACGCAATACCATACTCGTATGAAAGCCATGGCGACGGATGCCGAGCACTGTAGGAAACAATCCAAACTTGAAAACGAGTTGGCTGCAAGGACTCGAAGAGAACGACACGCGCAGGCAAGCTCACGAGTCGGTTCGATGGTGTTTCGATTGGGACGATCGGTGTAGGAATTGAGGTCCGTCGCGCAAGTAGTGATGCGAGTGTTAAAAACAAAAGAAACTTGTAAGGGTGACAGGATTCGGGACTTCCGAGTGCAGTCAGGGAGGTGAGCGGCCTGTAGTAAGTTATGGGTGTCTGGCGGGCGGCCTCCATCGACGCCCAACTTGCTCCCCCAACATAATCGGGGTTGCGATCACGTTGCTGATTGAGACGGCATGTACCTGTACATAACCAATCACCCATTTACCGACAATCAAAATGTAGCTGAACTCCTGTACTGGAGACGCTCGAATAATTCTCCCCGTTGTGTGATTGGCGCTGGTGCTTGTTGTGTAACAGTACCCCTGTTACCCCCGGCTTCAGGTTGCGCGAAGTGATCGCAAAAATAATCGAGTTCACGATCAAGTTCGCGATCAGAAAGGTGTTCGCGATGTGACCATGAAGGCGATTAGATGAACATGCAAGAGACTTCCATATCAAGGGGATATAAGATCCACGCTTGGGTTTCAACAAACTACCGTAACCTATGTTTTACTATTATCGTCAAGAGCTCAACGTGCCGAAGTACATGCATCTATGTTCTATAAAAGTTATACGATTGTTCTAAACAACTTGCTGAATTTAACTCCTATATTTGCAACGACGTCAGACCACCGCCTATAACGAACCATGCCTTCCAATACCTCTACACCAAAGAAGTAAGCAAGACTTTGGATTCACAAGAGGTAGCCAGCTAACCCATTTCTCCAGATCAAGCGGCTCCAAGCCCTGCAAGTCCAAAAAGAGCGGCAAGAAATCCTCAGCAAATCAGACGGATAAGACTACGAAGAAGACCACGAGCGCTAGCAAGAATGCAAAGGCCAAGATTCCAACTGAGCTGCTGGGCATCGGGAGGTGGTGCGACGACGCTGGGAGTCACGGGCACTCACGGGCAATGGGATATCCAAAAGAAGTCTTGTAGTTAACACTCAAACCTGCACTTCCAGACTTTGTGGGATCCCGGCCGAGGTAGGAGAATCTAGAGAATAGGGTCTGGTATGGTCGCAGTCAAGGTCCGCGGCCACAAAGCGAACACTTCATGCTGCCAAATTCCATATCATTCTATATTAAAACACAGAATATAAACGTCTAGTCGAGCCTCAGGTTCGCTGCAGTACGCCATTGACCCGAAAGCCCTGTGCCCCTGACCCTGAGCCCAAGAACGCCGCCAAGTAAACAAAGGATATCTCCCAAACCGCTACCCGCCATCGCTCCTGTTTTACAAGCGTTTATATGTATTGAGACGCTATACTCAGCATGGGCAAGATACCCTACCTCATTTCTGGCCATTCCCTTTTCCATCTTTGGCGCAGTCAAACTGCACCCGATGCCAAGCCGTCGCCAGGTTTCCTCTCAGATTGTAGATGCTCTGGTACGACTGCGGCTGAGTGTTGTATGCCTCATCCGTAGCCTTGACGACAAACACCGTCTTCGTACCGTGCTCGTTGTCGTCGCCAGTCAGCGGCAGGGGGCCCTCAAAGGTCCACCTCTTCCAGCACCACTTCTTGCTCCCCAGTTCGTGAGCCGTATCGTCCACGAGCTTCGCTTGATCCCAGGTCTTGCCTCCGTCGAGACTGATGTCCACTCGCTGGATCTCCCGCCCGCCGCCGGAGTAGGCGTAGCCCTCGACTTGAATGACGTTCGCAGCGTCCTTTCCGTCGGCCACGGAAGCGGTAGCGATCTGCTCTTTGGACTGCGGCTTTAACCTTGTCCTCGTAATGGCGCTGGTGATGGGCATCTCCTGGATGGACTTGTACTTGTCCCAGTCCAGGTTCTTCACTTCGTTCGGTCCGAAGCACTTGTAGTCGCGTCGCTGCCAGCTCGTCTGGCTCTCCTCGTCGGAAATGACAATCTTGTTGACCCACTTGACGCATCTCGCGGCCACAGTCCCCGGCACAATGACGCGAACCGGGAAACCATGGTCCCTCGGTAATGGCATGTCGTTCATCCTGAATGCCAAGAGCACGTCGCCACGAGGGTCAAGGGCCGAGTGGATCGGTATACTGGCGCCGTATGCCTCCATGCCTGTGAATTGGACATGTTGGGCATCCTCGGGCAGATCACTGAGGGGGAGTCCAGCATCCGCGAGCACGTCGCGCAGGCGGACACCTTCCCACTTGGCACAGCTGATGGCCCCTTCACCCCATTGCAGCCCATTGGTCTTGCTGGCGTATTCGGTCATGTCCTTCCGGCGGTTTCCGGAACATTGCATAACGGCTGTGATGGCATACTGCTTGAACTTGGCCTTTAGCTCGCCGATGGTGTAGTTGCGGACTTCGCCGTCGGACAGTTCGATGGAGATGTTGTGTGAGTCGCCAGTCGCATCTTCCACCACCGGAACCCACATGTGGTTGCGGACATAGAAGACCTCGTTGGGCGTGAGGAAGTGTTCGGCTAGGTCCTCGCCAGCAGTTTCTGCATTGCAAGGCTTCTCTGTCAATCGTCGTAGTCGGGGGTCGCGCACAGGGTCGGCGACGAAGGGATCTTCAACAGTATCCATGCGAGGCCGCCCATCTTCCAAGTCATCCGGATGCACTTTGCCTATGCAATACTGGTCCAGGATCTCGCGCACGTACGCTGTCTTGTGGATCGCAAAGATGTCCCAGTACGGTTCGATGCTGCCTCCAGCGGCACGAAGGATCACCTCACCACCAGGGTGTGCTGCGACCCAGTCCGTAATGTCGTACACCTTGTCCTCGTAGATGACCCAGGGGTGCGAGGATTTGCTTCCGTGTTCTTTTATTTCTGACAGTCTGTACCGCTGCACACCATCTTCCACAACAGCCTCCGTCTGGCTCAGCGGGGTTGTGGCAGGTTTCGTTGGTTCGACAGGGGATTTCGCAGATGTGGTAGACGACGCGTCGGATGCGGGCTGAAAGGCAGCAAAGATGGCCGTCAGTAGGCCACCTCCTGCTGCGAGGATCGGCCAACGGCCAACGGCCCGCGCATTCGATGCGGTGAGCGGAGAGGGTTTTGGGGGTATTGATCGAAGGACGGATTGGTATGTGAAAGCTCGGGAGGGAGTGGCATTGCCATTGTGTCGTGGCGATTCTCGAATCCGAAGAGACCGGAGCGGCGGTTGGGATCGTTTCGTCAGCATCAACAGCTCTCGACCGATTCGGCGAGGCAGTGGTGCGGACATGATCGCCGACCAAACTGGCGTATTCTGCTCTGTTTCGTCGTTGACTCAGTCCGGCCTTGCTCTAGTCTGAACAGCTCACCAAGCAGCCCATATCACCGGTGTGTCGCAAAGAGCTTGATAGTTAACTAGTTGAGTCTGCCGGGTGGCTGACGAAGCCCGGCAGTGGTTATGACGGTTCGACGGTTCGACGGTTGACGGTGGATACGGTTATCGCCAGCGGTTTTGGGCGGACCCTGAGAAAACTAGACTTCTAGCGGTGGAGACGAACCAGGAAGTCCAAACTTTGTACTCCGTATCGTGTATGACAACGGCTGGAAATGGTCTGATGCCAACGAGAGCGAGGGCACAGAGGAGCTGATCTGCTGGGTTTTCGTTCCAAGTCGGAGAAACTCTCGGCTCGCGACAGATTTGAAGAAGCAAGTTGACGGCAGGGGCTAGATGACCGGTCAAGGCGAAGACGAGTGACGAGAGAGAGAGAGAGAATGTGTGTGTGCGGTGTAAGAGAGAGAGAGAGAGAGAGAGAAAATGCAAACCTCTGTTCATCGCAATGCGCCGATAAAGATCATCGTTACCCAATTGTCTCGTAATCTAATCCGAAATGCGGCACGATGCACCACGTTGTTGCAAGCGCAGTGTCTCACTTGGGTCACGATCCCAAACTCCCGAGGTATGAACGCGACGGCGGCCATCTGGTGTTGGTTTGCGTTGCCGTTGCCGCAAATCAGCAGTGGGAGTGAAAGCCGTACCTTACCCCGATGCTTGCCGCTGCCCCTATGTCAAAAGCCGCTTGGCCGACAACCTGAACCGTCGGCGATTTTCTATGCGCCAGCCGCCGTTGTCCTTGGCACCACTTAGCCACTACCAGTTAGCCTGCATCTAGTCAAAGTACTTTCGAGGCCCATTCAACTCGGCGCCGAACGCAATTGTATCAAACTCTGCCTGGGAAAAGTCTGTCGATACCTGGTCCATAGTTTAATTACCCAGTGTCGAGTATTTGTTGTTCCTTGCCGTTGACTTCATTGCCTATCTGCCGCATACAAGGGGGAGCAAGGGAAGTGGCTTGAAGCCTGCGCTTACTAGTCTAGGAAAGCCGGTACAAAGGAACCTAACCCTATCCATAGCAGACTATCAATATAAGCCAAGTGGAGCCCTTGTTAACTCCGTACCGAAGTACTATAGAAAGTACTCCGTAGTGCAGAATGCGTCGCCATATCAAGCACCACTATCAGAACCACCCCATAACCCCACAATCGTAAATGTGATTATCCAGACAACGCTGATAGGAATTGAACCCAGATGCATGTTGCTACATTGTAGAACCGCGTCAACCCGGCTTACATGCCGATGCCCGGCTCGTGGCCACGCATCATGCATGTACGCTCGACGTACTCCGTAATCCGTGTACTACTATACTCTAGAGTCTAGACGGTCAATCGCCAAGGTAGGGCCTCGTGGCAGTGATCGTGCTTCCATCGCCGGCTACTGCCTTTACGTCTCAGATAGCCAAAGCGGGTCTAGGAAATCCCAAGTATGCATCTTGGTCCATCTAATCGTGAAATCAGCTGCGTCTCCAAGCCCATCGTAACTGCACCCTCGACGTACCGCTGAGTTGTCTTTATGGTGGCTAGCATCCAGCCACTCTGACCACGGAGCCCCCGTTTGGCTTGGGACGGCGAGTGGAACGGTGCTGTTGCAGATCGCACTGCTCTGTTTGGCAGCATGGGCATCCAAGCCGTTGGCCGAAGCGCTGGTGAGATCCGCGTTTTGCTGGGCAGCCACGGGGTCGTGCTGCCCGCCTACACGCCGGAAGTGCAAGTCGACGAAACTTCGCGCGCATGCGGCCTTGGCCGTCTGATGCATCTCTTGTCCGATATGGATCTACCAATACCGGTATAGTATAGAAAGAGTTTGCTCATTACTACGGCTAAGGTATCTCAGAGCCGACTTATAAAATGGTTAACGAAGGCGGCGGGCTATTAGGGAGAGGCTTCAATCCGATACTATCTAATTACAGGACGAAGAATCAATTTCGATATTCAGTTCGCCGCTACAGCTAAACAATACTCGGTTTAGAAGACGAAAGCTTTTGCCCAGATTTCAACTACTGGTATCTTGCGCGACTTCCTCCTCGTCGGCCTTGCTGTGCTGCCTCGCTTGTGGCCAATAATAAACAGATTAGCAATCGCACCCTCGATTATTGCCGCTACCGACTCCTACTCAGCGAGCGTGCTGGCGAATATGTCTGCACCTTCGCTGAAAGGACCGGGATCTTGGGGAACAGCGACCCTCTTCGTGTCTTGTTCTTGGTCTCGGGCAGAGTGGGCGGAAGAATAGCCTGTGGAACACCATCAACTCGCCACACCTACGTTTGGGGTCCTTCCAAAACGCTTCGCGTGCACTTACCTGGCCGTAACGGATAATATTCACGTGGCACTATTGTGCCTTCGAATTTGCTCTCTAACGCGTGTCGTATGGGCCGATACTCTTTGCATCAGCCAACAGGATATGCACGAGCGGGATCGCCAGGTTCTTCATGGCGGAGATCTACGCTAAAGCAAGCTGTGTGATTGATTGGCTTGAGAGGCAACAGCTGCCAGTGGTCTTACTCGTGGCTCGGAGAATATATGCTGGCTACCGTCACAATACCGGCCGGTATGTTCGCCGGTAGCAGAGTCTAAGTCGCGCCATCAATGTAAGTACCAATCCAGACACCAGTTCCCTCCTCCTGCGTCCCATCACCAACGAATCATATATGCTTCAAGGTATAAGTACTTTAACTGTTATACTAGATCTACCCACAGTGTGTGTACTCTCGGCCTCCACTGGTATTATTATCATTACATTGGAAAACATGTTCTACATACAAAAGTATATATTGAAAAGTGTCGCTATGGGTAAGGTGCGGCAAAACTTGACCCCGACCGAAGTCCACAGTTCTACCGTTATTGCTGCTTAATAGCTTGCGACATAAGGGTATATGATTTCTCGATTTATATTAAAAGTATATAGATAGTGCGACAATAGAACGCTCGTGTGGTGGTGTAAAGTGCGAATAAGGATAAGTATCTTGTGGGTGTAGTCTTAAGTACAGAGGAGATTGGTGGATCCCGTCAGGTTCGCCTTTGTGCCTGAGGCGTGGCACAACCTGCGTAGCAGGCTATTTTGCCACATCAGTGTATTAGCGTCCTGAACCACCATTCGGCCTGCCGCTTCAGTGCATCCTCCTTTGTCTTGGCCAGGTGGAAGCCGTGGCCTTCGCCTTCATATATAACGACCTCCACCGGCTGAAGCATCTTGCTATGCATGGCGGCTGCTCTGGCAAACGAGGAAGCCTGATCGGACGTGACGACGGAGTCCTGCGCCCCCTGTAGCAATAACATAGGCGCTTTGAGGCCAACAACGTGCTTAATCGGACTCCTAGCGTCGTATAGAGTGTCAAGCGGCGCTATTTCTGCCAAATTCGCATATTCGGCCGATGAAGTCAGGGGCACCGTGGGGGATTTCCGTCCCTGGACGAGGAGGTGGTCATAATGCCTTTCGAACCGGTGCGATGTGGCAGCGAACCCACGCATATCAGCGATCCCGCAAATACTCAATCCGGAGGCCCAAACCTCTGGTTGGGTGCAGACAGCCTGTAGCGTTATGAAACCACCCGCACTGCCACCTGTCACACCCAAGCGCTGGCCATCGACGATACCGGCACTGACAAGGCTTGCGACACAGTCAGCGGCATCCTGCACATCCGCCGCTCCCCAACAACCGTTAAGGGCGTCACGATACGCTGATCCGTACCCGGTAGAGTCGACATGGTTGAGAAGGACTACGGCGTAGCCCCGTGACGTTAGGTACTGGCTCTCAAGGTTGATACTGGGACGGTGGTGTTTAGTAGGGCCGCGATGGGCGTAGACGATACATGGCGGGCTCTCTTTGCTCGCCAAGGAGACGAAGTTCGGATTAGATGGCAACATGAGAAAAGCATGGCCCAGCCTGAGTGAGCTCTTACTGTTATCCTCACTCAGGACAGCCGAGGTACGCGGGAACGTGATTGCGCGAGGTACTGAAAGAAATCCTACAGGGACGGTAGACATGTTGAAGGATTGCGCGAGCTCTGTAAGTTGGCAACTAAGCTTGGCACCCCTTGTACCAGCAATGGAGTCTTGCTCTCCGATGTTGTTAGGAAGTCTGACATGATACAAGCCTGCCGGTCGATCAACAGTGGCTCCAACGACAAGGAATGTGTAGTTGTCGACCCGCTCCATGGCGTCGTACGCGATGTCATTGAGTGAAACATCCAGACCGAAAAATGTACGACACCGCAGGTCGACCAAGGCTAGCTGGCTGGCCGCGTTCTTCGTGTAGGTGACTAACAAATAATCTTCCTGCAGTTCCAGGTAGGTCTTGCATCCGAGCCAGAACTCCGCTCCGCTTAGTTCGTATGCCTCTAAGCCACCGACACGAAGCCACTCAGGGCTGGAGCAGGCAATAATGTCTTTTCCAGCCTGCACAGTCGAGCGGTAAAGCTGCTGATAACCGGTTTTGTCGCAGGTGTAGTAAAGTGAGTTGCGAATACCCCATCGGGGCTGTCCGATACCAGCTTGGCCACCGATCCGTTGGACTGCCGTCAAAACCATGCCGTATTTTGGGCCCTGGTCAACCACCAAAGCTATATACAGCATAGCACCGATCCACGGCATGTGCGGATGATGCCACTCCAGCCACAATACCATCCGGCCATCCGGGCTAAAGCGCGGGTGTGAGTAAAAGTCGGCACCTGAGCACAGAGTCGTCACCGTCTTAGCACTAGTGTCGATATAGACAATAGTAGCGTCCGGGTCTCGCTGTCCAGTAGGCGTCACCTCGCGGACCGCCAGCACGCCCTCTGCCAAAGGGTGCCTAGAAAGGTCGCCGTACTTGGTGCTTGCCTCCTTGGTGACAGTATTAACGGGTCCTCCACAGGTTTCTGTAAGGCACACCACACCGGTAGTAGCGTCGGTAAAGACCAAGCGTCCGAGTCTATCGACAACAAAGGCACCTCCGCCATAGCCATTGATACTATTACCAACATCGACCCAGTCGGGTGTCATTGAGTCTTCTTCTTGGTGGTGGTGGCTGTTGGCTACTCTCTTGATGATTCCTCGACCGTTGCTGTCGTTCTCTAGGAAGTAAAAACTTCCAGTCGTGGTGGCCACTCGAGGTGCTGTTATGGATACCGTATTACGTGCCAGTAGCTCCGCAGATATAGGGCTATTCCAGTGGCCATAGGACACCTCCTGTGTGTCTAGCTCGGTCTTGAGTGCCATGTAAAGAACAGGTATAAAAATACGGGGAGTTTAAGTGTAGAAGGTTTCACGTCTAAAATCAGACCTAATCAGTGCTACTAGAGTAGGGCGGTAGTAAAGGTTATACTAACTTAATTTACACTACTAGTTTACACTATAAAGCCCTGGTAGCACACAGGTCTGAGTCCTGCCCGGTGTTCGGAGTTCATTGCCCGGGATTTATCTACTGACTCATAGGCCGACAGCCAGCGATGAGAGGTTGAGTACTTAGCTCCGGAGTTGAAAGGGTAATACGTATAGTATGGCCGCCATATGCGGATTATGGAGTAGGCATGAGATGCTAATCATGTGTCATACTGCATGCGATAGCTATCGGAAAAAAGAAACACGCGAGAATACACGACTTGTTACTCATAGTAACTAACATGCCACATGGAACTCCAGCTTACGAGCTTTCGTCAACTGCTCGAGCAAGTGCCGGCGGCCCCTTCTAGAGCACAGCATAATGAACCCTAGCCATGGTAGCCTGAGTTCGGCTCGCTGCGGAACCAAATCGCCTCTTCCAAAAAGCGGGCGGAACTCGATGGTATTTGCTGCCAGCTCGGCATCCTGGCGGGCGATGGCGTCAATGTTCATCTCGGACAGCAGGTGTCCCCCGGAGCGGATCAGTAGCGGTGTAGTAGCACAGTGATACCGAGGCGCGTTATCACAGTTGTAGGCGAGACTGCGGAATCGGGCTTCGTCACCAACCACGTGCATGAGAGCCAGCGCGTAGTAGTCGATGCCGTTGGCGTATGCTGACCCAGTGGAATCGGACTGGCCCGGGGCTCGCGGGTTAACCTCTAAGAGGAAGGAGGCCGGCGCCCTTGCCGACATCTCCTCTGTACCCCTTACCCCCCTTGCCCCATCTGTCGGTCGCCAGAGGTCCGCAACGCCAAAAGCATCCTCGCGCCATTCGACGGCCGAGTCACGAACCTTGGCCTCGACGTGGAGGACACCCGTGTGAAAGCCAAGGCGGCGAATTACCTCGAGCAGATCATCCCGAAGCATGTCGCGTTCGCCGGCCGGGAGCCCCGACGGCCACATTGACCCCGTCTCGATGAATCCCTCCGTCTGCGAAGCGCCGGTCGTATCGTCGCCTGCGCAAGGAAAGTTGTCGACAACTTCAAAAAAGAGCAGCTCGTCATCCCAGAGGACAAAGTTGACGTCGACCTCCGGCCCTTCACAGTACGTCTCTATAATTACCTTGGTTTCGGACTCAACAACACCAAATAGCCGGGCATTACGGTTTTGAGACGATTCGAAGGCGTGACGTACTGCGACCTGCAGCTCGGCCTCATTCTGCACCTTGGAGACGCCGTAGGAACCCGACTGCTGCGTCGGCTTAACGACCAGGGGATATTGCAGGTGGCTCTGGCGCCGGTCAAGCTCGACTTGGAGATGATCTGCATCGTTGATTAGCATCGTCGTCGAGGTTGCTTGCATCCGTCTCGTCTCGGACTTGTCTGTCGCTTTCCGCAAGGCTTCCGGGGGGCTGTCGGCAAGCCGAGAATCTCGGCGGCCCGCGCCACCCCGACCAGAAGCGTGTCCATCGTGGAGAACATGCCATCTACATGGTAAGCCAAGCCTCGTATCGCATCGACAAGGCGGTCGGTGAAGCTGTCGCGGTTGAAGAGAGGGAACGGCTCGAAACGCTCCCTGCGACCCGCGCCCAGCCCGGAATCGTTTTCCATCCAGTGGCCGGGTCTGTCCATGACGACGACGGAGATGCCGCAGGCCTCTGCAATGCGGTAGAATCGTTCGCACTCCTGCGGCGTTCGTTTCTCGCCTACAACGACTATTCGTTTCTCCTGGAAGGGGTCCGGGACTGTCCAGGGCCAGGACAGTCGGGTCGGGAGCTCGTCATCCAGCAGCTCGATCGCAACGCTCTCGCGCATCACTATGCCGCTACTGCACACCGCCACGACCCCAACGCTAGCTTGCAAGAGCCTGTGCAGCGCGTCGGCAGGCTCGTCGCTGGAGCAATGAACATGGCAGAACTGTCCAGGGCGAACGAATCCTTCGGCGGAGTCGACGAGCGTGCAGCCGCGCATGCATTCCTGGAGAAAGTCGCTCCGTACCATGTATCCCGGTCGAACTGGCACAATGAACTTGAGCACCCTGCTCGCGGCGCCCTGTGCCACCGACCTGCAGATGTAAGACAATGCGGCACAGCGCTGCGTACATGTAGTGCTGACAGGGCTGGCACCAGGCATGGTTGTGCGTCCGCTCGATGCCGTCACGATGACGTCCACGACTCTCCAGGAGCCCGTCTTGTCGATGGGCTTGAGTGACCAGGTGGCATCGGCCACTACTGTACACAGTATGGGGTTTCAACGTTCCAGGTCTTGTTTGGGCATGGGTGGGCTCAACATACAACCATTGTCTAGTTCTAGCTGCTCCACGTGTTGTTCGGTAGGCCGCCGAGCCATCTCGTATGGCTCTTCGCCGAATACCCGAGCCATGTCGATTGGTTGCATATGCGGGTGGTCCGTTTGAACTTGGATTGACCAGAAAGCCATCCTGATTCGGGCATTGATATCAACCCTTTTGTAGCCATGTAAGTGGCCAAACTACGGAGTTGGCGCGCTCGTTTACACCGTTAGAATGCCGCGTGGACTGAGGATCAACCGCGAACTCCGGCAAGGCAAGGAAGACAGGCGGCTGCTTGGCATGCCAAGGTAGTTAAGCTAATTAACACAGGTTTTTAGTAGCCGATCTGTACTGTTTTGTTGGTTGTATTCCGTGTCGGCTGCGTTCCATGTCGGCTGCATTCCACGTTGGTTGTATTCCATGTTGGTTACATTCGGGAGGGAAACGAATCGGATGCCGTCAGACTATCCGCTAGTCTGCTTCATTTCATCTGCGCAGCAGTCCATTCGGAAGGTGTCAAGCACTTGTAGAACCGTGCCGCTTTCTTTCATGCACTCGTGCTCTTTACTATACTCTTATAGGTATGAATTTTCATACACAATACGAAGTACTGTGGTTGCAAGCCAAAGTATTGTAGCGATTTAGCGCCAACCCACCGACACTATACTTGATAAGTACTAAATACTTGCTATACATGGTATGTCACTATACCATACTAGGACTAGATACAACAGTAGGAAAAGAGGGGCACACCCCCGTCTAGTGCATTGTACCTGATATGGATAAAAGACTTACCCCTATGACCTACTGTGTATGCAGGCAAAACATTCCAACGCCCCTGTCATGTAGTGTGCTATGCTAAGCGTATGGTTAGCACATACCGGCGCATCCGGCGCTTCTTAACAGGTACGGAGGTTCAGATGCACTATACATTCGTCATCACTGGTGGCAGGGCCTGGAACCCGTTGTCATCGCCTTTATATACGGCATGGAACATATTCAAAAACTAATACACAGTACTGCAGTAGCCTCTACATGCTAAGCCTCAAGCATCATTTTTGGAAACTCGCCCCACAGCGGCCCAGCCTTAGACTGAGAGCTCCGCACAGCACAGGCTCACAGCACCTGCCAGGCTGCTAACTTAGTAAGTACCATGCAAAGCAAACCGCCATGGACCTGATGGCCCCAACACGCCCTACAAGCGACAATGTGCCGATAGAGCCAACCCACCCACCGAACACAATGTGAGAGGACCCCTTCCCCACTACACACCTACCCCCAACCCAACTTTAGCCCGCTTGTTCCTGACGTGGCATTGGGATTCAGAGGCTTAAACCGCCGCAATGGGAAACAACAGTATGTCTCTCCAGCAACGGTCGCTTGCCGCGTATATCTAATCCAACGTCAGGTCATGTGAGCCCTGCCGCAAGGTCAAGACAAGGTGTGATCATCGGATCCCAGTCTGCAGCAGATGCTGGTCCAAAGGGCTTGCCTACAAGTGCTATTACCACCCAGCTCCCCTCACCCAATCCGCCCAGTCGAGGCACAATGGCGGCGCCGCGCGGGAGGAGCATGGCGACGGCGAGCACGGCCGCACCGTCTACCCCCCCACATGAATGTGTCTGTTCAGTCTTAGTCGGCGGCTGCATGTAATTACTTACATCATCCATAGGGACCCCGGAGAGTTAAGATCACGCCCGCCAAGCGCACCAGCTTCGTCCACAGTCTCCTCTACGGCGAAAACGGTCGTAGGCCTGATACCAGGTCCCTCTCCTCTCCCCCGTCTGACCGTAAACCCACACAGCGCATTCGCAGACCAGCTGTCCGTGCCGGTGAATGCCAGGGTCGCCGAGCCCGTGGACGAGATCCAGGTGTCAAGGGTCCTCTCGCATCTACTAGAGCTGGACTTGTTGTGCATGCTGGTGCGGCGCTGGTATGAAGTTAGCCAGATGTGCCTGCTACCATCGCCCTTTATCCACGAGCTGCTAGAGTCTCTCCAGCCCCTTGTGAGCCGCCTGGGTCTCCACGACAATCAGACTGCCGCCGAAATACTGCAGATGACCCTGAAACCATTTGACATCTCTGTCGATACTTCGGCCGCAGAGTTCTCCAAGCTGTTAGCTCACCCGAATCTGCGGCTGGAAACGGTCGGCCTGCTGCTCACAACGGCCGGGCTGGCCGCATTGAAGTTGCCACATACTGACCCCATCTTCGTCCATCCTATCTCCAGCAAAGCTGAACGCAAGACGCTCGCTGCCAACATGCTATCTGCCAGCGACACTTGCGTATCGATCTGCGAGAAGTACTTCATCGTCAACGATGTGACGGTCTGGCTGCGGTCTGAAAATCTTACGCTCACATCGCATGTGTACGGGAACACCAGTAAGCCTTGCCCCTGGTCTGCTATTATCCTTGGATTGAATGCTTTTGAATACTCATAGTACTTGTTTCCGCAGGCCAGCGGGTTTGGTATCGCTCCGGTCAGCTTTTTACCGATCTGTTTTCCCTAAACCTCCACAAAAACCCAGAAGAGGTGTCGTCTAGGGCGCCGTTGTTCCTTGATGAGATACGATCGCGTTATTTCGCGTCTGCTTACCGGGTCGACAAGGCTATATCGACGGTCTGCGGCCGGCCACCACGCTTGTCTCGGTATTTCTGCAATAGGCGACTACCTCTACACGTGCCCAACGATTGCTTGATGGGTTCTAACGAGGAGCTTTCGGCCGTGATCGATTCGCTCGGCGAAGATGGCTGGAGCTCCCAGGCAGATCTGCAACCGACAACGTGGCTGAGAGCTCGCTGCGTGCTTTCAGCCTCCCGGGAAGAGATCTTGCGGGTCGAACTCGGCCCCGGAGATGGGGCCAATGAGAGCTTGCTGTGGTACATTGACCCGCCGGAGACCAAGGCGGTAATGCCGCTGATTATGTCGCAGGAAAACATCCCAAGGCGTTCACGACGCGTGGAACCGGTTTCCCCCGTACGTCCACTACGAGCCCAGTAGCTGGGATACCAATCCATCGACTAACATATGCTTCATGCTGCTCGTCGTCTACCTCGAGTACCTCGATATCATCTTCCTCGTTGAGAGACTTCTTTACTTGAACGGGAATCCTGACGACTCGGGGCTACTGACAGCGGCCGCCTCGGTACTCTCGACAACCATGAGCTCGTCGCGACATCTATCCAGAAACTCAGGGGCATATGCAGACTATATCTGGGTTGTACGAAATTCCTGATGCCTGGTATTCGACTCATCTCTAATGCTGTCTAGTTACTGTGTTACGGTCTACCGAGCGCTACGCTCCTGGCCATGGCGCTCAAGAAGTCGGCGCATCTCGGGCCCAGAGCATCGTTTCCCTTGTCGTGGCAGAGTACGTATCGGCAGCTGAGCGCACTGGCCTCGGATCTCGAAGGAATTACCGAGACTACCGATTACCACGACCCGAGCATCAAAAGAAGGAGTAAGTTCCTTTTGGACACCTTGGACGAGGCGCTGAGCGCTCGGATGGCAACCCCGGCTTCATTGGAGATGCCCGCCTCGTCGGCAGATCTGGCTACGCCTTTTATCGCCAATGCCCAGTCGCCCAGGGCCGAGACGTTTGACTTTTTGGTCCCGGACGAAGTGGTATTTCAGGAAACACTGAATTGCCTCGATGCGACTGATATTGCGGCCCTAGACTTTACCTCTTTTGGCAGGGGAGCGAGCTGGGGCGCATAACCCGGATACCCGGTTGAGAGAGGCACTAAATAGGGTCGACACTGATTTTTCAGTTGGGAGTTGGAGTGTTAGGGTAACGTTAGGAAAAAAAAAATTTGTTAGTCCTTGCGTATCGGCAGGTGCTGCGTGCGTGTTTCGTCCAGGACAAACTAAAAGATATTGGAACGAATCAACATAGCTGCATAGGTCCGAGAACGTCAGGTGGCTGGTTAGCTAAAACCATCAGGCTGAAGGTTAAAAAATTGTTGTCGGCGAGGGTCAAGCAGTTATATTCTTTTTATATGCAGTGGCAAGTAGTCGTCAGGGGTGCCGGGCCCGCAATCCTTCACTTCCCGTATACCATCCTCGAGCCTGAAGTGAGAGACTACAACAGCGATGATGTTCGCCATTGCTTGTACTATCATCAGCGCGTTTCCAAAAGGTTCGCTCTATCGCTGGACTTGAATGTGGAGTGTAAGGAAACACCACGACAGTACGTACAATAATACGTCCAGTGAGTGCCTAGACACATTCTTGGTCCACTCGCAAAAGGCCATAGGACGTCTTCTCTTTCGCTCGACTTTTCTTCTCGATCAAGCCATCTCTCGGGCATGAAGCTGTCAACATTGTCCCATTTCTTGGGGTCGCGGTGCACGAACCACTGGAAGGCGTTGATCCGCGTTCCAGGAGGGATGTCGTAACCAGCGACGGCCACCGACCGGTTGCTAGGAGTTACACGGGGGAGTAGCGTGCTGGTTGGTCTCATGCGCAGCGCCTCTTGAATCACGGCGTTGAGGTAGGGGAGCCTGGATAGTGCCGAGGGAATCCAGGAGGACGCCTGCGGCTCCATCTGTGCGGCATGTCTCAGGTCGATGCGCGATGCCGTAAGCTCGTCACGGATACGCTGTTGGACTTTTGGCTTTTGGGCTAGGTACCAGAAGGTGTAACTGAGAACTAGGCCTAGGAAATGTAAGCAGATGCCGGCTGAATTAGGAGTATCGCGAGCCAACAGGCGTCGGCGGGGGGCCAAGACTGACCAAGTACCTCTCGGGATGCGGCTTAACAAAAACAGTCAGTACGTGCTATAACCCGATCCCAAAGTCGTGAGTCGCGTCGAGAAACATACAAACATGGTCAAACATTTCGCTGGCGACTTCCTTTCTCTTGCCTTCCTCGTCGAGATGGGGCGAGTCCTTCTCCACGGCGGCTTTCATAGCCTCGTACACAACTGGCTGGTCCTCCGGCGGCACAGCATCGCCAGTAATGATGGCGTGGTGGATGGCCCGATCTGCCTTCAGCGTCATGCTAGCCATCCAATGCTCGAGGAATCTCTTTGAATTTGCATACGATGCAGGCATTAGATCGATGCCAACCGTCTTCAGTGCGTTGTATAGCCGAGGCGTCTCTTGCGGGAAAAAGCTCTCGTGGCAACTGTGATGCTCGTAGTTCAGGCGCCAGTCGTCAATGGACTTCCTATCCTTGGTTAGATAATATGTCCCGTTGCATAGGCCGAATAGAAAGGCGCCCAGGTAGTCGGCAAGAAGACAGTAGGTCAAGTCAAGGGCGTCGACGTCGGCATCCATCGCGGCGGCAGCATTCAGCCGTGGCAAAAGCCGCTCGTACATGATTCTGTGACTGACGTGATGCAGGTGCTGCGACTTTAGGAGTGAGGTCTTGGAGTACAGCCCCGCTGTCCTCAGCCTTCGGGCCCCATGCTCACGTCTCGTCCTACTGGTGAATGAATTCGGGCTGCTACGATCTGATATCAGGCAACATCGGTCTTGAAGACGAAGCAGCTTATCTCAGGGACATACCCGTAGTAATCAAACGTAGCATACCAAGCAAGCGGCTTCCCAAATCCCGCGTCATAGACCTTGCGGATGCCGTCCTGGTAGCTACTGACACTGAGGTCACTGGGTCCGATTTGGACAAGGGGTCCGTACTTTTCGTGCGCCTTCACGAGGTGTGAAAGCTCTGTGCCTCTGTACCTCACCCAAAGTGACCATAGAGGACTGAATTTGGCAGACCAATGCGAGGCAGGGACATCCGCCAAGGGCGATAGGAACATGGGGTAGACGACACATCTGTAGAAGACGACCAGGAGTGCCAAGAGAAGACAAAGTGCGCTCAAGTTGAACATTTCGAGTTGTTATGACGCTGACAACGTGTCTAAGGCTTGCTGCGGGAGTCGCCGACTACCGAGAAATAAGGAAACATCCTATTTGTACTGCCGTTCGAAATCCGACCAAATCGTACTGGAGGCGGACAAGGCGGAGTTTAGTCAGAGTTCATCACCATCGTGGTCATGTCTTGACTCTTACCCAGTCGCTACGCCTCTGAATCAGGCCCCGGTCTCCAACAGGATCCCAACTCCTGCATGTAATAGCGACCAGCTAGAGGCACTTGTTCGACTCCGCCGAGTTCCGAGCGGAGTTCCGCATGGAGTTCCGGCACTGGGAGTACCTGCAGGTGCTGCATAAACTTTTCCCGAATAAGCCGACATGGAGAAACACGAGACAGCAGGCCGTTACAGTAAACAGAGAGCAACGCCTTTAGTCAACCAGGGGCTGCACTGTCCAACGACCTCGTCACATTGGTATTTGACCATTCCTAGATATGCCCGGAGAACGTTGTGTGACGTGCCAGGCTGTCAGCTATCCCGATTTCCCCCCTACGCGGCTTACATTCACACCATTCTTCCGTACTTGTGCATACTATACTGCTCTACGGCTATCAACGTAGGCCTTGAGCGCGCAGAATTATCTCGCGGCAGAACATGGCCAAGCCTGATGGAAGTCATCTACGATCAGGCAGTATCGTTGTCGTCGGGTTCGTTCTGCGATTATATTGGAGCTATGGTCGTTTATGTGCTAACGGGTGCGTTTTAGCGCCGGTGTGGTCGGACTGACAGCCGCGTTGCTTCTGGCCCGTAACCGTGATCTTAGAGTAACCATCCTTGCTGAGCATCTGCCCGGGGACAAGCATCACATGTATGCATCGCCATGGGCAGGCGCAAACTATCTGCCGTGAGCATCGTCCAACATGTGCCCCCAATCGAATGCTGCTGACTTCGGGCGAGGTTTGCGAGAGAAGGCACACGAGAACATCAGTGGGAGCGCGACTCATGGCTACCACTGGCGAGACTGGCTGCCGAAGTCCCAGAGGCTGGGATTCATTTCCAAGGTGAGAAACTCATAACTTGGCCGTTGTTTGAAGTTCTGACACAGCAATGCAGATGTTGTGCTGTTCACTCGTGAGGTCGATGTGGCGAATGGCGGGTTGGCTCTTCAGGCGAATCTTCACCAGAGGAGTCCATGGTTTAAAGAGATGTTGCCAAATGTGAGTATTACTTCACGCCCAGTAAACGCGAAATGCACCGCGATACCCGCTGAGAATGGTCTGTTGCTAGTTCTCAGTCGACGATCCGTCACCTGGTGACCCCCCCGGAGTAGCATACAAGACGTCGTTCCATTCTGTCTGCATCAATCCGAGTATCTACCTTCCATGGCTGCTCGGCCAATGTATCCGGCACAACGTGAGCGTCAAGCGCGCCAGGCTATCTCACATCGCCCAGGCGGCGACCGTTTCTGGCCATGGCATCGATCTCGTTGTCAACTGCACAGGGCTTGGAGCGTACGAGCTGGGCGGCGTGAAAGACAAGGCAATGATGCCTGTCCGGGGGCAGATAGTCGTGGTACCACAGCCTTCGTCATACATGACAGCAGTTTCTGGGACGTCAGACAACAAAGATGACCTGACGTATGCAATGACGAGGGCCGGAGGGGCCGGAACGGTAGTAGGCGGCTGCTACACTCCCGTCGCTTTTGAAGAGATGACGGAGGCAGCAAGGCCGAACGCGAAGCAGACACATCGCATATTGCAGCGTTGGGCACTGTTTGACCGGGCTGCTAGGGACGGTGGGCTTTCTTCCATCGCTGCCCAGCTCGTGGGGTTCCGCCCAGCTCGAGCTGGAGGGGTGAGGCTAGAACGAGAAGCATATGAATCGCTACGGATAGTGCATTGTTACGGACATGGCGGCTTTGGCTATCAGACCAGCTGGGGCTGCGCAGAGGAAGTACACCGTCTGGCGATGGGCGAGATGAAGGCGGTTGAACGCCTACGGAAGCAAGCCAGACTTTGAACGGGACGCCAAAGTTGAAGTGTACATGCAACCAGTCAAGGGTCCTACCTCATCGTCCACTTCGTACAACCTGGTGTTTTTGATTACATACATCGTTTAGTTTGATTTGGAGAGCATAGAATAACTAGGGCATTCTAAAGTGGTAATACAAATACTTTAATTAGACAACAGTAGCTGCAGTGACTTGCTCAATAGGTACACCCAGAAAATAAGAGAATTGCGCTTTCACCTGCCAAGCTATTCTGGGTCCTTGTGAGGAACTTGGGTGGCTCGGTTGGAGGAGCTCAGAATGTTGGAGGGCGTAGGACTGGCGACTAAGTGACCCTTGCGAATGTCGTTCCAATCCCTGAAGCTGGATCGGGGTTCATTACAGCAACTGCATGCAAGCGCACATGGCACCAACTCCGGTACTTTTATCCCATATATTGGGCAATCCGGCATTCAATGGCTTCCATAAGTAAGTCACTCGGAGAACTCCGCCACAAGCCGGAATTCACTAGATCAACGATATCAGTACAGACAGCGGCTTTCACAGGCGCATTCCAGATGCAACACGGATAAGATGCAACACGGACAAGTTGCCTTCAAGTAACAAGTTCACAACTATCTTCTCCATCCACCCAAACATATTTTCCTAGTTCTTCCTGGCTGACCTTCCATTGGTCGAACTTGTAGCATCAAGCAAAATGGCAACACCAACCACTATCTTGGGTCTAACCCACACCGACTGGGCCAAGTTGGTCGGCTGGGCTAACATGGCTCTCCCGCAAGCCGAGGAGACGATAGTCGACATCTTTCTCCGCAATGTATCACGTAGGCCTTACGCGCCAGCTATCTGCACCCGAGATGTGTCGTTCACATTCGCCCAGCTGGACGAGTTATCCCACAAACTGGCAACGAGGCTAGTGCTCATGGGTCATTGTACCCCTGAAGAGGTCGTTTTCTGTCGGTTCCCGAGATCGCCATGGCCAATCGTGTCATTTCTAGCTATCATGCGTGCCGGCCTGGCATTTACGCCCGTTGACCCGTCCCATCCGCCGGCTCGAGTCGAGCAGATGGCGAAACAGACCCGCACGATACTGATACTCGAGTCGGAAGAGAATACTGGGAGGGTCAGCGGACTTGAATCCTGGAAGATCAATGCTTCATTCTTCGAGGAATTCGGAGATGATGCAGTTATCACCATACCTAGGCCGGTCCCGGGATCCCTGGCGTATATCTTTTTCACCAGCGGAAGCACGGGCGAACCGAAAGGGGTCATGATAGAACACAGTGCTATCTGTACCAGCCTACTCGAACATGGACGCCGCCTGGGCTTGAACAAGAGCTCTCGTGTCTTGCAAGCCACCTCTTATACCTTTGACCCATGCCTTATGGAGATTTTTGGCACGCTCTTGCACGGCGGATGTATTTGCATCTCCGCAGACATGAGTCAGCTCGTGGAGACTATCGTTCTGTTCAAGGTACGAGTGACTCGGCGGCGACTGTGACCAGATTCCGTCCGCTGACCCCCAACCGCCCAATCAGGTTAACTGGGCATTCTTCACGCCATCAACTATCCTCCTCCTAGAGCCTGACGAAGTTCCGTCGCTCAAGACTGTATCAGTTGGTGGAGAGGCCCTCACACAGGACTGCGTTGAAACGTGGGCGTCGCGCGTGGCTCTTTATAATAGTTATGGTCCCACAGAGGCTTCCATCTTCTGCTGCATCGCTTCAACAGGACCGCTCTCATCACGTTCCAACATCGGATATGCCTCGGGCTGTCGTACCTGGATTGTGGATTCGAGCGACTACAACATGCTCGTAGCGATTGGCGACGTTGGTGAATTGGTCCTAGAGGGTGAGATTTTGGCTCGAGGCTATGTGGACGGCGCGGAGAAAACGCCGAGCGCTTTTGTGACATCGCCCGCGTGGGCCGATGCACTTTCACCGAAGAAAGGCCCAAAGCCCAGAAGATTCTACAGGACGGGAGATCTTGCGCGATACGAAGCAGACGGGTCGATAACCTGCCTGGGCCGGAAAGATAGGCAGGTCAAAATTCGTGGTCAGCGCGTGGAGCTCGGCGAGGTTGAACACCGCATCAGAGCGAGTACAAAGGGAGACAATGTCCGCGCCGTTGTTGTAGACTGGGTTGAGCAAAGGGGCATCGGCATCCTTGTAGCCTATCTGGTTTTGCCCAGCTGGAAGAACGACATCGACATGGACGGCTGGCGGTCCCGAGTTGACAGCCTCACGTCGGAGCTGGCACAAAGCCTCCCGCCTTACATGGTTCCTAGCCAGTTCGTACCGGTGGCCCACCTCCCCATCTCTGGATCGGGCAAGGTTGATCGGGCTGCGCTACTCCAAGAACTACACCGTTGTTCTGTTGGGACGCCGGAACCGCCAAGACCAAGCTCTGTACCGGAGGGTGGCCGTGCACAAGAAATACTGAAGACGGTGGTGGCACAGGTTCTATCGCTGCCGAAAGGGGCGTTGGACGCATCCAAGACCTTCCTTCAACAAGGCGGCAACTCCCTTCTAGCCATCAAGGTCGTAGCACAACTACGCAAAAGGGGCTTCCTCCTCCTCACAAGGACCCTGCTACAGCAACATCCCCTCTGCGGCATGGCACCTCAGCCAGGAAGACCGGCGTCGCAGGACAACGTAGGGCGGAGAGGTGAGAGGTTTGCACACGAGACAGACGTTAAAGCATTGGCCGCGTCTGAATGTCACGTTCTCCTGGAAGACGTGCAAGCCATAGACCTTTGTACACCATTCCAGCAAAGCCTGCTCCCGTCTCTTTTGACGAAGCCTTGCTCGTACGCATCACAGCATTCCATAGCCCTCTCAAACACCCTTGACCTGAAGCAATTCAAAAATTGCTGGGAACAAGCATACCTCGCATTGCCCATCTTGCGCTCTCGTTTCATCCAGACGCCAGGCGAGGGCCCCGTGAGGGTCGTGGTCAATGACCATATCACATGGCATGAACAAACGCTCTTCGAAGAAACACAACGCAAAGAGATGATGATGCAGTTTTCCATGGGGAGTGCCTTGGCTGTCTTTGCAGTGCAGATTGGTCCCGGTCAGCTTCAACTGATACTGACCATGCACCATCTCCTGTTTGATGCGTGGTCTTTGGATCTCATGCTGGATTACGTTGCTCAACTATATAGCGGCACGATATCGCGGATGCCAGAGGCGATTCCCTACGACAGCTTCACGGCCATCTCTCTCCAGACGTCGAACAGCAGTGCTTCTAGAAGCTTTTGGGCCGTCACCTTGGAAGGATCGTCTGCGCCCCAGTTCCCGCGGCTGCCATCTTCGACACATCAGCCCACATTGGACGATTCGGCCAGCATCGAGTTGCACCCTCACATGCCACGAGAAGATACTGCCACCTCTGTTCTGGTTCGGGCTGCATTGGCCCTAGCAATTGGTGCGTACACAGGCCACAACGACATCACAATCGGCACCGTGATGAGTGGTCGCGATGCAGACGTTTCGGGCATCGACGAAATCGTTGGGCCGACGCTGGCGACCATCCCATACCGGACTACGTGGCACTCGAGACAATCCATATCGAGTCTCCTCGAGCAGGTGGAGAGCCAGCAGACTCTGGCGGGGCCTCACCAGCACTTCGGCCTTCAAAACATGCGAAACCTGAACCCTGGAGCGACCAACGCATGTGCCTTTCAGACCATATTGGTCATTCAAGCCCCTTCCCTCCAAGCCCGGAAGACAATCGTCTATTCGGGTCTTGTATCGAGGTGGAGAATCGAGGGTCGCAAGCCCTCGAACTGGAATGCATCATGTTGCCAAATCGTCTGTCCATAGAGGCGCGGTTCGACAGTGAGGCTATATCCAACCGACAGACGCGGAGGCTGTTATCTCTCTGGGCATCCATTATCCGGCAGCTGTCGGAGCAACACCCTAGCACGCCTATAACGTCTTTGTCCATGCTGAGCAACGAGGACATGGACTCGCTTGCACTCTGGCAAAGCCCTGTGCCAACACCAGGTAGAGGCCTGGTCCATGAGCGGCTGACGAAGTGGGCGCGAACTCGGCCCAACAAAGTCGCGCTCGACTCGTGGGATGGCAGTCTCACCTATCGTGAACTGGAGGATCTGAGCTCGAATCTGGCTGCTCTACTGGTGGCCTTCAGCCCAGGCCCGGTCATACCGCTTCATTTTCCGAAAGGCAATACCCTGGTTGTGGCCATTTGGGCCGTCGCGAAGTCCGGGAGGGCTTTTCTCGCCTTGGATACTGATCTGCCGCCCGAACGGGTGGGCAACATCATTGGCCAGCTCGAATGTCCGTTGGTGCTTTGCGAGAACGCACAAGTCGTGAGAAACATGTCTTCAGTGGACGCCTGGACAATTACAATGGCATTCCTGACTCGGCTGCCCCGTGTGCCACCGGAGTGGCCGTTCCCTTCTGTTCAACCACAAGCTCTGGCGTACCTCATCATGACTTCGGGTTCTACAGGGCAACCGAAGGGTGCCATGGTTCAGCACGAAGCCATCTCAACAAGCGTCGAGTATAGTGCTTCCTTCTGTGGCCTCTCGGACAACACTCGCGTACTCATGTTCGCGGCCGTCGCCTTTGATGCCGCGGTAATGGACATTTTCATGACCACACACCATGGGGCTTGCTTGTGCATCCCGGAGCAGGGCGCAAGCTTGGACTCCCTCGTGGACTTTATGAGACAGAAGAAGGTGAATCACTCTTTCTTCACTCCCTCGTTCCTTCGAGCGATTAGCCCCTCCGATCTACCTGATCTCCAGACCGTTGTCTCTGCTGGTGAGCCACTGACGGCGGAGGCGACCCAAATCTGGGCAGGGAACGTACATCTCATCAATGCGTTCGGGCCCAGCGAGTGCGCTGTGTGCTGCAGTTCGGTCTCTGTCGATCCGGACAATCCAGACATTGGACTGATCGGACGAGCCCTCGGTTGCGTCCTTTGGGTTGTCGACCAGGACGACCATGACCGACTAGTCCCCATAGGAGCCACCGGTGAACTCCTGGTCGAGGGCCCTATAGTTGGGCGCGGCTATTTCGGCGACCCAGGGAAGACCGCCGCTGCCTTCATCACGCCTCCAAAGTGGTCCAGGCTGTTTGGCAGGGAGTTCAGCCGCATGTACAAGACGGGCGACTTGGTCCGGTACGACGACCACGGCTCGTTCGCGTTCCTCGGACGCAAAGACCACCAGGTGAAGCTTCGAGGACAACGTCTTGAGCTGAGCGAGGTGGAGCACCAACTCGGCGTGGTCTCAAAACGCCCGGCCTTGTGCTTCGTACCCAGAAGGGGACCGCTGGCCAACCGCCTGGTCGCCGTCCAGGGTACCAGTGTGCACAAACTCGTCCCCACGGCAGAGTACATTCCGACCACTTTGAGCTTTGAGCAGGCTCATGGCGACGTGCAATCGGCCCGGGACCAGCTTTCTCGGATCCTGCCGAGGTACATGGTGCCGGAGAGGATCGCTGTGCTGCACGCCATGCCCGTATCTCACTCCGGGAAGCTGGACCGCAAGGTCCTTGCCGCCTGGATCGATTCGCTGTCCGAAGACGAAGGAAAGGCTTTCTGTTTGGGTGCTGAAGACAGAACCGACAACCTCGCCATCACGCCAAGTACAGCTAAAGAGAAGGCCATTCAAGAGATCTGGGCCGCCGTATTGGGTCTGCCAACTGACAAGGTCCCCGTCAATCGATCATTCCTGACATTGAGCGGAGATTCCATCACCGCCATGCAGGCTGCGGCGAGGGGCCGTAACAAGGGGCACCAAATTGCCATCAAAGACCTGAGGGGTGACACGATCCAGCATCTTGCCAGCCGTTCAGTAGATGGGGGTGAGGCATCCATATCGGCCCTGTCGTCTACACCCACCAGCCAGCCATTCCCCTTGTCTCCAATGCAGAGGGTCTACGTTGGCCTTGCTCCAAGAGGCGAACCACATCACTTCAATCAAAGTATCCAAGTATTATTACGCGATACCATCACTATCACACAGCTTGAAGCTGCCATGAAGGCCATTGTTGCACGGCACGATTCGTTACGCACGCGGTATGCATTGGACCAGCCAGACCAGCATCGCCAGCAAGTCACCGATGATGTCGAAGGCTCTTTTTCAATCGCCTCTAGCTCTAGTGCTGGTCCATCATGGGCCGATGAGCGGCTTCAGGAGGCACAGCTCATCGTGAATCCCATCGCCGGGCCCCTAATGCACGGCCATCTCATCACCGATCCAGACAGCAAGGCCCAACGACTCTTGATGGTGGCGGTCCATCTGGGAGTCGATATCGTCTCGTGGAGACTCATTCTGGAAGACCTCGAAACATTGCTGGATGCCCGTCCCTTGCCACCAAGCGACCAGAATACGTTCCGCGCGTGGTGCGAGACCAGGGCCTCTCGAGCAGTCCGAGAGCTCCACCACCCGGCAGCAGACTATGGATACTGGGGAATCGATCCCTCACAGCTCACATATCAAAATGTCGAGAGAGAACAGTTGTTGATACCAGAAGGCGTCACGGCGTTGTTAATGGAGAAGGGAAATACATGTCTGCGAACGAAGCCTACGGATATCCTCATCGCTGCCCTCAGCTCAGCCTTCCATCAGACTTTTCCCGATCGCCAGAGGCCGCTCATCTGCCTCGAGGGACACGGGCGACAGTTGAAGAACAGAGCTGTGGATGTCTCGGGTACGGTGGGGTGGTTCACCACGGTGACGCCAGTTTACGCGCCTGTTAGGCCCGGGCAAGGACTCGTCGAGTACGTGCGCGAAGTAAAGGATTCGAGGGCGCGAGCTGAAGAGGCAGACACCAGCTACTTCGATGCGTATGAAACCCTCGATGGGGACATTCGGATCCCTGAAATCGTCCTCAACTTCGAGGGTGTTATTCACGCGGAAACCGGCAACAGTTCGCTCGGCTTGTTCCTGCCCGACCCCGACAGCTGTGGCGACCGCTACGACATCAGCAACAACATGCGCCGCTTCGCGGTCATAGATGTTGCTGCGGTGGTGAAGGATTCACAGCTTCAAATTGAATTCCTATACAATCGTAGTATGAGACACGCAGAGAAATTCAGCCATTGGGCTTCCAACTGCGGCAAAGTGCTGCGGGAGTTGGTCCAAGTCTTGAGCACCACACCGTCGCGGCCGACGTTGTCCGACTATACGTCCCTGTCGACGACGAGTTCCGACTTTAACAAGCTTGAGATCCGTCTACGAGGATTGGGTATTGGCATGGCTGGTTCCAAGGGGCTGCGAGCATCATCCATCTTTCGCGCAAGTCCATTGCAGGAGCAGATGCTTCGCGCGCAACAGGCAAACGACAGGTGCTGGCAAGCGGTTCAGGTTCTCAAGGTAAACACCTGTGACAGCTCGGACATTGAACTGCACAGATTGGCGGCCTCTTGGGAGCGAGTCGTCGCAAACAACGAGATATTGAGAACGGTGCTAGTCCAAACCCCAGGAGATAACACCGAGTACCTCAACGTAGTATTGGAGAACCTACCCGCTTCCCGTACGATTCGTGTCGGAACAGCCTCGGAAGATATCATTCAACTACCGCGTGCCCACTGGGGGCCAAGCGAGCCGCAAGTCTGCCTCAGCATCGTTCCGCATGGCTCGACTGAAGCTCTGTGTCGTCTGGAGATGAACCACGCCTTGGTGGATCAACACGCCATGGTGAAGCTACTGGACGACCTATCTCGGGGATACGCAGGCCAATCTCCAAGATCTCGCTCTGTGTGCTTTCAGGACTACGCTCTCTTCGTCGCTCGCGAGCCAGTCGGTGCCGGCCTTGCGTACTGGGAACATCACTTGAGACACGCCCACTCCGATGTAGACATCTTGGCTGCCCACGAGACCGCCAGCAAAGGGCTTCCCCTTGGGGAAAAAAGGCTCCGACAGACTCCCGTAGACCTGAGACAGACCAGCCGGCGGCTTGAGGCCGTCTCGGCGGCTTGTGGTGTCACCATCGCGAGCGTCCTGCGTCTGGCCTGGGCAAGATCGTTGGGACGGAACGCCGAGAAGAAGGGCATCGTCTTCGGCTCCGTGGTTTCAGGCCGCGACGCTGATTTTGACGGGATCGAGCGTGTGGTCGGGCCCGTCATGAGTGTCGTCGCCTGCCGGATCCCCGACCTTGGCCGGCTAGCTAGAGAACTACTGCGCGATATGCAGGAGGATCTGTTCAGCGGATCCAAGCACTGCAACCAGCTTGGAGTATATCTAAACGCACAGGAGTCGCCCTTGTTCGATACCGTCATCAATTATCGCCGCCATGCGGCTGCCAGCGTTGATGGCCAAACGGATGGGCGAGGCTTGTTAATTCAGGATTGGCCTGGCAGTGAGGATCCGTATGAGGCAAGCATTCCTACTCCCCTTTGCTCCGATGTCTTCTCGTCCATACAACCACGATACTACTTATACTAATTTGGAGTTCGTAGTATTCACTGGTCGTGGAGATCGACAGATATATCGATGGAAGCATCGTTGCACAGCTTTCGTACTGGGGGCATCTAGTCAAACAGGACACAGCTGAACTCCTTGCCCGGCGATTCAAGGACGCTATAGAGGAGATCGTGGACGAGTTAACTTGGGACTAATGGAGTCTGGCTAAATATCTCGTACCTCGATGTTGAATTTTGTACCTATGGGTTTCCCATTTATGTAAGGACCTTCTTTATTCAGCGGATGTAAAAAAAGAAAATGAGTCGATGTTCCTGGTCATCAGTACTGCACCTAAAATTTGACGCTTCATGCTTCAGCCACATCGAGTGAAGATTCCGGGAGTCATTATTGATGCCTGGTGCTTTTGAAAGCATCATGATCTTACAAACAGGAAAGTAAACGAGATGGGTCTGAACTACTCGGTCGCAGTCTTATTTATATAGGCACCTGACACTTTTGTATATTTCTAGCTAATGAAACACAACTATTGATTTGAATTTTCACGAACCGCAACTTCCTGCTAATCTGCCAGATCCACCACAGTGACAGCAGAATGATACACAGCGCTGCATCTTTTACTGTGGCCTCGGTAGTCTTGTCCATCGACTCGAAACCATTACAGCGACATTCTATCATCGTAGCTTCTGAAGCAGATCCAGAACACAGCCGTCGCTAAGCCCATGACTGCCGTGACGCTGGCCCACATGATGACCAGGTCAGGGTTTTTGGCTGTTGGGCCAACGGCCATAGCTAGTAGGTAGCCGACACCGTTGAAGGCAGCATAGATGCTCTGGAGCATACTCTTCATCTGCGGTGGCGCCTGCTTATAAGCGTACGCCTGTCCCGTGACGAGGGCGAACACCTCACTGATGGCCACAAGAACGTAGACGGGCAGCTGGATGGCGATGCTGATGTCGTTTGGGCCGGTGATATGAGCACCGTCCGGGCCTATACACTGGCCCGGGAAGCGGTAGCACGGCGGTGCGCGGTAGATCAACACCTGGACGATGGTAGAATATCCCACGGAAAGGGCCATGAAGAATAGGCCCAGTTCGATACGTGCCATATCGCCGAAGACGATGTGCCGCTTCTCGAGCAAGGGGTACAGCAAGTTCTCGACGATGAGCCCAATGACGACAAGTGCTACGGCGTTGAGTGCCATCAGTAGGTTGTTTGGAATGCCGCCGGTCTGCATCTGTCCGGCCTGTGCGATACCGTTGGCGCTCAAGACGCCGATGGACAGTCGCAAAAAGGGCCAGACAAGGCTGGACGAAGGGCAGATTAGCGAGATTTGTTTCAAGTACTGGAGGGAAGATGGGACTCAGCTGACCAAACTTTGACGGCCTTCAGGCCAGAGCGAATGTCCCGGACGAAATCGGCATCCCATGAAACCTGGTTCCCCCGCTCAAGCTGGACTTGAGGTAAGGCAGCGTCAAGCCGGAACCGGGACACGGCTGCGATGCAGAGAACGTGGAATGTGCGTGACATCACGCTACTCGAAGGAGCGCAAAGGACTAATGATCATGAATCAGAATGATGCGCTGCTTCATATTTCTGGGAGAGCCTCGTCGAAGAGGTCCGCCAAGGTCACTTACCAAAGTACGGCTTACCAAACCAGAGGATGACGCAAGAGATACCCAATACGCCTGTCGTTATGGCGTAGGCGCTCCAGAAGCTTACATATTTCTCCATCAAAGACGCCGGGATCATGCCAAGCGAGGCGACATTGGCTAACCAGAAATATATGCTGTAGATGTAATGGATGGTGACGTCGCGGTCTATAACAACCCGCTCTCCCCCGTTTCTATAGGCAATCTTGGGCACCGTCTCATCGTATTGGTCCGCAATCAACGGAGACGTCACCGTCTGCACACCCCCGAGCCCGATGGCCACGAGACAAAGGGCGGTAATGAAGCCCGGCAGGGCGGCACCGACCTGGACGGCGGCAGGGGTGGCACAGCCGACCATGACGCCCATTCCAGCGAGATAGAAGAGGTTACATATCTGAAGGGTGCGGTATCGCCCAAGGATACCGTCCGCAATTGGGCCTATGAGGAGCGGAAGTAGGTAGACGACCACGTTGAAGGCGTTGTTGATGGTGACACCGGTAGCCTGTCCCAAACCCAGGAGACCGGAGATCTCGTCGTCAGGACCATACTGAATGAGATTCTGCCATGTCACCTGAGTGGACCAATAGGTGAACCGCTGAGCAGCTGCAATGGTGGCCACGAGCCAGACGCGCATTGGGATTCGGTCGCAGACGTGCTGCAGACTCTCGATCTCCTCATCGGTGGCTGGTCGACTGGCATCGCTCGGACAATCCAAGGACAGCGCCTCCTTGGCAGTCTTTTCGGTATCGCTGCCGCGTCTTGGCTGGGATGTCGATACGGTCGCCTCGAACGTCTCCAACACCGCCAGATCGTTATCGGGTGAGGGCTTGTTCATTGTGCATAAAACGGGCGAGTTGACAGCGTGGAGGTTTACTGAGTGTTGGATCAGTAGGAGGCTGATCCAGCTTTTTTTATTTTAAAAAGACACAAAGCCCTGACCCGGGCCCATCTTCCCATAGACGCAACTTGCAAGCAGATCTACCTGATTGCAGGGCTACCATTATTGGCTCGACTTGTCCATAACCCATCCAACAGTATCCTTGATAGATGGCTATCAGACCCAGGGGCCAGTGAATGGTTGTTCTAGCTCTAAGCCCTGCCAGGGTACCGGCGCTCAAACTCCGGCGTAAAAGGGGTTAGGCAGGTTGAACCAATCAAGTTGACTCCAGCCAGAGACCCGGGGCTAGCACCGGCGTTGGGTCCGCGGAGTTCGACGGTGTTCAGGTTCCAGGGATGGTAAAGCCTAGCGGAGCTGCTATACCGGTTTAGGCATGTATAACGGATATGATTTGTGTGATTGACCTACGTAAGGTACTGTCGGGGTAGTTAGTAAATTTTTAGATCGCAGATGTCTCTCTCCTGGAAAAACTGGTGGCAGTCTACATACTAACTAGCGGCTCCTGTATAAGGGAAGAATCAAACCCCGGCCAATCACGTCAACACCGTGCAGACATTCAACTCAGCTTCCGGCCTGCCCCTTTCTTTTCAGCATCCAACCGAACGACGCCGTTACACTTGGCCGAGTTCCATGGCCGGCCTCCTGTCACCGCAGCTGCCTCGAATGACGAGTTAAGCGAACAGATCTGGCTGTATATGAACAGACAGATATCTCTGTAGATACGGTGCCAAGGCCCAAGGCAGCCCCCATCACATCCCATCGCACAATACATTGAGTCTAAAGGCATTATGGCCCCTGTGACCCTTCACTTACGTGCCGAAGCCGCACCCGTAGGGACTCGTGGCGTCATTTCCCCAACCACGGCAGGGAAGCTCATGAACGAGGGATTCAAGGTCAACATTGAACGCAGTGACGTGCGATACTTTAAAGATTCCGACTATGAAGCCGTAGGGGTATGAAATTTCCCGTCGCCCAGACTCCAAATCAACCGCATTGAGGATGCCGGACTGATGCGACCAAATATAGTGCACACTCGTTCCTGCGGGATCGTGGCCCGAGGTGCCGAGAGACCACATCATCGTTGGCATGAAAGCCCTGCCGGCCAGCGACAGCCCTGTGTGCCACATACACGTGCACGCCGCGCACTGCTACCGCAACCAGACGGGATGGGAGGAGACGCTGATGCGCTTCCACCGGGGTGGTGGACTGCTGCTCGACCTCGAGTTCGTCACGGACGAGAATGGGGCGCGCTTCGTCACCTTTGGGCGGGAAGCTGGCTCTGTCGGGGCCGCCCTGGGTATCAAGACCTGGGCGCACCAGCTGGCTCATCCTCGTGGACCACGCCTCGGCCCAATGCGCTCGTACGACAACCGGGACACCTTGGTCGAAGAGTCCAAGCGCGACCTGGCCATAGGCGTGGCCATTGCCGGTCGAATGCCCCGTATCATCATTCTGGGCCACCGGGGTAACTCGGGCGTGGGCGCGGCCGAGTTTTACCGCGATATTGGGATTCCCGACCAGCTAGTCACCAAATGGGGGCGGCTGGAGACCGAAGGCCGCACCGAGTACCCTGAGATTCTCGAGCATGACATTCTAACAAACTGCGTCAGCCTCTTCCACCCAGTGGCCCCGTTTGTCACGCAACATTCTTTGCAGCAGGTGCCTGGGCGCAAGTTGACTGTCATCTCAGACATCTCCAATGATAGCCACAGTCCCAACAACCCTCTACCTATATATCACAAGGCCACAACCTCGGACGTCGATCCGACAGTCATCATACCGACGCCGAGGGGAACCCCACCCTTAACTATCGCCATGATACCATACCTACCCAGCTTGCTGCCTAAAGAGGCCAGCGAGTCGGCCGCCAACGGCTTTTACCCACCATTGAGGCTTCTTAGTGACAGGAAGAACCAAAGAGTGTGGAAGGAGGTTGAGAAGATGTTTTACAACAAAATTGCCATTCTCACAGGAAGCAGTCATGAGAGAGCCAGGTTGTAATCGGGACATGTAGCTCTCGAACCACAGATGTGTTCTGTGACGGGCGTGGCTGGCATTGGTTTCAACTAGCAATCTTATATTGCCGAGTATAACAAGCTTGAATAGCAGACTTCCAAGTACCGGCTGATGACCAAAGTATTTATCCTTCGAATGGTGTTAAAAGTCTACTTTGTACTTGAAATGCCCATCAGGGGGTCGGTTGGTTTTGCTGGCTAAGGGCGTCGCAGAATGCCACTCTATAGGCCCATGGCCTGTAACCTGACCTAAAATTAAAGACAGATCATGGTTTTTAAAGTGTCGATGAGCGCGATAAATCGAAATCTTTTGTCAATTGTAGACTATTGTCCCAGTAACCCCCTGGCTAGGCTTCACCGTCAAGGCGCCGCGCCCCCAAGAGCGGATCTATTTCGCCGAAATCCAGCTTGGCACCGTCCACAGCATCGCGGTAAAGATACAGATATTGAAACAAGAACACCAAATCGAATATGATAGTAATGTTGCCCAGCGCAAATTTGGCCGGGTTCCCTACGACTGCCGAGAGGTCCCCCGCTGAGTCGATTGCCAGCTGCAGTAGTGACAGAAAGGCGCCGGCGATGTCTAGCGTAAATTGAATGGTACTGAGACCTCGCGTCGACTTGCGCCTGAAGTTGAGCCATGCCTGCGGCGCGTATTTGACTAGCGTAAGGACAGCCTTGATGTTGCCGAGCAGGTATATCTTTCTTACAAGTCAGACGGACCAAATGTACATGGTGGAAGACGAAGATGACGCATCGCCAACTTACCTCATCTAGCCATTCCCAGTGGAACGACGAAATCGGGCTTATAAGAACGGCCAGGGCCGCGAGCAAGATGACGCCAATGCAGCCCCAGAACAAACCCAACGTCCACCAGCTGCACCTCGAGCCCCCGGTCTTAGTGAAGCTCCAGAGCTTTGGATAGAATTGTGAATAGACGAGGAGTGTAATGAGAGCGCCGTGGGCCGCATATGCCACGTCGTTGGGTCGTACCAACACCGTTGGGGGGGCCGTTCGGAAAGCGATGAATGTACTGCGCCCTTACTACCGGAGAATACCGGAATGCAACATTGTGGATGGCGTAAGAGGTCATTCCCAGGATATTAAGGAGGGAAAAGTCGATGGAGAACCCACACGTCGTGCGGCGTCGTATGTTAAGAATGAATTGGGGGTAGAAGGAGGCGGTCCAGCAGAGCACGTACATCCAGCCAATGATGGCCGACACGGCTTGCTGAGTGACATCCAGCGCCATATTGATATGGGGGGGTGTCAAGAAGCTCCGTTGCATGTTTTGTGTAGCCAAAGGCTAAAGCAAGCCAAACTGGAAGGTGCCTCTGTTGCGCGAGCTGCAGTTGATTTCTTCGTTTGCGACCTGGATGTGATGTTGTGTCCACTAGCCAACAGTGTACGTTCAGGGTAACGTTACTTGCTTACGTGGAGTATACACCGGAGTTCAACGGAATTCTAGCCGGATGCGTCTAGCTTCATATGCTAAGACTTCAAATCCGGTAGCCAATCGAGTTCCGTTATAACGTTAGATAGCCCGTCAAGGGCTATCGCCCAAGTGGGGCGAAATTCTACCACTCTAGTAAAACTTCCGAAGGACAAGCTGTTGTTGTTATTGTTGTTGTATTGTTTTTCGTCTGTAGGAGACGTAGTACCCATGACCTCCCGAGGGGTATAAGACGTGTCTAGCTGAACACTACATACGCAGAAGGCATATATATACATAAAGCATTTGTTCATTGGCCCGTGGTCGCAATCCCGATCCTCCAAGCTCCAGGTAAGTGAATACCTTGAGTTTGTTCCCAGTAGGTGCACTGGTTATTTGTCGGATAGTTCCCAACGCTGGTCGGATCCGAAGTACAAGCTAAACTGTTCTTTACTTCATAGAGTTTTTAGTTATTACGTTACCGGTATTTAAAGGTGTTGGTATCACCTTATTCACATCGTAATGGTGAATACGTGAAGCATAGTAGTATATTCGGTGTAGTTACTTGGCCGAAAGAACAAGAAGGAAAGAAGGTTAACTAGCTGCAGCTACTGCGGTAGTTTACATACTAGCAATCACCGTTTTATAGCCAGAAAACCGTTGTATCCTATTAATATTAGAAACACCGTAAAACGCCCCTATAGCCCGTGCACCGCACGTAACCTATTATATAGATAGACACGCATACGCGCATCCTGAATAGCTTCCTTCCCTAAGGAACAGTAACTATTCACCTAGGACCTATTAGTCTCGTCCCGTAATACCCGTAATAGCTAAGTAGTATTTAAATACTAATTGTTCTTATTTTGGGAGAGTAGTAGATTTTTACTCTCCGAGTGTTTCTATCCTATTATCCTACTCTTAGTGCTCGTAGAGCATCGTCCCGGGGATTCCGTGCTAAATAACAATTACCCTGGGCTACCCTAGGCTTACCCTCGCGTTACCCTGCTTATCGTAGGAGGTAAGCATAAAGCGGCGCGGCTCACCCAGCTCAACCTATTAGCCAGAGAGTAATGAGCCAAGAAAGCTCCGAACGCAGATTCCACGCAATGGCAAGCCGATATCCACTGCGTTGGCATGCCTCGATACCGAACAGAGGTGGACATGCTGCTGGGTGAGCAGGCAGAGATGCCAGCAGATATAGACAGCATAGCCGAAATCAACGCTGTCATGGCAGGGTGACGTGGGCTATCGGGGGTCCAAAACTCGTCGTATTCCCTCTTGAAAGCCGGAATATGCACAACACGATGCATCTGCTCGAAGCTGTCGAGGTAGACAAAGATCATTTCGTCCGTATCAGCTTTGGGAGCGGGCCATTTTTCCAGATCCGGTAAGCTGACCAGTGAAGCCTGAGTACTTGTCGCTTCTTTGGCTGGTTTAGGCCTGTTAAACTGCACGCCGAGAGGCTTGAGCCACTCCTCCGAAGTCTCCTTGATGAAGTAAAACAGACCTGGAATCTAGCACACATTTTAGCTCGCTTGGATATGTTTGTCATACGTGAGGAATATCTACTTCGTCGAAGAAGCGGAATAGTGTATGCCTGCTGTAGTAACCGCGTGGAGCCCTTCTGGATGGATGTACTGGCCCGTTTCCTTTCCCATCAGACGTGCCTCCACCGACGTCGATATTGGCCGTTCGCAGACTGTGAGCCTCACCAGTCGCTCCATCGCTGCGTTGGTTTGAAATTGGGTCAGATACGACCACTTTTGCTACTGGAACCTCGGCACAGTTGGTCTTGCGGTTGAGTGTTAGTTCTGCCTGGAGCTCCACGATACTGGCTCGCAGGCGCTGGATCTCCTCGCTATTGCGCTGTCCTTGTTGGTGGATGCCGGATTGGTCCAGAGTGGTCGGCTGCTTTTCAGTGCCAGACTCAAACGAACACTTATCCCCTCTACCGGATTTGATGCAACTCTGGCAAGGAATGTTGCGGTCACAGAACAGCTGCGCCGTTGGTAACTTCCGATCAGTATAAGCCAAGTAAAAGATGATGAGACTTGATTAGGAGCAGTGCCTACCTTCTTCCTTCGACACTCCAGACAGCTTAATCGCAGTCGCTTTCTGCGGCTTTTGTGCGCGCCGGCACGAGTACCATTATTGGAGGCGGCGTCTGTGTTTAGTTGCTGACTCTTGGCTATGTCGGGCGTATAACCGTCAACGGCGGAGATGACGCCCGGCTCTTCCGTCTCGTGGCTCTCATCTGTGCTGATAAGAGACATCGGCAGGCAGTGAATTATCAACACGAAGTCGAGTTTCTGCAGAGTTCCGTGCTTGAATCATGAATGACGAGAGCAGATGGGGCATGGACTTAGTACCTTTTCTCCGGAGATGTTCCTTATTGCCGGTTTCTGATCGGCTCAGGGGTGGTCTAATACCGGCGAGCATTCCCATTGGTTAGCAAGGAAGGGTGTCTTGCATGTGTTCATCCCCTGGGCGCGCTAGTATTCTTCGGATTTCCGATCATGTCCGACAGGATACTTGGGTTGGACCCCTCGAACAATCAGCGCTGGAACCGAACATGGACTTTTGAACAAGCGGTGAAACGATCAAGTAAGCAATTCAGCGGGAGGAGCATTGGAATAGCCATCGACCTCCTGCATCGTTCTAGACTGAGTCGGCGATAGCCGGAATTCCAGCCGCCAATACTGAACTGAACACACGTTCGGAGATGAGATACAGTACCTAGACAGATTTCAAATTGCCTAGGCAATCAGAGTTTATATAAGTACCAAGTGAAGTTCTTTCTCAGGTCCCATAACCTGTCAAATCATACATTTGTGCTCCAGTCGCATTTCCCTACTATCCGGGCCCCCTTTGCATAATTCACCACGCACTGCTTGATTTCCAGCCATGTCTCAAATCTCTGCAGAATTTCTTCACACGCGACAGCCCGAATTCGACGTGGACTTGGAGCGGTTATTCGGTTCAGAGAACGGCGCCAAGGGAAGCTCTCCCAGCACAACTCCTGTAGAGAAAGCTCAGGCTGCTCATCAGGTTCGTACGCTCACATCGCTTGCAAGAGACGGCACTTATAACTGACTTGTAACAAAAAAGACCACTCCCCAGTTTTTTGAAGGCGGAACCAAAGCTTGGCTTGTTGTGCTTGGATGTTGGTGTGGTAAGACTTTATTCCTCGGTGTACCTGACTGAAACTACGCACGACTTCAACTCCACCTATCTTCTGATCAACGCTTACATGTTGGTGCAGCAAGTTTCTGTTCTTTCGGGTTCATCAACTCCTTCGGGTACGTGTTTGCAACTTTACACACAAAGCACTCTCAGACTTCAAGCTCATGCGTGGAACTAGAATTTACGAAACATACTATCTACAGACCTTCCTCTCCGAATACTCAGCCTCTGATGTCGCATGGATTGGTTCCATTCAGGCGTTTGCACAATTCTCCGTCACCTTGTTCAGCGGCCCCATTACTGATCGCTATGGACCATTGGTACGACATCATCTGCATCCGATGTGGTTCTTGACTCACAATCGATTGCGTGCATAGGTCGTTATTTATCCGTGCTCGGTTCTTCTGGTAGTAGGCATGATGCTCACCAGCCTCTGCACCGAGATGTACCAGTTTGTCCTCTGTCAGGGAATCCTCGTCGGAGCCAGCGCTGGGTTCATCTTCGCACCAGCCCTCTCTGTTGTCGGGCACTACTTCTTCAAGAGAAGAGCGATGGCTATGGCACTTGCATCGACAGGGTCCCCCCTTGGTGGCATCATCTACCCGGTCATCATGGCTGGTTCCCTCGAGAATCCTCGCATCGGATTCGCCTGGGGCCAGCGCATCTGCGGCTTCCTGTCCATGCTCCTCCTCCTGGTAGCTTGCGCTACAATCCGTCCCCTGTCGATCCGGAGGCAGGGCAGCTTCGTTCTCTTGGAGGCCTTCAAGAAACCTGCGTACTTCTTGCAGGTCACGGCACTTTTCTTTGTGGTTCTCGGGATCTGGACGCCTTACTTTTATCTGGCCCAGTACGGCTTGCAGCACGGCATGTCGTCCGCCCCGGCCTCGTACCTTTTTGCCATGATCAACGCCGGCTCATTTGTTGGCAGAATTCTTGGTGGTCAGCTGGCCGGGCACCTTGGCCAGTTCAACATACTCACCTTTGCCTGTTTCAGCTCGTCTATTCTGCTCTTCTGCTGGCTCAAGATCTTCACCTCGGCTGGTCTGATTGTGTTCTCGCTACTCTTTGGTGGAACGAGTGGTATCATCATTGCCCTAATGATGTCGACCGTTGCGCAATGTGCCGACCATCCAAGCAAGGTGCGTATACAAGCATTTTCCCCCTTTTCAGTGCAGCCTCTTTCCACACGGTGTGAACTGACCTAAATCATAGATCGGCACGTACATTGGCCAGTCAACATTTGTTATTGGCTTTGCCGGCCTGGCCGGAACCCCCATTGCTGGGGCCTTGTTTGACAAATACGGCCGGTTTGACGAGACCATCATCTTCAGCGCGTGCGTGATCATGGTCGGCGCTTTCGTCTTCGTCGGTGCTCGCTACGCAATCGCCCCAAACAAAGTGATTGCGTAGACGGGAAAAAATATGGAAAATGGGCTCGAATTACAAGACACATGTAGTGAAACTTGGCTGGACTGGCATACTAATTATATCTTGCGAGTGTTTGGGAAGTCGGCCAAGGGAAGTGGTAAGCTCCAAGTATTGCCACATCTGCAGCAAATTTACATGGCCAATTCCTGTGGTGGCTTTGTGAATAATACGTGTAGTGTCATCACCCTGTCCTGACTCCATCAAGTAACACGGGCTTACCAAATGTGTGTTTTTGGTCAGTAGAATATACAGTGGTAGTAATGCAATTATTCGAATGCCTAATTCAACGGAGTAATAGCGTGAACCCTCAAGCTCAATAATTTATCAGCTCGGTAGGCTTACTAAGACCTTCATAGTTTTCATCTGCATAGTTTCATCTGCACAGCTTCATCTGCATGGCTTCATCCCTAGTAGTTACTAGCAAACGGGCCTCGATATCAACGACGAATAGAAACAAGACAGCCAGCACATGCAACATAACACACCGAGACAGGTTCCACATCTCAGTCTATTTGTCACTTCCTGGTCGAACGGCATGCTCGATTAAGTTAGCCAAAACGCGTTAGGCAGTTGCAAGGCTACGACGTACGGTCTGCATCATGGAACTGTTCATTCTACATACATCGAGTCCCCTACACCCGCCATCATATTGAGAAGCCAAGCACTGTGTCAAGCAGGGAAGCACAATAATAAGAACATCGGGTCCCCAGCGAATTGGTAGAGCTGGGAAAATGGTGGAACGAATTTATCAATAAGCTGAGCAAAACTCAACAAACATTGGTCGGATGGTGTAGTTGGTTATCACGTCAGTCTAACATTGTGTTCACCCGCAATATGTCCACTGAAGGTCGGGAGATCGAGCCTCCCTCTGATCATTCTTTTTGCTCATTGGCCGTTGTATCTGACTTGGTGCGTGTTTCTTCCATAACCCTACGTAGCTACCCTGGAGTATGTATGTATCAGTATCTTTAATCATCATCGTTGCTAATAAACCTTTTCCCGACGTCCCGTGAAACACCATCTCCACCGGGTTAACTATATATACGTTTAGAGTTCTGCTCTAATCCCGTTTTCTGCCAGTCTTCGTCCGCAATTCGTGGACTGCATGTGACATGAGTGGATCTCAAGTTTCGCGATTGTCACACAATCATCAGATTCAAACCTCATCCAAGTATTTCAAGCTGAGTTGCCATCCGCTGCGCGACGACAATGGCATTGACATCCTTTGAAAGTTTCCCCCTATTGTACACCGAGCTGCAAGACATCGTCTGGGAGTTCGCCTCTGTAGACGCCTTGAATGCCGCCGGGATCAGCGTATACCCGGAAGAAGACAGAGATGTCGATGCTGGGTTGGGGGATTGGCCCGTGGTCGAGATCAACATCCCGCCGGCCATCTTCGGCGCCTGTCGGGATGCTCGCACCGTCGCACGACGCGTATTTGGATATCCTCGCAGCAGTGGCGACCACGGCGCCGTCGATCCATTCGCTTGCACGGGAAGTGTCCGTCGCGACTATTGCCCCGAGTCGGACATTCTCTACGGAACCAAGCGCCACGGCGGCTACTCCTCCTTCTTTGCCTTTCTGGAGCAGTTTCAACGCGCCGATGAGATCCGACGGCTGGCATTTGGCGGCTGGGCCCTGCTGGACGACAGCCACTGGTGGCCCTCGTTGCGGCACATGATCCGAGAGGGGAAGCTCAGAGGCATCGAGGAGATCCTGTGTCTCTTCGAGCCCGGCATGCGGGAACCCAGAGTCGTCAACACGGTCGACAGTCTAGTCAGGGTAGCCAAGGCAGGCGATTGGCATCGGCTCGACTGCCAACCCCTCATGGAATGGGCCATGGATTCCTTCGAATACGACAAGCCGTACAGCGACGAGGCGGCTGTCCTGTTCGACCCGGAGAGCGGCCAGCCGCTGTTCACCATGACCGCCGTGAAATTGATGCGACCCATGCCCAATTGCCCTGGGCGACTCGTTGACGTGCAGGTTACGGCCAAACCACATGAGGATGCGGACATGGACTCGGAAACGGTCATAGTCTCATAGACTCGCACTCGCACTCGCACTCGCGACCGATGAGAGAGGACGAAGGCGGACAGCGCATGGATAGCGTTGATCCGTAACTATCCCGGATCATACATGAGTTTGCCACGGCTTGCTTATCCCTCCTTGTCACCACCGCGGTCCACATGGTTGCCACAAAGCTTACGCACGGCGATGGACTAGCCAAGCATTTATCATGCGGTGCGGGGAATCACCCCGGCTCTACGGATCTTCATCTTGCAACCACAGATAAAGAGAGGTTAAAGGCTAGAGTCCAGCTCGCAACTCACGCTGCATCCTTCGAAGACGGACTTGGAGTCATAGGTCGGATTGTTCCAAATTGCTTCCCAGTTCGTTTTCCACCACAAAATAATATCCAGCTCGGCATGGCACATCACCCACACCAGTCCTCTCTTTCATTCCCACTCTTCAACGACCTGCCCCTCGAGATCCAAGATCTCGTCTGGGAAGCCTCGCTATGCGAAGACCTCCAGCCGGCAGTGGCCGAATACTCGGGTGAATCCCACCCCGTCATCACCTTGACCTACGTCCCGGCCGCTCTGCTCGTCTGCGCCCGGTCTCGCGCCATCGCCAGCCGCACCTTCACCGTCCGCACCGGTGGACCCCGCCACGCCATCACCTCGGTCGTCAGGCCCTACAACCCCTCCACCGACGTCGTGCGCGTCGCACGCCTCCGCCAGACGTATCCGCCGGCCTTTTTCGACCTTCTCAACGCGGGCCGCCTCCCCTGGGCTCGCCGCGTCCGCCACCTTGCCCTGCACGGCCCGCAGGTGCACCATGACCGCGCCTGGCTGTCGGCGTGCCGCGACGCCATGGCGCGGGGCCAGCTCTCCGCCCTCGAGGAGCTGAGCTGCACCTTTGCCATCCCAAATCAGCGCCCGACCGGCGGTGGTATCAACCCTGAGTGCTGCCTGCCGCCCAGGGACAGGACGTACGTGCTCGTCGACCCGACGCCCGGGGACGGGGTGCTCGAGCGGTACGGGAAGCTCCTCGAGGACGGCGGTGCATTCTTCCGAGATAATGCGTACGACGAACGGGATGCCAGTGGTGCGTTGCTGAGCCGTAAGCTACGCGAGGGCTGCTTCCGGTTTCAGATCAAGACGCTCCAGCTCCGGGGAGTGCCGGACTGGGTGGTTGCAAGGAGGAAGGCGGCCAGCCCAAGGCCATTGAATCCGCAGGTCGCTGCGGCGGCTGCGTCCTGGCTGGCGGTGCGACAAAGGGGTCGGTAACCGAGTTGGCACGAGTGTCGTTGGCCAGGGGCGCGTTCTGCAACAATGTCGGCATACAGCCTTACAACGACGTGACTTGCACATCCTTGGAGATGCGAAATTCCTTGGCTAGTTAGAGGCTGCGCATCTATACCGTGGAAGATCTCAGTCTGGCACTAACTGGGATTCGGGCCTGTAGCTAATGAAGAGAGAGACCACCCGGCCGGCTAAACCCTTTCCTGCTCAACTGATTTTGGTGTTTCCAAGTCATCGTCCAGCTACGAACAATGGAGAGGGGAAATACACTTGTGAAATTAACTATGGCAAGTATCTGCAATAATCAAGAAGCAACTGACACGATGCCGAAATGGGATGGCCATCAATTTCCAATTTCCAACTCCCAAGAAACCCCCCTTTCAGTCTACCTGATCAAATCCCCATTACTGGCCCTCAATTTAGGCTCCCGACGACGCATCCGGATCTGCCTTGACCTCCGATGGGAGAAGCTCTGGGCTTCCAGGCGCCAGGAAACTACGCGGCGCAGTTCCCAGGTACACCAATGCTTGAGATTCATCATCATCATCATCCCCCCTCCAAATCGTCGTCGTCAAAGTCTTCTTCCTGATTCTCGTCCGCATCGAAATCGAACGAGCTGGTGTCGCCAATCATATTGTAGTCCGGGTCCGGCGAGGTAGCGCGAGGCGTCGCCGTATCCTGGTTGAGGGAGGAGAAGGGACGCAGACTGAGACACGGGTCCGCGGGTGGCGGGGACTGTGGGACGCCGGTATCTGGCCGCTCCGGGTGTTCTCCGTCCAACCCGGAATCCCACTCGTCGCCCATGGCGAGGTTGGAAACGGTGCGGCTGGCTCTCGGACTATTGCGCCTCGGGATGGCGTCTCTAGCCGTCGGGGCCCCTTTGCCTTTGAACACTGCATCTTCCTCACGTCTCGGGGCCGTCGTCGTCTTTTCTCTGGATTCGGATCGAGGCTCTGTGGGTTTCTTGCCCTTCTTGGTTGTCCTCTGGGGCTCTTTTGAAAGCATGTGTCAGGCGGCATCACCGACAGTGAACATGCGGTCTTCTACTCACTAATGTTTTTGTTATTATGCTGCATCCATTCGCGGGTTGCGCCTTCGACTGGTTGTTTGGATCCGTTAGCTTCATCGCACGGCGGTTGTATCCGGGCGCACACTTGCCTCGGTGCGAGTAGCGCTCCTTGATATCGTCGACGTTCAACTGCGGCAGCTTCTGCTCGTAGTTGCGGTGCCGATGGGGTGTGGTGATGAGCCAGTGGTTCTCAAGGTTCGTGATGGTGTTGTAGTGGTTCAGCCAGCCTTTACACTCGGCGTTGTCGCACCGTATGATGCAGATCCTGCCGAGATAGGAGAACGCGAACGCTTTGCCCTCCACTTCGTGCATCTGCACTGGGCTCCTACTGTTGAGGGCATCTACACGCCATTGAATCTCCTACGTTACGATGAGCTTGGGCTGGGACTTGTTCCTCATGGGGGATTCTCACTTCAGCTTCCGTCATGGCGTTGGGGCTGGTTCTTTTGCTAGGCCGCTCCGGACTCGAGTCTCCCTCCTGCGGGCGTTTATTATTGACGTTATGCGACCCGGTAGCTATAGGCTGAACGTAAACGGTATCTGCCCTGGGAGCTTCCGAGCTTCTGGCGCTCATGCTGCGCATGCCACTGCTCCCGGGTCGACCGGGCGTCGGGGCGGCGTCGGGGCTGGCCGTGGGGGGTGGGCTTCGGAGAGGGAGCGACGCGCTGGCCTCTCTCAGGGTTATCGCGAGGTCGTATCCAAACTCTTCCGAGTGCCAGATCTGCTCGTGGTGGCTCTTCACCACGCGCCACGTCGCGCCCTCCATGTAGTCCAAGATGCCGGCGTCGGTCTTGAACGGCTGCAGCACGGCTCTCCGCACCCGCATGGCGGAGTCTACAAATGCCCCGATGGTCTCGAGTGAACTTTTGACTTCATCTTTGTTCTTTACAGCCGACCGTTCGACGAGCGAGCATGATAAAGATGCGAACTCTTGCTGGATTCCGTCATTGATGAGCCCTGGTTCTTGGGGCATTGTGATGGGAAGCAGTGCTGGCTTTGGTGTCTTGGGACTGTTTGGCGTCGCCGTCACTTGACCTTGAGGCAGTCCAATGGCGGGCTTGGGGTGCTGATCTGGGCTCTATCTCGATGCCTATATATACGAGGAGAAGCTTGGTCGTAGCAGTGCTATGACTATCGTTACAAACGTGAAGTGAAGCCAGGGGTCATGAAATGTCTCACTTGTTCAGCCTCTTCATGGGTAGGGGGCAGTTGGGGGGGGAAATGAGAGATTTTCCAACAGGGGTAGGGAAGGAAGGATATTTACTCAGTAAGACTGTCAATGCTGTTTACTTATCTAGTTACTGAATTGAACGGAATCCCAAGGGAAAGGAGTGGGGAGTGAGTTGAAGGCTAGCATTGCCAAGATATGCAGTTGGTTGTCAAAGTCGAGCTGGAGGGACAGGGGATCGACATGGAAGGACAGGGGACTGATCTGGAAGGACAGGGGATATGCGGAGTCACTGTCTATCAACACAGTAACTATCTCGCTGGATCAATACAGACCGGGCGGGTAACAGGGACTTGACATCCGGTGGCGTACGGAGTACTTCACCCAGTCAATGTTACCACACCTGGTCTGCACCCATGCCTCTACACCTTCCAGAGCCAGCCCTCCTCTGCATTTACCGACACTGCCAAGGCAGACTGTACAGCAGACCATGCCGCCCGCATTGACGCCAACCACCCCTCCCTGATGGTCCTACCACTCGGAGCCAAGATGGCAACGTCGTTGGAGTCAGATCATTGGCCCGGGGGCCTGCTGCATCATGCTGCCTGGTTATCGAAACCATGTGGCGCACAGTTCGGTGTGCGGTTAATTACGGAGTACGATGCACAGTCACTGCAGCGTTTCCTGCCCGGTCAGAGATGTATGTACCTTTTCACGGATGTGTATGTTGACAGCTATGAGGACTTGTGCCCGAAGACAAGTCATCATGATCGTGCGCGAGGGCGTGGGGACCCATCACAGAAACCGCGAATGCGTCGCCAGTGGCACGGGGTTTCTCTCCTAACATGCATGCCATCAGCTTTGGTTTGCCACTTGCTGACTCACTCTCGTGTAATAGAATGCATGTGCTGATACCCAAGTTGCGGCATTATAATCGCTTCTGACCTGCACTCGTAAACGAGAATAGTGACGAATACTGAACTCGGCAGGTGTGGCACCTTTTGCCACCTCCGCCGTGATATCGGTTTACTCTCGTAACGTCTGCCCTGTAGGGAGCTATTTTCTATGCACTCGACACGATCAAACCTTCTCGTTTCTATCCTCTTTGCAAATCTCGGACTACCACTTGCTCCTCTCGTGGCTAGAGAGGAAGAACCAATGTGTTCGCAGGGTTAAAGGGCATGATAAGAAAGAGGAAGAGCCCGAAGAAGATACCTAGAGCAACATCACCACGTCGTCACAAGCTTTCCTCTAGTCTCCCTTAGCATATACAGGTCTGAAATACCCCTCTAAAAGCAGCGAAGGGGAATGCGGCCGCAATTCTGTTTCTTAGCAATGGGCCCCTAGCCATCCAGTCAGGGTGAAGAGAGTCCCAGGCTGCTTACCCACCATCTCTATTATAATTGCTTGTTTCGGGCTAAGCATCTGGGCCGTTGGTCTTTTGTATCTGGCACTAGACGCCTTGGTTCATATTTAATTACGAGCTCGGTATGCTAGCTGCCACAAGACGGCGCTTCTGTACATTGAAGAAAAAAAAGCTTTCCCATATACCCTGCCGCGTGACAGCATGCATAGTTTCCTAAACTCGGTACACAGCCAAGCCAGTTCTGGTCTTGTCCATTCTTTCCCATAGACGCAGTGGATTGGTCCATATCTAAGCCCCCCCCAGGCTTTCGTATACATGGGTGATCTCGCCAAGAAGAGTTTAGGGGAGTGGTTACAAGCAAGCAACTAACGCTCTTTCTCCTCAAGAACATTGCTTCCCCAAACATCACAACACACTTAAACCACCCTCGGCGCCCCCTCAAGCCTAGTCCCCTGCCCTACGTCAAAGCCCCGCCACCCCCCTTACGATAGCCTCCATCTCTACGGCCCTCCTCACGCCCTCAACAGGTACATGATTGCTCCCGCCTACCCCGGCCCCGCAGTCGCCGCACTGCGCCCTCTCCATGGGCATACCGCATTCTCCCACCACGAACGGGTGACCATTGGCGCACGTATACCAATGCCCTGTCGCTCCTCTCACCTCCTGCGCCATGGCTAGGTAAACGCCGCGCATCTCTTCCTCGGACACGTCGGCGTAGAAGACGGCGCCGCGGAGCGTCTTCTCTGTGGCTTCGATCTCGGGCAGAAGGACCTCGGTCGAGGGGGACTCGGCGACGATTTGGCGGGCTGCTGCGATGTGAGTTTCTGCGCGTTCTTTGTACTTTGTTGTTTCGTCTGTATCCAAAGTTAGGGTACGGGAGATGTTGCAAAACTGAGCGAGGTAGATGTGCCCCTCAACCTCGAAGCGCGGGTATGTCTTCGCATGGGCGCCCTCAATGAGCGCTTCACAGTCGGCCATCTGGCTCGATAAATCAAGCTTGATCTCGGGGCGCGAGGAGAGCAGTTCCGGCCGGATTTTCATAAAGTCGGAAAACACTACCGACTCGCATTTGAGTAGCAGGGCAGAAGCTTGTAGATGTCCCTTGACCTGGATTAGCGACTCGTCAAAGGGAAAAGTCCGATCCGCTCGTCTGGCGAGCCCGCATAGCATGCTGTACGAAATTGGCAACGCGCTGGAACGGCTGCTCCTCGGCTTGGACATCCTTGGTGAATTTGTTGATCCTATGCCACACGTCGAGGGCGTTCTTGTACCGCTCTGCGCCTACCCAGTCACGGACCAAATACAACTGCCTCAGGTGTCCGCTCGCAAATTGCAGCTTCGTTGGCCTGGCTTTGCTCTGGAACATGGCTCGGGGGCTGGCGCTTCCGAGAGCTTGATCTGAGTGCCGACCATGGCATCTGCCAGCTTCAGGTACTCGCTACTGGACCAGGCGACGAACTTCTTGGTCGCCTCGTCGAGCATGGCACGTCGGACGATACGGCCGTATCGTGAGACGTTAAGCAGGGAGCCTCGGCAGGTCGGGCAGACCTTGACTTCAGCCATGGAGAATGGGCGCGACTCTTTGGAGATGGCAGTGGGGATTTCTTCGGTCGATGTCTCGTAGTAAGCCTTCATGTCCATGATGCCGTCCATGTTGGACTTTGTGACGAAATGACCACAGTCGGGAAAGATGCAGGGGTCCTCATCAAGGTCGACCTCGTTGTACTGCATGCCCATGATGAAGTCTACCACTGCCAACTTGATTTCTTCAGTGCAGCAAATCTGGCAGTATTTCGTGTCGGGACAGGTCTCTCCGCAGATTGAAGGGCCTGAGTATGTTAGCATAGGCAGAGACAAAGGGGTACCACCTGATAGGTACTTGCATTGGTGTCCACATTCCAGCAGCTTCTCGCATCTCAGCGAACACGGAATCCAGTCGCACGGGGCGGCACAACTATTGTTGGTTAGCAACGCACGTGAAGAGATGGAGTCAACCTACGGCATGGTGCACTGCTGGTGTGGACAGCTGGACGAACATTTCTGCTCGGCACATGGCGCGCACGGCTCGTGGCACTCTTTACTGCACTTGGAGTGGCTGCATCGAACCTCGCAAGGGGCAGGGCAAGGCAGGCATGGTGCTTCGCCATGGCAGCGCTGTTTGCAAACGTGGCGGCAGGTAGAATAGTCCCGGTTGCATGGCTGCGGGCATATGCCATGGTTCACCTTGACAATCTTGACATCGTTCCTGTCCTTGCAGCGGTGGCAGGGACTGCGACAGGAATGGCCACATTGTAGCGGATCGCCACACATGGCACTGCACATATAAGTGTTGGAAGTCACATCGACATGGCATGCCACGGTTACTTGGTGTCCACAGCCGGGAATGGTGCGGTTGACCCTCTCCTGACAGGATATTGTAGCAGGGTCCTGAGCTTGCCAGCAGACGGCCGTGTTGACCATGTGGCCGCAAGGAAGCGCCAGGCCGAGTCTGGTCAGCTGTTCGTTGCATCGAGCGTCGCAAAGATCGCCGCAAGTTTTCCTGCACGGATGACTGCAACCCTTCTTCGGTCGCGGACAAGGCTCTAGGCATTTGACGGCGCTATGAAGCACTTCCGCGTGACATCTGTTGACGCATGAGTGACCACATGACAACCGACGGTCGCAAGATAGATTGCAGCCGCCTTCTGGAGAGAACTGGAGGAAGTGATCAGGCCTCGAGACCGCGATCGATGTGTTGGGGTGACGAGGGCATTGAAGCTCCAGCTCCGAGCCAAAGTTTCCATCCTTTTTCAACATTCTCAGTACCTCGGACCACATGGGCACATGGCCGTAGGTGTTTGAGTTTCCGATCAGATACATCCCGTGTTTGGCTCTCGACAGCAGCACGTTGATTCGATTAGAGGTGCTGAGGAACCCACACTTGGCCTGGTCGTTGCTCCGAACGAGAGAGATGACGACGACCTTGGCCTCTTCGCCCTGGAAGTTATCGACAGTGGCGAGACGGATGCTTTTCAGCAGGGTCGTCTTGCTGACTACAGAGGACGGTGGTGCCAGATTTTCGGCGGCATTTTCCATCTTGGCCGTATCGAGAGCTTCGAGTTCATCCATGTCCCGGTCCCCAACAGAAATCTCAAATAGATTCTGCATCCGACGGCGAAGCTGCTGCAGCTGTCCGAGGTATGGCGTAATCACAGCGACATCATCGGGCGCGTACGAGCCCTGGCGGACCAAGTGCTGTACCAACGCGATAGTCATCTCAACCTCGAAAGCGTTGGTATGAGATGTGCCTGCTGCATCAGCCTGCGAGGCCTGGTCTTCAAGCTCTGCATGGTGGAACCAATAGAGGCGTCTCTTCATACCCACAACTTCGGGATATGTTGGGACACTTCCGCCATCTTCAAGTGAAGGGTACAAGGTCGAGCGAATTAGTTGCGAGATGCTTGGATGCATCCGCCGCTGAGTTTGTAGAGTGCTAAACGGCAGCTTGGGATCGTCATCATGGGGCGGGTTCACCAGACGCTCGAACAACGAGACATCCAGAGAATGCTTGACCCCCTGGGGATTAGCGCTCTGAAGCTCATAATTTTGGATCTGTGGTCGGAGCTGCAAGTTATCGCCAATCAAAATGGCATGCTCGATTGATGGCAGCAGCGCAGTCAGATTGTGCGCCTCGAGTACCTCGCCCGCCTCCTCACCTAGAAGATGTCAGCATTGGCGATCTGAGGTATGATTCGGTCTCAATTTGAGCCACTGGAGCACTTGGATTGGTTGATGGAAGAAATGTCGTTACTTACACAAAAGAACTTTACATCGCAACCGCCTTAGAAGATCCACGTTCCGTGCGAGTCCGGTAGTGGTCACGCCAACGACGTCTGCTGCCGCTAAACACCGCAGATCAACCTCGCGTATGATCTTGTCTCGCTTTTTCTTGGTCTCTGTGTAATCCTTGTAGTCCTGGGTGATTTCGTTAATCACAGGATCACGTATTTCTCGGAGCCAGGATTGATGCAACCGCCCACGTTCCGCTCTCGACATGGTCCACAGATTAGCAGCCCGCAGTTCTTCGACTTGACGGGGCTCGGCTGTAGAAGGTTGGCCACTCTGGAGCCACTGGCTAAGCAGCTGATGAGAGCGGTGGCGGGCCGTCTGGAAGCCATCGTCATCTTTCGATACGCCAAAGAGATCATCGTGGTGCAGGCGATATTTGGTAGCAATATGTTTCTGAAGTGAAGCTTTGGAGAGAGAATCTTTGAGTGCCTTGAGATACTTTGACAAGCTCTCAACATGGCCACCTAGCGCTTTCTCTGCCTCCCAGAGAGAACTCTTTTCTGCCCTGGTGCGGATAGCGTTCTTTGCAACTTGACGAAGATTGACATCTTCTAAGCGCTCTGATTTTGATCTGGATCCGATACGGATGACCTGCTTCACGCCGCTGTCTAGCAGGTGCTCGAGAAGTTGGTCAAGTGCGTGATTAGTGTAACAGACACAGATGATTGGACCAAGTTTGGCTTCGTTCTTGTTGGCAAGCAAGACCTGGATTAACTTCTCACCAGTGTAGCTCTTCCCCGTGCCTGGAGGGCCTTGTATAAGGGCGAGACCTTTGGACAAACTATCCAACAAGGCACTGGCTTGAGTTGGGTCTAGCGAGGAGTTACTCGCCAGCTCTTGTGGGTCTAGAGGACGATTCGGTGCGTGTGTTAAGGCAGTGCCGTCATTCGTCAAGCAACGAAGATCAAAGACAAACCCCGGAGTAGTGGCGTACTGGGGAGGTGGGACCTCGACTATGCCGCCGAGTCGCTCGTCGGGAGCGATGAGATCGATGAATGGCACGTTGGGGACCTTGGTCATACGTTGCAATGCCTCGAGGGTGTGTTGGAATGATGGAAGCAAAACACCCGGAAACTCGACCAAGTCGCGGCGTTGATAAGGACCAATGTTCTTGTACCAGCGGAGAGCTTTGATGACATTGTCCCGTCTCACTTCTGCAACGTGTAGGTGCAGATATGAAAACTCAGCGTCGTCGGCTAGCGATGGCTTTTTGGTATTTTCTTCGCCTTCTGGTGCTCGATTTGGACGGGAGTTCTTCCCTCCCTTCTGATCAACAATAGTAGAATCCGCGACGACGCAGAACAACACTGATCCATCACCCGATAGGACAGTGACCAGGCCGCCAGGCTGCAAGCGTTTCGATTGCGACCACCAATCCTGGCGACTCTGTGCCTGTCGACCCAGTGCATGTTTACCGCCAGCTGGTTGACGAAATTGCACAAGCAGGTCCAAGCCGTTGTAACGATTGAACTCTGCTGCGACTGGAATGGCATCTTGATAGGTATATGTTCTCAGTCCGTTATGCTTGTTGGACTTTGTGTGGGCAGGATTTCGAATCACTTGGAGATGGGCACGAACCGCATCGCGCAGTTGTCCAACGGTATCCTCGCGGAGAAGGCGGAACTCCCTATCTAGCCGACCCACGATACCAGGCCGGTGGAATGAGGAAGTATTATTTGTAGGCAGGTATTCCCCTCTTGGAGAATCGATTTCCTCGTTCGTTGGAAGTATGCTGATATTGGCAATATCTGCGTGGTCGTTATCATGACGAGGCCCGGCTGCAGAAAGACGTCCCGGAAGATTCTGAGGTAGGATGAACCCGGCGCGAGTCTCAGGCATACGATTTTGGCTGCGGGCATAAAATGGCAGTGCTTCACCGACTCCTATGCGGCGTTCAATGTAGCCTAGACACTTTTGTGCTTGAAGTGTGGAGTAGTCGCTGCCTTCGGGATGATTGCCTTGATGCTTTTCGTCGTCCGAGTCGACGAGTTCACGAAGCTGCTGGGTGACCAAGGTATAGTAATCGTTCACAATGTTGGTTGTGTTACAGTCTACCATCTTGGCCAAGACGACTAGACTCAGCTCGGCGACATTCATCTTCGAGTCTCTGTCCGGTGCTGTCACAACATCCGGCAATGACTGGGCATATCCAATGACAAAGTCGTACAAGCCTCGCATTCTTCGGCCACCGATGCCCTGGAGAAAGTTGTAAATGGTGGCGACTTCTTGTTCGAGCACGGCCGAGTCGACCAGTCGTTCGTGGGTCAAGAGAGTGAATAGAGGTTTGACTGCGGTAGTCCACAGACTGGCCCTCATCGTGCTGCCGGCCGCGAGAGGGACGAAGCTGTCGATGAGCGTCCGAAGGTAGGCGAGTCCTTCTTCATTGGCGAGGAGCTTGATGGTCTCTTGGGACGCTCCTAGGTCACCATCCATGAGTTTCAAAGCTAGTTCGAAGAATCGATCACATGTTGGACGCGTGGGTTGGGGGGAGTATTTGGCTTGTCGCAGTAGTCGCTTCCACTCTCGAAGGTCGTCGTCCTCTTTCTCTCGAGCAGGTTGGCGCAGGACAGTGCTGTCAGCTTGGGACGGTCGACCGTTGGCTTGAGGGGCAATGCCGGAGTGAGAAAACCTGCACTTGGTGCCGTAGTTGCAAGTACCCCTAAGGAAGTAGGAACAGGGTCTGGAAGGCTGTGGAGCTCGACGATAGGTCGAGCCACTCATCTTGGTGAGCTGCTGGTAGCACGAGCAAGGTATTTATTTTGCGGACGTGTGTCGCAAGAACGGGCCGACTTTTCGATACTTACGACAATCAAGCTGGGGGAGGATGTGGTGAAGAGAAAGTAGACAGTGAAAGCGAGCAAAACGTGTGGTACCTTGCGGAGTAGAGGAAACCGACGAGAAAGTGGTTCAGGCTACTCGAGCAAGTACTTGACAAATGTGGTTGGGGTTGGGAACACTTGGAGAAGTGGAAAGAATAGACGACGAAGAGGTAGTGATTGCTTGTAAAATAAAGGGTTTGGCATGGAAACAAACGACAGGCTGAGATTCTTCCTCGGTGGACGTAGCAACGAGACTTTCTGCCTTGGACGCTTGGTTGGTGGGTGGGCCTCCGACATGTGTTAGGCAGCACGACGTTGGAAGGCATTGCATTGCATTGCGGCCATGGGGCCCAATTCGAAGCCTCGAATCACTCTCATCCAAGCTCCAATATATGGCCCCTTGATGCGGTTTACACTGGTTTGAGGTGTCGTAGTCGTTGCCAACGGTTGATGGCTCTCGCCACCCGTTTGTTAGCGGACCACTCGGAGTCAGCCTATGTTATCTGCCAGAACAGTTGGTTCTGCTTGCGGATTGTCGTACAGTGTACTCGTACGATGCCCATGTCGCAGAATGAAGTCGAAAAAGCAAAGGTTGGCCAGCCAAGACGTGAGGCAGCCTGGCATGGTCTCGACTTCGGGCCGGTCTGTTGGTCCATCCATCGGCCGAGCCACAATGTTCCAACTTCCAGGGGAAGCGGCAAGCAACGTTTCTCTCTCGTAGCACTCGACTTTTTCCACATCCTCTCATCCGTTGCGCAATCTTCTCCTGCGGAAACCTCGTGCGATCCGACGCCGGACAGGAGGTCGGTGCATCCCTCCGCTCGTGTTGACAGGATGGGAAGAGAGAGTACGAGGTTGGACTCGCCAGGTAGTGGCAACGTGGAGGGAGACCAGGGGTCTGATTGCAAAGTCAAGTCGAACCCCGATTCTCACAGAAGGCAACGTTGAAAAGGTCAACTCGTTGGTCGCGACAACAACGCTCAGCCACCGTTCACTCAGGCGATCTGGAAATTGAGCGACTCGGATCTGTCCTCCAGATGCGCACCCCCTTGTGGCCAGAGTCGAGCGGTGCCCCCGTCTTTCTGAAGTATCGCTGTTCCCCGCAGCTCATCGTCACCACGGCCTCGTTCGCTGTATTCACTGTAAGCACCTCGGAGCAGCCGGGTTTGCTATGTGACAGTCGATTGACTGGACCACAGGATGTTTTACTCTACGGTGGTTACTTGCCGCTGGTCTTTCCATCGTTTCTCGGACCTCTAATTAGAAATGCCAGTGACATTTACCGGCCCAAGTGGTTCCGACCGGTGGCTTTCGTGACTTGCATCAGGCAGGCCATTTGGGTGGGAAAGCGGCTCTAGCCTCTGAGAGCCGAGCTTATCAAAGACCAGAGAGCAGAAAGGTTCACTGCCATTACGCTCGCGCTTTAGTTACGTTGCTCTCGCCAGCTACTCAGAAGACGGGACGGCAGCTGTAGTATGTAGCCTGCAGTGTCGACTCGGTTGTGACTTCAACATAGAACGTGAAGGAACATGAAAACGAAAATGTGCCCCACCAAAGTACCGGACGGGCTGGATTATCCGGAACTCCGACGTCATCACCCAAGCAATTCAATTTCCATCTTGAACAAACAACAGGAACCTGTCTAGGCCAATTGACCCTCGGCTTCGACGATATGAGCTGCTGCAGTCGATCATGAGCCTCCGTCCCGCCGGAAATGTGATACGCCTCAGCATCACCACCACACTAGACAGCGTGTGTTGGCGGTGCAGTCAACGCCCGAACCTCCAAAAGAAGGCATCGCGACTTGCGACGAGGAGCTTCGCCGAGAGGGCCGCGAACCAACATGCCGCGACTTTGACACCAACCCGCTTGAAGACGGGCTACTTCCTTTCAAATGGGTTCCTCCCGCGGGGACAGGGCTCCGACGGGTCAGTCAACAGAAATTGGGCCTCGACAATTGTCGACAATGGGCGGGATGCGACGGAGCCGACATCCTACGTGAAGCAGGACTTGCCACATCGGAGGAGGCAAGCGGCAAGGCGCGAAGCTGCTGCCGCTGCTGCCGCCGCTGCCGCCGCCGCCGCCGCCACTGCATCAAATCCCACAACCGCCTCTCTCCCACCAACCGCGACAGCAGACAGCCCTCTACCGGCCGAAGACGCGTCCTCCGCCCTCACCACGTCCGCCGCAAAACAAGGCGCCAGTCCCCTCCGTCGCCAACTCTCCCTCTACCTCGCCCTCTCGAAACCTCGCCTCACCGTGCTCGTGGTCCTGACCGCCATGTCAACCTACGCCCTCCACCCTGTCCCGGACTTTCTCTCGCCTTCCATCGGCCTCGATACCCCGTCTCTCTCGCCACTGACGCTAGCCTTCCTCTCTACTGGCACCGCGCTCTGCGGCGCCTCGGCCAACGCCTTCAACATGATCTACGAGACCGATACCGATGCAAAGATGTCGCGGACGCGCAACAGGCCACTCGTGCGCGGGCTCTTGTCGCACCGCAGGGCAGTGCTCTTCGCCGTAATAGCCGGGGCCACGGGTGTCGCTGCACTCTTCTTCGGCGTGAACCCCACCGTGTCGGCTCTGGGGGCCGCCAACATAATCATCTACGCCGGCATCTACACGCCCATGAAGCGCATGCACTGGCTCAATACCTGGGCCGGCGCCATCGTCGGGGGGATCCCCCCTTTGATGGGCTGGGCCGCCGCGGCTGGCGAGTCTGCAACAGGCACCGGCTCGTTCCAAGAGCTGCTGCTCACCAAGGACGCCATCGGTGGATGGCTCATGGCCGGCCTGTTATTCGCCTGGCAGTTTCCCCACTTCATGGCTCTGTCGTGGGGCATCAGGACCGAGTACAAGGCGGCAGGCCACCAGATGCTGGCATGGGTCAACTCGGCTCGCAATAGTCGCGTGGCGCTGAGATACAGTCTCGCCTTCTTCCCTATCTGCTTCGCGCTCTGCGCGGTGGGTGTTACGGAATGGTCCTTTGCCGCCACAAGTCTGCCCGTCAATATCTGGCTGACGCGGGAAGCTGTCCGGTTCTGGAAGAACGACGGCTTCAATGGCAGCGCAAAGGGCTTGTTCTGGGCGAGTGTTTGGCATTTGCCCGTGGTCATCATGCTGGCACTGGTGCAAAAGAAGGGTATGTGGAGTCGGATATGGAGGGCCGTGGCCGGCGAGCCGGATCTGGATGACGAAGAGGATTGGGAGGATGACGAGGTCGAGGCGCCAATTCCGATTCGTGTGTTGGACAAGCAGCGGGCGCAATGACGACAATGAAACGCGGTAACGACCTTGGGGATTGTATCACCAAATGTGTACAGAAGCATGCCGTTGCGAGCCGCGGCCGGGTAGAGTATAGACCATTGTATAAAGTTACTGCATCGACCAGTCAAGATATCATGGTGAAGCCAGACTGCTTTTTATCCATTTCGATGCCTTACGCGACGTGCGGTCAAACCTCCGACCCGTAGTTGCTGTCAAGTATCGATTGACCCAGACACCCCACGATATCAGTGTAACCTCATCCTAAGTTCCTAACAGCATCATTATTTGTGGAGGTTGGACGCCAGGTAACACTCTCGAACGAGTCTCTTCCCAGAGGAAGCACGGGACTTGAAGAATGATGGGGAGGACCTCTGAAGTAGGGAACGTGATTGGCAGCAAATGACGGAACTGGCTTTACAAGGCGCGTGTTGCATTTTTCGGCTACATCGAGATTTAGTCCTCATATATGCCTCGTTTGGGCGAATATGCCCATGTATTAAGCTCGTATAAGCCCAAGAACAAGGTGCATATGGCTCGTAAAGGGATAAAAGCGCAAAAAGAAAGGCACACCCGTACGGAGGTTCGAACTCCGGCCCTTGGAGAATTCATTATGGTAATGAAAATCCAAAATCCTAAACCACTAGACGATACGGGTCTTACGAGCTGTGTTTGTTGGTGGAAGGATTGTTGTTTGATAGAAATTATTACCTAGGGTTTGGTTGGTCAGTGATTAGGTGTGATAGATGGAAGGTACAGTTGAGAAGCGGCAGGTGGAAGATGGAAGGTGCTTCCTAGGTTCACACCGGGTAGCTGCCTTGACGCGGTCCGTTTGCTTCCCCTCGTCACCGGCTTCCCCAGCAACATTCGGCGTACCAGGAGTCCAGGACAGTGTCCAATGTGGTGTCCAAGCATTCTTCGCAGTTCCGTGATTGCAGTAGCAGGCTCAACGTTGGTTTCAGTCACTCGCTTCCAAGTCCCGAGCCTGCCTTGCTCGATGTGGCTAGTTGAGATATCGAACCTTTTTATAGGACTGTGACACGCCTCCGTCCAAACATTGAAAGTTCGTTCTGTCATCCGCTCAAGTCTTTCCCTTCGTCTTGCAAGTCTCGTGGCCATGTGGCACGCGGCATATCTATCTCTTTCGTTTAACATCACACTGTCACACACCGAACGCCTCCAGCTCGCTTGCACTGCTCTCATCCCACGGAAACAGTCTCTCCACCTCCCGGATCAACTCCTCATGCCGCTCGCTCCGCGGCTTGATGGTAACCCTGTACGGGACAGGGTGGCTAATCACCCCGGGCAGCCACCGCATCTCCGGTTCCGTCTCCTCGCCCGTGTCCGCGTCGAGCGCCTTGCCCACGTCAAACACGGCCAGCGCCCGCGCCAGCACCAGCCACGCGTTCGCGTCCGCCAGCACCTTGCCCGGACACACCCTGCGGCCGAACCCAAAGACGAAGGCCCTCGGGTCGGGCGGCGGGTCCGCGACGAGAAACCTCTCGGGCAGGAAGCGCTCCGGGTTCGGGTAGACGGCGGGATCGTGCGTAAAGGCCCAGATGTTGGCGAGGACGATGGCGCCCGCGGGAATCAGATAGTCCCCGTAGACGTCGTCGGTCCCGGACACGTGCGGCAGGCTCATGGGCGCGACGGGGTGTAGGCGCAGGACCTCGTTGACCACGGCCTCGACGTAGGGGAGGTTAGCACGGTCGGAGAAGGTGGGCAGGCGGTCGCGGCCGATGACGCGGTCGATTTCGGACTGGGCTTTCTGTTGAACGGAGGGAGAAGTTGATAGTGCGAGGAAGAAGGTGCTGATGGTACTGACGGTCTGGATAAAGACAGGGCTGTTAGTAGGTTACTCTCAGAAGTCGGAACTATCAGGTCCTTCGGATCTGGAGATCTGGCAAAGATGCCCCCTTGTCTTCTCTCATGGAGCAGTTGGAAAAGATTGTCCGACTTGCCGTATCAGCACCCCCCGCGTACATACTCGCCGCCGACCACTTGAGCGAATACTCCTCATCGGGGTCCAGCGGCTTGTCGGCCTTCTCATAGACGTCCGAGACATACGACTTGGTGTACGTGTCATGCTTCTCCGCCATCTGCTTCCTAACGAACCTGAGCGGTGTCTCGGCAAGCTCGTCTAGCGTTGATTTCCAGAGTTTTGCAGTACGCTTAAAACCCGCCCCTGGAATCCAATCGGGGAGAAATCGTACTGGTTGTGGTGTCAGCAAAACCCACAGCTTGAGTGGCGGGTGGCGGGTAGGGAGTCAAGATTCAGGGGGTTCAGGGGTATTTGATTTTCCGGGCACATAGAACTGACGAGCAGGTATCGTATCAACCAACCACGCCCCCGGAACCGCCGCCTCGGAAAACTGCGTGAGGGCCATATCGCCGATCTCGACGAGGGGGTCCTTTGTGCGGGGCTCGATCGAATAGCCGTACGTCAGCTTCAAGATGACGGCACCGGCTTCACTTTGGGCAGCGTCAGCACCCTGTTTGACAAGCAAAATTCATGATTGGGGGCCCAGGAGGGCAGGAGGAGGGGAGGGGGGTGTAGGGCCGTAAGGGGGTAGGGGGGTGCATAAATGTACGTTTTGATGTGCGAGCTCAGGTCCTCGGGATTGGTCAGCACGCGGTACAGAAACCGGTGCGTCTCGGCCTCCTGCACCTTGTCGTATTTTGACACGACGGCCTTGGTTCCCATATTGACGTGCATGAGCTTGCGGTGGGCGCGCCACTTCTCGTTGTAGGGAGAGAAGGCTACGGCTCTTTTCCCAGCCGCACCTGTCGTATTACTCATTAGTATAGAGTCAATATCGAGTATCTGGGTATACACAACAGTTCCTTTGCGATGGTACTGCCATTCTACTCCTAAAATATGGTAAATGTAAAGAGATCTTGACAGAGGGGAGCAAAGAGATGCGGGCATATGCACAATTTGGAGGCGAACACCATCCTGGGCCGTGACGAGTAGTTCGCAGAACGCTTCTCCAGCAACGTGACGGCCGCCTCAACCGAGTTGAGCACCACAATCGTGGTGCCTAGGACGGTCACGGAGCTTACTGGGCCTTTGGGTTGCACATTAGAGTCGTCTTCTAGTGAGTGAATCGATGACACGTACCGTACAGCTCCTTGTATTTGGCCCAATGCTCCCAATCCGGCGTTCCCGACTTGGGCAGATCTGCGATATTTCCAATGATGGGGAGGCCCTTGGGACCGGGCGGTAGCGGATGCGAATTTTTCTTCCTGGCGGAGAGGACTCTGGAACCGACGAGGAGCGCCGCTCCGAAGAGGAGGGCGATCGCGAGCGCGCCGAGTTCGGCCATTGCGGATAGATACGATGGAAACAGCAAAGAAGATGCACCCAGGAGGATTTCGAAGAAAACTTAGCCACAAGCTCCGCTGGAATTGGCACGACGGTAGAGAGGAGACTGTCACTGCAGTGCTCGAAACTGGTACCGGCGAGGTAGCCACCAAGCAGCATTTGATTGGCCAAGACTACGAGTGATCCTGGAGGTCTACCTCGGTACTTACATCACAGTAAGCACTAGTCATGCAAGGTGCTTAAAACGTCCCCTGAGATTCATCGGTAGAGATGCTACTGACGCAACCGATACGTACCTAGGATGCTTATCTTCAAGACCGCTTTCGACCGAACCAACCGAAAGCTTGAAGGGCCGCAAAAAGAGGCACATTCACATGGGCTGAGCAGGGGTTCGAGGGTTCAGAATGCTGCAGATGACACACATACTTGTGTTGAAACGACTGTACCCCACGTGAGTATAGGCTTGGGTTGTTATAAAAGTCTATACCAGATTGTGTTACACGGCGTTGTAAGCGTGAAATTGTGCTTGATCGCATCAGTCTCATCTTATAATTCAGATGGTATCATCTCTCTTCGTACGGCTAGTTGGCAAGTACCCGTAACCTGATGCCGTCACACCACGGTTAAGATTCTACTTGCAATAGCAAGAAAGCAAAGAAATAAACACCCTGTCGCAAGTAGCAATCAGGATGTACACAGCCCGTTTGGCCTCGACTCTCGAGAGCGTCGCATCACACGAGCGTAATCTCCACAAGCTCTCGAGCCTCGTCTTCCTCCGTCTCCGGCCACATCTCTCCACCCATTACCCCGTCGACTTTCGCGAGGCAGACGAAGCGGTACTCGCCCTCGTCTTGTGGCCGTAAGAGACAAGGTGTATCGAGGCCCGCGAGGAGGACCAACCTGTCCCCTTCCTGGCAGCTTTGGTGGGCAAAGCCTATCGGTATATGGTCTTTGCCAAAGCCAATGAACGCGTAGTACTCCGTACGGCTGAGTAGATAACCCATTCTCGATAGGATTGGTGAGCCACGCCAAGACAACAGGTCGTTCTCGTCCATGTTGTCGCAAGCCAGCATCTCTTCGAACCAAAGACGAAATTCGTTGAAACTGGGGAAGTCGGGTCGGTACCATAGTTTCAGTACCTTTGAATGATAAATAGCAGTGAGCGCTTTAACCCTGGTGAGATGTGCTAGGTTCTCGACCAACTTCTGACACCATTGCCGACATGCTGTCAAGCGACCCTCTCTCGTCACATAGTCCGTGTCAAGACCGAGCCACCATTTGAGCTCGCCGAGGAACTTTCCTTTTAATGTCAATTCCCTCAGCGTCGAATATCGCATCACCGCAGTCTGCGATTTCCTGCTCGCTCGGTGATTCGAACGACCTCTTGCTATGGTATTTTCCAAAACTTGCGTTATGCCGTTTCGATAGGTCGTACTGTGTACCATGTACGTATATGGCTGCGGAGAGTTTTCAAACAACCAGTCAGGGACCCATGATGGAAATCCGCTGGCTTCACTACAAGGCAGAGTTGTCTGGAGTATGACCAATTGCTTCGTCCGAGCAGTCCAAGCTACTGCCAGTTCCGCAAATATGTTGACGAGAGGCTGGTTATAGTCCGGCGGTGAAAGCTCAAATCCGTAAATCTTGAGAATCGAGAAAATTCCATATGCCTTATCTCGCGGATCTGCGCACTGTAGCCTGCAAAGCAAGTAGCACAGATCGTATGTTTCTGGGTAATTGACCAACGAAGCATCCGTCACCCCAGAAGATCGTAGTAATTTTGCATGTTCTCGAATACCCCTGGTGGTCCTAGATCTTGTTCTTGCTTTGGCAGGATCGAAGCCACGAATGCGGTTTGACTTGGTTTCAAAATGTGAAACTTCTGCCACCTTGTGAAGTAGGGCCTTGGATTGCCCACAATAGGCCATCGGGGGATGGCGAGACATGGCTTCTTCTTGAAGAGTCCAAATTCTTCCAAACCAATCCGAGTTTAGTAAACTGGATAGGGATTTTGCGAAGGGTGATGCTGAATAGCCGCGGCTCCTGTTACAGCACGTCAGTATGAATAAATACAAGCGGTAAGCCAGCACTCCGACCTTTCAAGCATACTTCGGCTGCGAATTGAGCAAAAAGTGAGTGGAAGCAAATTAGCAATCGAATACATCCAGGAAATCGAATTCATCGCGAAAACTGTTTTCAGGTGCCGGAAGACCTTGGGTGTGTACTTGTCCCCTTTGCCCAACCACACGACAACCTTCTTGGCAGAGCCATAGACCTGCCCCATCTGAGCAACTTGAGAGTTCCGCTCTGCGATGGCAGCTGGATCGTTTCTTTGATCGATGCAGATAGCATCAATCCAGAGCGTCCTTGGTTTGAATCGGCGGCGTAACCGGGCCAGGGCATCGAAGCAATTCGGCGTGACAAGCAGTTGGCGCCCGTCGCATGAGATCGGCACGCTCCCGGTGATGTCGCCCCAGACGTACGAGAGAGCTTCATAGTCCAGCTCGCGGTCCTCCAGTCTAATCTGGTGAAGCTGGCATTGGATGGGGCTCTCCTGGTCGAACGACGGCAGTAGTCTGAGAACCCGAATGTGTGACTCGGAATCGAGCGGGACATGCTCGAATGGTGCCGCCATGCCGGCGGCTTTTTGGGATGGATGAGAACATGAGAATTCCACGCCTCGATTGCGACAATCGATAATTGTCTCCTCTTCTCGTTCAGCTGGTCAGCTGACCTCACGTCAGCAGCCATGCAGCCATGCAGCCATGCAGCCATGTCGCAACTTGCAACTGGCTGCTTACAGGGGCCCTTGAGCGAGCAGGGATTGAGCCTGTTCTTTTCAAGCCGCCACCATGCATCGCGGACCTGATAGGCTATATGTACATAAAGGCCGTTGAGCCGAATATCAAGTTTGCTTGTACACCCCATTTATGCACGACGGGCACTATCATGAGTACAGGTATTGCGCGGCTGAGAGGTAAGTATTTTCTTTCGTCGGACCTTTATACTTGGCGTTGATGCTCAGTGCCATGGACAATGTGGTTACGTTTCAGAAGCATCAAAGAGCAGAGCAGCAGTGAGCTTTAACTTTCTTGCATTAGCTAGGGTAGGTAACCACATCAACATCGACATCCACCCATCATCTCCCATGAGAACAGGCAGCCGGTTTACGGCTTGACGCGCTTCTCCAGCGATTTGATCTCACCAAACACACTCTTGAACTCGGGCAGCTGGCTGATATCCTCCAGATACTTCGTGGCAGCAGGGGCGCTCTTGCGCATCTCCTCGTCGATGAAGAACCCCATGCCGAAGATCAGGGGGCTGGCAACCATGATGTCGGCCAGGGTGAGCTCGTTACCCTCGAGGAACTTCTTGCCGCCCTGGACGGCGACCTCGATCCTCTTCAGGACGCGCTCGACGTTGGTGCCGCAGGCGTCGAACTTGGCCTGGTCGAAGGGCTGGTACTTGATGACGCACATGACAAAGGGCGGCAGCAGGTTGGCCACGACTTCGGTCTCGGAGAAGCAGACCCACTCGACGATGCGAGCGCGCTTCTGCATCTCGGAGGCGCTGCCGAGCAGCTGGTCGGCCTTGGAGCCGGCGCCGGCGAGGTACATGCAGATGGCGGCGCCCTCGGCGATGCAGAAACCGTCGGCACCCTCAAAGGCGGGGACCTTGCCCATGGGGAACTTGCTCAGGAACTCGGGCGTGCGGTTGGTCTCGCCCATCTTGAAGTCGGCGGGGACCTCTATCTCGAGGCCGTTGACAGCGGCAACAACCTGCGCCTGCGGGGAGAGTTAGCATGCGGAGTCCGGACGTCCGTGAAGAGCAAAGGAAAGTGAGATACGTACGCGCTGTACGCGGAAGTTGCCGGGGTATGAGTGAATCTTTCCGAAGATAGCCATTGTGACGGTTGTAACTTGTGCTGTTGTTGAAGGTTGGGTGGGAGAAATAGATGAAGTCACGTTCAAATGCGCAAGAGGGAAAGCCTAGCCCATCAATAAATATAGATGGGAACCCCTCCAAGTGGAACCTCTAGATCCTTCTACAATTAGTCAGCTGTTCGATAGGTACTACTACGGTACGTATCACACCCAGCACAGTAAGCTGAGGGACGAAGACGGGGTTGTGGAACCCTGTAACGGGGTATGACTAGCGGTATGGCCTCGGTTCTGGATGACGGCAGATGCTGTTCGGTGTTGACACTCTCATGAGGCTCATCGCTTGTAATTGCTCAAAATTCGGGAATTATACTCCGTAGTATAATAAACTGCGCGGAGTCACTATAATTGCGATTTTTAGACTGCTTAATCCGACTTGAGGTTGAATTCGACCGCTATAGTATTGCGTGCTTTTTGCTAGTCCCCCACATTTTTGGTCCCCGACGTAAGATCCACAACGCTAATTCGATTTCATTCCACCATTGACACGTGTGATCGACCGCTTCGTCGGATGATACGAAGCTTGACCGGGCATAATAAAAGCACCTTGAGTCGTATCTACCGCGTCATCTAGCTCCAACGGGGTTGTTACTGCTCATTCGACTGTACTCCGTACGTATCTCTCTACCACGGGAGAATGCTCCCAAGCGGCTACTTTGACCCGGACAGTCTCCTCTTCCGGCCCCATCATTCAGATAAGCTAGAGGAATCTTTTGGAAAGCGGACCGGCCCGCTGATTGTCGCGCCCAAGAAAGAACTTCTGCCCTGGCCTTTAACGCAGGAGGAGGAGGATCACCGCAATAGACCAGTGAGTGGGCGTCCGGCGGTATAAACAGGACGAAGGGGTGAATCGAATAAACATTTACCGGTAATAGGACTGTATGCGCGTTATAGTTCAAACTTCAGAGTTAGAAGGGAAGGAGGTGCGGTGACAGAATATGGTTCTTCTAAAATACTAGCACTGCTACCCTATAATGACCCTATAAGGAGGAAGAAGATTAGATATTTAAACATCACATTGCTGCTATGGCCCGTCAACTTGGCAACTTTTGGCGGGAGAGATTCTTCGTCAAGCTCCTTTTGACCTACTCACTTCAGGATTCAAGGTGGGCGACCTTTCGCCAGGCTTCAGCCCTTACAAAAATTTATATTAAAAAATCGTGGACTTGTAGTTCAGGACCACACAGCATGTAATCGAGCAGTGACGTTGCAGGGAAGATCCAGTCCGGCCAAACGATGGGCGCGGCACGATGGGTCTCACCACTGGTGCAGCTAGTCGAGGCCAGCATGCCATTCTCAGAAACGATGCACTCGGTGTTTCCTGCTGCTGGAATGGCTCTGGGAGGCGTCTTCTGTATATTATCTATAAATACCACGTCCTTATAGTCAAAGAAGCTTCTCGTTGCTTTCCTTTGAATGATAACGCCAAGTCTCCCGTATCACCGAGAATTACAAGTCCCCATTCTTGGATACAGAAGAGATGGGCCAAGCTCTGATGGACGTGTATAGGGATATTCTGCGCTTTGTTGCTCTTACCTCGAGCCCTCTACTCAACTACAAACGCGAATCCAGAAGCTCTACGGTAAACTTTATCAAATCGCAGTGGAAGTCGCTCCATGCCGTGAAATCAGTCGACAGGGTGCAAGCTATGGAGTTGGAGCAAGCGAGGTTGAGAGAGAAGGCCAAAGAGCAAGGTAACGATAGCAACCCCGCACCAGACACCCCCGCACCCCAGGGTATTGTAGGAAGACTGGCTTACCGTTCATATAGAAGAGAAACGTGAAAGAATTCGGGAATGGATATCTGTAGTTTCATCTGACGACATCCAGGACTTGTACTTGAGATGAAATTGCCGCCCACTGACCAATGCCGTCTTCCAAAACTGGAAGGCCAAGTACTCACTGGATTTACGGCAAACACGGCGATTGCGCCAAAGGGAGAAAATCAGTCACACCAAATGAACCCAAGATGTCATAACACACGCTGAACTGTAAATATACATATATCTACAGAAACATCTATAATATAAATGGAAATGGAAATACGAGAAAGCGGAGAGTAAAGAGGGATTAAAAGAGTACTAGAATATATCCACGATCATGGGAATTCATTCAACGGAGTAATCAGATCGTATGATTTGTTTTTGTTTCCTATAGCCTGGGTCTACGCTACCTACAGTGCCAATAAATCAACGGGAAAGAGCTCTTGCTGACAAGGTGAATAGTATTGTTACTTGCAGCTTAGAACAGCTTTTTTGACTTGTATATGTAGCTGAATAACAGTAGTTAATCATGCCGTCTATTAGACCGTGTATTCAAGTAATCTTGGATTCGATTTTGAGATGATTAAATATTATTACCTACCCGTAAACGAAGGCCTACATTACACTTGCATACTCTGCAATCCAACCGTGGCAATTGAATTGGAAAGTGGCACAGAGGATGTGGCATCAGAGGCAAATATGTCAATACGGGAAGATGGCAACAGAGTCGACGAGGAAGTTCTTCTCTCCAGCAATTATGCCAAACTTGTAGTACCGAGGAAAGGACTTTCCGAACTGATGCACTCTTCTCTGCTGGAGTTCTTGGAAGGACTTCCAACGTTGAAATCCTACACAATTTTGATATTATTGAGTGCTGTGATGGGCAAACAGAAGCGTTCGCTTGTTGAAACATGCGGCATTTGATTAGAGACTGAGTATATACCTGCAAAAGTCATACCTATTTCCATGGCCTAGAACAACGTCTTCACTGTATTTTATTGTTGTAATTGGGATTCTGGATATACCAGCGTGCTTTCCGGAAGTCAAGTCAGAGATTGGCGTCTTTGACAGATTGCAACGTTGTCCCATCGACTATACAGGTCATTAAAGCCAGATTCCGTCTTCAAATAGAAACGGGAAAATACAGAGAGCAAAGCCACAGACGCAGTATAACCATGACCAACACGAAGAATAACAAAAGTTTGATTCCAATACTGAACAAGAATCGCCCAATTGCTACTTCGAGGTGGTGCAAGCATGGCCAGTCAAGGGTCAGCCAATGCCCTGCACCATAGAGGACATCATGGTGATGTTGGGATGGTCAGTGAGCTTCGCCTACTAGGTAATTCGGCTGATGCAGTAATCGATATATCTTAGTCATCGTGAAAGACTGAATATTTGTGCCGCTCTTTAATCGAGCTAGTTAGATGTGTTCGTGAAGGTTATAACAGGGATCGGCCTACGGCACACTAGAGTCTATGAAGCTCTAGCGCCCCTACTGCCTTTACGTCCAAACTAGCTAGTTAGGATCGTTCTAAGCCAATTTAGCTATCTAGCTGTTACTGGACAGTGGACTAGGGGGTCATACTAATAGAGTATAACATCAAATTAAGCTATATTGCGTGAAAATGGTAATCGGGCTTATAGCTTTTGAAATAAAACGTATGTATATAGTGGTATAAACTGCGGTAATCTATTAGGAATACTATCTAGTAAATACAGTCGTAAATACAAAGTATATCAATAGATCCCGTTAGGCGTGCCCTTTTGGCTGAGGGGTGGCTTAATCTGCTTGACAGGTTATTTTGCCACAAATGCTGTTTCTCGTAATAAAGGGGCAAATTTAGAGGGTGTGGATAGGTATGGGGATATACCATATCTCAAAGCCGCTGCAAGTTGCAACTTGAACCCTGTACAGCTTGTTACTGCGTAGAACCGGCCTAGGAGCGAGGCACAACTACCACGTAGCCACTCCGTTGCGACTATGAGTTGACGAAGTTTCTTCGCTCGCTAATCGTGTTCTTTGGAAAGGCCAGACAACTTCACGCATGTAGCGTACTATCCAGACAAGTTTGGAAGCTCTTCACTCCAAAAGGCAGCTATGGAAGGTCATGGTCATTGGTCGTAAAGATAAGCTTTCATTTCGTGGATTCCCCAGTCATGGAAACCCTGGACTATAAATATGGATCACTGTCGACGTACCTGAATGAGACAGGTACTCCCGCCTCTAGACCATCAAACTCAAATTACAGCCCATTTGAAATGCCCTTCGACATTGCAGCCTTCTTGATGGGTTCCCACCTGCGTATGGAATAATTCCTACGTCCATAGTCATACCGGTACATGTTGTGTCATACGAGCACCCGATTTCGCTCATGACTCGTGAGTCACTGACCAAATTCCTGTCTCCCGAGTCCTCCAGGCCGGCAGCTTGCCGTGCCTCTTCTGCCTGAGTCACCAATCCACACAAGCAAACTCGAGAGAGAAACCATCTCGCTTAGAGACTGTCCCATCCTTCATGTCTACGGCACAGCAATCAGCCCCAGCTCGTATCCACCACGGAGGACCTCGATCGGGCAAGGCGTTCACGCTATCGGGCTACGACCGAGCGGATTGGTTCGCATTGCCCGTATTTATCTGCCCTATGGCGGTCTGGGCCCCTGCATCCAGGGTCCATCATCCCTGGTTACTCGTTCCTGTCTGATATCTCCGCGCATGACTTCTGAAATCTGTCACCGGCGAGAAAGTCGTCCCATGCCAAGATTTCAAGGTCCGTGAATCGTCAAGTAACGGAGAGTCTGAGAGAGAGACGGGGGGCGGATCTCTGTGAGTCTTGTGTGTATATAGTCTTGATGACCCCTCGTCCTAGGATCCAAGACGGCAAGACCCGCCAACGCTTGCGCATCGCCATCAACCACAAAGCTTCTTCATAGATTTTCCGTGGTTCGCTACGGCCGTATCGATCGCCCCCGTCACGCACCATGGCTTGGCACACAATCTTGGCGATTGCAGGGTTCCTGCTCTGCGCAGGTGCTCCTCAGGCACACGCACAGGTTGTTACTGGCTACGCGACGGTGACGTCCTACGTCGTAGTAGGCTATTACACACTGGACGACGAGACCTACGTTACCACCAGGACTGTCAAGGCCGGCATCACCCCGACGGTGACGCCCTATCACAGCACGACCCTGACTCCCTACTCGGACGACGACACGACCGTCTTGCTCTACATCTTGCAAGCCGCCGTCGCGACGTCCGATCTCATGCCGGAAGCCACTGACGGTTCGATCACGTCCGCGGGGCCTGCGTCTTCGACACGGGCCAGGGCAACCGCAACCGCCACGCTCACGGCGGACACGACCTACATCCAGCCCGTGACGTGGGTGGCCCCGGCCTCGTGCCCCAGCGCCTTCACCGTGACCACCTCGGCGACCTTTACCGTCCCCACGGCTGCGGCCTCCACCCTGCATCCCACCTCGACGCGCACCTTCAACTACGACGACTACTACGACTACTACGACCCCGAGGTGACTCTGTACCTGTCCGACGGCGCCTACCCGGCCATCACCACGTCGGACTACTACTACCGCTACTACGTGGCCTACTGCAGCGACCCCCAGGCCACCCCGACCGGCCTCGGCACGTACGGCGGCGGTTCCAGCGGCTCGTCCTCTTCCTCGTACGACGACTACGACGAGGTCTGCGTGCGCCGCAGCGGCATCTGCTTCTCCTGGAAGACGTGGGTCATCGTGCTCGCGTCGGTGCTCCCCACGCTCTTCGTCCTGGGCTTCCTCGAGTCCTTCTGGTGGTTCGGCCGGCTGATGGCCGGCGAGTACGCGCTGCGCTTCGGCACCTGCTGCTGGATCTTCATGTCGCTCTGGGTCCTGTGCTTCACGCGCAGCTCCCCGGCCCGCCACCCGGACGACAGGCCCGCGCTGGTCGCCCAGTGGGCCGCCATGAGCGCCGGTGCCAAGGTGAAGCTGTGGTGGAAGTGGGGGTTCAGGCACAAGTACCCCGTCGAGCTGCTCGGTCCGGACCCGAAGAAGACCGCGGACCCGGCTCCGGCGCCGGTGCAAAAGGTGGAGGAGGCGACGGGGGAGCAAGTACCGCAGCAGCAGCAGCAGCAGCAGCAGATTCCGCAGCAGCCGGCGCCTGCTTGTACGGCAGCGACTACTCACACGTCGGCGGTATGAAGAGAGTGTAGACTTTAATGTTTGGGATGGATGGTCTATTGCATAGCATACCATATTGGTAGAGGTAGGCCCATTGAAAAAGATGGCTAATGAGTTGTAGCATGGGAAACGAGATATACCTAACATAATTATAATGTTAATTGTTGATGAGTTGATGACTGGACAGTTCGTTTTGCTCACCCCTGTGTTGCTTAACACATCAAACACCGTAGTTCCCCTGATATCAGATGGTTAGTGTGGTGATATCGTAATGATACTGGGGCAGGTAAACCAATGTGCCTGACGCGGTGAGGGCTGGATGTGTGATGAGTCATGTGCTGCGAGCGACGTCGATACGCTGTGAGCGGATATGGGAGCTGCGTGATGTGGCCCCTATTAATTGGGATACTCATAGAAGTGGAGATATATATCTCTCCTGAACTTGTCTGATGATTGGACGCTACTTGTAAGCGTTTCTCGACTGTCTTGTTCAGATCCCTCTCCGGCAAGGGTCATTGAAGAGTGTCGGATCTGAAGGCCACATTGCTTGAACAACCTAAATACAATGAACAGAAACGTGAAATGGACGAATTGTGGTCCATGTATCAAGATAAGTATTCGGCTATTACATAACATTTGCACATGGTATATTGCAGCGGTAGACAACGTCATACAAATGGACGTTCCGAATCCGTGCTCAGATGTGCTCAGCCTTCTCAGTGGTAGCAACCTCTTTCTCGGTCACACCCTCCTTCTCGGAGGGCGACGACTCATGGTGATGGGAATTTACACCCAAGCCACGGAGGAGCGTGTCGAGACCGATCTCGCGGTTGATCTCCTCCATACGCTCGTAGTCGGCCTGTGCAGTGCCCACCGAGCCGAAGATGATGTCCTACGAGTCCAATTCAGTATGTGATCGTTGATAGAATTTTCAGAGATATACAAACGTACCATTTCTTCCAGCGACAGTCGCTTGGTCTCAGGGACAACAAAGTACACAAAGGCCGCGCCAATGGTAGTTAAAATGCCGAAGATCAGGTATGTACCATAGCCAATCTCCTGGAGCATGATGGGGGTCACTTGGCCTACGATGAAATTGTTCATCTAAAAATAGGTTAGTTTCAATGTTGCAGGCTGCGGTATGCGGCATGTAGAACTCACCCAGTTGCTCGAAGCTCCAAGGGAGACACCATAGGGTCTAGTGCTCAGGGGCCAAACCTCGGCGACGATAATCCACGCACAAGGTCCCCAGGAATATCCAAAGTGGATGACGAAGATCCAGACCATGACGCAAGCTGCCCAGCCCGAGGCAACCTGAGTGGCCCACTGCTCCGAGTTCCTAGCCACCAGGACAGCGATGATGAAGTGGCAGGAGGCCATGCCAATTGCACCAACGATCAAGACTGGCTTACGGCCAACACGATCGACGTACAGGACAGCGGGGATGGTTGCGAGGAACATGACGATGCCGACGACGCCCGTCGCCAAAAGACCAACGGTATCGCCAGTCAAGCCGAGCTGCTTAAAGATTGTGGGGGCGTAATAGAGTACGGCGTTGATACCAGTCCATTGCTGGAAGAACATGGTGACCGTTGCGACGATGACTCGCTTGAACATGGCCTTGGTCTTGAATAGAGCACCCATAGCCACGAACTGCAGCTTGAAGGTGTTCCAGGCCGTGGGCTCGCGCAGATGGGGAAAGTGCTCGGCAGTGGATCGCTTCTCAAACAAGGATTGGGCCTTGATCTCGAGAAACTCCAGTTCAACGAGTTCGTGGTCTTCGGGAAGTTCGCGCAGTCCGGCAAGGATAGTCCGGGCCTCCGCTTCACGATCGTGGTGGATGAGCCAACGCGGGGAGAAGGGCATCCACAGCATGCCGATAAAAAGGATGACCGCAGGGCCAATCTGCAAGCACGTAGGAACAAGCCACGCAGCGTCTTGCTGTTGGTAGCGCGCCGTACCTCCAATGTAGTTTGTGCCGTAGTCGATCCAGAAGCTGATCAGAATACCGAACGTGATGGCGAGCTGTTGAAGGGCAACCAACGCACCGCGAACCTCGGGCGGGGCAACCTCGCTGTTGTAAATGGGCACAATCATGGCAAGACTACCAACACCCATACCCGTGATGAATCTTCCGCCCAGTATACCCTCGGGGCCGCTCGATTGTGCGGTTGCCTGGATGACGACTCCAAGGATGAAGACCGTGGTGGCAACCAGGATACCGTACTTTCGGGAGATAGCCTCGGCCATGAAGCCGGAGAGGAGGGTGCCAACCCACGCTCCCAATTCGAGAATGGCGGTCAACCAGCCTTTCTTGGACTGATCGGCGTTGTCGTCGAAAGGGTCGTACTCACCCATATCTACAGAGTATTGTGGATTTAGAATCACGGCAACTGAGCTTCGACGGGGTGCAGGTGGCAAGGAGACTTACGTTCTTTGAAGGATGGCATGGCAAGAACACCCGAGAACATGCCTTGGTTATAGCCATACAGGATACCGCCGATGCAAGCAAAGGCAGCGATTCGGGCCACCTTGAAGTTTTTGACGAGAGCCGCAGGACCAGAGGCACCCATAAGGGCCTGGCGACGCTTCAGCGCCGCATCGTAGACGGCCGCACCGGTATCTGCCGCGACCATTGTGACGGATGTCGGAGTATTCAAGTCTCGAGAGGGTCCAGGGATTGCAATAAACCAAGCTGGTCTTGAGCAAGCGAGTCAACGCGACCCAATGTATGGGAAGGAAGCTGTATGTAATAAAGCTGCACTGGAGATTCCACTCTGACCTGGAAATCGAACGACATGGCTGCAGGTGGGCAGGTCGGGATAGATATCACTGGAAGCAAATGTGGATGGCAACCCGCATTGCATGACCGGCACAGGGTAAACTCGATGTGGGGAGCAAGTAGACGCAATGTGCCGCACATGCCACAAATCACAGTCGATGCCGGCAGCGAAAGGATGTCGATCTACGGGCCAGTTCCCCAACCTGTCGAGTGGTTGAACCGGGGTACTGGATAAATGCAGCGCAGGACTCATGGGGAGCGGAGAGTTCCACGTCACGGTGAGTCGCAATTCCCTTGCCCCGATCAGGTTCACGGCCTGATCAATCCACCATGTCGCCGCAATGCTTGTCACGATATCCCTGGAGCTCTTCTCCGGAGTTGTAAAGCTTGTTCAATGGTGGATACTGCTTCCGAGTGCTGAGTTGGAAAAGTGCGGGGGCGGTCTGGAGAAGACGGGGGAGGAGGTCTGTGGAGATACAGTCGTCGCAAGGTCTTGACCCCCGGTGGATGCAGGAATGCATTTAGCCTGAATGTGTAGATGCAACAACGTTGCGCATCCTAACAAGCCGAACGCTAGGCTTTTTTTCCCTTTCCACCCACGGATACAGCTCCCAACGTGGGCCAAACAGCGTCTACCGTGGATCGGGCCTTCTGCCACGGTGCTTGGAGAAAACAGGGTCAGGTATTGGTTGGTGACGACCCACGATTGGAAGCGAATGCATTTCTCCATCAGGAGAGCTTGCCTTCGGTCAAAGTATCATGCAATGAATCCCCGATGACCAGGATCAGGCCGTATGTCCCGGGCACAGGGTCATGGTCCTGTAAGGAGCCAGTCAGAAGACGGCTGATTGAGCGGTAAAGGGAAATACGGTCAGTGTCAGAGGGGTGCAAAGCAAAAGATTCGCGATCGTATGGGCTTGCTGCCGAACAAACAAGATCTCATGATGATTCTGGGAAGTACAACATGCAAGTGAGATCTGCATAGGTCGTACGGAGTAACGCTGCCTGCGACTCTGCAGCCAGAGCAGGATGTGATACCCGTGCCCGTGCCGCACTTTGAAGTCGTATCGCGCCAATCTACGGATTATCTGGCTTGCAGATTGGTCCTGCAGCTTTGGCCTGCGCATGTTGCTGTTCAGCCATACAAATGCCGGATTGCCAGCCCTCCACTGATGAAGTGCCCGTCAGACAAGCGCGAAATTGATGCAGTATGAATGAAGGAGGCTTGGCACTTTGAGTAAAAGTAAACACTTGTCGTTCTGCCACATGATGTTTGCCTCAGTCTCGTCAGACCCGCGCAGTGTCTGGGGCAGGACGAAAGTAGGACGGCATGGCTGAATGGCAGGCAGCAGCGTCTTGGTGCTCGACTAAAGCGACCGTAGAATGCGATTGATGCCGACATTCGGCTTGATCAACGAGTAACATGAGGACCTGTGACTGTGTTGGATCCAGATAAGATGGTTCATAAAAAGAAAGAAGCCAACGAAAGTGGCGGAGAGGACAAATGAATATTACTGAGCAGCCATCCCGGTTGCAACTGTGAGACGAGGAATTGTGTGGGATGATATGTGGAGCAGAGATGAGGAGCTCCTCTCTGTCGCGGTTGGAAGAACCAACAACCGGCGAGGTCATGTTAAAGAGGTATCGAAATGGGAGCTGTCGCACGACTGAATCGTGCAGCAGCAGATTCGAGAGCCTATGAGCCTATCGATTCCCGATGCAGCGCTTGCAGAGAAGTTCGTGGGGATGCGAACAGACGGGAGACGTCGGCTAAGGAGAGCAATGGCGTCGCGCGTCATGAAACACAGACATCGCCAGACTTTCGGTAGCAGCTGCCGATTGGTGGCAAGTGTGGAACAGAATGGGGTTGCAGCGGTGTCATGAAAGGAGGACTCGACTGAAGATGGTGTTCCTTGACCGAGCCACCGTCTGTATGTTACCCTAGGGCCGAAGGACTGTCGAAGCGGCGCGCAGCCAAACAAGCCTCATGGGCAGAGAAAGTCTCTAGGAGGGCGGACCCGTGCAAGGAGTGGATGCTCACGACAGCATCGCAAATGTTCATATTGATGGAACGCGCGACATGGCAGCAGTATGATGGACCGGAGCGGGCTCAGATTTCTTGATGGTCGAATGGAAACAAGTCTGTTCCTGCCAAGATAGCTAACAGCCAGAACACGTGACACAGCCGCCATCGTCCAACCATGTTTAAAAATACATCCGGCTTAACGCATGAACAGAAAATGACGCTACGCCATAAGAAGAATAGCTCATTGCGGCTAGTCTGGCTTGGGAGAAGTTGGTGCTTGCTTTCTGTAGACGCGCGCCTCCAGACCCCAAAGTTCCACTTTTCATTTTCAATTCTTCGTACCGGCCAATCGTAGAAGCTCCTTTCCGCCCTTCATCTCCTTCCAACAGTGGCGACAACCGAGATGCCCACGCTTGTTATTGACGTTCCTGCCGATCGACACGTCGTTGTTGGCGGGGGCAGATGTCCGTGCTCCGTCTCCAGCTCTTTGCGCTTGGGGGTTTGCGTCCTGATCGAGATTGACGAGACGCGCCGAAGCTGCAACGCTCACCAACACGATCAACCCGTCAAATCATACACATTGAGCACTCCACGGGTCACCAAGCGCATGCACTGCATTTGGTCGGCACTCTACTCGACCACAACAGCATGCCCCCCCATTTCCCTGTCAAAGTTGAGCCGTGTTGTGGTTGGCTCCCGCTCTTGGACTCTAGCCTCTAGTGCTGCAAGTGCGGCTCGGCTCTTACAAGTCTCTTATCGTCATCTCCCTGTCCCTGTTGCTCTTCCGCGCTGGAGCAGACGGGGCAGTCGATCCCAGGCTGGCGGCTACTCATACCAGCATCTCCTCCATCAAGCATTGACTAGGTACTCCGTTGTCTCCGTCATGTAGCCGCCCTCCACACCAGGCCACTTTTCCTAACCGCCCGACTCCAGACAGCCGCCATCCCGAGACTCAGCAGCCAATATCAGCCCGCGTAGAGCCGTCTACCCACTCCTTCAGACACGCATGCAGGGTTTAGTCGTCTCGACCGTGCCATCTCTTTCTTCTCGGGGCTAGTTCCTCTGTTTCAGATCCGTTGCCGCAGAGTTCATCTGCAACTCTAAACCAACAGCTCATCGTGTCGCCAGGTCTTGGACGTCTCGACATTCTCGTCTTATAAGAACATGCCTTCGTTTGGCAACCCGTCCCACTTGGTCTTCCCCTCCCGGACCCCTTTTGCTATCTTCTCAACGACCCGTTTCCTATCGTCTCGTTTTCCTACGTCTCGGTTTCTCTACTTCCTTGCTGTTTCCTTGTCATCCTTCGTTTCATCTTTGACGGCTTTCATTCGTTCGACACGAGTAGTCATCCGTCCGACCCCCCTGGCAAGCTTGACCCAGGCCGAGTTGCAATACGGACCAAGATATACACTACTCCACACTGTTCCGGCTTTCGTTACTTCGACTCCATCGTTTGGATCACAGTGCTTGTTTCCCTTGTCTCCTAGTCCCATCTCTATAGACATACACGACCATGCCGAAACACAATCGCTCATCTAGTTCGCATCATAATGCCTACCAGCACAACATGCCCGTCTCTCTCGCCCCTTCACAGCCACTAGATATTGGATACAGTGCCCGCCCGCAGGTGCCACTCAACGCTGCCTTTTACCAGACACTCCCTTCCAGTCAGCAACAAGTGGCCATGGCCCCACAGATGTACGACCCTTATGCAACCGCCACGGTGGTGCCTCCCTCGATACCACACCGCGCCTCATCGGGTGCCTGGTCGCCCCACGACGACAAGAGTCTCCTAGCCGCACGCCAACAAGGGCTCAACTGGGCTCAGATCCAGAGCAACTACTTCCCCACCAAGACTCCCAATGCATGCCGCAAGCGTCACGAACGCCTGATGGAGCGCAAAGGGGCCGATGACTGGGATGCCCGCAAACTCGAGCGCATCGCTAAGGAGTACATGAGCATGCGCAAGGAGATCTGGCAGCCTCTGGCCCAGCGGGTGGGGGAGAAGTGGAACGTCGTCGAGGCCAAGGTCAGTCATTCCCACCCTCCGTATACTGTGTCTCCTATCTAACACGAACCAGTGCATGAACAACGGTCTCAAGAACATTCAAAACGCAGCCCGTGCTGGCGCTCGCCGCGATCGTGCCGAAGCAGGGCAGCCGTTCTCCCATGGGTATGACGACGACAGCGGCATCTCGGGCATTGGTCTGACACCTATAGATGACCTCGACGCCTCGTACAGCAGTCCGGAGACCACGGCGTCATCTAGCTCGCACTCTTCGTATCACAGCCATGGCGGGGGTGGTGGCAGCATGCACTCTATCCCGTTCGCTCACCATGCCTACAACCACAACTACAACACCAGCACAGGTGCCCTGTCATCTGGGTACAGTTCTTCCGTCTCGTCAACTGCCGCTGCTCAGGGCTATGGTCACATTCCTGGGCAATCACATCACTCACAAGGCGGCTCGCCTTACATGGGCCACGGGCAGAGGCTACCTAGTGTTGATATGGGCATCGATGCCATCATCAACCGTCCGAACCATGGCGGACCATCCCCAAGCATTTAATGGCGTTTTTGTTCATCTTCTTTTGGTTTTTCTTTCCTATCTGGCGTTATCGGCGCATTGTCAATCTTGTATTCTCATCCCGGTGCGCGGATGCACATGACGTTTCCTATCGTCCCTGATGACGCACTGCATATTTTCTGTCTTGGTTGTCAGCACCGGCGTTGGGCGTTTTATAGAGACGAAGTTTGGAATTTTTCCTGCATGGCATTGGGCGACGGGTCAGATGCAAAGCACGTGGTTTAGGGGTGGAGGGTTCAGGGCTGAAGGAAGAGCGAGCGGCCAAAAGTGAGAAAGGCTGTACAAGACACTCGCTTAACTATGACGTTGGATCAAACAGATCCATGCTGTCGGGCCTCAGAAGTCAGCGTTGACTGCCCATATAATGGACCACACTTTTGTGTAATTACAGATACTCGAATATTCAAGACACGAACACGCTCACTCATGCACGACATATCGAGAAAGTGGCAATCTTGATTTTCTTGATAGACACACCCTAAGCAAATCATGTCCAGCCAGAGGAGGGCAAAAGAATATTGACTTATTGTCTAAATTGAAAACATGGCTCCTTTTTCTAGGAACAATCAGAATATATCTGTTGGTATCACCTTATTCGGAACGTAACGGTATATACGTGAAGCATAGTAATATCTGCGGTTGGTTTACTAAGGCCTAAAGAAGAGAAGAAAGAGAGGAGGTCAGCTAGCTGCTGCAGCTGGTATTAAAGCCGGTCGTTGAATGTGGTAGGACCGGATGCGTAAGCAGTCCGATGTCCGACTACCCTACCGGATATCCGTTGCAGCTGTTGAGGTAGTTTCCACAATATCTTATTACCTGGGGTCAACATTGGTTCTCCGATATTTTCAACTCGGCGACAAAAGCCACCTTTTACATGCCTATGAGTGATGTGAATTATTGGCGACTGGTTTGCCCTGCAAATGTCTGTTTTGGGAGTATAAATCTTCCCAGTATGAAGATAGACACTGTGCATAGGTGGAAAACCCATGTTAGAGTTTAGTAGAGACAGTGGATCATCATCGAAAGGCCTTTCTCCGGTAGGTACGTGAAAGAACTACTTATAAGCCTCTGGTCTGCTCTAACATTTTCACGCACGAACACTAGTATAACAAATACTATCACAACTTGGCTCAACCTTGAAATTGACCATTGAAACCCACCAAGAAGCCGTACCAGCTCTAATAATGTCTCAATCTCCTCCCTCGATCTTCGATAGCCTCAACTCCCTCCTCAACCCCCTCCTCTCCAAAGTCGCCTCCCTCGTCATCTCGGTGCTCCCAAGCCCCGACACCATATGTGCATGCCAGTCATGGAACGACGAGATCTTCTACCTCGCTTCTGAGCTCTCAGCCCACGGCGCTATCGTGCAGCAGTACGAACAGTACCGGTTGCAGCTGCACCCTTGCTCGAGGATGAGAGCAGCGACGATGACGACGACGACGACGACGACGACGACGACAACGACGACAGCACCGGCTCCCAGGAATCGCAGGCCTCGGCCCGCACCGAGTGGACTTTCGACCTCTTCACCGAGATGGTGGATCGTGCCAGGTTGCCCGCAGTAGACGAGCCTGCGACCGTCGAGGAAGGCGCGGGGTCGTCGCTCGAGGAGGAGGAGGAGGAGGAGGAGGAAGAGTGGGATTTCGTCGATGCCGGTTCCGTCCAGAGTGAGAATGCCGCGGCGGACGAAGAGGATGAGGGATGGGATGCGCTGTAGCTAGTCTACCGTTTTAACCCCCTTACTACCGTACACACGAGACCGCAGGGAGGGGGGTGGTATTCTGCTGTTTGACAGGGGCAGTTCCGTTCATTTACCGCGCGATGCGCGGTAATGAATCCTGAGAACAGCCGGTTACGGCCATCTCTGATGTAGGCTCGGGGTGTGGAGGGATTCCGTTTGGAAAGGTGGCTGGTGGCGGACTGGTGCTGAAAGGGTGGCTTACCGGTACAAGTTACTCGTGACGGCTTGCGTTTTTCGTCACGTCGACGAAAATATATGCATGCAGAACATCACGTTTCTATTTGGGCGTTACTAGTTGATTTATCGTCCTCTTCTCACAATAAGAAGTCTCAAGAACATGCTAAATGAATACGTACAATGCCGTATGACAACACCCTTATATGAGATCCCCAACACACCATTTCATTACCCCTAAGTGGTAAAATCACAGGCCCGTGAAGCAGAAACGATGCTGAGGCTTTGCAGAGCCGAATAATTCACGAAATTCACAACGACACATTGTACCAGATCAAATACAACCCCAAATAGCCGAGACAAGATCGCAGGGCTAACTGGTTACCACCCTAACCTAACACCAGGCTATACAACACGTATACGCATTAACCACGAGTTGAAATGACCAAGAAAACAACTTCATACTCTCGATGAGTTGACTCGGCTACTTTCTTGGAACTCAATGAGAACCATTAGTGCCATACTTTCGTAACGAGCCAACTCGGCTACTCGAGTTGAATGTAACAAAAGCGCCGCACTATCGCCATGAGTCCACTCGGCCACTTCCATAGAAACCTAACCCTACCCTGAGTTAAGTTGATCTAGCCGCCCCGCCATCAGCACTCGACTCGGCAAAGGTTCTAGCCTCTATTTATTACTTTCCGCTTTCTTTGCGCCCGAGTTTTGCTAGGGAGACGAGATGCCATCATCTGCCCTCTCCTCGCCGTTCTTGACGCTCGGCTCAAGCTTCTCCAGGAGTGCAATTTCGACTTCGGTTGATTCGACGCCGTTATCCCCGGCTTCGCCACGTTTCTCGTCGCCCTTCACGGCGATATCATTCATCTCCTTCCCATCCGCCCCCTTGTTGCCCTCCCCTTCGAGGCCGTCAGCACCATTCTCCTTTCCAGAAGAGTCCGGGGCATCGTCACCAACCGTTGCAGAACCCCTGGGCGCGATTGGGCCGGTGCCGAAACGCGCACCGAAATCGGCCATCACGGGGGGGATCATGCCCCCGGCGGCGGCGTGGGCCTGGTACTGGGCCAGTTGGTTCGCCTTTCGTTCCTTCCTACGCTGGATGGAGCGCTTTTCTGCCTCTACGGCGTGGGCGCTGGCTTCTTCCATGCGCGTCTTTTCTGTTCGAACCCACTGGGGGAGATAGTCGTGGTTAGTTAGAGCACTACAAGGAGGAGACGAGAGTATTGACGAAAAAGGTCGGCGGAAAGGATGGGAGATCGGGGTGACGGGTAAGCAAAGAAATATTTCCATGACACTCCAGCAGTCCCTTGGACGATCATTCAATGTGTCTCAATGTCTTTAATGATAGTGCTGCTTGACTAGGTTGTCGAGCCACACTGAACCGATCCATTTGGATCACCGTCACCAAAAAAAAAAGACTCACCTCCTCGAGCTGCATGACAGCATCTTCTGGCCTTTCTCTATGATTCAGGAGGAAACCCTGTAGCTGTGCGGGCGTGAATGCATCATTGGGGATCTGGTTGCCGAACCGACGGGCGAGCTCCTCGAGCTCCTCTGGCTTGACCGACTCCGGGAGCGGGCGGGTCTCAGTCGTGTTGGGTTCATCATTCCTGTCGGGCTCGTACATACGCAGGAACATTTCTTCTGCTGCTTCTTTGCGTATGTTACCCATCTGGAAAATCTGTTAGCTAAGTAGGTCAAGGCGAGTATGAGAGATGAGATAAAGAGGGAGAACAGGATAGGACAAGACGACAATTGAGGATAAGGGAACAATGAAGACTGCACTAACGAATATCATCTTGTCAATACGACCTGGCCTGACGAGAGCTTCGTCAAGCTTGTCGGCAATATTAGAAGTCACTGGAGAGTGAAGTCAGTGGCTACTCGTCAGTGTGGCCGAAGAGTGTACGCCGAGTAGACTACAGAGTACCCAAGGACTAGATGTACGGACGGATCGCCAGTGGGGGAACTTACTTAGAACGATACGACCCTCCTGACTAGTCACGCCGTCGAGGACGTTGAGAAGCCCAGAAAGGGTACATCCTCCAGCACGCGATAAACCTGTAAGTTTCTTCTCCAGCTCCGAAGCAGGATCATCATTCTCCTTTTCAGGGAGTCGCTTCATGCCCACGGCGTCGATATCCTCGAGCAGGACAATGCACTGAGGAGGTAAAGATGTGAATAAGCGCTCCAGTTCTCCATCCTCACGAATACTGGGCACGTGCATGATATACAACTCTAGGCCGAATCGACCGGCAAGCGACAGTGACAGTGACGTCTTGCCAGTACCGGGCGGTCCGTGGAGCAGATAGCCTCGACGGTAGGGAATACCTCTCGCGGTGTAGAAGCGACGAGTGGTGGGCTTGAGGTAGCTGTCAATGTCCTCGACAAGTTCCGTCTTGGTCTTCTTGTCCATATGAACGGTATCCAGTGGCCTGATAGGACGGAGGATTGTGGTATCCCAGGACTCACGATGGTAGTTGTTCCGCGACGCACGCACGGTGATGAAGGACTCGCGCTGCTTGTCTGCGAATACGCGGCACCCGTCAAGGAAGCGCTTGATGGGCTTGACGGAACGACCGAGGCACATGACTACAAGGGGCTCGTTTCCAGCAGGGGGCACAACGTACTGGTCGGGGGATTCGGCAAAGCCCATGGCGCGACCCATCGAGTCCGTGGTGGTGCGGGCATCGGGGATACGGCGGACTAGGAAGATGTTGCGCTCGTAGGCGAACCAGGTAACGCCAAAGGTGGGTAGATATTGGATTGGGAGGCGCTTCTCGTGATGCAGGTCGTTACGCCTGAGAGAGGTGCGACGAAAGTCCCAGGCTTCATTCTGAGCTGGTTCGGAACGAGCAGTCAAAATGCGCGTCTCTTGGCGCATAAGGACCTGAGCACCGATCCAGTTGAGGACCTCCCCTGTTCAGTCTGTCACTGCCCGGGATGGAGACAGAGGCAGTGAAGAAGCGCGTCACCCATCGATAGACGTGAGTGAGGATGCCCTTGAGCTGTTGGGTTCCTGTAGGGATATGTTAGCAGCCGCAGATCCGTAGTGGTTAGATGAACGAGACGGCGTCGACACGGTAGACTTGTAACCCCTGACCGTCTGACGATGACCATGATGCATACCGGATGAGATGGCGCCAAAGATTGTCAAGGCTACTGCCAGAGTCGTGATGTCGATGTGAAGCCACTGGGAGAAGAAGCTTTGGAGGAAGCCAAAGCCTGGCGTGGTCGTCAGTAGTGACTGTAGGGTGTTGCCAGTCGTGCCAGGTGCCCCAACCCCGGGGATAGATCCTCTCGTATTAGGGAGAGGTAGCCGACCGGCCTTGCCAGTGGAGGTCATGGTGGTGTGTGTACAAGCGTTGCATTCAAGCCGGAGTGATGACGACAAGCCGGGCCCTGAGAAGGGGGCACGCAGCAAGATAACGCTCCTACTGAACAGTCATCAACCGACCAATTTGTTTTCGCATGGTTTGATGCTTGTTGATTCTATCCAGCGGGAAGGAGTGGTCGAAGAAACGGTTGGCAGAGGTACAGAAACACGATAACCAGGTTTCATCCAACACACCGATTGATTTTGGTTTGGTGTTGGTTCGCCTCAAAGGTTAACGTTAACTGCAGCCAAACCTGACACCTGGGGGACGCTAGCGATGCACCTAGTGGGCTACATACTACGTAGTGTAGCCCCGCACACGACCTAAACCAGGTAGGTAGCCGGTACTTTGTCCAACGTACAGCGCGATCGGTCCAGTCGGCCAGTCTCTTGCCTGACTGTTATTTTCTGCCTGGAGAAAGGGAGATCTCCGAGATGACACAGTTGGAATCGATACAGCCAGCCAATAAAGGCTGCAACAAGAAGCACGGCAGAATGCAACTAGAACTAGGTACCTACAGAGTATGGTTTGGTATCCGTATAGTGGGGAATTGTAACTACTACGTACTTCGTAGGTTACTCCGTGATTTGCTACAGTGAAGCTCAGCTAACTTGACATGGGAGAGCTTGCCTGTGCGCGGACTACACTCTCTGCCTCTGCACCACCTGTACGGAACGCGGGAGGGCGTAACGTCAAAATATGAATTTATCCGGTACTTAGCCTACCTAGGCATACGCCTCTAGTTAGTTAAAGTCTTGATTGAGTAGATATCATATTATACCATATAGTACAATAGCGTGAGTTGCACCTGCCTGCAGTGCAGCGTTAATACGGTACAGCGTGAACTACAGTACATATTTAACCACAGTACAGCGTCAGTTCCCTTGTAGCGCAGCGCAGCTACAATAGTATCGCAGCTTTGATCGCATCGTAATATTGTTGTATCGTAATATCGTAATATCGTAATAATAGGTTACGGATATTCACCTGACTACTCGGTAGTAGGTTCCCTGCTAAGGTTATGCACACCCCTAGACTAGCTTGGTACGGGTACTCCGTACGCGTATCGTAATCAACGTTATGACACGTCGAGCCCTCTGCGTTCCGTACACCTGGGGAAAGGGCTGCTTGATCCACCTTCCTTCCCGTTTGCCAGAACTCAAGCATTTGCCATGGAAATGGCAAACCTTTGTTCATCGTTCTCAACTTCTCAATTGGGGTTGCCACATGCGTCGGTGTTGTTCTGACGTCCGGCTTGGTTTAATATATTCCATCATATCCACGGGGCAGATTGCCGTCTACATGTGTCTCAGAACACTGTTTTGTTTTGCCTCTTGCCAATCGATGCTCGCTCAGACTCTCGGTCGGATTATCCAACGGACGGGTTTCCGCCTTGGCTTGCTGGACTTGAACTCGCAAGTCCCGTACCCGTCATCCGTCTGTCACGTCGATCGCCAGCGAAACAAGATTCGACAAGCAGAGTGGTGCGTATGAAGATCAGCATCGGCTTTCCTTGCAACTACCGAGTCCTCGCGAGACCCTGGAATGCGGATACACCCGATAAGCTTAGAAGGTCTCATTGGATTTTCCCCAAGCATGGCGCCAGTTACGCGTCCCTGAACCCGGAGTCGTCCCTGGTACTGCTGCACCGAGGGTGAACCTGGGAGGCCTGGATACCGGCTATCTCACGTTATCTTCTGTACCCCTCACCGTTGCACTACGATGCGCAGTTTTCTCGGGCAGATAAGTACTGGCATAGGCTCCTTGTTGACCCGGCCGCCATCCTCTGAAGCTCAGCACCTCATCTCGTCTTCTTACCCCGGACTCTGAGACCCCTCACCCGTTTGGATCGGCCAGTCGCCATCATGGAGAAAGCTTCTTCCAAACTCAAGCTGCGATTGACTTCACTCCGGTCCTGGGAGATTCCCAAGCAGTCGGGCGCCCTTGCGCCTGACTACGTGTGGACGAATCGCGACATGGGTATGTCGCCTTTCCTCCACCATCCATCTGCATTCAGGGGGCTGACTTACTGCAATTGAGACCCCACCCCCAGCGAAGAACAGACATGGACGATCTGGACGACCATGGCCTATTGGGTGACTGACCTCATCAACCTGGGCACCTGGGAGACAGCCTCGAGTATCTTGGCCGTCGGTTTGAGCTGGCGTGAAGCCATTCCGATCATGTTCGTGGGCAATCTCTGTATCGCCATTCCCATGGTGCTCAACGGAGCTATTGGCGCCAAACTCCACGTCCCATTTGCTGTCGTCACCACCAGCAGCTACGGCTATTACCTGCGTTACTTTTGCATTGCGAGCCGTGCCATCTTGGCAATGTTCTGGCTAGGAATCCAGGGAGCCAACGGAGCCAAGTGCGTTACCGTTATGCTTCGCGCCTTGGCCCCGTCCTACAACGACATCCCCAACGCTCTGCCCGAGTCCGCTGGCATCACCACGGTCGGCATGATATCGTATTTCCTATTCTGGATCATCCAGCTACCTCTTCTGCTCATTCCGCCGACCAGGCTTCGCTGGATATTCCTCATCAAGATGATCGCCGCTCCCATTGGTGCCATTGCCACGATGGGGTGGTGTGTCCATAAGGCGGGCGGGGGTGGTGAAATGCTGGCCCTCAAGCCCACCGTCAGCGGATCGCAGTATGCCTGGCTGTGGCTATCGTGCATGTCGAGCGTAACGGGGACCTGGTCAACACTCGCCTGCAATATTCCCGACTTTACACGGTACGCCAAGTCGGCCAAGGGTCAATTCGTCCAGCTGCCCTTTCTGCCCATGATCTTTACCATTTGCGGCGTTCTGGGCATAATTACCACCTCGGCGACCAAGGTGTTCACCGGCGAGTACATATGGAACCCTCTCGACATCAACGCCCTCTGGCTCGACTATGGCGCCGGCGGCCGGTGCGCCGCCTTCTTTGCCGCGCTGGCCTGGTTCGTTGCGCAAGTGGGCACCAACATCACGGCCAACTCGATTAGCGCGGCCAACGACCTGACAGTGCTGTTCCCACGCTGGGTCAACATTCGGCGCGGATGTTTCATCGCAGCCGTCGTTGCTGGCTGGGCCCTCGTGCCCTGGAAGATCCTGACGTCGGCCTCGAGCTTCTTAGCCTTCATGAGCGGCTATGCCATCTTTCTGGGCCCCATGGCCGGCATCATGGCCGCCGACTACTGGCTCGTCAAGAAGGGACACATTGACATCCCTGCCCTGTACGACCCACGTGGGCGGTATGCCTACGTCGCGGGCTGCAACTGGCGTGCCGCCGTCGCATTTATCGTGCCCGTCGCGCCACTGCTGCCCGGCCTGGCGTACAGCATTAGCGGCGAGCCCGCCGTGCGCATTAGCGAGGGCACCAAGAACCTGTACGCGTTCAACTGGCTGTTTGGTTTCGTCACGTCGGTTGTGCTGTACACAGCATTTAGCTGGTTGGTTCCCGCCAAGGAGACGCTTCTCGAGGATACGGTGTGGGACCTCAAGGGGACGACCATCGAAGTGTATGCGAGGGCGAGTGACGAGGAGCATAGGTCGGACGGGGCGATTATGCGTAAGTGGGAATTGGAGGGCGTGAAGAGCGACATCGAGGCGCACCCGAAGACAAGCGACCAGGAGAAAGTGTCGGATGATGTGAATCAGGGCAAGCGGGACCCGATGCTAGTGAATAGTGACAAGCCGGGGGGTTCGATGAACTAGCGAGAATGTGACTTGGCTACTATTCTTACTGTCGACTACGTGTCACCGTTGGGCACTCGCTAATTGACAAGAAAGTCTCCAGTTGCCGTCCGTAGCTGCTTATCTGGGTGCCTGCACGCATCCGTTACCCGTATACTCCGTGTGGTGAACAGGATACCCTTTGTTCAATCTGATCTCCATGGCACCGGCAGTGAGTTTGAATCCATAGCCGGAAATAACTCAGAATATCCTCCCTCCCCCCGGTTGCCGTCGAATAGGTTGCCGTCGAATAGGTTGCCCCCTTTTCCCCGCACAACCATCCACACTCTAGAGCGCTGCCCGCCTCCACTCCGGTGCTCCCCTATTTACACTAAACCTAGGTAAGTTCGTACATGTTCGTTGGCGAAGCGGGGGTTTCGTCACTTGGACGACTGCCCTTTTCCTCATTGTTCTCATCGGTTCTCGTCACAGATCTCACTCGTCTCTTCGTAACCAGTGTCACCCGTGTGCCGTGTCATCATCCTACACCTCCATCAACATCGACCCTCACCCGTACAGTCACTACGAACTTTCGCAAGATGAGCTCCGACCAGGAGACCTTGTTGGACGTCCTTCGCAGCCATACAAAGGTCGACTGCGATACATTTGATGTGGACGGTGAGACAGAGGCATAAATCACAGCAACATCGTGCGATTTGACTAAACCAAGGGCAGTGGCCAGAGAACTCGGTCCCTTTGTGGACTGCACATCCAACCAAGTACGTCTGACCTATGTCGTCCTCTCTCACCCTGAGATTCCTTGTACATCTCCTCATCCTATCCACGTATACCCATGGCTCGTCGTACCCCAGCAAGCTCACGCACCCCAGGCCATCGCCTACCACGAACTCACCCGCCCCTCTTCGACCGGCCAGCTCCTCCATGCCGCTCTCATCGAAGAGTCCATCGCCCACGCCACAACCCAGAGCGCCGCATTCCCCGGTGTAGACCCCGTCGAGCTGGCCGTGGAGATGGCCATGGTCAAGCTCGCCCTGCGCATCGTCCCGCACCTGACGGGGTATTCACACATCCAGACGAATCCGCGGTGGGCGTACGACAAGGTCAAGACGGTTGAGAATGCGAGACGTGAGTTCAAAGACCGTTACTTGGCACTTTCGTCATGGCGACACTCACTCTCTTTTCTCTGTCGCTCACACTAACCAACCACCCCTTGCAAGGTCTCGTATCCATCTTTCAGTCCCTGTCCCCCCAAGCCGCCAGCCGCATCTGCATCAAGATCCCGGCCACATGGGAGGGCATGCAGGCGTGCCGCGAGCTCGAGGAGGGCGGTGTGGCGACGCTGGCCACGACCATGTTCTGCATGGAGCAGGCGGCACTGGCGGGCCGGGTCGGGTGCACGTATATCGCGCCGTACGTCAATGAGTTGAAGGTGCATTTCGAGGAGGGGTGAGTCTCATGTTCTGTTTCTTGAACTATTCCTGTGTGTCATGGAATGGTCCGAAAAGATGGAAGGGTGTGCGCACACCAGAGGTGTAACCGGTTGAGAAAGGCCGCGTCTCACTCATCACCATCCGTACTCTCCCACATATCCCTTTCCCTTCCTACGCATCCGCAAATCTGACCCGTGTTAATCACCCACTCCAGCTACATCGACACTCAAAAAGCCCTTCCCTTCTGCGGCCGCGCACAGCGGTACTTCTCCACTACCGGATGCAATACCCAAGTTCTGCCCGCGAGCCTGACGTCGATCCGCGAGGTCATGAGCCTGGCGGGCGCCGACCACATTACCGTCTCACCGCCCCTGCTCCGGGAACTTCACGAGACGCCCGCAGCGGGCTGGGAGGGGGGACGTCGGGTCTGTCTTCAGACTGGCCGAGGATGAGCAGAGGTACGACGGGATCTTGGAGAACGAGGCGGCGTGGAGGTTGGCGTTTAGCAGGAGTCAGGGGGGCGGGAGCGAGGGAAAGATCGCGCAGGCGATCAGTATATTCTACGAGAAGCAGGAAGGTCTGGAGGGTCTTATGCGAGGGTGAGAACGTTCCGGGTGTTTACGAGAGGAGCCGGGCGCTGGGTTTGAGGGCTTTCACTCCAGGCTCCCGGAAGAGATTGATTAATACCTACGGATACTACAAAACCGATGATGACGATCCGAAGATCGGATTGTGCATTCGCGGGGTCCGAAGGAAAACAAGGGAGAGCCAAGCACTGATTGAATCCGGCCCCCGTCCAGAAGATCCTGGCGACCTGAAGTATGCCCGGGAATCGCAGCGAGAGTACCAGCCAAGGGGCAATAAGGATGCAAACCGGTGGCCTGTACCGGTAGGCTCTTCATTAGCACAGTTCTACGCATGACCTCGTGTGTCGTGAGGGTCTGGGGAACAAAAGGAACGTGTAGGTGTCGTCGAACGGGTACCTTCGTTGAAGCAGCACACGCTCAGTCATCCCTTCCGACGACTGCTCACTCTTCGCTAGTCGAAAACAGCACGCTCTGAACTCACACTACTAGAAATAGATTCAAGCCGATGAGTTCTTTATGAACAGGTTCAGTTACCCTTGATTCCCGAATGCGGACGCTGCGCGCAGACGACGACGAAAGCCCGAGTTGAAACAAAGGCCACCGAGGCCCGAGGAATGCGACCGGGAGCGCGAAACCAGGAATGCCAGCGAGAGACAGCTGTGTTCAGTCCTTCCTATCTCGAGAACTACGACCTCAAAAGATGGCGGAACGCTTGTTGAATTCGGGCTGCTTGCTACATCGCCTTGCCCACCCGCTCGTGTATTACCTGGCTCTTCCTTCCCTTGGGTTTCCGGGGCTTTCTCACTCACACTTCTAGTGCGCATCAGCCAGATAGTTGTTTCCTCCGCTGTCTGACGCGAAGAACTCAAGGACTGTTTGCACAATACGCTTGCAGAGTGAGGAGACCAGCACCAGAGACGATACCACAGTAACATGGTTACCCCTTTTCCTGCCGTGGAACTACGCCGGACTAGAAGTGACATCGGCCAGGAAGAAGAGAAGAAACACAACAGCAGCTCTACTTACTCCGGAGAAGCAAAAACACATAGTCACTTTACTCACCAGCAGAAAACGAAAAGACCTAGCAGGAACACTGCAATGTCAGCAACACCAAACTTGGCAAAGAATACCAGACCCCAGGCGCAGAATTCAGCCCCTACGCGACTCCAGGGGAGCAAGCAAGACGCACCCTCCCCCGCCAGCTACAAACACGTCCCCATCGAGGCGCGCTACAATATGACCATCCGCGCCTCGGACCCAACGTTCCGGGAAATGCAGGCCTACTTTGAAAGATGCAACGCCGACCCGTCCCTGACGACGAAGCGCGTGCTCGAGGACCACTTCACCGCCAGCGAGGCGCGCATGTTCCGCCCGACCAACGAGCCGCCGTTCGCCGAGTGGCAAGAAGACGCCACGCTCAAGTTCATGCAAACGCTGCGCGGCCCGCGCTTCCGGGGCTGCCTCCCGACCCTGGGCTTCAAGATGACGTGCCTCTGGTTCGGGCTCGACGTCGCGCCCATGAAGTTTGGCGCCGTGCAGGTGCCCAGTCTGGACGATCTGGAGGACTTTGCGCAGGACGTCGTCTTGAAGAGGGATCCCCTGGACTTCTTAGAGAGCTACAGCAAGAGACGATTTGGCGCGCAGCCGCAGGTACCCTTCCTCACCAACTCGTATGGCCCGCGAGCCACCGAGGGGGTGGTGGACATGGGCTTACGCGGCGGTGGCCTGGATGAGGACGAAATAGTCGCGTACTTTTCCGATGTAGACAGCGACGAGGAAACAACCGACGTCCACGAAGAGGCAATGGACGTCGAGGAAGCCGACGAGGATTTCGTGTCGCCCTCGGCGCAACTCCTCCGAGAAGAGCGGCTCGCCCGTACCCTCAGCCTGCGCGGCGGCGCTGGCGGCCGCCTTAACGTCAAGCCCGCGCACAGCATCGACCCCAACACCGAGCACTTCTATCTACACGGCTACCAGGGCAAGGCCCTCGTACTGGAGCCATCGAAAAAACCCGAGGCCCTCCACGAGGCCGTCAAGCACGTCCTGTCGCTCGCCGACGACGTCGATGACGTGGCCGTCTGCTTCCGTCGCCTGAACGATGGCCAGCCCGGCAAGATGTACCAGCAAACGTACCGCCAGCGCTGGACCAACATGTGGCGCTTCGACGACGCCGTCACGGCAGACCTGAAACCACACGAGACGCTCTTCGTCACCCTGGCCGAGGAGCCATGCCCCGCGTCCGCCGAGCCCAATTTCATGTTTGGCAGCGGTGGCCAGCCCGCGTGGATGAAGCTGTGCGTCCGCCGCCCGAACTACCGTATGCAGCCTGAATGGTACGAAGGCGAGCGTGTGGCATACGTGCGCCTGCCGACGCAGATGGCGGTGAAGCACATGACGGTCAGCTTCGCGCGCGACTTCACCGCCGCGGTGCAGCGCGCGCTCGTCTCCCTGCCGCCCGGGCGCCAGAACACGGTGCTGCAGCTCAGCGACAGCAGCAACGAATGGAAGTTGTTTGTGCACGGCTGCCAGGACCCGCCGTTCGAGCTCATGGAAGTGTTTTCGCGCAACTATAACGACAAGGTGCCCATGGTCTTCGAGGCCACGGCCAAGCCCATGCAACCGGACCACGTCCAGGTCTTCGGCACGAACCAGGGCCTGGGAGGCGCCAACGAGGCCGTCTCCAAGGCGCTGTTGAACCACCCCGACGGAGTCGACAGCATAGTCGAGCGCGCGTTCGAGCACCAGGGCGCGGAGCGGCGGGCGCAGGCGGTCGGCATCGACCTCTGGCTGCCGGCGCAGGGGTTCCAGGACGTCGACACGCTGCCCGTCTTCGTCGAGATGGCCTCGGGCAAGGCCACGCAGGCCGGAAAGCACGCGTACGTCGACGCGCTCAACGAGTTCAAGATCAGGGGCAAACAACGGTACGACGAGGGTTTCGCCGTGGTAGCACGCCCCGTGTACACCGAAACCGAGTTCAGGACGCCTGCGCCTCGGGAGGGCGACTTCCACAGCCCGCTGTCCAAGAAGCTGAGGCTCAACGAGATGACCCTGGAGTTGTTCCGCCGCATGGTGGCCAACATGCTGTACCCCATGATCTACGGGTTCGATAACCCGAACCACGTCTTCACTGTTACAGATTCTGGTTGCCAGTACCCGTACATCCTGCGCAACGATGCCAACGAGGACGACTGGCAGTATATCAAGCGGCGGATCATGACGCCCGTTGTCACTATCGGACTGTCATATCAGGACGACGGAAAGCTGGAACGTGCCACGAGATGGGGTAAGTGATGGGGCTTTCTTCCCGACCGCTTGGACATTGCTAACATGGGATAGACGCTTCTGAAGATTTCGGCCCATGCTACTCCACGACAGAGGACGGTGAAGTTTGCAGGAAACTGCCCAATCCCCGCCCAGGCAGCGTGCCCAAGAGCAAGGTCTCAGCCGAGCAAAAACGCATCAACGTCATCTCGGACAAGCGGAAAGCTGCCGAGAAGGAGAGCCGGATGTACAAGCGTTGCAACAACGAGTTCATGAGCGTAGGCGGGACCGACATGGGCATGCGCGACCAGGCCTTCTGGAACCCGCCCGATGTACTGATCAACCCGGTGAAGCCCGTCTTGCCGCTACACGCACCGCCCGTCAACTCGTTCCTCCGGACGGGGCCCGGCGTGCCCGAGGTCAGCCTGGGGATGCGCACGGCGACCGAGGTGGCCCGGCTCGAGCGCGAGGTGCACACGCTGCGCAACACGCTCCTGGACCGCGTGCGTGAGTGCCCCTATCTCGACTGCGACAAGTACTTCCACTACCGCGACGCCACCGACTTTGAGCATCACCTGCTGTACGACCACCCGACCATGCAGTGCGGGCTGTGCGTGGCCGCGCACCTCTTGGGCGAGACGGCGCCGTTCGACCACACCACGTCGCTCATGTGCCTGGACTATGACCAGATCATCGCACATTTCGCCAAGCACCACGGCCGGCAGCTGACCAGGTTCAGGGCCGACCCCGTCGACGAGAACGGCAAGCCCCTGAAGCCGACGACTCGCGCCGAGCTAGCCGAAGTCCTGGGAGAGGAGGTCGCCGCCGGCGTCTACGTCACATTCCCCTTCTGCGACCGCTGCGGGCGCGACAACCACGCGTGCGACGAGCTCGCGGACCTGCACCACCATCGCACGCACTGCGCCGACACCACGCACGACACCCATGGCCCCGAAGACTTTGCCGCCGACGGCACGCTCCTCGACCCCGTGCCCCGCGAGTTCTGCGGGACGTGTGGTACCGAGTTCCCCGGCACGCGTTGGCCGCTGCAGGCGTGCCCGGACGTGAACTGTAACAGCCACAAGGATGACGATCCGGAGGACCAGTTCTGCCATACGTGCGCGTTCCACTTCGGGGGCCGCTATTCGAGGGCGTACCGGTACGCGCACGGCGCCGGGTGCAAGCAGATGGGCGGGCGACCCTGGGACCACTGCGGCTTCTGCGGCGTTTACATGCGCGACCTGGACGACGAGCGGAGGAGCGAGCACGTATGGTACTGCGGGAAGCGCCCGCTTCCGGTACCGACGGCGTGCCCGGCGTGCGTCGAGGAGGGGAACGACGACCCCCGACGCTGTTCTCGCCGCACGAGGCCAAGGTGCACTTTGAGGACGAGCACGGCGGCTCGGTCGCGTGTCCCTGGTGCAAGGTCGACCTAAGCTCCGGGCGCAAGGAGTGGGTTTCCGACGCCCGGCTGCTACACTTTGCCGAGCACATGGATCAGGTCGCGCCCGCGGCAGATAGAGGCGCGGAGAGGAAGTCAAAGGTCGATGGCAGGAAGTGCCCGATGTACGTCCAGTGCGGTGCCATCATCAGCGAGATGACGAACGATCAGTACAGATCGCACATGCAACAGGCGCACAAGGGCCAGAATTTCTATCCCAACGGCATGCCTGATGTCGAGAACAACATGCCGCCGACCGGCTACGATGGGAATGTGCCGCGCCAGTCTGAAGCTGGACCACTTCTCCCCCTGGATCGACAACCCAATTCTACTCGCGGGGAAATAGCACCATCAAGCAGATCGCGGTGAAGCCAAATTTTGGAAACGTCGACAGCCTCCCATCGTTTGCCAAACGTCACAACGCCGAGAGGAAGGACGCCCATGCTGCCCAAAAGGAGGCAAACAGAAATAGGAGAGGTGATGTAGGGGCCACCGCGGAGAAATCTAGCAAATACATGCTAGATGAAGCAAAAGCTAGGAGAGCTCTATTGCAAGGAAAGAAGGCAGCTGAAGCCCACGCGAGAGCCACCGAAGTGAAGAGCAACCCAACCAGCGGGTACATAAACACTGATTACCCCTGGACCAGTTCCCAGGGCATCCAGGGCACGGCCACCCAAAACATCACGGAGCCAACTCCCTCGAAGGACACTCCTCTGACGCCCCAGGCTCCGGCGGCCATCCCAGTCACCCAAAATATTGCAGAACCAGAGTTCATGAAGCACACTCCTGTCGCGCCGCATTATGCAGCGTTGAAGTCCAAGACGGCAAAGGTCGTCTATGAGCCCACCGAAGCTACGCCCGTCGTCGCGGAGCCCGCATATCTCAGTCGCACCCCTCTGACGTCATTTACCTCGGCAGGCACCACCGCTGGAACGTCCACGGCAGCGGCAGGATCTTGCACATCCAGCCAAGCCTATCCCTGGGCAATACCCACGGACGTCCAGAAGAAGCCCCAGACCCAGACCACGACACAGATCAACGAGTCAACACGGTGGAACCTGACGCAAGGCCCCTCACTTCTGAGCACCAAGGTCTCCTCCATCACCACCAGCAAGGGACCGACGCAATACATCCTCCCCTCGACCGAAACCCCCATCCCGGAGCCCTCTACACGGAGCAGCGCTACCAACAAGCGTCCCCGCGTGGACGATGACGAATACTGCCTGTCCATGTCTTCCCTTTCGGACTCGGAAAGCTCCGCCGTCACCGACCTGAGCGACCTGAGCGACGAAAGCGAGCACCAGAGGGCGGACAGCAGCAACAAGCGCATGCGTCTCGATCAGAAGAGCAGCGCAAAGGGCGAGCAGCGTAAAGAGTATTTATCTGACTCGGGTCAGGATACAGACGAGTACACGCCAGACCGCGCGACGTCGGTCCGCCCGAAGAGAAGCAGCAGCGCGATCGAGGTGCACATCCCGACGGCGCCGCGCCGGTCCGTCACGCCCAGGCCATCGTCGTCTCAGACGAGAGAGGTCATGGAAGCTGACAACGACGATGGAGCGAAGTCGTATGCGCACCTCCAGAATCTCGGCCTCCAGGGGGCTGCTGGGCCGGATGCGGAGCAGCAGAGCGGAATCTACCCGTGGAACTTGAAGGCTCGCCAGACGCCAAACCGAGCGGCTAAGAATAAGAAGGGAAAGGAGTAGGTGGTATTGGAGGCCAAGGCATGGTAATTTGGAGTTTCCGACATGTGAAGATTGAGAGGCTAAGAGGTTGTTGAAGGTCGAGAATGATGCCGGACCGTGGACGTGATGGAGTGTTGTGCAGTTGCTAGTTGTAATAAGAGCTGGCAGACGATGCAGTGTTCGGCTTGTGCTGGATTATTATGAATTGGTTTCCTCTGTCTAGTGATCTTATGCATTTTATGCGTTTTCGCCGAGTCAATCGTCTAGCGATCGATCGTCACTAGCTTGCGACACCGAGTCAATGCGGTGGCCATGGAACTGGCCACCGGTTTTTGACGATGGGACATGAAATCAGGGATTTCTAATCACCCATCTTGCGCATGAGATGATGATGAGATGTGCTTTGGCTGGTCAATGAGAATGAGTTTGGTCAGGGTACGGATACTCTATAGTTACTCCGTACCGAGTAGTTACGTACTCCGTAGTCTTGCAACTGAACAGAACCGGCAGCTGCAGACTGCGGGGTCGTCAGCTGCAGCTGCAGGCAGAGCCCCAGCAAACTAGTGGCGAGCCCGTCTTGCATTAATTACCGAGTTTGCAGATCATCCAACCAGCGTCGCATCGTCTTCAAACATGACTCAATGGCGCCGTTTTACCAATCAGATCTTTCATGTCCATTGTCTCTCTACTCTTCCTATTATGAATAATGCAGACCGCGAATGTGTATCGACGGATTCAGACGCCCCCATTCCCCTCCATGCCCTTGTACCATTTCACATGTATAAAAACTGTAGGCAAGATGCGCCCCTCCCAGCGTCTCCCAAATGACGCCTGCGAACATCGTTATATCGCTCGCGCAGCCCCCGCTACAATGCAACGCAGGCACTCTACGCCACTTTCTTAAACTTGGCCTGGATCTCCTCCTCGGTGAACCTTCGCGTCCGGCTCCGAAGGTACTCCATGCGCTCGTCGAGGCTCATGGCGATCTGGTCGGCGCCGATGGGTACCATACACTTGGCGAGCTTCTGGTAGTCCTTTCGCAGGACGGAGATGGTGAGCATCATGTAGTCAATGTTGTGCATGATCTATCGGTCCTTTGTGTCAGCGGTCTCGAGTGCATGCCTGAGGGGTTAGCGTGATGGGGGGGGGCGGACGGGCGTACCAAAGCGTCCTGGGAGGCGTAGAGCTGCTTGCCCTTCAAGAAGGCATTGGGGTGGTCCCGCCAGTGGCGCAGCGGGTTGAGATGGTGAGACGTGTGGTATCCATCGTTGAACGAGTGGCGGTTGCTCTACGATTTTGAGATGGACAAGTCAGTCATGATGTGTCGAAGAGATGTGGACAAGAATGAGAACGCACCTGGACATCGATCAACGTGATACTAGAACGGTAATCGGAATCAGGCTCCACGTTGTCGACAAAGGCGTGCTGTCCCCAGTTGCCAGCCATGAGCGCGACTCTCATAAATGCCAGCGGCAGGAGGAAAACGCAGATGGCGGCAGAGGGGTTGAGCCGGAACGCGGCCACGAGGAATGCGTAGGTGCCGATTTCCCAAAAGGTCGAGCGGAGACCCATGATGGGGCGGCCCTTGCGGATAAAGTACAGTGGCAGGTCGAACCAGGCGAGGAAGTAGAAGCGCGCGACGTATTGGGCAAAGTGCAGCTTGCTGTCGCGCTGGTAGCGGATCGTCGACGACAGGTCGTCGGGCCCATTGCCCTCGACGTGGTGGTGCTTGACGTGGTGGAAGAAGTACGAGTTCCACGTGTGGCCCATGAGCGGATCCAGCACGTAGGGGAACAGGTAGTCGAACCAGCTGTACGGGAACTTCTTCTGCAGGATGCCGCGCCCGTGGATATGCTGGTGCATCATCAGCGTGTAGGTGCCCATGTAGGAGCCCTGCATCACGCAGTGCAGGAGCCCGTGGATCCAGCTGAAGTGCCAGAAGTAGAGCGCGAGGGCGCTGGGGACCGAGGTGGAGAAGTAGAGGAGGAGGTGGGTGAGCATCACCACGTCCACCTTGTTGCGGACGATGCCTTGGGCGATGTGGATATACGGACGCAACAGGTACTTGTTAAGTGTCTTTGATTGCAGCTGGGGATGGTCGACGCTGTTGAAGATGGCGGGCTCAAAGTCCTTGTGGTTAGGGTCATTCTGGTTGTCCAGAGTGGCGATCAAGGGGGCATCGCGTTCCTCGACTACAGAAGTGTCAGACGTGCTGTTTCATGACAGCAGCTGGTCATCCTACATACCGGAAACTCCGTTCAGTCTCTTCTGATCGTTGGATGAGAGTGAGAGTGAATTGGACAAGAGCGTGATGTCGGTGAGAAGACTCTGTAGAACAATACTGTCCTGCCTGGTCAAGCCAGCGTCAACGACGATGTGCTCCATGATGATGGCGATATACCGGTAGCCGTCCAATCAAGATGATAGAGGGTTTCGTCGTCTGCTACGGGTTAGTAGCTATTCAGCAATTGCGGATGGCTGGACTCTCACATCAATCTCGTCCTCGAGGGAAGCCAAAATTGCCCCTATTATGGACACCGGCGACCGAGCCAGCTGTTAAGAGAATGCGGTTACACGGCAGCTGCGTGACGGTTGAGGCTGTTGGCAGGTCTCGCTCAGATCGATGGGATGGAATGTAGTAGTTACGCGTCGACGAGCGACAAGATAGGATTCGGCCGGGAACTTTTGGCTGATTCTCACAGACGGTAACAGACCATCTCGGCAACGGTTCAATCGTGAGATGAGCGTAGAGTATGGGACGACACGACGCGCCGCATCCCAATTCCCAGAAATTGTCCGGTACTGAGAAATCCACTCAGAGCGACGCTAGGCCTATCGAAGCCTTACCGCCCTTCTCCTACTTAGTACGTGTTTTGGGTCCTTTTAGGGGCCCAATAATAAATTAGTCCGGTCTCGACTCGGCGTTGCTTGTTACCGTCACCCGTCACCCGTCACCCGTCACCCGTCACCCATCACCGTCTGTCGCGTATGCGAGCAGCGAATGCAATTATCGGTTGAAGCGAGCCCGGCCCCTACGAGGCTAGACCGCTCCCGTTCTGGTCCCCTACGAGGCTAAACCGCTCCCGCTCTGGTATGAGCACGTTGCCGTTCCTAGTCAGCTCTCAGTGCTTTACGGATAACCTACCTAACTTTAAGTCTTAACCTAAATTAGGAACCTCGGATGTCGATTTGCACCTGTTCTTTACCAGGGAGGAACTGTGATCATGTGCGGGGCCCTCCCAGACAAGCACATGCCCTAAGGGCCTGATCGACATCGTGTGTTGGGGGGATCTTCGCGAGAGGCACGATTATGCAACCACTGTGTACCTAGTTACACAGCTTCAGCCACGCTAATGTCGCTGACGTTTCGGGCAAACCGCTAAACCCACTAGTTAAACCCGAATGTCCGGCTCGGGAATGGATTGACTCAAGAGCTCTTAACCCGAAGCCCCCCTCCAACTTGCCTCTAACAATATCTGCTGATTCGACAAGCGTCAAAAGAAACCAATCGTTATCCCAGATGCCGAGCATCATAGTTCAGCTGCTGTCAGAGTTGTCGTACCACTTTCGAAGCCTGCGTCAGCCTGAAGGCTTAACTCTGGAGCCTGCGTCAGCCTGAAGGCTTGACTCTGGAGCCTGTACTCAACACTGGCAAGTGATGGTATATAACCGCGATGATGCACGATCCATCTGAGGTCGCTCAGTACCCAAAGTAGACTCGAGGAATCAAACCCATCATCAACAGAATATTTGTGCAAGACTTGCTACAGACTCGAGTTAAAACAACATTTGATACTTCTCATCCTACACATTGTCGCTTCCAGCTCAGACTTTACCATACTCTAAACCTGTTGCCTCCTTGACGTATGGCTATGTCCGTCATGACGGGCTCTCGAGATATCGAGCCTATACAGACCCCATTCTTCCCCAACATCTTTCTCCGCAATCAGCTCTGCACCGATAACCCTGTTCTCCCCCTGGAACAGATCTGACCGGCAAGGTAGGTATCATAACGGGAGGTAACGCTGGCCTGGGCTTTGAAGCTGGGACTCAGCTTCTCGCAGCGAAGCTGTCTCACCTGATCCTGGCAGTGCGATCGACGCAAAAGGGCGATGTCGCAGCATCCGCGCTTCGGAAGCAGTTCTCCAGCGCCCGAGTCGATGTCTGGCCGCTCGACATGAGCTCGTACGAGTCGATCCAGGCGTTTGCACGACGCGCCGATGATCAACTCGCCCGCCTCGACATCGTCATCCTCAACGCCGGCATGAGCCCCCTCTCCTTCCGCAAATCCCCGACCACCGGTCACGAGGAGGCCTTCCAGGTCAACTACCTCTCCACCGCTCTCCTGGCCATCCTGATGCTCCCGGTCCTCAAGGCCAAGTCCTCTCCGCCCCAGAACATCGGGCGCCTCACCATCGTCGGCTCCGGCCTGGCCCTCGCCGCCAAGTTCCCGAACAGGCTGGCCGAGCCGCTAATCCCCTCCTTTGATGTCGAAGCCGGCTACGACGCCAGAGAGCGCTACAACACGACCAAGCTGATGCTGCACATGTTCCTGTGGAAGCTGGTCGATTTTGTGTCTGCGGATGACGTCGTCGTCAACGTCGTCGACCCTGGCTTCGTCAAGGGCACAGATCTCATGCGCGACATGGGCGGCGCCACCAAGGCCGCCTTCACCGTCTTCTCGGCTGCTACGGGCCGCACGAAGAAGCAGGGCGCGTCGACGTACTTGGATGCGGCCGTCGTCAAGGGCAAGGAGTCGCACGGGTGTTATTTGATGAGCTGGAAAGTTTATCCGTGAGTGATCCGCGTCCACTTGGTTTGAATCTTTTGGGCCTCACTAATACGCTCTTCCAATGGCGGCAGGTTTGCTCCCCTGTTGTACACCCCAGAAGGGGGAGTTGTGATAGACAGACTGTGGGCGGAGACGCTTGATGAGCTGAAATTTGCCCATGTCAGTGATGTCTTGGAGTCCATGAAAGGACCGAAGAAATGAAACTGGGATCGCATTTGCCATTATAGATGTCTATTCATACAACTATCGGACTGTTTTAGCAAATTACCACGTGTATATGGAGGGCTTGCCTAGCATGCTACGAAACCGAGGCTGTGATCGTGATGCATTTTAGATTGACATGAGAAAAGAAGAGTCCTCGAAACCTGAAAGTAGTACAGTCTACCCTCATTTTCATATCCTCGGCGTTACCGAGGATAGACTGGCAAATCTTTAGTCATTTATTCCTTATAATCAGCAATATCCATACACTTTGCGGCGTTATGATCATGTTTCTCCCAGTATGATCAAGGATGTGTAGCAGCTCAGACGCTGCTAGGTTTGCTATATCTGTGCTTAGTGCTAAAGACATACCACAGCTTTCATTCGCGACAAGTATCAAGATTCTGTCCTAACCAATACTCAAGGTCAAGAAAACCCACCGCCCATCACCCATGCTGGTAGAGGAGGGCGTAGTTGCAGTGCTCAAACCTGTCTCTGGTATCTACCGCCTCAGGTTGAGAGTAAGTTACATTTTCTTGCCCTCAGGAGAAGCTTTGCGCGGCCGTTTCTTCTCGATTTGAACTTCCCGCGTATATCCTGTATCGCTACTTAGCCGAATGAGCCCAGCCTCAGCCGGGATCTCCGTACAAGGAAATTAAGCAATATCTACCCCCTCAAACCAGGCATGCTCCAGGGCTTCACGGGCCGTGATCCGCCTGTTAGGGTCCAAATCTGTCAGCTTCTGGACCAGGTCTCTGAATTGTGCATCGTGCTCAACCTCAGGCCAGTCAGAAAATAGTCTATATGGGATGTAATCTGCATTCCGATCCTCCCAGAGCAGCTTCAAGATTTGGCAGTTGATTTCCTCGTCGCCAACATGCTTCATAAGGCCATTTAGTCGTTCCTAGTTTCCAAAATATGAAACCTGGCGCTGGAGGCGAATCATGGCCGGCAAGGCACCGTGTACCTCGTGCCTCCAAAAATCGTCATCAGGCCCGAGGATAACCCGACCAAGCATGGCGTAGATACACTTAGTTAGTTAGTAGTTGACAGTGAAGGATAAAAGACGAGTAGAACCCGAGCACATATTTTCACTTACCACGACCCCGAACGAGAACATGTCGGACGGCTTGTTAAGTTCACCCTTGAAGTGTGCCTCAGGGCTACGCCAGTTATCATTGCCGGCAAGCATTCCTTTAATGCATCTCCCTTTAGAAAGGTATGCGGCATTTTCAAGGTCTGTGAGCTGCACCTTCTTGATTGTAATCGCCTGGGAGTCCCCATGGCAATCGACCATGATGTTGTCGGGCTTGATATCTGATATGAAAGATCAGCCATGGTTGGCTCTGGAGACTAAAGAAGAGGGGAAGAGAGGGAGATAGGAAGAATCAAAGCCAATGCTAAAGGGCTTTACCTACCTAGATGGACGATGTCACATGCATGTAGCTCGGCGATCCCCCGCAAGCTAGCCTTGAGAATCTGCTTCCTGGCTCGCGTCGAAACTTGCTTTTTGACAAGGTCCAGAAAATCTTCGGTGAGATTTTGGTAGACTAATATGCGCTGGTCTGGGATGCTATCCAGTGGCAGTCGGTAGTACAGGGTTTTCTTGCGAAGCCTGGGAAGTATGTTCTCATTGAAGTTGGAGAGAACTTCGTTGGGGACATCCTTCAAGATGAACTTTTCATCTCCGGATCTACTGTTCTGTCAGTTTGAATCCTGGATGGTATCGAAGTGATGCTCGGACGTTGCCAACCAGACGCGTCCCATGTGCGGTCGCTCTTGAATCAACTGACTGAAAGCGTAGCGTCGTCCGGTGGCACCAACCAGCTCACTGGGGTTGCATGTCATTATCAAGGCTCTTCGGACCATAGTGTGGCTGCTGCGAGCCTCTGCGGCTGGGCGATGTTGGCGAAGGAACAGGACTGGATTTAATGTCTCTCGGTTATGAGCAGTTGACAGAATTGATTGGCGTCAGGTTGGAATGTTAAAGGTTTAATGAAGTGAAGCCAGTGTTTGAGAGTTTGGTAAAAGTAAGGGCTGACCTGCACTAGTCCAGTCAAGGCAGGTATTGTGCACGTATTCACCATTACGGTCCGAGTAAGGTGATACTAACAGGTATACATTTTGTATACCCAACTGCTAATTAAGGAAAGTTCAAGTCAGCTCCATCCATAGCAATTCAACGTCACTCGCAGTCTCCATCGAGCCCAAGCCATCTCCACCCCAGATCATGTTACTTCTATTGCTTCGATTGCCGTTGTCCAGTCTTCAAAATTGCCTTGGATATCAAATTTGTCGAGAACCTCGTATCCATCTTCTGTTTTCACTTTATAAAAAAGACCCAAATCCCCTGCAGAACATTTCGTTATAGACAGTTCAAGGGCTGGAAGGTTCTGACGAATCAGAGTGAAAAAAAACTTCCAGTGGTCAATGCCACCCAAAAATCCCACTTGGACCAGATCTAAGCTCCGGATTGTTGCTTTGTGCTTCCCTACGATGATCCCAAGATCAATCATGTCGCAGTTAACCTTGTAGAGAGCCAAGCTTTGTAGGTTCGGCAGATAAAGCTTCGCTGCGATCTGTCCCAGCCGGTTATTTCGTGGACCCAAATCACTGCGGTTGATAATAAGATCCAGGTGCGTAAGTTGCTGAAAGATACCGATAAACGCCAACAGATCGCATGACCAGGTAGCATCAATACCTCTTTCTTGCTCCGACGACAAATTGAGTGTAAGTTCCTGGAGATTTGGCGGCATATTTTTGTAGTATTGGAGGTGCTGTTGCGAGAGTCTGAGGATGTAAGGCGTGATGCCTTCCTCGAAGATACCAGGTCTGATAGCAAGCGCACGAATAGAGACGCCACTTGTAACGATGGCCGTAAGGGTGATACGCAATATTTGGCTTAAGAAGGGGACCTCGCCGAAATCGTCCAGGGAATTCGTCGGCGGCCAATTGGTAAGTTGGGTCAGCGCGTTTGCACCCCAGGGCCGGTGTGCGTTATCGATAACAATGCTCTCGATGTTGGTGAGAGCTCCTAACGCCAGTGTGAGGTAAGCCTGAGCGAGGCCCGACTGTAGTATAAGTGACTGCTCTTCCCATAGAGACTGGTACGCCTCCTTATTTACAGCCGGGTCTTCTTCCCAGGTACCTTCTTCTTCCGCTGAGGAGACTTGGCTCCCCCCTTCGCTGCCGGTATCTGAGCTGCCACTGCCTTCATTCTCGATCACGATGGCCGGACGTACTCTTCCTTCCCGAATTCCTTGTAGTATATCGCCTACGTGTCGTGCAGGAATGGGGTCGAAGTTTGGAACCATCTCGAAACGATCTGTGCAGAGCTCCAGTGTTTCCACAGCGGGACCAAAACACTTGTGCCGTGCAATCTCCGCGAGGCTTGTGAGACTGAGCGTTGAGAACATTACGTAGCGGGTCTTGAAGTACCGGTTGGTAAACGCTGGCAACGTAGCCCAGTTTACGCGTTTCGATGTCAACCGAAGAGCGGAGAAGCCGTGGGCGTCCAGCCCGTCAGAAATAGCAGTTAACAACTCATTGGGAAGCTGAAGAAGTCCAGCCATCGTGGCTGAGAAAAGCTTTGGGGTTCAATTCGATGGAATGAAGCTGAAGGCTGTACGGAGTAAACTCTAGCGGTAAAGGATCGTAGTGGAAAAGGCGGGGTTTAGCAACAGAGTAAAGGCAAATCGCCCATTACATGCTGGCGGTGGGGTGCTCGCGCAGCTCGTCTTCTTTCCGGCTAAGATCGATTGGTGCCTGATAAGGCAGGAAGAAGCCCGACACGTGGCACCCAGTGATTTATCTCACTAGCACTGACCGGACTCTGGTCAATCAGAACCTAGCATAGCTTCCTACCACACCAGAGCAGAATACATCAAGGGCATAGCTGCATACCAACGACCTATCTTTTGTGCGCCTTGATATACTACCGAGGTAATTCCAGCAACTGCCGAGCTAGAAGCATTGCGCGTCGGATCATAAAGCGTGCTTATCGATTCCAAAAGCAACGTACCTACTGTGTACGCATAGTAACTCATCATGTGTACTCCGTAAGGATAGCTCCACAACAGTGGATGGCATCACCAATTGCGCCACTGCGCCAAAAGATGAGTAGTTATAGAAGTAAGCTTCTCGCTCTGACTCCCTGATGTTAGGGATTATAATGGTATGCGCGACTATACCGTCACAATATAGTAGTATAAAGTGCGATAGTGTACGAAGAATAGTATCTAGTTAAATAAAGTATGAAGTATAAATGGGACTAGTAGATCCCGTCAAGTGCGCCCTTTTAGCTAAGGCGTGGTATAGGATAATTTGCTATAGGAATAGAGTCCTATCCTCGCGCAGAATCCAAATAATAGTCTAGCTAAGATGCTGTCGCACGTGAGCGAAAAGAATACGCTGAGGAATGTCCTAGCTCGAAACTTGGACTTAGAAAGCTTAACAAATATATAAATTTAACAGTTCTATAACGGGGCATTTCTAAACCTATTAGGTAAGTAGTACATAGTTCGAAATACATACTCTTTCAAGTTCCGTCCAAATCATCATCGTCTTACTCATCCCCGTCGTCGGAGGAGGAGTAGTAGTCGTCGTCGTCGGATTGCAAGTATTCCTCGTCGGAAGTATTGAATGCGTCGCTACTTTCCTCAAAGTCATCTAGTTCAGCCTCTATCAGATCGTCCTCATCCTCCTCCTCTATAGGGTCTAACCATTGCCTGCGCTCGTTTAGGTTCTCATTATCCTCTACGGATCGACTAGCTATAACCACATTCTGTTTAGACCGCTTTCCCTCTATAATATATATTAGTAAGCTGTTTTCTAAAGAATATATAAGTAGACAGCAATACTTACTACTAGAATGAACTACATCTTTATTAAAGTTAATAGGGGTAGTTAAGGCAGGAATAACAAAAGTAGCTAGGGTAGCAATAGTGGTCCGAGAGATAGCAACATTGCTAGCCGGGAGCTGGAAACCTAAGGTAGTACTAGAGGTAATTAACCCTAGGGCAAGAAGTTGAGTAAAGGAAGTGGTCTTCATGATGGCGGTAGTAGGAAGAATAGAATAGGAATACTAGATAGATAGCGATAGAATAATATATAATGAAAACAAGAACTGTAAATTTACGAAGCACTATTAGACTTTTCCTACTCTCTAAAAAAGATAAAGACTTCATTATAAAATATTATTGATATTACGGCAGTTCGCAGTGCCGAAATTCGGTAATCTTAAAAACGTTTCTAAACTTGTAGAACCTTGGCAAGCACAACAACTGCTCTGGAAACAACTGCTCTGGAAACAACTGCTTTGGAAACAACTTTGAAACTTTAAAAAACATTCCAGTACATCTCCTAGTCTTTTTAAAAGTAGCGGGGTGTATTCAATGAAATTAGACCGCTCGGAATAATCGGTGTTGTTTTAGGTTCTTATAATGGAAGTATATTTAATCTATTGTTATATTATAATCTACTTATTCCAAGGCGTTAATTAAGCAAACAGGTCCTATATCGGAATCTAATACAGAACTAGTAATAACTCCAATTATACTAAGATACTGCATCATAGGTAATTCAATCGGCCTAAACAATAAATTTATATCAGCGAGGGGAAAAAAGCGATATAATAAATATAAGTTGAACAGAAGTAACTCAATAATAAGCACAAAGCAGACATTGTAAATTAGCTCGTAAAACATAGCAGTAGAGTATAGTTTTAAACTTTAGATAATATTGATTATGTAGGGCTTAAAGAGGGGCCTTACTATAATAAGCCGGAAGACGTGATAAATAAGTAAGTAAACGGCTAGAATATTTATATATAAACCAAGATTGTATCCAAATTGTTGTAATAAGAATAATGTTCTAAGAGCGTAGAACTATAATTGGACAGTGTGTTACTTATTTAATTAACTTGTTAGTGTAGCGATATAACTCTAAGGTAGGGCCACTTTAAGGAGAGGCTATATTATACAAGTAAAGAATAGTTAAAGGGGTAGTTCGTAGAGATTTTAGGGTTCCGGGGCTTATATAGTAACTAAAGGGTATAATTTGCTATTCGTTTAGTAGTTACATAGAAATACCTAGCTAGAATCACGCGCATCTCGGCGTAGGCGAGGCTAGGTATCACTCTTAGATCAAAGGAAAACATCACCAGGTCACCGAACAGTCACTTACTTCTTCCCGATGCAGTCCCGCTTGCCGGCCGAGAACGGGCGGAATGCGTCGCGGCGGTCGTCCTTGAACCTCTCGTCTTCGAGCCAGCGCTCGGGGATAAAGGCGTCTGGCTGGATGAAGTGCTTGGGCGAGTGGTTCATCGCCCACTGCCAGATACCAACAGTTGTCTGATGTATCCTTTGTCAGTCTGACCAGAGAGCGTGCAGTGCCGTTGGACGCCCGGAAGAACTAAAACTCACATGACCGGGGATGAACTCGCCGCAGATGGTGTCTCTGATCGGAGGCGTCTTCCGAGGCATGGCTCCCGGCACGGGCGGGAACATCCTGAGCGTCTCGTTCAGGACGGCGAGCATGTACCGCGTGTGCTGGACGCTAACGAGGTCGATCTCGGACTCGAGCTGGAACGTGTTTCGGACCTCTTCGGCGAGCTTCAACGTCGCTTCCGGATGCGTGGTGAGATAGTAGGTCACTGCCGACAGGACTGTGGCCGTGGTCTCCGAGCCGGCGATGATCAGGGCCTCGGCCGTGGCTCAGATTTCCTCTTCTGTCACCTGGACGGTCTGTCATCAGTCTTGTCGCTTCGCGGCATGTTCTAGTTACTACGGCGGATGATGTATGCAGTGGCTTACCTCATTCTTCTTCATCAGGGCGTCGACAAAGTCGGGACGAACTTCAGTTATGGCCAAATGCGATTGAATCTTGACCTTTGTCCGTGATTGGTGCTGTTCGAATTTCTCTTTCGTTCCTTTGGGGATACATAGTACAAGCAGCTTCTCGAGGAATGGGAAGTAGCGAATGTGGCTCCCAATTACAATGGCGCGGACTGATTCGAAGATGAGACCTACCCATGGGTCATACCCAGCTGACTCTAGAGAACCGAAAGGCTCGCTAAAGGCAAGGTCGCCGATGATGTCGAAAGTGGCAAAGTTGTACCAAGAAACGATATCGACAGGACCCTTGCGATGCCGCTCGTGCAGCCTCTGCATCAGCAAGTCGACGTGTCGCAGGATCAGGGGCTGCTGGGCGAGCATGGCCTGCGTCGAGAACGCGTGCGCCAGGGAGCGACGCACGCGGCTGTGGTCCTCGCGGTTCGCCGTGGTGATGCTGTGGGTGGGCGGGTTATAACAGGGGGTCCTTGCCGTTCTCGCCGTAGCCGTTCTTCTTCTGGCCTAAGATGTCCCTCCACGCCTCTGGGGCGAGGAGGGAGAGCTCGTTTGGCACCACGCGTACGATGGAGCCGTACATCTCGTGGAGCTCAAGGATCTTGAAGTGAGCGTAGACCGCGAGGTACTGCCGCGTGTAGGGGATGCGAGAGATGGCCCACGATTTGGGCCCAGGGAAGCGGCGCAGAGGGTGCAGATAGATGTTGTACACGAGCGTCCATGTTACATATCCGATCGACTGCAAAGTTCTCAGCAACACTTCCGAGACTGGAAGCCACTAAAAAAAATGGCAACGTTCGTCCTTGACTCACCAGGACGATGCTGGCACCGAAAGCGAACGCCGTTGGGCTGGTGAAGGGTTCAGTCATGCCAAACATGATGACTACTGCGTGGGTCGTTGTTATATTGACATGTGTTTGCACAATATAGTAGGTAGCCTTTTATACAACACCCCTTCTTGTAGGCGAGGTCATGAAATTGGTCAAGGTGAAAAACATTGACAAGACCGACTGGCCCCTTTATATAGGTACCAAATGCAACCCACCATTGATGCAACGTAGGGAACCACGTCAAATTATTTTCAAAAGTAGCTCTTAGAAGATTTAATTGGGATTTTACAGGCACCGCCTCGTAAACCAAGGGCCTAGGGGTAAAACCGGCTTAGGAGCTCTTGGGTGCGGTGATGGCACTGGTGAGTCACGCCGTCAACGCGCGTCGAGAAGCGCCCTTGAGACCTCACTCGGGCATTTCTGCCACGACTTTGAACCCGAAGACATGTAAAAAAGACTGTGCGTTCTGCTGGAGTTGTAAACCTGTTTGATAGATTTGGGCCTCGTCATTGCAGATCACAATGCAGTCCCTCTAAACAGTCATGCCGAGAACGGAGATGATATCCTCTCCAACCCACTACGCCCGGAAGAACCACTATAGACCTGATTTCTCATCTTCGATTGTACCGCTGGTGGATGTAAAGATACTGCATTTGGGTAAGCCTTATTCAAGTCCAGCAGCGGGGATTTTAGAGATATGATCGAACAAAGATGCAATCGAACCAAGATGTTGCCGCGTATAAGTGAGCGAGGTCATTCGCTGCCTCTTCAGCGCCCACCTAGAAGGGAAAGAAAAAGCCGCCAAGACAGTTGGTTTGTCACTGACGCCCTCAAAGAGCATCTTTGGACCCTATTGTTGGCGATTGACCTCGAAAACATCAATAGTCTCGATTATAAGACCCTAGCTTGTTGGCTTGTTACAAGATCTCTTGTGAACGTGTTGCTATTCCAGGACGGCCGGGCGCAGGTAAAGCCAAGAGAGCAAATACAGATGATTTGCTTGGCTGGGTTTGGCGTAAATATGCAACGTATTACGAACAACATCGCCAACTAACCCTCGGCGTGTTCGCATAGAGCCTAGAGGAGACCGTACTGTTTGGGATGTGTCTCATGTCAAATCCCAAGTCCATCACGCTTAGTCTTTATATTTACGGCGTATAAATTAGTCACCTTGGCAATACCTTATTCCCAGACCTTAGTCGCCTTTGGAAACCCGTGCTTGGCAAGTTTGTGTGCAGGTACATACGAAACCGAACAGGACCCGTACGTAGATCAGGTAGTTAGCATATCGCACAATAGACAGCAAGTTGAAGACTTCTTAGAATGTGTATTGTGTAAGTGGTATCTCAAAGTATTATCGTGAATCGAATGGGCCCTCCTCTTGTCTAAAGCCGAAGTCTAGTTGTGCCTGAACGCCCTGATCTAGTAGTCTATGTTGGTGAACGAGAGAGCCCCGTGAGTCTGCTACCTCCTCGCTGCTGGGTATAATGAGGTGCTTCCGAGGGGGTGTTGGCTGGCGGCACGCAGCCCTGATGACTCGAACGATGCCTGGATCGAAGCCGTCCCACATGTCCCGTCACGGGCGTGCTGTGCGCTGCTGTTGTCTTCCGGGACAACCCACGTGTGACGGTTTACGTTGCTGGGCACATACTGTGGTGGGTGGCGTATGGACTACCTCCACTTATTTAACCAGTATATAGCTCCTCCAACCCCAAAGACACTGACCAGGACTATAGTTGGATAGTGGTTAGCGCAACAAGCTCGCTGTGTCTGAATGAGTGGGTATCTATCTGCTTACCAACCACCGTTGTCTCTATTGCGGTGTGGTCAATCTCCCTCCGCGCCAACATGTGGGTGGCAACCTCGTTCAGCCCCCGGCTGAGGAGTTCCGTATTGATCGGTATAACGGGCATGATGTTGGATTAAAGTTGATGGTACCGGTACACCGTGCAAAGGGTAAGGGGGGGTGTCAAAGAAAAGAAAAGAATCGAATGATAATCTCACGAGGTCAACTCAGCTGAGATCGTACGACTAACAGGCCGTGGGGGGTGAAGGGGCGAGGCCTTTCACTTTATCTATCGCGGTATGACAGCGAAACCATCCGATGTCTCGAGATTCGGTCCTAGATTGCGCGGGTCGCTCCGACCTGGTGCAGCATCGCCCAGCATCCATGTCCGTCGGCCAGACTAGGGTACGGCGTCTTACCCGCGAGCAAATGGCCTGATGCCAAGGGTATCATTACGTGGCAATCATTTATGGGCGAGGGCCATTGGCCAGGTGGTGAATCCCAGCAGGAGATCACAGACAGTGCACGGGCCGATGAGTCTAGAAAGGAGCCCCTGAAACTCATGTGAGACGGTGTTCGCGATATCGTGAGATGTGCCAAGACGCGAGTTCAGATTGCATGGTGAATGTAACGGCTTGGCAGCAATGACAAGCCGGCCAAAATTGCCGGCGCCCCACGTCCGTGAGGGAATGCAACAGAATGCTTCTGTCAGTCGTGCATGCCTGATGCTAGCTTATATAAGTCGCAAGGAAGCCCCTGAGATGCGAGCGGTTGAGCAGCCGTTCAATTACGAGAGCGTCTTGGAAACATGATCGAAACCTGATATCCGGGGTAGTTTCAATAGACTCTGTACACGTCTTTCGCATTTGCCGTCCATGTCCAGCATACCTTGGTCGTTCAGGACACCTTTCACTTTGCAACACGTGGATCCTTGCAGCTGTGTTTGTATCGTCTTCTATCGTCTCCTGCAGACCTCTTCATGTGAAGCACCATCGTGATTTACAAGGTGATAAAGGTGAGCAGAGTGTATACTCTGTACTGTGTACTCTGTACTGCTCGCCTAGCTGGGTGTTCCCATGCTCGATCGAGAAGCTTGTATCTAACCTTGTACGCCCTAGACATGGATAAGGCATGCGCCAAGGAACGGAGTACGGACCAGCAAGTTCTTGGAAAGAAACGAAAGGAACCTGCCGAGAACATGACCAAAGCGGTGGTAAAATATGTTGGTTGATTTTTCGACTAAGAAACACCTCGAAAAGTCCCATTGAAAACACTACCTGTCAATATTATAGGGACCTAAACACTGAGACTCGGAATGTCTTGAAGTGTTTGCTGGAAAAGAAGGCAGCCATGAAGATACATCATACGGTAGTTGCATTCCGGGAAACCAAGACAAAAGCGTGCGATCTATCGTTCGGAGGCGTACACCTAGTCTAGATGACCTTCTGGTTTTACTAGCTTTTTAGAGCTTTTAGCTAGTAGTTAAGCGCATGCTTCACCACAACTTGCCAAGCTCACATAATGTGCCATGATGTCACTCGGGGGACCAGTTCTATTTCGGAATTGCGTGGCGAGCAAGAGGGATTCATGAAGATCACATTCATACGGAATCAGGGAGCCTGCAGCAAGTTTGGAACACTTGACTGTCTTGGCAACATCTATACAGATTCTTGGGTAGGCGCCTCACAGGGAAGAAAGTCATGATGCCTGTCACCTGTGTACTACTCATGTGATAAGAAAACACCAGCCCGACTCAAGACCATCTCCATGTAGAGGTAAGGGATCCTACCCAACATTCCCTCAACTACCCGAATGTTCTCCCGCCAGAATTTCATGACCAAATCCATTTGGTGCGAGCTTCCGGAATAGCATCTCGAACAGTCGATGGAGCGAGACAAAAGGTGCACTTGCCACGAACTCCCAGTCGATGACTGCATGGATCTCAGTCAAGGTTTCGGCCGACACGATGACGTTGTGGAGGCCCATGTCGGCGTGAACAGCAACGACGGGCCGGGTATGTTCTCAACGTCGGTAGGTATTTCGTCCATCCTGTGCGTGACAAAATCTCGAATGAGGCTGAGATATCGGTCTTTGTACTCGTCGATTCCTTCGTGCTTCTCGAGCGCCGCAAGGGAGGACTTGATGTACGCGAAGAGGTAGTCACGAACCGAGGAAAACGGACCGCCGAGGCTGTGGTGTCGATCGGGTCCGATAGTAAAGGCAACCTCGGAACCGACTGGTTCAGAAATGAGCTCGCCGATTAGGTTGCCGTCAGGCAAAGGGAGACGCCAACATGCTTGAAACGCCAAAGCCATCTTGCGTGCGAAGACAAGTTTGTCCTCATGGGACGAGGCTGGGTACAGGGAGATTGCCATGGCGCCAGGAATGAATTGAGCTATCTGTTTTCCCATTCCTGTAGCCTTCTGACGTTCACTCTCTCCCGGGATGGGAAACGCCCGAGGCACTGGCAATACGTCAGTGTCGACTACTTTGGAGATGTATCCCATGAGCGCGTCCATGGACGTGACGGAGCTGTGGTGACGCAACTGAAGCACATATGCGAAATCGGGCTCGGGATGTTCCTTGACGGTGATCTTGTATGAAATACTCAGCGCTCCATCGGTGAATCTTGTTGTTGTGGCGACGTGATGGCCCGTAGCAACAAGGATAGCCTCGGCAAGCTCCCTATCGGAAAGGGCGATTGGTGTGGGCGGCGAGATATTTGGTGAACGCCGATCGATCTTGATCAGGAATCGATCAATGGGTGCAGGTGGCCCATCAAAGTCCTCCAAGGAGGCAGACCAGGCGAAGCTCTCAGGAGTTGATTCAATTAGAGCGTAGCCAACGCCTTTTCCGTTGGGGGGGGCCGATCGCTCCGGAAAAGACATAGGCTAGGAGTGCAGAAGTAGCATCGTCCTGCGTCATCAATTGGTCAACCATGATAGGTGTTTGGCTTGCGGATCAAACGACGACGTGATGAACCATGAGGCAGTCGAGCTTGTGGAAGTAGAAGGTTGATTTCGGGCCGGTGAGCAAATGCAAGTTATGCAACTAATCTAGGTAGGTACTTCGGTACTCCTCATGCTGGCGGCCTCTTGAACCTCTTGAACACCGTTTTCTTGCTTTAATCTGTAACAAATCTTCAAAGGGTTAAGCACCCACTTGGAGCCGACTACTTCCCTATCAACCCTTTTTAGCCTCGTCGGGTATATATACCTAATACTAGCAAGGGTATACATAGTGCTAAGCGTGCTCGTACTAGCCAAAGCCTAAATATCATCCTCATTGACGCAACGCACGTATATCAGTAATCTTTGAAGTGATTAGCTTTTGGTCAGAGAGTACCAATACATCTCAGTAATTAACAGGTGCAATAATTCCGTAAAGGGGCTTCGTAAGGTAAACGGTTCGATACCGCACCTGGAGAAGATACCTGAGCAGAGTTCCGGTGTCCTGGACGACGCAATCAAAGCAGAGAAGAGTATGGTCAAAAATAAGTATGTGGAGGGGCTCATTGTAACCAAATCTGATAAAATGCCACCGCGATCTAATAAATAGGTAAAAAGTTGTCGTTGATCAAGGATCTTGTCCCTCTTGAACAGGGTGCGAAAAAGTGGTGGTCCTGAGTCAGTGTGGTCGTTAGTGGGTGCTTGATTTTCATCGTAAATCATAACAATATTGCCTGAAACCAGCCTGGTGTTCCCAATGCACCTCCCCGTCGGGCCTCCATGTTTCGTGATTCGTGTACCTTTTGCTAAGTCGAAAAGGATTTGTTTCACCATATCCGCTTGCGATCTTGACAATGCAACCCGTTTCTACTCTAGCTGCAGAAGTTGACTGAACCTGTCTGCCACGTGTCACTCTGCTCCTGTGACAGGTGCCATCTGTGCGAGTTGATAGTTCAAATCTAAGTAGAGAGAAAGGATAGAACGATAACTGGATCTTGGTCTTTGGCGATGATGGGTTTGTGCAATGCCACGTGGGCTAATGACGGTATATCAATTCAACCTCGTCCACTTTTATAAACCTTGATTCTTCCTATTTCAGGCTAGATAATATTTCGTCAATTGTTTTCGAGACTGATACTTCTGCCCGAGTAAATTAAAATTGTTGACGAAACCTTCCCAGTCAATATTCCTGTAGCCCTAGTGACCGAGAGCACTGGTTGGAGAAAAGCTTGCCTAATCCTGTGGCAGCTCTGGGCCAATAACTCTTACGGAGTATGAATTCATCTTTTACTCCTCACTTGAGCCTTTTGTCTCCCTCGTCCCGGAAAAATATCCTGCTCACTTTGTAGACCTTCTTTGCCTCGTCATTTTGCGATCCGGAGAATCTGATCAAGCAGTCTCAGCAGTCAAGCCTTCTCCCAGCAGACGTGCGTGCAATGGCACAAGACATGTTGAGGAGCAGTCGGTTATAGGCAAGTGAGTGAACCACTGAAACAACAGTCACATCCAGATACCCCGTGGTAGCTCAGACTTTACTCCAGCTGACAGCATCGCCCCTCTTTCACTACCAGAGCGGCTGATAAGCACACAAAAAGGGGTCATCTGGGCAGCCAACAATCGAGCCGGGGATCTACCAACGAGCAGACGCGCATCATCAGTATTCATTACATGAAATCACAAAAAAATGTAAATAGTCATGGGGAGTGAAATCAAGTTATGAGTCGTGGAGCCTGAAGGGCTGGAATCCCCATATTTAGAATGTACCGCCACTCCTCATCGCAGCTTACTCACAAAACATGCCACTTCCTCACGTTATGAAACGAGAGCATGTGAAAATGTATCTGTATGTTCGAGGCAGCTCTATTGATTCATTATCCTTGCCTCCATGAGCATGGTATAGTACATGTCGATTTATAAGTGTCACGCGTAACATTTCCCGATACCATACCCAAGATGCAAAACAGCAACGTCACAAAGGACCAACATCATCTCGCCCCAAAATCAGAACGTTCGGTTCCGCACGCAGCGTATCCGAATCGTGCAGGGCGGGTTGGAGGATAGGGGTTGAGGTAATTCTGAATATTGTATACTTATAATGGGCCTGTTTCTACAGCTGGCCAATCTCCCCCTTTTCTTTGCCCGTTGGTTCCTTTCGGACTCGAGATTGACCTGATTCAAACTTGCCTCAAAAATCAGCTTACAGACTCAACATGATCAAAGGTTACAAAACAACCATTATAGACACCTTGAACAATGGCAGCGACCTATGTCCGAGCCTTGCGTCGAACTCGACGTACTCGATGCTGACCGAGGTGGTGGAATTTGCGCTGCGTCTCGTTGGGTATATCGTAGTTATAGGATAGACCGGAGCCAATGTCTCCTGGCGTGCTATCAGGAAGAGGCTCGGTTGTCAAGGTTCTTTTATTCGGGGTTTAATTACTGGATCAATGATACTACTGGCGTATGCATAATTGCTAGATTCCAGTGAATCTACGTTGGAGGGCAGCAGTAGCAGATCATGCATTAGGTTACAGGCATTACAGTCGAAACCCTTAGGAAACCGTATACACTCACCCCCGAGCTGCATGTCGCTGGGAATAGCCACCGTTGTACAATTCTTACGGCAAAGTCATATATAGATAGTATAACACAGTGAAGCAATCGAACCATTTCCCCTTTCGCATGCGCCCATCATCCGAGACCTTTGTCGTCCTCCGCCCCTAACGCCAGCAAACAGAAGCAAACAGAGCCTACTGTTTTCCCACAAAACTGAACTAGCCACAACATGAAGATTGCTCGACGGCCTCATAGAGCCTCGATAGATCTCACAAGAACATCCAGACCCCTGGCATGTACATGATCCGCCTTATCGTCATCTAATATTGCAGCAACATCGCTCAGTACGCCCAGCGGGATCCAGCAACCCTCCCGAGCTTTCTCCAGGCTCTCCTTGAGACGAGAAGTATGCTCCCATTCTTTAGCCGCCTCTTCGGCGCGCTGAATAACGCTCTCCTTGATGCCACACATGGCCGCACAGTGCATACCGAAGGAGCCCTCTGCAACACCGTCCTCGAGCTTGTAGAGAAAGGTCACGCGACGGTTGGCGTCGTCGACTTCGATTTGCATACGCTTGGCGCGAATCTCGGGGTGGTTTTCGAATTCGGTGGCGAGCGAGTGGTAGTGAGTAGCGAAGAAGCCTATGCATCCGATATGACTAGCAACGTGGTGCAGGACGGCCTGGGCGACGGCGACGCCGTCGTAGCTTGAAGTGCCGCGACCAAGTTCGTCCAGAATGACAAGAGAGCGTGGCGTGGCCTCCGACAATATTTTTTTGGTCTCTGACAGCTCGACAAAGAAGGTGGATTGTGCAGCGAAGATGTTGTCGTTCGCACCCAGACGTGACATGATGCGGTCGCAGGGCGTAAGACGGGCGCGTGTGGCGGGTATATAGTGGCCGATCTGGGCGAGGATCACGGCGACGCAAGACATACGGAGAACCGTGGACTTACCCGCTGCGTTGGCACCGGTCAAGAGATTGATGTTGGCCGAGTCGCCGCCGAGAGTGATGTCGTTGGGGATGAAGTCGTTGACATTGTTGAGCATACAAGGATGACGCAGCTCTTCAAAGTCGACCACACTCCGCTCTCCGTCAATGAACTCGGGTCGGCAACTGGGCTGGCCTATACACGACGATGACTTGGCGAGGCTGATAAGACAGTCTAGCTGCGAAGTGATGCGGATGGCCTGCAGCCAGGTGGCGTAGTCAACATCGAACTTCTTGAACAGACGGGCGGCAACCTCCTTGAGCAATTGGGAATGCGTCTCCTCGGCCTCTTGCAGTTTTCGCACCAGCTCGGTCAGCTCCTTGAAGTAGTAGCGCTTCACACTGACAGTAGCTGACATTTGCTGCCAGTCTTTGGGGATTTTGACAGACTTGGGTGCCTCGATCTGGTAGATCTCTTTGCCAATATCTGTAAACTTGAGAGCTTTGGAGCCGAGTTCGCGCTTCTTCTTATCAAGAAGACGTTGGAGGTCATCCTTGACTTCGACGATGAGGTCATGGCTGGCGTCAAAGTCCTCCTCGATACCTTGGGCGGGTATGAGGATCTTTTCCTTGCGCGCCTTTTCACGATTGAAAGCCGTCTTCCAGTATGCCAGGGGCTCCTTCAAATCTGGCATAGACGCAATGAGACGATCCACAAGGCCGTTGCCACCACCATAATTGCTCAGAAGCTCCATTGTATACTCAATCTGCTCGAAGCCGTCTAGGACCTTGACGAAGTCGTCTGGCCTGCAAGCACCAGCGTGGACTCGCGAGATGAGACGCTCAAGATCAGGCATTTTGGTCATCTGGGATGAGAACTGTTCTCGCAGTTCGCGATTGCTGTTGAGCATATCGACAGCATCCAGGCGCTCATTAATTTTGGCAATGCTGCACAGTGGGTGGCAGACCCATTGACGGAATAGGCGCTTGCCAAAAGGCGTGATGCATCTGTTGAGAATGTTGAAAAGTGTGCCTTCTGCGCTCCCATTGGCTGAGTTGGTAAATATTTCGAGGTTGATCAAGGTCTGACCGTCCAGGATGAGGGTACCGTCCTTGTGGATGGGGTTGTACCAGGTGAAGTTGCCTTGGGACAGAAGATTGCGCTCAATTTTGAGAACGCGTAGGTATTGGACGAGAGCGCCCAGAGCAGACATGAGCAGGTCCTTGTCTTTGGCTTCAGCCAGGGTCTTGGGCCAGACGTCCTTGACATCTTCATCCTCATCATCGACCTTGAAGTAGTCGTTGCATTCGAGCTCCCGCCTTGTCAGGTCAGCAGTCCAGAACTCGACGCCGGACTTGAAGTAGTTCCAAATGGTGGTGGGTGAAGTGCTGTTCTTCAGGATGCGGAGCGCCTTGGTCGAGAGACGGGACTTTTCCAGCAACAACTCCCGGGGATTGGTCTGGGCGACGAAGGTCTCAAACTTGGTCAAGTCGACGTCGTCTTGGAATTCAGAGAGGAAGAACTGGCCTGTAGCAGCATCGACAAAGGCGATTCCAAAAGCCGGCAGATCGTCGATAGTGGACTCTTTGATAGCGACACAGTACGTGGCCGAGTCGTCTTGCAGCATGGCGCCGTCAACAAGGGTGCCTCCGGTGAGGATACAGGCCAGCTCGCGACGGATGATCTTCTCTTCTTTCTTGGCCTTGGCCCCGCCCCTCTCGCGCATCTCCTTGCCCAAGGCGCTCTCCATCTGATCGACACGGGCAACCTTGTAGCCCTTGGCGATGAACTGGTTGACCCAGATGTCGAGTGAACTCTCGGGTACGCCCACCATGCGCATGTTCACGCGATCCGTGAGCTTGAGGTCAAACAGCTGATGGCCGATGGTGGCGTCGTTCTCATATAGCTCGAAAAACTTGCCCTTCTTGAAGAAGACGACGGTGTCGTACAGCTTCTGCTTGATCTCCCAGTACTGCTTTTCAAAGGGCGAGAACTTGTTCCAGGCCATGGGTGGGACGTAGACGGTGGACGGGTCATAGTTGGGGTGGCCCGGAGGGTTGCGATCCATGTCGAGCATGTTTGCGAGCCAGGGGTAACGGTCCTCGGGCTCTTTAGTGTGAGCTTTGCCCCGGACTGCTGCTCCTTTGGAGGAGGAAGCGCTGGGTTTTCGCAGCTTGACCGGGTCAACACTGCTGGGGTCGTATTTCCACTGCTGGGCGGTGGATGTGGAGGGCATTTCCTCCATAATGGCATCCATCTCGTCGTCCTCGTATTCCTCCTCTTTCGGAGACTTGCGTACGACTGGCGAAGAAGTCTGCGATCGCTTACGTGTTGATTGGGGTTTGGAGGTGGCTCGCTTTCTCTTCTTTGATGTGATGTCGGAATCGTCGGACACGACAAAGTCGTCCATGTCGAGGTCTTCTTCCTCGTCGGCAGCGTCATTCTTGATGTCCTCCTCGTAATCGTCCTCGTCATCGTCGTCCTTCACTACGGATCGCGTTTGGCTTCGTCGTGCACGGATGGGCTTTCTTGAGACTACGACGTCCTCGTCATCGTCGGAGGGTTCGGCGTAGCTAACGCTCTTCTTCGCCTGAGGTAAATTGCGTGTTAGTGACCGCTGAGTGATGTGGAAGGCAGCGGACATACCCTACGAGAGGGGCTGCTCCCCAAGACCGTCTTGGCAGGAGAAGTCGTCTGGTTTACAGCCTTGACAGTCGACAAGGTATAAGAGTGGTTCTCCTGCGAGCTGGTGGGCTCGATGGCGTCGCTGCTGGGGACGGGAGTGGCATTGGGTGGTGGCTTGTTGTTGAGCTGGAGGGCGTTGGACTTTGTCGTCTCCTTCAGGCAGGGCGATGAGTGGGCATCTTTGGGCGAGGGCTTCGAGGTGGGAGCTTTGGAGAAGAATCCCAAGATGCTACGTTGCTTGCTGCCCGTCGACGACATGGAACTCGACTGCTTCGTCAACGAGGGCGTCTTGGGGGTGCCATGGTAGAAAGACACGATACAGAACCAGATAAAGGGATATAAGAAGATTTGAAGAGCGCAATGATTCCGAGGTACTAACTTGAGTGGACGACTAACAGCCAGCTAGGAGTTGATAGTACCTCTCTGTCTCCTGCTCGGGTGAGTTGACAGGACGGAAACATTTCGACGCGATACACGCTCCAACAAAGGCTCTTAACGCGTCCAACCGGCAACTGCCGCAACGCGTCTCGGTCCGCGCTAAGTAATTAGTAAGTGGATGGAGTACGGAGTACCTTTGCACAGCATTAAAACCCTAGCTTCCCACCATTAAAAGGAAGACCCAATGAACGCTCGTGACGAACCCCACAAGATTCACTGCTTCCTTATCCGCCTGCTGGATTATCGAATGCCGACTGCACAATTAACACATTCTTCTACGACGTACTCCGTACTCCGTACGGAATACTACGCACTGTTATACGACGTCAATCACGACAATTAATGGCTTAATTCTCGACTGCTTCCAAAGACACACCACCAGACGACCTCCGACCACCAAACAACCTTCCTTTCGAATCCCTATGTCAGACACCACTGCAAATCTCTTCGGCGAGTCAATGAAATCGACCGCCAAGCCTCAGTCTACCATGCCGGAGCTGGGCACCGACCCTTGGAGGCTTGGACCGAAGGCATCAACGTCTACGTTGCCCACCGTTTCGTAGCAGACTAACTACGTAGGACGGGTGAGTATTACGCCGGGCTTATCATGGCGGTGGCACTTCGCATCCATGTTATTCGTCGACCCCTGTCACGAGATGCGCATTGCGCCTATCATGGCGCATTCCGAGTCGGAATGGACTGCCGGAGTAATCCGTACTACGTACCAGTCGCAGCCTATGCCGCAACACATCCTGTCCGGGCGACGGGTCTTCGGAATAGCTGACCATTGCTGGGGTCCGTTGACTGATATATTGCCAACCTCGCTACCCTCCCTCTGACGTCTGTGAGAGAGCCTGTATGATCAGCTTGAATCTTTCAAATGGCAGAAGTGATTTGCCCGGCCGGGAGTGATGGCGTGTTCGGGCCAAGAGTCAGCATCGCTTGCCGCAGCTTTGACTTCACAGTCCTTTTCGAGGATATTCTTCTCGCTTGTTTGCCGGCTGCCATATTCCTATGCCTCCTACCAGCCAACGCTGCCCACCTTCTCACGAGGCAATCAACCTGCTCCGCAAGATCAAAACTTCTCACCAGTAAATTGGTAGGTAACGAAAACCAATGACTCCGTGCCAAGTTCCAACTAGCCAACTGACAATTCAAGGCCATCTTGGTTGCTATTTTCGCGTCGCAGCTGGCATTCCTCGTCCTCAGGTCAATCAATCCCCAAACCCACAATGCCGCCTCGATTGCCGCCGACGTACTGTCTCTCTTAGCTACGGCTGGGGCCATATCGTTGTCTTACCTCGATCATCAACGCTCGCTTCGCCCTTCTACACTTCTGAGCTTGTACCTCTCCGTGGTGGCCATCGTTGGCATCGCCAGGGTCCGCACATCATGGCTCATGTCGGATAGCAATCGCGAGCCTGTAGTTGCATCGCTCACCCTGGCACTGACCGTCTTGGCCGTCATATTGGAGTCCGTGGAGAAGCGATCCAGTGTCAAGCGACTCAAGCCCGATGAGTCGTCCGATGCGCCAGAGCAATACACCAGCTTCTGGAACAGAACGGTTTTCGCTTGGCTGTTGGCAACGTTTCGTATTGGGAACCGCAAAATCATCTCCATCGATGATCTTCCTTCCTTGGATCCAACGTTGGCAAGTCACCGTGTGAGGGAGCAACTCAAGAAGACACTAATACATTGTAAACCCTCCCGTTCGATTACCGCGTTGATTTTATACTCACTCTGCTCCAGACGACCGACGTGAAAAACACAGCCTGCTCAAGGCTTCGTTTCGAGCGTTTCTGCCTTCTTTCCTCTCGGGCGTCATTCCCAGACTCAGCCGAACACTATTCACGTTCCTGACGCCATTTCTGATAAGCACCACCGTCACCTATGTCACTCAGAGCGAGGCAGACATCAACTATGGCAAGGGTCTGGTGGCTGCCTGGGGTCTCGTGTTTTTGGGTCTCGCGGTAGGTTTTCAATGTTCAAGTAGTGAGCATGAGCGATTGAAACTGACACTTAATCATCAGGCCGCGACGGCTATGACCGAATACCAGACTACCCGATTTGTGGCCAGGATACGGAACAGTCTGGTTGGCTTGGTTTATCAACACGTCGTCGAAGTACGTGCTGTGGACGTGAAAGAGATTACTGCCATCGCTCTGATGGGCACAGACATTGAGAGAATCGCCCTCAGCTTCACCATGATCCACGAGATCTGGGCCGCACCCGTCGACATTGCCATTGCTTGCTGGCTACTTGGCACACAATTATCTGTCGCCTGTGTAGCTCCGATTTTACTCAGCATCAGTAGGTGTAACTGGGACAAGCCCGGGATTCTTCCATCTCACGGTTGTTACTTTTTTTCTCCCATGACTAACTGGGTGTAGTTTTCATGGGCATCGTAACGAAACTAGCAGGCGGCTCGAGGGACTCGCAAGTCTTTTGGATCGAAAAGGTCCAGGACCGACTTCGGGTGACCTCCAGCATGCTAGGTGACATGAAGGCCGTTAAGATGTTGGGAATGACTCCCCTCATGTCAAAAATCATTCAAAAATTCCGCGAAGTTGAGATCTCGGCTTCGAGACGCTTTCGGAAATTTCTTATCGCACAAATACTGCTCTGTGGGTCGTCTCCATCCCGTTCAGCGCTCGTTGCCTTGCGTCGCCACTAACACTTCTATCAGCGAACTCGACTATGACTCTTGCTCCTATCGTGACCTTCGGTCTATACGCCATCATAGCCGTTTACTGGAAAAACGAATCTCTTCTGAGTGCCCAGGCATTCACGTCCATCGCACTAATCCAAATGCTTACGGAGCCGGCCCTCGTCTACATGCAGATTGTGCCTCAGCTGGTACAATGTTTCGGGACGTTTGATCGTATCCAAGAGTACTGCAACTACTCTGCTACCCCACAAGCCTTCAACGAACAGGGAGACTCTAAGCTGAAGCCTCCATCGGCCATTAGTCTCCAGACTTTGACTCGACAGTCTGCCCAGCAAGACCAGGCGCCCGAGAAGTATGCGTTTGAAATTAAAGACCAAGACTTTGCGTGGAAAAGGCAAGAACCCCCGGTTCTGCAAGCTATCAACGCAAGAATAGAGCAAGGCAGCATTACGATGATCGTGGGTCATGTCGGAAGTGGAAAATCGACCCTGCTTCAAAGCATTTTGGGTGAGACACTGTCGTCCTCGGCAGTTTTGCGGAACAAATTTGCTTCAATTGCCTACTGTGCACAACTACCTTGGCTTGAGAATGACACTATTCAAGCCAACATCGTGGGAACGTCATCTATGGATATAGCCTGGTACGAGCAGGTGAAGATACTCTGCGGACTTGTCGACGACATTCAACAGCTCGATCAAGGTGACCAAACCAAGATCGGAAGCAATGGTTCTAATCTGAGTGGCGGACAGAAGCAGCGTATCGTAAGTCGGCAGCGTCAATCCCCAACACGATAGTTACTAACACTTCACGAATAAAATAGGCTCTAGCACGCGCAGTCTATTCTAGGAGTAACACGGTGCTCCTTGATGATGTATTCAGCGGCATGGATGCGCGTACGGTAGACACCATATCCCAGCTGTTGTTGGGTCCGCAGGGATATTTCCGGCGAAATAGCACGACCGTCATTCTAGCCACACATAGCCGTAAGTGCCTTGTCGTGAACGATGAAACCCCCGTCTCGAGCTTTCCGATATGCCCAGTTGCTTATTTTCGTATAGACAAGCTCATGCCCATGGCCGAATCAATCATCGTACTCGAGGATGGAAAAGTGGCTGAAGTCGGCAGCCCTGCAGCTTTGATGAAGCATGATGGCTATATTTCTCGATTAGATTTACAGGTCGACGAAGCGGACGAGGCAGTCGACTCGAAGAAGGCAACAGGAACCAGCAGGCCTTTGCAACCGGCTAACTCGCACCGTTCTTGCCACGATGAGGAGGCAGACACGGCCATGGAAAACGACACGCGCCGTCAGAATGGGGACTTCACCGTTTACAAGTACTATTTTCAGAGCGCCGGGTACTCGGCAGTTGCTTTGTTTGTCACGTTGGTGATAAGTGTGGTATTCTGCCTCGAGTTTCCGACAATCTGGCTGATGTGGTGGTCCGAGGCCAACGCAATCGAGCCGAATAAGGACGTGGGGATGTATATTGGCGTATTGTCCGCCATCGGCCTATCTGGCACTGTTGTCCTCGTCGCGGGGTGCTGGGTCTCATTTATTGTCATCATCTCCAATTCGGCGCTGAAGCTTCATGCCGACTTGCTCGAGACCACGCTCAGAGCACCGTTCAGATTCTTCACCTCCACGGATACCGGAAGCTTGACCAACCGGTTCAGTCAGGACATGGAGCTGATTGATATGGCGCTACCAATGGTCATGGTCAACTACATCATTGCATTCTTTCAGCTGTTCGCAAAAGCCATTATTCTGGCCATCTTCTCGCAGTATCTCGGCGCTGCCGTTCCGGTATTCGCCGTTGCCGTCTATCTTATCCAGCGCTACTATTTAAGAACCTCGCGACAGATCCGTCTTCTCGAAATCGAGGCCAAGGCGCCTCTCTACACACACTTTATCGAGTCAGTAGCGGGCGCGGCTACTATTCGGGCTTTCAGTTGGCAGTCGGCTTACCAAAAGCGCAATGACATCTTCATTGACGTCTCGCTGCGACCCATGTATATGCAGCGTTGTATACAGAGCTGGCTTACCGTTGTTCTGAACTGTGTGGTTGCAGTCCTCGCTGTGGTTTTGGTCGGCGTCGTGGTTGCCTGGCGAGACAAGTTCAATGCCGGTAGTGTCGGTGTCAGTCTGGTCATGGTTGTCACGTTTGGAGACTCGCTAGCCAGGTGCATCATGTGTTGGACGAAGATGGAATCCAGCATCGGGGCCGTGGCAAGGGTCAAGCGCTTCGCTGATGAAACAGAGCGTGAAGAGGAGGATGGCCTGGTCACGATGGAGGTTCCGACTAATTGGCCTCAGGCCGGCGCCATTGATTTCAGGGGCGCTGTAGCCTCGCACGGGTAAGCTGATTCTCAATTTCCAATGACACGTATCTTATACTAACCGTAGTAGACCCGGCTCGGAGCCGGCAATCAAGGGTGTGTCGCTGTCCATCTACCCTCGACAGCACATCGCCCTCTGTGGTCGATCCGGCAGCGGGAAGACATCGCTCATCCTCACCCTATTGAAGATGATGGACATACGAGCTGGTAGCATTACTATCGATGGCATCGATATTTCCAGGATATCGGTGACAGATGCACGCTCACGATTGAACGTGGTGCCCCAAGACCCATTCCTGCTTCCCGGCACCGTCCGCTTCAACATTGACCCTTTCGACGCGGCTGCCGACGAGGACATCATGCGTGCTCTCCAGCGCGTGGGGATGTGGGAGATTGTCGATAGCCAAGGTGGCCTGGAGAAGACGATAGACACGGAGGCCTGGTCCGCCGGCCAGCGACAGTTGCTATGCCTCGCGCGGGCAATGGTGCGGAAGAGCACGGTCTTGATACTAGACGAGGCGACGAGCAGGTGAGCTTGGCCAAACCCAGACAGTCCACGATTTCCAAAGCTAACAGGATTGCAGTGTCGACCATCACACCGAGTCCATCATGCAGGATATCATTGATACCGAGTTCAGGGACTGTACGGTCCTTGCCGTGATGCATCGGCTTAGTCATGTAAGGCGGTACGACAAAGTCGCGCTCTTGGACGCTGGAGTTTTGGTCGAGTTTGATGACACGGAAACGCTGCTGGCTGGTGAGAGCCAGTTTGCCGATTTGTATGACTCCCATTCGAAGTAAATGGTTTGGGGGATCTTGGCGCGGCACGCAAGGTCAGCCTGATGGATAGTTGGGCAACACTGTCATGAAGCCATCGTATCAATATGTGATTTACTATTACGCATGCCTTTCTATTACACATGCCTTTCTATTACACATGCCTTCCATTACACATGCCTTCCATTACACATGTTCACTCTCGTCTTCTATGCGGCAGTGTTGCCTCTGGAGGCGTTTGCTACTGGCGATCCAACACCATGCTTGGGGAGAGCCTTGGACGGTCTCGCCCTCGCAAGAGCCCGTGACCAGTTCCCTACACTTGGGCGCGTGGCCTTTGATGTTCCACCGACCGACCTAAGGCGTACCGGTATATATCTCGACCTGAGAGCTCCGTGTTTGAAATCCATGACTTGATCAGGGATATTCTCGGCGCCGCCGGAGTGTAGGTCAAGCATGATCTGCCTCGGGGAATGCGGAATCCATCCACTGGGTTCGGATTGGCGGCCCGCAGACAGCGAGATTGACTACGAGTACGACGATCCGGCGCTGCCTTTGCCTGGAGAGTACTCCGACGACAATCTTTGAACCTGTTGTGAAGACGAGCCTTCAAGCGCCCCATTCAAGTGTCGATGCGGAAGGACGAACGAGATTATCGACGAAGCAAAAACACAGCTTAATAGACTGACTGGTTCAGAATACTTAACAAGCTGGTTCCAACGCTACAATTTCCAGCCTGTTCACGGTAATCTAGATAACTAGACCTTGCCTGTGTGAGATGACGCGCTACTGACTGACTCTACGCATGTATGTAGATAGGCCAAGTCAACAGATATCCCAAACACACAGCTGCCGATCCGTCGCCGTGACCATTACATGTAGGCAAAGCGTCGAGCACAGTCATGTAGTACCTACACAGTCAGCAACGACACATTGCATCACACGCGTGTCCCTGCCAGAGGTGCGTACCTACTCTATGCCGCCTGCAGGTCACACTCCGCAATCTCCACGCCGTTGTCCACCATCTGGTTCTGCTCGGTGCAGAGCGTGTACACCTGGGACCTGACCACGCTAGCAATATTGTACGGCCCTTGAAGTCCCCGGCCGACGACGCGGTACACTTTGTCGCCCTGCCAAAACTTGCTCTAGATTGGCCCGCGCAGGGGGGGGGCCGTTAGCTTAGTGTATGCTTCTTGTGGAGGACTCTGGGGTGTCCCTAAGCCCTGGATGGCAGAATACATAAGGGCCGTACGGTGTCCCCTTACAGCGGTTCCTCTCTGGATGACCGGGCGGCCGCCCTTCGCCTCGGGATCGCCGTCGGTTGCGAGTCTCGCGCTGCGTTTGCCGCCGCAGAGCATCAGCAGACAGCCTCGGGAAATAACTTCATCGTTGCGCCTGCATGGTGAACTGGAGACTTTCGCCTTCACTTACGTGTTGTTATGCATCTTGCTGTGTACCGGTATTCGGGGCCTCCGTGATGGACTATGGAGGTAAAGTGAGAAAGTGATGGCAAGGACATTCGTTATGTTTTCATCCCTCGTTTTAAAAAGGAAAAAGGAAAAAGAAAGAGAAAAGAGTATGTGACAAGGCAATGTTTTTAGGCAGCTATGAGAGCCTTCGGTCATATGATGTGAGCGCTTAACAGGGCTCTCATATTGGCTCTCTGCACTGCCTTGTTTTCTGTACCAAGTATCTATCGGGCGTCACTGCATGATGGCTATGGTAGGCGTGATCAGTACAGTCTGCCGTTTTATATAAAGCAAGCGCATTGCTCCCAGGAGCAGCTAGAGCAGACCAGATAGTATCTACTAACGTTACCTGGTAGCCGACCATCCATCACTTCATCTCATCATTCTCATGGCCGCCCTCCAAGGACCACTTGCAGCACAGCCGGCTGGGCGGAACGCAGATCCTGGTTGGCCATACTCAACCCCAACCCCCCTTCCCCCGCAGCCACCGGGGGCCAGACAGAGTACGTGCCCGATAGGAGTCGCCAGTGTGCCAAATCTCGCAGCGCGTTCTGGGCCTTCGTGGAGCATGTCTCGCAGAGAATGTCTCGCAGAGAATGTCTCGCAGAGAATGTCTCGCATACTTCTATACTGTACCGGTGCTGACCACCGGGACGTGCATGTAGTCGAGGACCATCCGACGGGCTACCCCCGGTTTGTGGCCCTGCTGAGCTCCCATCCATCGTTCCACATCTTCCGAAACTTTTCGCAACTGCGCATGCGCCTTGTGCTGAGCAAACAGGACGGACTCTGTCAGCTGGAGGAGCAACTGAGGGCGCTGGATGACGCTCCTGCCTCGGCCCCGTTCCGAGGGAGCATACGGCGGAGCAGCACAAACAATGAGCGTGCGCAGCTGATGGCCCAGATCGATCGCCGCCTGGCCGAGTACGGTAAGCGAAGGCCCGGTCTCGCGCTTCTTTCCTTTCCGGTCCCTTCATTGTATGCCGTGTTGCTGGCAACCCAGTGCACCGTTCCTAACATGACGAGACTTGGCCTTAGATCAGACCGAGAGATCTCTGGAGAGGCGCAAGGCCCGCGGCCGCAACGTCGTTAACCTACGGAATTGGACTCAGAACACGGGCCAGATCCCCAGAAGCGAGGCTGCGTACCTCTGGCAGGACGACCTCGTGGCCATGGGCGCGTCGAGTCAAGACTCGGCCAGTCCCGTGCTGGAGGGGTTCACAGAAGATGCCAGCATGGTGATCTCCGCACTCGTCAACTATGTATGACAACCCCCTCTTCCCTGACAAGATTACAATGTACAGAGCTGACGGCTAGGGGTGTCATCGCCAGCCGGGCCTGCGTCCGAGTGTTACTCGAGATCCCAATGTCCACCTCTTCTCCGCGTCCGTGTTGGACGGCGTCGCTCGATCCATCGTTACGTTGCTGCTGACGCTCGTTCTCTTCGTGCCAGTGGTGGTATTGGTTTTCACCGGCAGCACGGCGGCACAGATTTGCATTGCCATGGCGGCTTGTTGCGTCTTCATCCTGGCGCTCGCTCTGGTGGCCGGCGCCAGGATGTCCGAACTCTTTGTTGCCGGAGCCACGTAAGTTCAGCATACGGAGACGGCCAGTTGCTCCATGGGCATTATTCAGCTCTCTGACATGTCATAGATACTCGGCCATACTTGTCGTTTTCATTGCCGGATCCAAATGACGTCCAAGTGTCACTCTTTCTCGCTATATCGGACGGGCCGAGGCTCATAATGTATTGAGCAGGCCTCGACGTGACGACGTCAGCCACGTCGGGCCCAGCAACAAGTCCAGACTCCAGACTATGAACCGCCACCCATCAGAGCCTCCGCATTGCCTCTCGCCGTTTCGAATCACTGAGACAAAGCACTTCATTCGGCAAGTGCAGCACTCGCTGCGGCGTTGTTGACAATTTCCCGCCCTCCTTTTCAAGCGCCCCGATGACCGCGTCGGCCCTCATGCAGATGTGCCCATGTTCCTCTAGGGTGTGATGTCGATTCTTCTCCATGCGCTGCCGATAGCCTTTCTTCTCGTCGACGACAGCGTCAAGAGGCGTCTCGTAGAAAGGTGTCATCCTGCTGGCGCCCGATAGCTGAAACCTCGACGAGACGGCGTTCACATTAGCACCGCAACTGATCAACGCAGCGACCGAGTGTCGCATGAAACTGCGTGCAAAGACGTACAGTACCTTGCCCGAGCCAGGGACGCATCGGGAGACTATGCGCCCTCGTTTCTCTGCGTCGCAGGACAGCGATAGCCACTTCACGATCAGTTGTGCGACAGACTCGTTGTGGCTTTCGTCAAAACTGTCGTTCGAAGGACTGGACGTTGTTGCCAGTAACGCCAGCACGTTGGAACCTTTGCGCGACGAGTGCGGTTCTCGGTAGATCTCCTCGAGGTCAGCCCCCCGGAAAGTAGCAAGTCCATCATTTCTACATTCTTTTGCCTGGCAGCACACTGTAGCGGCGTCACGCCGGTTGTCGACGTATGGCAGGCCCGGGCCCCGGCCGAGAGCAGGAGCCGGCAAACCTCGGTCGACGCCGAGTTGTACTCGCTGATGGCGTGAAGAGCGGTGGCCCCTTGCTCGTTTTCGCGGTTCGCGTCGGCTCCGGCTCGGAGCAGCGCGTCGACGACAAGGGACTGACCGCTAAGGGCTGCGAGCATGAAAAGCGTGTATCCCCCCGGTTGTAAGCCGATGGCGGACTTGGTCCTGGGGGTGGTCAATTGCTCCAGATCGCCACCTAGAGACTGGATGGCTACCACCGTCCGCACAAGCTGCTCCTTCAGTCTCCCCGGACAGCCGCGGAAAGGCAAGAATGAAAAGGGAACCCCCGATGGCTGTTTTCTGATCGTGCTAGCGCTCAGTCGGTGGAGGGCAGTGAAACCTTCCTCGTCTGCCGATCTGGCCGGGAGTCTGATCTGGTCAAGAGACCTTGGCGGAGGGTGTTCAAACAGATAGGGGTCATACTCCAGCGCTGCGTAATCCATTGGTGACAATCCCAGCGTGCCCGTCTCGGAGAACGAGTACGCGTCCTCGTGTAGAGAGTCGAAGACATCGAGGGACCTGACACGGTGGTCGTAGCGGTATGGATCAGAGCCGTTTCGTATGCTCACGTCAGCGCCGTTTTGGAGGAGCGTTCGGAGAACTGCGTGGCTGTGGGTGGCAGCAGCCCAATGAAGAGCTGTTCCGGATGGTAGCTGGAACGGATAATGCAGGAAGGGAATGGGCTGAGAAGTTTTAGCGTTGATGTCGACACCGGCCCCGACGAGCCTCTTGACGACTTCGTCTTGGACGCCATCGTCAAACGTGAAGATCCAGTGGAGACATGTGATTCCTAGGCTGGTACATAGCCTGGAAGCATCCGCCCCCCTGTTCAGCAGCTCCTCTGCCAGGTCCCAGGTACCTCGTGCACACGCCAGAAACAACGGCGTCTCTCCATCGTGGGTAAGGCAGTCGAGTTCGCAGTCAGGATTCGCCTCGAGGTATTCTTGTAGATCGATCCGAATGCCACTGCTTGCAAGCAAATGCAACGGAGATTTGTAGGGCACGCTCCTGTAGAATCGGCCGTATCCTCCGCCTGCCCTAAACAGGTGCAGGGCCGTGGCTAGAGCGACGGGGTCTCTGTTCTTCAATTGCTCCTTTGCCGAGGTCGATCCGTTGGCAACGGCATTGCCGAGGTACTCGACCAGGTGTCGGCTAACCTCGAGAGGAATCTCTTGGCCATAGTAGTCGAAGGCGTCGATTATACTTGCCTGCGCGGGTGAAGAGCCTTGCGCGGCTGCCGTGATGAGAACTTCTAGCGGAGTGTAATAGTACACGGTTTTTGTATTGACGTCAGGCCTACCTTGGGAAGATGTCATGTCCAGGTACGCTGCGAACAAGAAACCTTCTGGGGCTTCCTGGATCTTGGCCATGTATCTAGGCAGCAGCGTGTAGATCCATGACGTTTGCCAATGCTGTGACTGTAATCGCCTCTGGCTTTCCGAGACTTGGGGGGTTTTCTTTTGGGTACTGATGTCCTCATTTCCAATCGTACTGCAGAAAGGCCAATCGTCAGCGTACTCGTGGCGGAGGTTGACGGTCACGATTATGTAAATCTTCCCTACCGTGGTTTTCCGTATTCGACATCCTCTTCGTAGTCGAAGACATCTTTCAACCGGCCTGGACGCCCACTGGGATCCAAAAGGAGCAATGCTGAAATCCCCTTGGTAGTAGGCGCTGGAACATGACACCACGGGGCTTCTTCGTAAGCTACCGTCTCGAGTCTAGCCATGATCTTGTCTCTCCTCTCCGATCCATTCCGGTCACATCCAGCCTCCATGGCATCAAAGAGAGTGATGTAGGCAACAAGGCCAAACGAATAATTGTCGGCTCTGATCGCTTGCTCGCGTGTCAATAGTTTCCCGCCCTCAACCTCGGGAGATTTCCATCCTCGGGTGCCCCCCGAGCCGGATAAGACACTGCTCGCCGTTCTGGTTCTGCGTAGAGAGCCCAAAGTCGGCCATTTTGGCCACCGCACGGTTTTCGTGGTCAAATACGAGCACATTCTCCGGCTTGAGATCTCCGTGGATGAATTCGCAATCATGGATAGCGTCTAGGCCGGCCGCTATATCACAGCAGAGCGCGTATCGCTGCTCCCGTGTAATCTCGGCACCTTTTTCTCGGAGAAGTCTGTGGAGATCGGATGAAGCCAATTCCATGATCAAGATGAGCGGGCGATGAATGCTCAGATTCTCGAATGCCCACGAGATGAGGTGGACAAATGTTGGGATGTTCCCTAAGGCGAGGCGTCGTCAGCGCCCTCACCTCTGTGGCAAGACTGTCCAGGTGCTGCTGCGCCGCTGCATCGGTGTACTGAAGCCGTATGGTGAGGTCCACGTCGAAATTCGGTTGCTTGATGGCGAAAATATCGTATTCGGGCCCCGTGTGTAGGAAACCTGCGTGAACGACGGACTGGCCGCCTCTCCCTATGTATGTGAGAGGTCCTGACGTTATAGCTGGTCCTGGCAGGCGGCTCTCTCGAATTATCGCCATGATCTTCTCGAGACCGTCGATTGACTCGGAGCCTGGAACCCGGTGGGAATCATCGTCGGGTGTCAAGGGACGCTCGGAATCTTCAGTTGCAACTCTGGAAGAACGAAGCCGACTGGGCAGCAACGTCCACGCAGACATGTCTTTGTATTGGATTGGTTGGCAAGCAACAAAGTAAAGCCGGTCAAGGTGGTAGGTAGATGTGCTATCATGGACAAGGCCGGGCTTTCGAGTTTACGATATAACTGACAAGTGCCGGAGCGCCAAAGGAATATTGCATCTTCGGTTTCAGTGGATAGATTATAGGGGGTGCCTCATTCGAGATTCATGCTTGTCGCAGCTCAGGCTCCGATGGATGCCTGTCGTCAGCTTTCGATAGAGTGAGGACGTGGCACAGAACATGGTTGTTGGTTGGCTGGCCGCTGGGTGGTGCACTCTTGGGCGTTGGAAGCAAGGCTTAAGCAGCAGCATGCTGGCAGCGATAACGCAACCGTTGTAAGAGTGCGGAGGCAGCCGTTGGGGGGGGAGGTGGCAGGTGGCAGATGCAGGGGGCAGATGCAGGGGGCAGAGGCAGGGGGTAGAGGCAGGTGGCAGAGGCAGGCGAGTACCGACCAGACTCGAGGCGTGGTAGTCGGGAGTCGACTGTCGACTCTGCAGACGATAAACACCCTCCCTATTGACACACGCTGTCCCTCTCCCTTCACGCACACACACACACACATCATGACACACGAAGGCGTGCCGGATTTGGTGTCGAAGCTCAACAGCGAACTAGAGGCGTCGCAAAGCTTCAATCGGCACGCCGAAGTGAAGGTCCTGGTCCTCTTTTGGGAGGATGGAGACGAGGGGTTCAAGACGGAGGCGCGCCAAGTAAGCCTGCTGTTCGAGGAAATCTTCCACTACACCCCAGTCCAGTACGCAATCCCAAGTAGAGGCAACACCCTTCTCAATGTTTCGCAGCGTGTGATGGAAGAGGTGAATGGTCTCGAACAATCCTCCCTCCTTATCGTTTATTACGGCGGACATGGCGACAGAGACGATGACAAACATAACGGGCAGGAGTCCAGGTCGGTTTGGGCGGCGTAAGTGTTTGTTCCCCTGGGCCCTCACGTGGGATGCGTCGATGCGAGGTTGGAATACCGTTCTTGTCACTTGAAAGCCTGACGATGGACACTGGTAGATTGACCCACGGGGGTCCGACACTTGCCTGGCACAAGATCCAGGCGCTCCTCACCGAATCTGCCGCCGACGTCTTGCTCATACTAGACTGCTGCTTCGCCGCCCAATCTGGCCGGGCTCACGACGCAGAAACGGGAAAGATCGAGATCTTGGCAGCGTCTGCCATGAACATGCAGACCCCCGGTGCTGGAGAAACGTCCTTCACCAGCATCTTTATACGAGAAATCAAAAAGGCTGTGGTTCACAGGGGCTTCGTTGTCGTAAAGGACCTGCACGGGCACCTCTGCAACCGTCGTCAGGGACTTGCGGCTACACCAGTCCACATCGCGCTGAAAGCAGGGCGCCGTCCGATCACGTTGAGGCCACTTCCAAAGGGTGCCATGACAAGCGCCCAGGAAAGAGAACCTCACTCCATCCTCCACCTGCTTGTTCATCTCAGAGAGGATCTCAGCATAAACGACTCCAATCATCTCCATCAATGGCTGCTTTCCGACGTGCCCGCTATTGTTTCGGGAGTTCGAGTGTTTGACATGACGGAGAATGTCCAGAGAATGGTGGGAGACATTCGAGCAGGGGAAAAGCCGTTCACCAAGTACGTGGCCCCTGAGGCTAGACAAAGCATTGTCAGGGCATGGGAGAAGATTGTACGCTTGGTGGAAAAGCAACACGACGACGTGCGGAGGGGAGATGATCGATCCTGGGATAGCGCCAACGACAAGGAACGCAACACTGGGGAGTTCTTAAAACAGCTCTACGCGAGCAACAACCAAGCCATCGAGGTCCTGGAGCAAGGCATCCTCATGGACCCGGGCATCGACTTAGACGGCGCTCTCGACGAGGTGGCAGATGACGACACAGTCGCCGCGTTGGGAGTGTCGACGCAGCTGAGGTTACGCAAGATCGTCCGAAGCTTCAGCGCCGGCGTTGCTACCGGTACCGCTCAGCCTGTCCTGCCAGGCGACTATGCAGACAAAGATCGGTTCCTCGACGAATTCAAGCCCTACGGGTCCTACACCGATCCCAGAGAAATGGCAGCCATCCCGGAAGAGTTCAGAGGCTGCGAATGCGTGCCTCTGCAGTGGGTCATCCACCATGTCAAGAGGCGGCAGCGGCCTTCACTGAACCAACGGCTGATGGTGTCACTACGTCTCGTCGAGGCCGTGTACAAGTGGCACCTCGTCGGATGGGTTCACCAGGGCATCAGCAGCCACAACGTGCTCTTTTTCAAGAGGCAGGACGGCTCGGTGGACTACTCGCAGGCCTTCCTAGGTGGCTTCGAGTTCGCCCGTCCAGACGGAGATCCATCAGTGGGTATGGCCTCGGACAACGCCGCGTTCGACATCTACAGGCACCCGGACCGGCAGGGCACGGTGCGCAGGAGCCATCGGAAGAAGCACGACCTATACTCGCTGGGCGTGGTGATGCTGGAGATTGGGCTGTGGCAAGAGGCCAGTACCCTTGTCAAGAAGGGGATGGGCCCCAGGGAATTAAAGGCCGCATTCGAAAGAAACTGCGCAGAGCGACTTGCTCACTATGCAGGAGAGTCCTATCGAGCAGCTACCGGCGCTTGCCTCGCCGGAGATTTTGGTGTAGCGCTTGATGACGCGAACGAGTCCCGTCTACTAAAGGCATTACGGGAGAGGGTTATCCACGAGATTGACAAGGGAGTACAGGTCTAGATGAGTCAAATACTACGTGTATCTAGTTGATTACGGAAATTTGTTGGAAGATATATCAAGTTGTCCTTGTCACCTAAGTTTTTCTAATACATGCACACGATGACTACCATGCACATGTCTATGGGGCTATGCAAGGGGAGGCGTCTCTTAGAGAGGTCGGGAAAGGGCTTAGGGGGCTGCCGAGCGGGCTACCTGTCTCTACTAGACATGGCTAATTCGATGCTACTGCTGGTGCAATTGAAGATCATCAAAGTTCAATCCTGCGCCAACATTCTCAAAGCATTTCTGCACGTTCTGGCGTTTGATTATTCCCGTTAGCAGAAAGCCTGTCTGTACTGCCGGATGTAGAACGACTGGAAGGACGATCCGCCGGCGCGGCCAGCAAAACGACCCCGTAGGCTGCCCCTGTACTAGCATGTGAGCCGGATTTTCCTTGGCACGGAACGGCCGTAGAACATGACGTACCTGGACGCTATGTGCAGTGGTTCGACGATCAAGCAACATGCTGATCAAGGCCAGGCACAGTTGGGGTCCAAGGGACGGAAACTGTAACAGAGACGTCTCCGCAAATCATGCATAACAGGCTGGTCAGGGGTAAGTAACCCGCCTGCTAGCCGTCAGCTAGCACCATCCCGGCAAGCATGCTGAAGGAGTCACGAGTACTACTTGGTGGCATGTGCCATCTTGCGAACATACACGAAGCCTGTGTCATCAAGACCATTTCAGCTGATTACTGGCTGGCACGTTACGAGGCAGTAATATGCTCTACTATTACTCAGCTATAGGAACAATTATATCTCGATTCTCCGCAATCCTCGGATGATCCACCAGACCATCACCTATCTATAGAAACTCTGGCAAAACATGGAATAATACAGCTAAAAAGGAGAGACCACCAGTATAGACCCCATGGTAATTTACCACGCCTTGACATCATCATACTCCTTGACAGGCATGGTGCGCCCGGTGAGTTCGTCGCGGCGAGAGACGTGCTTGGCCACCAAGGTGCTGTTCTTAGTCTCGAAGCAGCCCGTGGTGATGCTCGCATCGCAGAGCGGCCACAGCTCCTTCTCGGACATGTCGCAGAACAGGCCCTCGTGGTAGGAGACAAAGTCCGGACCCAGGGACGTCCGGCTCTCGCACAGCTCCTTTGCGCTGTGTGCCGTCTGGGCGCTGGTCACCAGCCGGCGCGGGAAGACGTGGCGCTTGGCGAGCAGCTCGCGCTTCTCGCGGGGGCTGCGCTTCTTGTTCTTGGGCGGCAGGGTGCCGGTGGCGTCGCCGTCGACCATGACCTTGTTGCGGTCCATGCCGACGAGGTTGGCGTCGTAAAGTTGCCGTGATGAGCTATGGTAGAGCACAGAAAGACGGCAAAGACTATACAGCAATCGTTGCCCATGAGCCGTTCGCCGACCGCGACGGAAACAGGTATATACTCGAAGATTCAGTGGCAGCCAAGACGGCCTTTCCTAGGGCTTACGAAGCTATGGGGAAGAATCCACACGAGTTGGTCGTATTCCGGAACGGTGGCTCTGGGGTAGAGGGTAAGCAGTTCAAGATCCTCGCGGGCCTTGACAATAACTGGTCCTACCTCAACACCGTTGGCAAAAGCCCGGATTGCTTCCAGGATTATAAGCTTGTCAGAATTACCGCATGCGGAGACCCTGATACCATGAGCCTGGGCTTTGACAGGATTTGATAGAAGTAGAAGGGGGAGGGGGCTGCTTTGTTATTAGTAGAATCTCTTTCGGAACAGTTGTAACTTGTAACTCGTTTATGGGGGTGGCTGAGCAAACAGGGAGGGGGCGGGGCGAAGGGGGGGCTGTGTGCTTGCTATCATTTTGTAACCACGGTCCACAGTACACAGTACGTACCGGTACGGAAACGTTACTCCAACTATCTACATTTATATTTACATGGAATCACGGCTTTATGTTGACGTATAAGGAAAACACCTCACTCTCGTTTCACCCGGTTCTCTCTCCCTCGTTAGCACTCACCCACCTCCCACAGCGCCGCCACAGACAAAGATGCAGCTTTTAGAACTCCCGCTGGATGTCTTCGACCTGATTATCCGGATCATAGTTCGCGATCAACGACGTCAGTCTATGAAATCTCGACTTGTATGCCGTATGTATACTGTTACTATATACTATATCCTCGGATCGCTATTGCCACTGGTTGATCAACGCGGCAGCATACAATGCACTGCTAATGGATCGCAGGGATATTTGCCAACGAAATTCTGGACGCCGTCATCTCAACAAGAGTCATGGACGATCTTTGGCAAAATGACGACATCTGGGACAGAGATAAGAGTTTGAAGCGGTTGCGGCCTCACTTTGGTCTGGTTGCGCGATATCTCCATCATCGAGTTCGCACTGATGGACCCGACATTCATCCGTGGATTCTCACCATTCGCGAAACCAGCGAGCGACTCTCAAGACACATGGCATCTTTTGAGGACCCTGTGCCGCTCGACAGGATAGAGTCCAGCGCCTGCCTCTGCTTGGCAGTCAACTCGAGCGACCATGTTTTCACAGCCTTCTTCCATCCGGCGAAGCTGATGGACGACAAGGGGCAAATGCAAGGAGGCACGTGGGAAAACTGCCTTGCTGTAGCAGCGTGGATGGGGGATTTCAAATTAATTCACTCCCTCCTCGCCGCCAATAACGCACCCGCGTCCGATGCCAACACCACCAACTCCGATCCACTCTCCTTCTTCGGCAGACCGTCATGGGCGGCAGCCGTAAATGGGAACATGGATCTCTACGAGTTCTTCTTGAAGCGAGGCGCGTTACCCTTCGAGCCCACGTTCCAATCGAGCACCCGCATGAATCTCGGAGAGAGCCCGCTTGGGGCTGCGGCCTACATGGGGCACGATGGCATCGTCCGGTCGATCCTACGAGCGGCCCACCCCGAGGTGGAACGAGAAATGTCCAGAGCCATAGATCATGCAGCGTATGCGAATCAACCCCGAACGCTCAGGACGCTTCTGGAGCATTACCAGCACACTCGCACAGAGGCGGAATTCCTCGGCCGGCTCGACTTCAGCCTCGTCGTCTACAGTTGCAGGCGCGGGTCTCCGGACTCGACTCGCGTGTTGCTAGAGTACGGCGCGAACCCCGACGCGACCGACCGCAAACCCCGGTCGTGCCTACAAGCTGCGGCCAAGTCTGCGGATACAATGACCGTCAAGGCGCTGCTCGACACAGGCGCTTCTCTCGAGGCTCCCCAGTACAGGCTCATCCGTATCTATTCCGATACCGACTCTCATAGGAGGGAGACTCACCGACCGAGAAGGAGAGGAATGGATGCCCTGGACGTGGCGAAGACGAGGAACTATCCGGATATTGTTCGCCTCATAGAAGAAAAGAAACGGGAGATGGAACAGAATAAGGAGGGGGGTGACTTGGAAGTCGGGGCGACCGATTCAAGATTGATGCTGGAAAGTGACGGTGTGCTGTGAAGCACACAACTTGGCGTTGCTCTTCATGAACTCGATGGATAGATAGCACATATAAGTACCAACGAATCTCTTTGGCGGTGTCTTCGCCTTTGGTGCACAGAGCGAAAGGACGCTCTACAACTACATCCAGGCCGAGGAGGAGGAAGAAGAAGAAGAAGGCGGTAACGCGCGAGCTGCAAGAACCGGCCCCGATTGCCGAGTTTGACGCTTAGAGTAGAACAGAAGGGTTTACATGTCCGGACGTACCCTTAATTGGTAGGGTAGCACGGCCGACCTAGGGAACATGGTACTGTGGCTTAAAACTGAGGTACCGGTAGACCTGGATCTTCTGAGCGCGGGATTCCTTTGCATTCCGTCTGCAGTGTGCAAGCGGCGGAAAAGAAGCTCAAAAAGGGGTCGAGAGCGATATGGAAACTCAGCAGACTACCGTTGTGTCGGACATATCGTAGAGCTCTCAGCTACCACCGATGTATTGAGATAACTAAGGCCGTCTGAGAGTCTCAACGAGTAGTTGAATCAGACCTTGCCAATTTTCTCGTCACTCGTGTGTGTCGGAAGGGGTGAGCGTTGAGATGGAGCGAATCTTAGAGAGCTCGTTTAAGATCGCACCCTCTCGTCAAACACATGTCGTAGCTGCGGGGTACTCTTTTTCATCATGGGATTGAGTGAGTCAAGTAAAAAACAAGGTGTATTTCGCGGTACCATATCTATACACGTCGTAACCCGTCACTCGTAGCTCCGAAAGACACACACACCAGGTGCAAAGATGTGCTTCTTGGCGAGGCACCGGTGTCCGAGGTTCCAACAACCTAGGCAAATATCGTAATCACCATCATTGCAGGCATAACAGTGAAAATGACAGTCCTCTGTGTGTCTCGTACAGACATCGCATACAACTCCTGGGGACCTTGCGACGACGACCAAGCCGTCTGTACCATGTAAATGCGACAGGATGGAAGCGTGCTCCGAATGATCATCTTCCCTTGGATTGTCGTACTGGGCAGTCGTAGGGAAGCTACCATTTGGCCGGTGGTTGTTTACCCCTTTGTGTCCGGGCAGTTCTCGTGCTGCCCTGCTCTCGCCTTGGTTTAGATGATGTACCCATTGATCAATATAAACTGACAATAATGGTTTCAGCACCCTTGTTGCCCACAGGTGTATGTTTTCCAATATTGCTCGAAATTTCAGTACATCCCACACATTAGTCATGTCCCCTTGCCAAATAGGAACCATTCTCTGGTTTGGCACAAGGATGTCATCAGTACATGTCATCATTTTGGGGCTTGCAACACAGACGGAAAGGTCTTACGTAGCTGTCTCCACGAGGTGAGTCGTGCCAGTATGCGATCCAGACTCTGACGTCCTTGCCGATGGTAGTAATGGTAGCCACAGGTGGAACTTGTCTCCCATCGTCAAATCTGCCGGCATGCTGCGCTGCAGTTTGAAGCATCATCAAGGCAGCGGAGCTGGCATTGGCCGCCTGATAGCAAGCAATCCTGGATTTTCGCCTTATCGCCGCGTTCATGTTCGACAATTAACCATGGAAAGCACTGCCAATTCGCCGGTACGGAGCTGTCTCCTTCAAGTTTCGTTAAAGGACAGGATCGCAACCCATGCGCTGTCAGCTCATTTAGTCTCTTTTCAGAGAATGCTTGCATGAGGTCAGCCAGAGCAAATTGCTTCCAATCGGGGTATACCGCACGGCTCCAAGGCGACGCAAAAATCGTGGATGGTGAAGCAAAAGGCACGATCTGGCTTGGGCCTGGTTAGACCTTGTCGACGGTCCACATTGAAACCAGTGAACTTGTCGAACAGGAGCCAGCTCTGGTCCCCGTGGCTAATCGGAATGTCAGCTTCAGTGGGATCACTAATGAGAGTATCATAGCACTTGCAGCTCGAACGAGTCGAAGAAATATTTCCGCTGAGAATCACTGAGTCCGGAGTGAGCTTGGAGCGACCTTGGGAATAGTGAAGCAGGATGTGTTGAGCTTACAGGCTGGAATCGTGCTTCTGAGGACGGAACGCATCTTGCAACGGCTTGAAGAATTGGATGTAGAAGAGTTGGTTCCAGTCGAGCTCTGGGGCCTTCTTTCCGTGGATAGCCAACGCTTCTTTCTGCGCTGCTTCTGCACCCACGATCGAGGTACTCATTCTCTCAATTAGATCCGTCTGGCTGTGGTTGATTGCTTTCATTCCATTGACCGCATCCCAAGGGCTACCGGTGTCGCCGATATTGTACCCTTCCTTTATGGTCCCGCGAAAGTTGAGGAACACTTTGCGAAGTGACTTGATAGGCTCTGGGACATGATTCGGCTCTTTCATCAAGACCCGGTCAAATGAGATGTTGTTATCTTCCAGATTCTTTGTTTTAAGCTTCATGGCGTATAGCTGTAAGCCGCTGTCACCTCTGGGTTGCGAGGGCGAAAAATTATGTACAGTGAGTGGGATGAGATAAATGAAGATTGAGTCGAGGCTGGGGAAATCGATTCGATAACATGTACGATAAGAACGTAGTTATGACCTTGCTGATGGGGGGAACGAAACCCCGCGTCGTGTTCAGTCTCCTCGGTGACAAATTCCAACCTAGAAGAGTCACGTACAGGGCCAAGTGTGGCTTACCAAAATTGGACAGCTAGAGTTTCATGCAAGTTGAGCTCGACTGTAACCTGACTTTCAGCTCGGGCATGCGTTCAGGCATGCGTGCAAGCTTGTTAAAGGCCATATAACGCAACTTTGCTCAAGAATCAGCTCGAGTTCACCAGAGGGTAGATGTGCCATGATGCCATGCGCAATTTGCCAGCTGGGCTTGGGACCGACGACGTACCTCTGGTCTTCATCGAATCGCAACTGACGAGGTAGGTACCTTGTGATGCCGTAAATAGCCCCAAGAGTGCGGTGATATCCCCCGGAACGAACGCCATTCCTCCACCCCGATACGCAAACCGGTGTCCCTCGATAATCGTCTCTGGGGCTTTCTGAGATGTGCTCATATAGCTCTCATCTTGACTCTGGCCTTCGTCCTGTTACAAAGGGATATCAAGGCTCATGAGATGAGTTGCTGGAATGCAAATTTGGTATACTGTTCGTGCAGCTCTCAGAGCAATTGCTTTCTTGTCTTTCAATCACGCAATGCCTGAATCTGACATCGCTTGACATCACTGATCGATTTATACCAAGTACTGAACATATCGCTCAAACCCGTTTAACCGGTAGCCCCGGCTAGCCGCTTCCAACGAATCCGCTCACAACACCTAGTTAAGTTAGGTACTAGTTATGGTACAGAAGCATGGATCATGTCTCCAGGTGTCTTCTTGTTGCAAGCTAACTAACCGGGGTTAGAGTTCCATTGATTGGTGGTATTTATCGGTTGGTGTACACAGCGAAGTACTGTAACTTACCGCACTCCATTATTTGAACGGGGAACAGTTCGACGAGATTATCTGGCGATGAGTAACCCCGCTTCGTTATCTGAACCTTGGTCCCTTTCCATTGTCGGCCTCGAATATAAAAAACCCCATGGACCTGTTCCATCTGCATCGTCCTTTCTGATCGACAGAAGATTTCCCCCTACTTGTCTTGCTCTCGTCATGAGCGAACACAACACGTTAGTGGCCTTTGCCACTGTTAACGACATCCCTGCTCTTATTAAAGTCCACACGGCAGCCTTCAAATCGGATGCGTTCTCCAACATGATGCTTCTCAATAAACCAGAGGATGCACACCAGGCTTTGATGAAAAAGTCTATCGATTGCTGGCTCCAAGACCCTTATACCAAGATCATCAAGGCCTCGGGTAATGATGGGCAAATTATCGGATGGTCCTGTTGGGTACGGAAAGGAGCCGAGGGTCGCCAGCTAGGCGGTGTTGGAGATGGCGATTCGACACCAGGGCCAGAGCAGGAAGAAACCCCTAGAGGAACACCGGTAGAGGTTATATCAGCAAAGTTACCTACTCGGCAAAACACCACGCCTCCACAATCGCAAGATTCCAACCAGCATCAGTCCGCGACGCAAGATCCTGCCCGCGCCCTTGGCGGTATCATGCATCGCGAGACGGGAAGATGGGAAGATAGGTACCTGAAGGGCAAAATTCATATGGTCCTACAAGGGTTAGCTACCCTTCCCGACTACCAGGGCCGTGGTGTCGGGTCTCGGTTAGTCCAGTGGGGGGTCGATAAAGCCGATATAGAGGGTCTTCCATGCTGGGCACTTGCTTCGCCGGCAGGCTATAGCTTATATAAAAGGGCAGGCTTTAAAGAGCTAGGCAGGAGTGTTTATGATTTGGCAGAGTGGGCTCCGGGCGGAAAGGGAGGTGGTGGAGGCTGGGGCCCGTATACTTTTAGGTATATGCTACGACCGGCAAAAGATACCGAGGTGTATGCTATAGATTGTCGTTGACCAGTCCTTCCACGTCAATTCATGTTACAGATTACAAGTCTCAAGCAGTCCGAGGTAGGATTTTGTTGAGCGTTGCTTGATACGAACACCAGCATCGCTGAACTCGCGACTACTATTTTGACTAGGCTTTGTAGAATCAATAGAAAAATCTATCAGTTTATATAGATATGTATGCACTGCCCCTCTCGGAGTCCTCTCGGAATGGGGAACCGGAACTTGTGGCCTACTTCCTCAGTATATGAAAAGTGCCGGGCGCTCAATAGTGGGATATATACGTGGTGCGACGACGCCGTGGCTGTATTACTGGCCAAAGTACCTTTCGAGCCCCGACACTATCCAGGGTTTTCTAGTGTCATCTCACCACGGACATGATCGAGAGACTGTCCTTTGAGGGTTTTCGACTTGGCAGCTAACAGGAATGACATAGTCGGCCCAATAAGCTGGTGAGTGATACCGGTCCGTTTCATCCTCCACTCCGTCTTCGTGGTGTACCCAGAGGTAGTCCGGATCGGCAAGGCCTAGGACATAGTAAAAGAGCGAATGCTGATTGGCATCGACAACCAAGGCGCTATCCAGGAAAGCGGCCAACGAAGGTGGAAGACGATCTTGTATATCGTCGGCGGCGTCGCCGTGGTGCTGGAACCAGGTTTGGCGGTGAAGGGCCTAAGCTTTTATCATCATGGTCGGCGTCGTCGTTAGGCGCAAGAAGCTTGCCGCGCAGCCCGGCGCCGTTGACGACGCAGTCTCGCCCGGCGAACTCGCCGGCAATTATCGTGGCCTCGGCCATCAAGAAGCAATCTTTGCCTTGCCCAGTTGTCTTGGTCGGAGCTCGAGGACCAGTAGTACGACACCACGTGCTGGACGACGGCCGGGAGGGCGCCAAAGGCCGGCATGTAGGAGGGACACGGTGTGATTCTTATCCGCGAGGGAGCCGTCGAGAAGCTCGTCTCCCTTCTCGATGGTTTGGAGCTTGACGGCCATCGTCTTCTTGCCGGTCAGTATCTGGGGCGATTGCTGGATGACCATTCCAGGTTCCCATTTGGCATCTCGTACAATCGTGACGGCCCCGACGTTCTTGATGCTAAAGGCGCTGTTTTGGGTGACGTCCGTGTACTGCGTGTCGGGCAGCATTTTGTGACCGGTCGGTTGATGTCGCGTCGATCCACCGCAGCTCGACGTGGAAGAACGGGACGACCATGTCCACCAGGCTTCCGTTCTGGACAGGAACATCTGCGGAGAAGTATCTGCGGAAGGAAGACGCGGCCGTGTCGAGCACGTAGTCTGGATCCCTCCCTGTCATGGCGGCGCCGTTGATGATCAACGTTGCCAGCGCTGTCTGGTACTGAAAATATGGCCAGTCGATAGGTTCAACCACTGTCGGTGCCAACAATATGCTTGTCTCGTCAACAATCTTCATCGATGGCACCCAGGCGAGGGAGGACGTCACCAGCGGTGTCGCGAGAGAGGACGGCCACATCAGCACCACGACCAACATGGTCCACGGGGACCATAGCCTCGCCTTTCTCGAGTCAGTGCGAAACACGGGGAAGCGCCAGTTGCTCAGCCGCAACAGCTGGACAAGAGTGACGCCCTGCTTCTCCAGGAGCACGTAGATGGCCCTCCACAGCAGCAGCCCGGTGCAGGCGCCCGGGATGAGCCGGAGAATCACCAGCGCGACGGACAAGAGCCCGGTCACCTATGTCTAGTAAAGCCACGAGTCCATGTAGAAAACACCGGGCGGTGACCCGGTCTGAAAGTTTTGCTCGTCCACCCAGCGGATCATGCCGCCGACAAAGAGCCCACATGCGACAATGTGGAGGACGTAGAGGTACCAGGACTTGACTGCTCTCCATGTCGCCGATCCTTTGGGCCGGACGCGACATCTGCCGTCTACCGGAATGTGGATGGAGTCGAGTCGAGCGAGGTTGTCGTGCGAACCATGCTGGTAGGCGGACATGCTGGTAGGCGGACATGCTGTAGGCGGCCATGTTGTAGTCGTCCGCGTCGTACTGGTTGTGGGCCATGGTGTGATCGCAGGCAACGTGCAACAGAGGCCTAGTAGACTGTAGAGTGTTTGACGGTAGCGAGGCGACAAGATCCATCCGCAAGCTCTACCCGTGTCGATATATACAATATCCGTGTCGACGTGCAATGTCTACCGAAACTGAAAGGAAACGCAAAGGATAGACAAAGGAATCAACGCCAAGCGGGCGAAGCAGATTACCTGTAGAGCCTGGTTTCGAATCGATGTGCTGATTTTGGACAACAGTCTGGTGAATGGTAGGTAGTGATAAGGATCTACAAAAAATAATGTACCCAGAAGTGCATGAAAGATGACATACCTAACCCGTTCAACCGGTGTGGTATCGCGATTCGCGGGGTTAGGGGCGTCGGCTTGAGCGTAGGGGGGGATAATGGGCAGTCTGCAGAGACTATTGTTAGTACATCCATGTGCTCAACTCATCCTTTCGTTGCCCTCTCACGCCCTGTGACCCCGTCAGCCGCAAACGCGCATTTTCCATGTTGCCAATCAGTCTGCCGTCCGCGGCAACACCAAGAGGCTAGCTATGCAGGCTCGATATAGTAAGGCTTGCCACTGTCACATGAGTCGGGTTTAGGGCCGTGATGAGCGTAGCCTGGTAGGAACACGGGGATATATATCCCGTTTTGGCTCATTGAGTCGTGGCCACTGACCAGTGGATGGTAGACTGGCAGACTGGCAGACTGGCAGACTGGCATAGGCATGGAAGCATACCGCTTCCCACGTTGCTGCGTTATCTTCAATGTTTGTTAGATCGCGGTACCCGGACGCGTGACCCAGGCCTCTCTGCACTACCAAGTGTGCGTATTGCGCTGTTTGATTGCAATGTTGGGCGTGCCTAGTTGAGGGGTGATATAAATAGCAGCACAAACCTCTGCAGCCTCGGCCGAGTGTTTTCCACTTCTCGGCATGGACAGTTCTCAATACGCGGAGAAAGCTGTCACAGGTAAGGCAATGTTGAAATTAGTCTGGCCCAGCTGACATTAGAAGACCAAGTTCCTCAAATACCAAAACACACAACACTCAGGAATGCGGCCACCGTTTCGACAAGGTTTACAAGTGCGGTCTATATCAGGGTATCCTAACAGCCCTAATTGCTCGACGTTATAATAAAACAGTTCCATCACACATAATAAAGTTAAAGAGTAGTGCAATAATTATGTTGGAACATGGCCTAATAATATCTAGCGGCTAGAAATAAACTAAACTATTATGCTTATCTGGAATAGCTTCTACTGCTTACTGGGTATTAGAAGCAAAATAGCCCTACTCGTGAGCCCCCTTTGCCACTAGTAATGTTTACTCTTAGTACTCTACTCGTCTTTAGTCTCTTGAAATTAAACCCGTCTCAGCCGCTCAAGGCATAAAAAACGGATTGTCAATACATGATTTAACTAGTAACATCTCAGAATCCGACTTATAGTCACGCAAACCTGATCTGGTTTTAACCTTTATACCTTTAAAAAGCCAACTTAGTTACGGATAGTAGCTAGGTAGTTATAGCGCTATATAATCCCTATATGCGCCTCTGCTTATACAATAGATGCATGCTAATATATACCCATGTTGATGCAGCATTGAGAGAACTTGGTAGTTTGTATTATTATATAATGCAATCCTATCCGCAGTCCAGGAGATCGATACATATTGAAAAGAAGTGTCCAGGTATAATGCTTGCATAGTTTGTCAGGTCGGTGACGCGCTTGCATGGAATGTTCGTCATGACTGTGCGGTAAAAAGATGGCGTTACCCGGAATCGAACCGGGGTCTACACGGACCCGATGTGAACATTGACCACAACGTGTTGTACTGACCACTATCTGGAAGGACATTAGGAAATGCACTTGAAGATGGAGTTGGAAAGCAACCTACACTATAACACCGAACTGAGCTGATTTCTCAACTTGGATGGAGCATTTGGTGAGTTAACTTGATTTGGATCCCTGCCAAAGTCACCGATGCCAAACACAGGGAAACTTTAGATCTGCAATCCATCGAAGCATGTCCCTCCCTGATGAGGATCATGAGATGAACAGTTTGTGCTTCGCATTCCACCGCCAAGGCCTTGGAGCCGGCCGTCTTTGCTCATGCCGCAGCGCAGTTCGCAACTGACTGGGGGGGGCGCATTGTTCACAGCCCGCCGTAGTGTCTAACAGAAACAACTTGGCAGTACTTCATCAGACTAGGTTAGATGAGGAGGGAGTGGGATTGATTGGATCGCCCACCAGTACGAAATAGGGTATAGCGTAGCGTGTTACCATAGCCGCCGCCGCCCACCCGTACTTAGTATGCTTGTCGTTTCACAATGCGCGTTTCTCCATGGGTTGTTTACATCCGATTGGTGACACGTATCCGATGATTCCGATATAGTCACGTACCTGACTAACAAGGTAGCACAGCACCTCGGCCTGAGCCGAGCATGTGTGACCTATAAAGCGTCAAGACGGGGTATACTCGTCCACGTCTGTCTCCAAGATCTTCGCCAAGATCCGACCCCAGTCCCGGCGGTTGCGAGTAGATTGAGAACCAAACTCCTCCGCCCGCGGGCTGTGTAGGATCGCAAGTCGAGACTCGAGTCGCTCGCTCACGTCGATAAATACAGAAACAGCTGCCAGTTTCACCATGGTCTCTCTTCCTGTTCCCCAACACTTTTGCAGGTCTTACACTCTTTTCTCGAGCTTCACGCTTCGCTTCCACGTTCTTTCCTATCCAACTGTCGCCTTCACCGTGTGAAGCAGAGACGTCTATTCGGTTTTCCCTTTGATACCAAGCCAAGCCGCGGTATCACTACACATAGTACATACGTACACTTTTGACCCTTTTTGGCCCCCCCTGTTAAACAGACCTGTATACAAGATGTCTTCCTTCAAGAATACCGTCGCCGTTGTCGGCGCTTTTGTCACCACTGCCCTCGCCCACGGCACCGTCTCGAGCTTCACCACCGACGGTGTCAAGAACGACGGCTTCAAGCTTGAGTCGTACTACGCCAAGCAGCAGGGGCAGGCCATCCCCAAGGTCGCCGGCTGGTATGCCGAGAACCTCGATAACGGCTTCGTCGCCCCGACGGCCTACTCGTCCTCGGACATCAATTGCCACAAGAACTCGCTGCCCGGCGAGGCCACCGCCACGGTCGCGGCCGGCGGTACGATCGAATTCACCTGGACCACCTGGCCTCACGGCATCGGCCCCCTCCTGACCTACGTTGCCGACTGCGGTGCCGACTGCACCCAAGCCGACAAGACTACCCTCAAGTGGGTCAAGATCCAACAGACCGGCCTCGAGAACGGCAAGTGGGCTTCCCAGACGTTGATTGACAACGGCGGCGTGTGGCCGATCACTGTACCTGCCACGCTCAAGGCTGGTAACTACGTAGGTGCTCCTCCAGAGTCAAGACTCAAGACCGTCCTCTTCGGGTCGTCACTGACACACAGCTCCGGCTTTAGGTCTTCCGCCACGAGATCATCGCCCTTCACAGTGCGACGGAGCTCAACGGTGCCCAGAACTACCCCCAGTGCCTGAACATCGTGGTCACCGGTTCCGGTACCGAGCTGCCCGAGGGCACCCTCGGGACCGCCCTGTACTCGGCGAACGACCCCGGTATCCTGTTCAACGCCAACATTGGCATCACCGACTACCAGATCCCCGGGCCTGCTCTCTTTGGCAGTTCTGACTCGGCTCCGGCTCCGGCCCCGGCCCCAGACCCGGCCTCTTCCGCACCAGCTACCTCTGCCACTGCCACTGGCACTGCTAGTGCTGCTCCCACCACCATGGTGACCAGCACCAGCACCGGCTATCCCGCCACTTCCCCGACCAGCCCTTCCTCTTCCGGCGTCCAGATGTACGGGCAGTGCGGTGGTAATGGGTACACCGGCTCCACCACCTGCGCCGCGAGTACGTGCAAGGAGGTGAACCCCTATTACTCGCAATGTCTCTAGATGCACGGCCTATATCTGCTCTCCGAGGCACATTTGGCTGTATGAAGAATGAAGTATCAAGAAACTGTTCTACAGAGCAGACATAATGTCTGTTTACTTCGATCTGTACATATATTTAAGCTGGCATAAGATATGGTTACTAGGATTTGCTTGTACGATATTCCATGAGCACTGGCTATGTAGCATCATCCGTAAAGTCTCCCATGGTCTAACCCGTTTATTCTGACTCGCTGTGAAACCGTGATGTTGCGTACGGCAGAGGTCGTCTTCCTGTCGTCATTGACAGCCGCAAAGTTCATATAAAACGCCGGTCCAGGTTGCCTTGCCTCGGAGCCTTTCTTCCCTCGTCGACACATACAACCAGACTTCAGTGAACAAGTGAAAAGCACGGCACCGAAGCTATTCCAGCAGTATCACCGTATCACGCAAACTGCAAACATGACGTCGCCAGATTCCTCGTGCATACCCAATCTCCCATATCCTCCAGACCATCCATGTATACTATCTCTTCCCGACGTGCCGTGCCGTCAATGCCACTCCGGGCTCCCGTGCGTACCGGAGCTTGCCGAATCGCTAGAAGCTCTCGGTCCACCGTCCGAGAATGTGGAAAGCCCGTTTATAGATAGCCGGGCATAACCCAGCTCGCTTGCAGGCATGCATCTTTACCACCGTACAGGTTGCTAAGTGCTTTGCTTGCTCGTAACCGACCACGCCCCGCAAGCACCACCACCACGCAAACCGCCTTCCTCGTTACCAGCCGCATTCCACTTGGGACAGGGCATTTTGCTCGTAGGGATCATCGTCGTGGCCAAACACAGTTTTCAATAGACACCTGTGTTTTCACCAACAAGCAATAAGCTCGGTTGGCCCAATGGTAAGGCGTTCGACTACGACAGCCTCACTTTGCTAGATAATCGAGAGATTCTGGGTTCGAGCCCCAGGCTGAGCTGCTACTTTTGCTGTGCTGAGCAGTTTGTTCTTTTGTCCTGTAGTCGATAACAATGCACTCGGTTGACGGTACTGCCTGGTTTGTCAGTTGTCTGCATCGAAACTAGACACTTTTGCTTTTGTTCCATTTTCCAGTTTCAAGTTTTCAACTCCACGTACAACATCTAGGCAGGTTTGTCCCGAGACGGCACCGTGTCCCGCTCCGAAGTTGGACTCCGGAAGTTGACCTCCGCATCGCTAGACCCGGAACGGAAGGCGGATCAGTGCACTCCAGAAGAGCCCCGGTCGCGTGGCCGCTTTCGGGACAACAGCGTCTTTTATAGGCTGTGCATCGTACAGAGTTCCCGTTGTGTAACCCTCGCTCGGAGGAACCGGGAGGGCTGTCCTTGACCCCTTGCGAGAACAAGGGGCAATGCAGGTCCCAGGAGGCACTCATTCGCCGGGCCTGATTGATATCCGTGTACTGTACAGCGTGATTCGTCGGCTGCCCGGCTGATCGTTTCCCCTGGTGGCGATGCGGTGGCCATCTCTGGGGCGTTACGGAGGAATTCCACCACTACGGGGCATACGAGTGACAGCACTCCGAGATCACGTACATATCACGGCCAAGAACGCCCCCAGATCTTGTTTCCACGTTCCATCTCTCGCCATATCCCTTGGCACGTTCTCACACGATGCATCTACGCACGACCATCCCAGCCGCCCTCTGGGTCGGCGCCGTGTCCGCTCAACAACCCGCGTGGGCTCAGTGTGTGTCCATGCCGCAGACCCTCCACCGAAATGTACCAGCTAACCCATTTGCAGGCGGAGGCATAGGCTACAGTGGCTCAAGCTCCTGCGTCGGCGGATACGCATGCTCGACGATCAAGTACCCACGTCCCGCTGCCCCTTCCCAGACCGATATCACGATGGACCACCGGCTAACCGTGACAGCTCGTGGTACTACCAGTGCGTGCCAGGGACCGCGCCGGCGGTCCCTAGCAGCACCACCGCGGCAGCAACCGCCACGGCGACCGGGACGAGCACCACGGCCACGGCCACGATCACGACCCGGCCCGGCACAAGCACCACCACCACCGCCACCGCGGTCACGCCCCCCAAGACGCTCCAGTCGGGCTGGTACTGGATCCGCGCGGTGGAGGCGCCCAACTTCCACTCGTACCTGCAGGCGGCGCCGACGGCGACGCCCTCGCCGGGCCCGGGCGACGCGTACCTCTTGTCGCCGAGCACGGCGGGCCAGTTCACCATCGTGGACGGGCAGCTCGTGTACGACGCGGGCGGCGGGTCGCGGCTGTACATGAGCGTGGAGGAGGCGGCGGACAAGACGAAGCGGACGCTCGAGACGGCTTTCGCCGCGTCCGAGAACGCGTACGGCACCTTTGCCTTTCAGGGCGACACGGTGACCTGGACGGCGCCCGATATCACGCGGCCGAATCCGGCTGCGTGGCTCGTCTGCGGTACCGCGGGCCGGCTGTACATTAACACGGGTGCGTACGCGTATCAGACGCCTGCTGGCTGCTCGGACGAGACGGTGAGTTTTTGGATTTATTCTCTGTATTTTTTTATCGGGGGGGAGGGGTGTTTGTACAGGACAAGACGGTGCTGACGTGGAGGGACAGATACACTACTACGGCGGTGCGACGGCGGACCTTTGACGGAGCCGGAGCCGGAGTCGGAGCTGGAGATGGGGAGAGGAAGGATGATCGGTGCTCTTTTGGTGGAAATAGATGCCCAATCGATGGGATTTCGTGCTTCTTGTCCACGCGTGACGTGCCAATAGAAAAAGAAGAAGAAAAAACCTTCGCCTCCTCACGCCCACTGTGCGAACCTCTCCCATCCCGCCGCCGTGACAAGAACCCGCGTCAGGTTACGGTCCAGCGCCGCCGCGATCTCGTCTATCGCCCGGCTCCCGAACCGCGCCATGGTGGCGGCCGGCCGGTCGAACTCGAAGACGACGCGCCCCTCCTCCTCCTCCTCCTCCTCCTCCTCCCGCAACAGCACCCGTATGGGCGTGTACAGCGCCGCGCCGGCGTCGTGCTGGGCCATCCTGGACGCCGTTAGCGGGTTGCCGAGCTCGTACTGGGGCCGCCTTCAGCCGCCGGCCCTGCAGGCGGAGCAGGCTGCCAAAGTCGCGCGGCGGGTGGACGAAGCTGCTGAGCGTCGGCAGGGCCTCGAGCGCGGCGAGCGCGCCGTCGAGGTCGTGGGCCGCCAGCCGCTGCAGGAACGTCGTGTTGAGAGGCGGTACGGCCGCCTCGAGGGCCAATTTCGCGGCGTCGAATGAGGTCCTGCAGGGGATGGTGCAGTGCTCTTGGGTGCATGGGCGGTCACGCGGCGGTGGCGTCGCGGATGGGGTGGTCATGGGGGGAGTACGGGGTAGATGCCCTAGAGCTGAGCCTGGGAAGGCCAGTACAAGGCGACAGACTGCGAGGATCAAAGTCGGGGACCTCATGTCTGTACAACGGCTTGGGCTGTTGCTCTCAGCGAGGTAGACAAGCTTGGAGGGGGGGTATCAGTGAGTGAGATTGAGGGCCGCTTCAGAAGAGACGAGACAGCTGACATTACTCCGCAGAGATCACTCTGTCGGGCCCTGGCCGGTGGCTCTGAGTGGGTACGGTCGACGGAGTAACTAAGCACATGTGTTCGGTGTGAATAACTACTACTCTATGATTCGCGGATCCCTGTAGACTGTCGTACAGGATCAAGTTGCCGTACACATAATACGGGGCCCCTGAAAAGATAGGGGTATCGGCGGTGCCCCCGACTTCAACCCCTGACTTGAACTCCTGGTGTCACGATAGGTCTCACGCAAACTGCATAATCAGCGCATCGGAAACATCATGTGTCAAGTGACTAGAAAGGCCATCCGCGAGTGGTCGCGCTCACGCCGTGGCGCATGTCACTTCGCACCGAGGCCCAGCTCCCGAATAAAGATATCTGCAGCCTTCTCGCCGATAGTCAGCGCCGTGTTGTTCGTGTTCGCGCCCACGTTCTCCGGCACGATACTCAGGTCCGCGAGCTTCAGCCCGCTGAGGCCATGCACGCCCAGCGTCTCGTCGACCACGCCCTCGGCCTCCCTGGGCGCCATCTTGCACGTGCCCAGCGAGTGCCACGTCGTCTCGACGTTCTCGCGCAGCCACTGCTCGATCGCGGCGTCGTCCTCGGCCGTGTACGCGAGGTCCGCCTGGACGTCCGGCGGCGGGCCGTCGGTCTCGACGCAGCCCGCCTCGGACCCCGAGGGGAACCGGGGGTGGCCGACGGCCAGCTCGCCCCGGTACGTCTTCATCCGCCGCATGATCTCGCGCTGCTTCTTGTACGCCCAGATCTGCTTCTTGACGTCGAGCTCGCGCGCGTCGTTGAAGAAGCCCACGTCAAAGTCGAGCGCGCTGCCCATGTCCGGGCCGGTGATGTGCAAGTGGCCGCGCGAGTAAGGGTAGGCCGTGTACGGTGCCGCGGTCATGTACTGGCCGGGCGGGATGCTCGACTGATCGCCGAGGAAACTGTAGGCGGAGCGTTAACGGGCTGTGTAGTGTAATGTAGCCATGTCAGAGAGAGGGGAAGAGTGGGAGTGGGAGAGGGAGAGAGAGAGAGAGAGAGAGATCGTTTCTCTCACCATGAGGCTATTCCAAGCAGCATCAGCGGCTTCTTCGGCACGTTTTTGAAGTCGGCATCCCAAGCCTTCTGGAATTCCGGGCCGAGCGATGCGACCTCCTCGTCTGTCGGGCGCAACTTGAGACAAGCGTCGATGCCGTTCCATCCGAGAATCTTTTCCTTGCTCTGCATCAAGGATGCTGCGTCCAATCGGCCGCTCAGCAGCCCATCCATCGTGTCTTCTGCCTCCAGACTCGTGCGATACGGGTATAGCATAAGATGGTGGTCTTGGTAGTCGTGGCCAACACCCGGCAGGTCAGCGACCAGAGGGATACCAGCGCGGTCGATAATCTCTGGACGTCCCACGCCGGACCTCTCGAGTACCGACGGCGTTCCACAGGCACCGCACGACACCACCACCATCTTCCGCGCCTGTACGGTGCGGGTCGGGGCTTGACTGAGGCCGATGGAGGTCTGGAAGTCGGGATTGGGCCTGTACTCGACCCCGACGGCTCTGTTCCCGTCAAAGAGCACGCGCACGACCTGCGACTCTACCACGACGTGGAGGTTCGCGTGGCCGCCGCCCTGGAGCTTGGGGTGGAGGTAGGTGTGGGCAGTATCCTGGCGCTTGCCCTCGGGCGAGACGTAGCGCAGCCACCGCGAGACGCCGTTGTTGCTGTCCAGGTCTTGCAAGTCTTGGATTTCCGGATAGCCGACCTCCTGTACGGCCTGGACAAAGTCGTTCTCGGACTTGAGGCTGCGGAAACCGCCGTCGGAGACGTGTATGGGCCCGTCCGACCCGTGGACCTCTTTGTCACCAGGGCCATGGTAGGTCTCGAGCTGGATCATGTGAGGGCGAGCTTCGGACAGTTTGCTTTGGGGGACAATGTCAACGGGAGATGCTCACCTTTCTCATAAAGGGCAAGAGTTCGTCGCTCGACCAGCCAGGCGTGTTCCATGAGTCGTAATCTGGCCGCTGCCCCCGCGTGTACATCATGAAGTTGATGGACGAGCCTCCTCCCAGCATACCGCCCGATGGGACGATGGGCTCCCGGTCGGCAAGCTGCGGTGCCTTGTTTCCCTTATAGAATATGGCAGACTTGCTGGTGGGCAGGAGGTTCTGCAAGAAAAAGACGGGATTGACGACCGTCGGGTCATTGTAGTTGTTCCGGCCGCCCTCGATCACCAGGATGGACAGTTTCGGATCGGCCTCGGCCAGGCGGGCGGCGACAATGCAGCCGGCCGTTCCTCCTGCAAGTCATCAGCAGGGAATAGGGGGAGGGGGGGATATCGGTAGAGAAAAATGAACTGATCTCATTGGGCACGTCTTGTCTTACCTCCCGCAACGATCACGTCCACCTCGTGGAGATCTTCCACAAGCTTGTTGTACAGAGGCATGGTAGGCAGTGTATGATTTGGGTCCTGGGATGAGAAGAGGTGCAAACTCTCCCAAACCTGAACTCGGTGCTTTTTATGCTTGCTTCGAGTCAGCCTGCACTGTAGGTACGGACAGGACTGTATGGTAGGTATAAGAAAGTCCAAACGTGTCGCCGATCTGCGACTCGCGGGTACCCCTCAATCGCTCTTGTGTCAAGTGACAGATTCGTTGGCCCAGCGTGCTTGGAGTATGTGGCCTTACGTAGGACTGTGCAGTAGATTCCGATCTTGCTTATGTCGTGTGACACTCTGCATGAGCTCACCCCAGCAATCACATCTTCTCTTGTCCATAAATGCGGAGATGTGCGCCTTGGTTTCCCCTCTTCTGGTATAATTGATGAGGACTAACTACCTACTCGTGTCGGCGAGTAAACGACTAGGATAAGTTACAGGGTAAGTATGGTACTTAGTAAGGTCAATCCGAGTAAGGCCGTCCCGAGGAAGACCATCCTTTAGTAAGTCCCTCCTTGTCAAGGGGCTCAGCTGCGAGCGGGTCTCCGGCTTTCTGGATGTACGCAGGGGTGATGGTCAAAAAGGGGCCAAGACTCGACGACATGGAATAATTTTAGGAGACCAAGTCACCTTTTTTGAGCTCTACACGCCGCGACCTGTCAGCCTGCAAGTCTCTCCTCCACCGGCAGAGAGCATCTTCATCCACGCCCCGGCGGCCCCGCCGCTTCCTACTCTCCCCCCTCCTCCACTTCACATCCTCATAGGCTCATACACAGGCGGCAAATCCTCCGGCACAATCTCCACACTCGGCAACCGCGTGTACTCGGGCAGCGGGACACTGCTGCAGATCAACTCCTCCCCGCGCGCCTCCTGGGCCGCGTACGCCGGCGGGGTGGCGTCCTCGCTTCCCCCTGGCCTTCCTCCGACCCGCGGGGGACGGCCTGCAACTGCAAGGGGCGCGATGTTGGCCCGAAGAGCGCCATCCAAATTCCGGCGAGCCGCAGGAGTTCGTCTCTCGGCAGTCCATCGACATCCTCGTCCGGGTACAGAACCGCTAATCCGGCGAGCGTGCCGATCAGGAAAGCGTGCAAGTCGTCTTCGTCGAGGACGTTGTCGTTCCACCACCGCAAGAGGTGTCCCATGTCTCGCTCGTCCTCATCGTAGGGTGCTTGCCTGCTGGCGTCGTAGAGAAACCCGACCGCCCCGACCCAGGCGATGAGGCGGAGGAGGACATTTGCTTCGTTGACGGCGGGGGTGGCCGATGGCGGCTGGGGCTCGCCGGGGTTGTCTGTTATCCATGCGTTATGGGGCTGGACGCCCGTCGGGGTTGGCGAAAATGGATGGGATGTAGATGCGTGATCAGCTTGGACAGGGGGGGCGGTGGACTGCAAGGTTGTGGCCGCGCAGCGGTTGCATGTGCAGCGCCTCATGGCGGAAGGCACGACTTTTTCCGAGCTCTGGCTTTCGAGGTCCAGGGTTGGTTCGGTAGAGGAAGGTTTGGTCAGAGAGTAAAGGCAAGGCAGTGAGTGAGGATAGTTCATGTGCCGAGAAAGCAAGAGAGTGAGTGAGTGAATAGTGTTTTCAACGACTTATATAACCGCTTTCACCAAACCTTTGCTGAGATGACTCGGGCGTTTCGTGCATAATAGCCTCTTGAAGGCCCTTGTCTGTTTGATACAGTGGCATTGTTCCACGATCCAATGTAGCAATTGCATATTTCATGACCTTTTTTTGTGTGCCATCCTCCATCAAAGGATAGTCGTGTTTGGATTACTATAGGGGAGGGGGTCATTAACAAACCCCCTATGTTGGCCTCTGGCAGAATTCCTTTGTCGAAACCCACCATTCTCACCCGATAAGCATACAGCGCCAGCTAGCCTCTTCGGCTTGCGCAATTTCAAGGCAAACCCGTCCCATTGTTGGGCTATCATGAGTCCCGAGGACTAGTGACTGGGCTCCTTGTAGAGGGGGGGGTTGTAGTAGGACCTATGGGGGTGACCTTGAGCAGGCGTCGAAAGGAGACGAAATGCGAAACAGAGGATTCGGCAGAAGCCCAGTTCTGCTTCTGGTAATGACAAGGACAAAACGCAAATAAAACGAACCTTGTGCTGTCGAATGTTGGATGACGAAGACTGGACCAGCCAGAGGCATAGATACGAGCTGGTGAAACCCAAAAGACAGTTGACCGATACGATAGCAAGCAACCCCAGTTGCCCTTTCAACTCGAATGTTGAACAGAAACACATTCCTTCGCGCCGTCACATCGTGGGGTTGAGAAGAGAGGAGACGAGAGACCATCGGAATCTTCGCATTGGTGTAACAAGATTCCCGGCGATGCTTCATATCCATCGAGTCGTGAGAGTCGTTATCGTTACATGTAATTTCCATCATATGTTCCAGTCCCCGCGCTTCATTCGACATCCATCGTGGTATATAACATGCTCATCTCAAATCCTGTTGGCTCTCTTTCATTCCCCAAAACGCCGATTCCATCCACCCATCTCTTGGTACACAGGTGTCAAGACTTAGACGTAGGTGCGTCGGTGAGAGTGCGAGCTGCGGCGGCTGTGGGGGCTGCGGCTCGAGCGGTGACCGTGGCGGTGGTAGTGTGTCTCGCGGTAGTAGGACTTGCTTCCGCGGGCCGCAGGCTCACGGTGATCCCGGTGGAACCAGGCGAGGATGGCGGTGAAGAAGAACATGATGGCATTCATGATGCCGAAGGCGAAGCAGGCCTTGAGCATGGCGCATGTCTTGTCGGTCGACGCGTCGACGCCGTTGACCGAGGCGGACCCGAAAACACCAAAGCTGATGTCGTACGAGCTGCCGCGGCGGATGGCGGTGCAGTCAGCGTCCGAGATGAAGCGCAGGTACCACACGGCAGCGATGAAGGCGCCCATGAAGCCGAGGTCCATGACGGTCACGAGAATGGCGTTGGTCGAGGACCGGTGGTAGCTGAACAGCGTCACAATGGCCCAGGCCAGGGCGATGACCGAGACGATGAACAGGACCAGGATGTAGTTGGGCGTGAGCAGGTTGTTCACGACGTAGCCGTTGACAAAGTAGGCCAACATGCCCATTGTGGGGATCTATTGTTTTGGAGTGTTTGTTTAGTGGACCGTCCTGATCGTGAGCTGTCGCAGTCGCAGCAGCGTTGGGATGCGATACAGTCGATCCGTTCGCCATGAACGGATGGAAGCATCGTGTCGCAATGCGCTGTCGCGACAAGCGATGGGAATGACGAAAGAACTTACCAGTGTCAAGATCTGCATGATGCGCCAAAAGGCGAAGAAGACGGCGAACATCATTCTGAAGAATTTAGTGTCGAGTCTCGTCGGCGTTATTACGAGTAACGTTAGAGGGGTGGGCGAGATGGAGCGACTACAGTCGAGGGAGCTGACGGGGAATAATGGCCGTCTTATGGTTGCTTGCGAAGACAGAGGGATGAGCTGAGGAGGAAGGGCTGCGGTTGGGTATCAAGGCCTGGGGGTGGGGGGGGTGTGTGGGATCTTATGTGGAAGAAGATCTCAGTTGCAGGGAACGACAAACCAGGGTGTTTCCCGGTTTTGCAACGTGACAGAGCGCTGCTCTGCTGTCAGGGCGTTCTTTTCTGTTCCTGATGCGACGTCGGACACGCACGTCTGGTCTGGTCTGGATGAACAGCCGGAAAAGAAGGTTGTCTGCGAATAAACAATTTCCGTGACGACAACAGGGCAGCACCTTGTTTACCCGTGTGATGACGTTGGCGATCAGCGGTGAATGTTGCCCAATGGAGCTAAAGAGCCTGGGGGTGGGCGGTCTTGTTTCCTGATAGTGGCTGGTGTGTGAGTTGGTGTGCCGTGAGTCCGTGATGGTGGTCAGAAATCCAAGATGACTGCGATGAGCGAGTTGCGTAACTAGTTATCCGTAGGCACTGCGCTGGGAGGAAAACAGGGACTGAAGACGTGCAAGTTGGACTTCGAGGTGACGAGGTGGCCTTGAGGCTTTTGACTCGAGCTCACTCGGAAAATATCGCGGGGGTTGGGTTTGACTGGAGAAGGACGGGGATACCCGTACTTTGAAACAACATGACATGAAGTAAATAGCGGGGGTTGGGGTTTTTTCCATCAGCTTCACTTCAGCAAGCCTCGAGTTTCCATACTCCTTACTCCGTACGATAACGACGGTGCTTATGGACAACGTGACGGAGTATGGGGAGTTAGTCCTTCGAGTGGCTGCTGGCTGGCTGCTGGCTGGCTGCACACGCCAAGAACCCATTCGCTGAGGTGCGTCATTCCAACCAACTCAAGGGTCACCTGCATACAGACGACCACCTCCCGCCAGCGAGTGTCACCAAGCTTTGAACCTTCAGGTACCCAGATACCTTGCTGAGGTCCCCAACGCATCGTGATGCCCCGATTTCTCAGCTGATACCCGTTCCGTGAGTATGCCAGTGTCAGAATCGCCATTCGTCACGGGTAGGCGCACACAAAGCACAACCGAGTCCCCCCCCATCTTGTTCAAGATCGGGCTGTTGCCGAACACCAGGATCGAGTAACCAGAGCAACAACCCCAACGCCAGCCCATAGAGACGGGAACTTCCCGAAAACCTCCACCATGAAAAATATGGGACTAGTTATTAAGGTACCTGCCTAACTTACTGTGTAACTACTCCGTACGGATACTTTACTAGTGACGATCTAGCATTTCGCATCCATCGATCCACCCCAGTCAGTTATCGGTCCATGCAAAGGACGACATTGGAGAAAAGTGAGGTCGTTCGTATGCAGCTATGCCCTTGTTCGTTATCTGCTCTGGTGGTATAGAAGCTAAGCTAGGTTCAGACTGACCGGAGTCAGTTAAATGCTAGTAATGATATTCTGACCCTACTAGGGTAGCTCCTGCCTTATTATATACACCACATATATAAGAGACTACCCCTAGTCTCTCTTAGGCTTTATTAACACCTTTAGATATCGCGTCGTATATAGTATCTGCTCCGGAGATCCCTCTCGCAGCACTTACTTGTATGCTTTATCTTATCCGATCTAGAACCTCCTTCCTATCCTTATCCGTAAGTACCCTAACTCGGGTTAATTAATCTATAAGTCCGGTAATTCCGTTCACGCCGGTAATTGCTAGTAATACGTCCTATACCTTCTAATTTAGACCTCTTAGATTCGAAGTATAATACTTTAGTTTATCGGCTAAGCCTATAGCCTTATTCTATACCTTTTCTGCCCTGCCCTAAATAGATCTAGCGGTTTCCTTAGGATATTCTTCTCCGACCTTAACGAGGATAGTTATTATATCGGATACTATTAGGTCCTTAAGTTCTATAAACTTCTATAGTCTATTCTGAAACCAGAATTAATTAGTACTAATATCGTATATACTATCTCGTCCCTCGGATAGTCTTCTATTATAAGTGGCCTTAAGTATACTTATTATACTTCGAATAGCTCGGAGCTTTATCGTAGCGTAGTCTCCTAGCTTAATTAGCCTCTCTCCCCGATTTTCTCTAATATAGGCCGATCTATCTTAGCGTATATCTTCTTCCTAATATCCTTTTACGTCTTTAGCCCGATCTTAGTCTTTACTTTACCCTTTTCCTGCCCAGAGGGTAGGTAGTAGCTCTCTAATTTTATTATACTAGACTTGCTTATAGACTATTATCTAGTACTAATATTCTATTTCTTAATCGCGCGATAATTAGCAGATAATAAGCTTAACGCTTTCTTAGTTAGGAGGATATTCGTCTTATATATTAATACTAGTCTATATTCGCTTAGGACTAATATTTTCCTATTACTCTTTATAAAGTATCCTTCCTAAGTTAGAGGTAATAGTTTTATACTAACGAGCTTCGTTAGAAGACTAACTTCCCTTAGGATCTTTTTTGGTAGGCTTGTTGCTGTTATTGTCTCTGTTGTATTCAGGTACTACGGAGCTATGGAGTTGAGTATGTGGTGGCCACCAATTGTGGCGCCGTCGGCCCACAATTGGTGCCACGGTTAAGGCGCAGTTATCTAACCAATAGCGGGGCCATTGGTCCCCAATAGTGCTACCTATTAGGCCTTTGCCTAACAATCTCCCCCCCGGCGGGAGATAACTGCGTCTCTAAATATAGCTACTATATATGTGCCTCTTCTGGGCTTTTTAGCTCTCTCGTGAGCGTGAGCAATCTATTTCTATTAATATATCGGGGCTATCGTTTATTTGCGCCCGTTTATTTCCTGCTATCTAGTTATAAAGTTAATTCGTGCTAATATATCCTGCTTTGCCTCGTCTTAGTAATAGCCCTGTTCCCTTATATGTTATGCTCGATTAGTGCCTCCTTTATAGAGAGTAACCTCGTTCTATTCTTGCCTTCGTATGCTAGCCTTCGTTATCTTTTATTTCCCGTAGTTATTATTCTTCGTTAGGGCCCTACTCACGGGACCCCCTCGTGTGCCGCTTCTCCTTTCCTTTTCTATAGCTGCGTATATAATCCTAGGCGTCTGCCTCGTCCTCGTTATCGTCACTATCTTCCGTCCGCGATCTCTTGTTTGATATGCGCGGGTTATTGCCCAGCAGTAATTGTCTAATGCTTTATCTGGGGCGGCGCGGATTAAATACTTAGGTAGGTATAGTTAGTAAGAGGGTCTACGATAGGGAGGAGGACAGGATTAGAGTATTACGCCACAGGTCTAATAGGACGGGGGATTGGCTAAACGAGGGTTATATAGGCTATTAGAATAGCGAGGGCGTTAGGCGTTAGATCGCCACTGTTACTATATCTTAGATTCCTTTATAGAAATCCTGTCCTCTTAGGATTGCTAATAGGGCTTCGCGTATAATCTCTGCTATCTGTCCTTAGGTTACTAGGTAACTAATTGCTAAGAGGATTTTGCTATTAATTGTGGTCTGGACTGCTAGGGCTCTAAACTCGACTGCCACTGCCTCTGTTATCGTGTCTTTTGTTAGCGTGTTATGTGTGGCTTATGTGTAGTTAGCGATAGTCTCGATATTATCCCTAGTAAATGCGTTTTTCTCTAGTTCCGCGATTCTTTTAGTTATTATTACGATTCTAACTTCCAGCGCTACGTTTTTCTCGCGTAGGTCTTATACCTCGTCCTTAGCCTTGTCTGCCGTGCTTACCTTACTTTATTTAGATACGGTTTTTAACTGTTATCTTATAGACTAGCGTCTTAGCTAGCTAGGATTAGGTTTGTCTTGCTTAGTTAACGTTTTGATGTTAGGGATATGTTAAATCTGGGACTATAATAGTCTTTATAAGATTCTATAAACCTACGGACCTTAATAGGTCTAATAAGCTTATAGTACTGCTACGTAATATAGGGCTTTTTACTAGGTCTGGCTGTTATATTAGATAGCTAGAGGTGCTGCAGGCTTACCCTGCAGCTACCCTGGACCGGATTTTGTCCACGGCTAAGTACGTGAAAAATGTGCAGGACCGGATCACTTTTTGGTGGTTGTGAGTCGCGTTTTGCAGAAACGCTGCGAAAATCTTTTATCGGAAATTCGTTTTTTGCACTTGAAGCGGCTGAGCCGGGTTTTGACCCCAAGTGGGGTCTCCGGGTCCTTGTAGGGAACTACATAAAACATTCAAGCAATTCAGACAACGTACCACAACGATATTAAGATACTACACCTAAGTGAAGAGGATTAACAGCGCGCGTTACTGCTATCAAAGAGAGACTGCGTATAGAGGTATTAGGGACCAAGACCCCTACTTACTTTTAATAGGATATCCTCGCTATCGTCGTCCGAGCTAATCTTATATACGTCGGACTCGGCGATATTATATTCTATCTCTATTACGTCGAACTTTTTATCTTCCTTATCTATTAAGCCGTCGTACTCGGGCATATCTCTTATTACTATTCTTTAGATTAGGTTATTTAGGTCGGTATATCCTACCCCTCCGAATCGCTTTACGTAGGCTTTCCAGAACGGTGGGATATTCCTCTCCCCTAGTAGTATAAGTAGCTAGATAAGCCCGCAGTTACGTATATTTGCGTACGTTCTAGTTAGGTATATACCTAGGCCTTCGTCTTACGATCCGTTATATCGAATAGCCTCTAGCGCGTTTCTATTTAGCTATCTAAGGCCTTTAAGCTTTACTATACTTCGCTACTTAGTTGCTTCGCCCGCCTTAAAGATTTTGTTAAGATCTTCTTTAACTGCTCTAATAAGCTTATTATCTAATAGCTATGCTATCGGCTATACCTCTATAACTAGTAGTTTTACCGTTACCTTTATATTATAGTTTATACGCGGTAGGTTATTCTTAAGTAAGGCGACCCAGTATTATCTGGGGTTATCCTAGGCTTTTAGGTTATCGAAATCCTTCTTATTATTATTACTAAGCTTCGTGTTTATAAGGGAAATATTTCTGCGCCTCGCGGCGCCGTAGAAGTTAGCGAACTCGTTATCTGGAATATTCTTTAAGTACTCCTAAATCTCTCCTCTATAGTCGAGGTTACTTACGAGCGCCTTACGCTCTTACTTAGTAACTTAGCCGTTACCGCCGAAATCGAATAAGTCGAAGTGGCTTTTAGCTGGCGGAGCTGCTCCTCCGGCTATTATAATATCTTTTATTAGCTGTGGTTAGTTAGGTTAGGATAGGGATATATTAGCTTCTCTCCCTTTATAGCTGGGGTTCTTATTAGTTAGGTAGTTAAAGTCGTATAGGGTGAATATAAGCTTTATTCCTTATAAGGTGGTTATAATTTCTTATCTACTTAGGTTTCTATACGCGTATCGCGGTTATTTTATGTTATTAATATTATACTAGTTAAGGGAGTTGGAATTTTCCTGCTATTTTCCCTATCTCTATTAGTTAACTGCCTCGTTAAGCTTTGCTACCGTCTATTCTAGCGCTTATTACTTTCTCTATTATCTAACCGCTTCGTTTAGTCTTGCTTATATTTTATCTTCGTTATACTAATATCTATTAATATCTAGGTCGCTATCTTCGAGTTTATAAGGGTTATTTGCTTATCCCTCGATTAATTCTTTAGCTAATAATTTAAGCGGGTAGTTGTCTTATATTATATCTAATACTAATACGAGGTTTGCTAGGTCGATTATACTGCACCTTAGGAGCCCGTCTTAGTTTTGCTCCTATACCGCTCTTCTTCTATTAGTTAAGACGTTTTCGATCCTTCGTAGCGCGATATTGCTTTCTATATATACTACTGCGTTTCGTGCTAATTACTCTATTAGTTTATAGGGATTTTATATTAGGCTAAATAAGAACTCCTTAGTTAATAGCGCGATAGGGCTATTATTATTACTAAATCCGTTTCTTAGCAGCTGCTTTGCCTACGGCTTTAAGAGCCTTATCTCGTAGTATATACGGAATACGATATCTAACGGCTGCTATCTGGTAGGCTATATACTCGCCTTGCTATCGCCGCCCGAGGAGTCTTCGTTATCCGAGATACTAATAATTATCTTAGGCGATACTCCTTATTCTCTTAGTATTTATTTATCTTTTACGTCGTATCTAGTTATTTCCTCTTCTAACGACTAGGAGCTATTAGCCTCGCTTTCTCTTTCTATACGTGCTTATTACTAGTTCTAGGATACTTATTCCTATAGGTGTATTTATATTTATTCTCGGGTATTTATATTATAGGTTAGTATGTTCGTTATTATCTATTATTTTTGCACGTAGTTAGTGTTCTTTTATTATAGCCTATATTAGATTAGTATATATAGGTACAGTTTGTACTGTTTATTTTTATATGCGTTAGGTTTTCTTATACGGTGTATTATTATTATAGTAATTATTATTATTGCTATACCTTCTAAAATCTTTTATAGTCTTCGTTATTTGGCGGACGCGTTCTGCGCGCGTCTTTCGAGTTCTTTGCGCGTTAGTAGCTCGATAACGAAGTTTATTCTTAGGGCTTAATTCTTTTCTTATTATTCTCTCTTCTCTTATCCTTATTTTCCTGCTCGTAGCTGTTTAGGTAGTCGGCCTCTTTTACGTTTTAGTATTTCTTCCGCGTTTACTATATTAGATTTATTTATAGTAATTCCCTACTCCTTATTTTCTTCTATCGTTATTTGCTATATTAGTTTCTCTTTTAGCTTAAGGTCGTTAGTTATAAGCGGGTGCTTGCTATTATATATTATTACCGCTTCGGCCGTATTTCCTATTAGCAGTGCTCTTAGGTACTATTCGTCGAATACTAATAAGAAGTCCTTCTATCTAACGAGGTATTATAGTTCTAGCACCCCGCCTACTTTCGTTACCCTATAGTGTAGGAGCTTGTCGATCTCGAATAAGTACTAGTCTTCGTCGTCGTCTTAGACTATTACTCTGCCTAGTTATAGCCTTGTTTATCCGAATAGGTTACCGCCTTTTAGGCACGGGTATAGGTGTGCTACCGATACTACCTTATATACTTTCTACGATCTTAGGAAGTTAAGTTCGTATGCTAGGTTACCTATTCGCTTTACTACCGTTAGTAGTCTAACTCTTTATTATCCTAGCTTACGCGATATTAGGCCGGGCAGTTTATATCCCTTATATATAGGCGTAGGTATACCTCGTCTCCTACGTTAAACTCGTGGTATCTTCGTGTCTTATTATATTAGATTTTTATCGTGTCTGCGGCGTATTCTAGGCTCTGGTATACTTTATACTAGTATAGCTGCCTTAGGGTTTCGAAGTCTATTTATCTTTCCGGTACTTCGAGGATTAATAGGATACCTTTTAGCTTATACCCGTATACTACCTCGTTTAGTAATCTTCCGAGCACCGAGTTAAAGGCGTTATTAAAGTTGAATTATATTGCCGGGATAATAGCTACCTATAGGGCGTCTAATATTATATAATAGTATCGGATCGCTATCTCGATATCTTGGTTTATTCTTTTACTCTATCCGTTTATCTAGGCGTGGTATCCTGTTAATACTGCCAGTTTTATACCTATTCTTATTTATAGTATTTGCTAGAACACTAATATAAACTTTGGGTCTCTATCTAATATTACCTTGCTTAGCACTCCCATATTATATAGCAGTATTATCCTAACTATAAGGTTAGCCTATTATTCGGCCGTATATATTATATTACCCGGTATTAGAACTTTCTGCTTTAAGTGCCTACAGGTAATTATTAGCAGGGCGTTATACGTGTCTTGCCCTAGCACTATCTATATTATTCCCTTAGATAGGACTTCTGGCAGTGCGACGATAAAGTCCTATACGAGAACGTCGAAAGGTTTTATCGGGGACTCGTTTAGCTTAAGTAGCCCTATCTTTTTAGTCCTATCTGTTTTAGTTAATAGGCATAATAGGCAGTGCGCGACGTAGTTATTAATTAGTTTTATTAGTCCTAGTATCACGAGCTATCGTAGTTCGTACGCTATCCGTTTCGGGCCGAAGTAATATTAATCGTCGTATACTATATATAGTATTTCGTCGACGCAGCTTCTTAGTATATAAAGGTTATCTTCGCCGTTATATCGTTTATATAGTATTAGGCCCTTATCGTTTAGCTAATATCTAAATCCTGCGGGCTCGTATTTATTAGCTAATACTTCCTCTCGTTTTGCTAAGTCGTCTTCTATTAGAGTCGTAGATAATTTGGCGTTATCTTATTTAAGTTTCGCGAGCTCTGCCGCCTTTAGTTTTTTAGTCTCGAGAACTCGTCTACTAGCTTTTTCTACTTACGGTCTATTATATATCCTGCGACGATCTTATCTATCTATTCGGGGTCTGCTTGGATTATAGTAACTGCTAGGTATCCGAAGTCCTTCGTTATATCGTCTAAGACTAAGTCCTATTCGTTATTTCTAATTACCTCGTCCTTTGGGTTGCTTATTATTAGTAGCCTTAAGAGTACGTCTAGTACTAGGTTAATCTTTCCGGGTATATATCTAACGTCTAGCTTAAACTATAACAGGTATATAGATACCGTTATTAGTCGGGGGTTATTTTTAATAATATCTACCGATCGGATATTTATCTATTCTACTACTCCTTTCGATACTTAGTAGTCTATTAGGACAACGACTAGCTAGTAGCACAATTATATCTAGATTCGTCTATTTCGGCAGACCTATACTAGGCACGATACTTTAAGTTCTGTCGCTAAGTATTTAGCTTCGGCTTTTATTAGTATTTTGCTTATAAATATAATAGGTTTAATAGTATCGATTATAATCTTCTTATTATCCTATACGTCGTAGATATAGAATATTATTACGCCGTATCCTCGTTCCTATAAGGCGTCGAGTTTAATAAATATTAGGGCGTTAGGGTCCTAATATATAAAATAGCTTACTTCTATTAGTTAGTTTTATAGGATATAAAACGCCTCTATCTCCTTTTCCGTTAGTTCGAAGGTTAGCTTTAACGTCTATCGTTTACGTCCCGACGCGGTTTTAAACTTCTTTCCTTCTTCTCGTCCCTTTACTAGGAGTACCGTTTTCCTATCTTATAATAGTGCTAGCTTTTATTTATACTATAGGATATATTATACGAGGAAGCTTATTAGTCCGATATATTATTCTAATCTTTCGAGTATATTTAGTATCTTTAGTTTTGCGATAGCCTCGACTTGTTCTTCTATTATCGATATTCCGAATCCGTCGATAAGGAATCCTAATAGGTATACGGATAGGTATCCAATAAAAGATTTCTTTAGTAATAGTGCTAGCCCGATTTCGTCGAACCGTTAGAATATCCTTATTAGGTTATCGAGGTGTTGCTCGGCGTTATCTAAGAATATTACTATATCGTTAATATATACTTTAACGAACGGTAGGTTTTTAGTTCGTTAATCTAGGAATCGTTAGGCGAAGGCTAGACTATTCCTAAATCCTATTAGTACTACGTTAGAGACTTCTAATCCTTTTAGTAAGATAATTATTATTCTATCCCTATACCTTTCCGCGACTAGTAATTAGTAGAAGAACGCGGAGCCGTTAACGATAATTATAAACCTTTTACCCCTTAGGTTAGCTATAATCTCTTACTATAATAGTAGGGGGTATACGTCTAGGATAACTAGCTTATTAATCGGTCTTAGGTCGATAACTACTTTTCCTTTTCTTTTTCCGGCTACGATTCGCTATATAACGAATAATAGGGACCCGAATAGTATTAGTTTCTATATTTATTCGAGGCGTCCTCCGTTATATATTCCGTCTAGGATTTCGTCTGCTACTTTTCTCTCTTCTAGGCCTAGTAGGTAGGGTTTAGCTAATATCTTATAGTCGGCCTAGTCCGGGCGTAGTTCCACTATTATTTTCTCGTCTTCTAGGAGGTTAATAATGCCTCTATCGTGCTAAAGCACGTCGAACTCGTTTACGATCCTCTTCGCTTATCTTACGAAGTCTCTATCCGCTGCCGCTATATATACTCCCTATAATAAGACGATTTCTAGTACGTTATTTAGCTTCTATACTCCTAGCGATAGTATTCTTTTATCGCTTCTAATCTTTATCCTATAGACGGTCTTATATACCTCCGTTATATCGAACTTATCGTTCTTAAGCACGCTATATATATTATCTATTATATCGAATTCGCTTGCGAGCTAGTATAGGTCGTGTTATATCTCGTTATACTCGTTCTCCGGGGCATTATTAATTGCTACGGCTACCTTAGCTATTATTACTTTCTCCTATAATACTAGTATATAGTTGTCGTCGTTATACTCTTCGATTCTTCCGATTCTTTGGTTTCTTCGGAGTTTTACCGGTTACGCCGTGTCGTTAACGTATATAGCTACCTTATTCGTGGTTCTTATTAGTAGGTAGTTTTAAATTCCTCCTTATAACGCTATAAATATATAGTTATATTACGAGCCTAGCTCGTTTATTAGTAGGTCTACGTAGTAGACTAGGATTTGTTATATCGAGTTTAGCGGGATTATTATATTATTTCTTACCGTTACCTTTCGGTTTATTCTTAATTTAGGTCTAGTATATTCGATATTAGTAGTGAAGTCTGTATTAGATCCTATATCTATAACTGCTTATAGAATTATTATCGTGTTTCCTATAAAGTCGATTACTGCGCCTATCCTTTAAAGCTAGTTTATTCCGAGTAGAACGTTTAGGGGTAGTATATTAATAATCTATGCCGTAATTTCTATTCTTATTATTACTAGCTTTCCGCGGCTATTTATACCCGGTATCTTAACCGCGAACGTTGCTCTTTTAGTTAGCCTTCGTACTCCTCCTATTCCTCGTACTTCGAACTTGCTCTCTATATCTAGGTTATAGAAGTTAACGTGTTCGTCGAGCCACGTTTAGCTAACTATATAGTCGGATACGCCGCTATCGGCGTATATTATAGATATTCCGTTATTCGTTAGCACTTTTATTTTTATATATATATGCTTAGAGATTACTGCTTATCTATTTTGCGGCGGCCTTATAAGTTTATTTAGTATTATTAGGGATTTATAGTATCCCGTCTCGTCTTATATTACCTATTCTTCTGCCTAGGTATTATATACGTTAACTAGGGCTATTACGGCTTATTTCTCGTCTTCGTGTTATTATTCGTATAGTATTACCTGCACGCTAGGATAGTTCTCTTCTATCTCGGTAAGTAGTCCTGTCCTAGGCGGCTTCGGTGTTATATAGGTGTTCGCGAAGACGTAGATAAATATTTTAGATCGTAACGCGAAGTCTTATCCGCATTTGCGGTATAGGTATTTTATATTGTTATCCGTATAGTTTACTTTATAGGGGGTTATAAGATATAAGTTACCGTTATTATTATTCTAGGAAGTAATATACGAGGTAGTCTCGTCTATCTCGTTCTAGGTGAACTTATCTGTTATAATATAGCTATCGTTATATAGCTCGTTCTCTTGCTCTACTAAGTACTTATCGTTAGCGTCTAGCAGAATTTCCTCCTCTATTACTATATAAGCGCCGCTAAAACGTCTTAGTTATATAGGGCGGATCTATTAGCGGAAGGTTCTATTATCGTTCCCTCTAAAGCCGTAGTTACTTCTTCCGCGTAATTAGTTACCTCTATATCCTCTATAGCCGTTGCCTCTACTACGGAATCCTCTATTGCTATTTCCGCGGTATAGGGCGTTATTATAGCTACGGTTAAACTATTAGGGCCTGTTATCGAGGCTGCCTCCGTTGGCTCCGCCTCTATAGTTATTTCCGCGGCCGCGGTTAAAGCTGCTACCTCTACGGTAAGTGTTATTGCGGTAGTTATTATATCCGTCGTTACCCTAGTAGGAATCGTTATCTTATAACTTATTATATTCCTCTTCGCCTGCGTTATACGCTGTGTTAGCGGTAATCTTTCTCTGTTAGGGTGGGGTGGCGATAGACTGTAATTAGTTATTAATTAGCATATTATTAATTAACTAGTAAGGAACTGCCGCTAGTAGTTATAGAGGGGGTTACTATATTCCGTTAGCTATTAGTATTGCCTTATAAATGGAGTGCTTCTCCTTAATATATATTATCTAGTTTTCGAGGCTAACTAAGTTAGACGGTTTTAAGACGAGCTAATATAGGTCGGGGTATAGGAGGAGGTAGAGTTAGGATATCTGTTAGACTAGTATTATAAAGCTATAGGCCTTGTAATCTCTAATTACGTCTAGTACTTAATCTCTAATATTCTTAGAGACGACTTCTGCCGTACCGAAGTGGGACTTATTAATTCTTGCTAGTATATCTGTCTTATCGATTTTGAATCGTCTTGTTAGCTTAAGTATTATATACTCCTTACTTATCTTTATCTAGTACTTATCGTTATCGTCTAATATACTATATTATACGGCTGCTAAGCCTCGTAGGAGTTGCCTGAAATTGGTGCAGAACTCCTCTTATCTTATCTCGTCTTCGCTAATATTATTATTAGCTAAGTTAATAAACGAGTACACGTTTCTTTATATAACGTCGGTTCCTATTATTATATAATCTATTCCTCTATACGTTAGGGGCAGATCTGGCTAGAAATAGCCGATTATACGGAGTTTCTAGTTATTAGTCGATTTCTTCTTAGCTGCCGTTTCGAGGGTATTAGCTACGGTTATTACCGTGTTTATTATTCTCTCGTTTTAAGCATTTATTACTACGGTTACTGCTGCCGAGATCTCGGTAATACGAGCTATCTATTCGGGTATAAACGCTAGAATTAATAGTGGCTATCGGCTTAGGCCTATATCCTCCTAGTTATCTTGGTCTGCTATGCTTTCGATAGGTTTTTACTGTCCTTCCGCTAGTGCGGGCTTATTAAATACTAATAGTAGTAAGCTAAGGTCGCTATCTATCGGGGAGTGTTATATAGTTAGTAATAATATTATTATGCGAGGGTTTCTAAGGCGAAGGGGGAAATTAGTCTTAGGGATAGTATACTTAGTATTGTTATAGCGGCTTTTTGTTTGCCTGCTAATAGAGATAGGTCGTTATATCTCCTTACTTGTCTAAGTCTTATATCCTCGGCTGTGACTTTGTGCCCTAGCCTAAGTATTGCTGCCTCGATATCTATACCCTATTAGTGTGGGATAGTTAGGGGTCTTAATAGCGTGCGGAATAAGATATTATTCTTATTAAATATATCCGGCACTATTAGTACGTCTACTATAAATGTTAATGCTCTCTTAAGTGCTTAGCGTAGCTGGTACTAGTTAATAGCCTATTTAATTGGGTATAGCGTGTCTCCTAACGGTGTTCTTCTTAATAATGTTGCTTCGTTAGAGTCTGGGTTAGCTATGGGATAGATTATCTCCTTATTAATGCCTGTAGCATACCCTACTACTGTTTATATAGTGTTTACGGGCAGCTTCTGGACCTAGGGTAATATCTCGGAGTAGTCTAGGTAGAAATCTGTTACTTGGCAGACGTTAATAAGTCCCTCTCTCTAGTAGTCTCTATTAACGTTAGATGTTATATGGTTTGCTTTTGGGCTGCCTTAGTAGTAGCTGCCGATTAGTTAGTGTATATAGGATTTTTAGAAAATGATTTATACGTGCTTGATTTGTGAGAGGGTTATAACTGTTAAGAAGGGGCGTATAGTATTATATGCTTTCCTTATTATATGCTGCCGCAGGAGTAGGTTTAGGATAATTGCGGTTTGAGAGGAAAATTGGGATTTGGATATGGTTAGGTAAGGTGTGATTCCGGTATTTAGTTAGTCTTATAGCTGTATTAATGTCTTGGTTCTTCTTATCTCGTTTATATCACGGTGGGTTACTTAAGTCTGTCACGCTGTCTTCGCGACCTATACCTGTGCTGGTTATAGTGTTTCCTGCGGTTCTGTCGTTTAGTATTAGCTTTCTTCTTGGTTATCGACTGGTTCCTTATCGGAGCTCGTTTCGAACGCAGTTAAGCGTTCGGCAGCTCTTTCAGGATTGTCTTCTTAGGTCTAGGGGTAGGAAATAATTGTTTGTGTATTGTATAGTCCCGGGTTCGGCCCGGAGATGCTACCAAGTGGTAGGCTTGTTGCTGTTATTGTCTCTGTTGTATTTAGGTACTACGGAGCTATAGAGTTGAGTATGTGGTGGCCACTAATTGTGGCGCCGTCGGCCCATAATTGGTGCCACGGTTGAGGCGCAGTTGTCTAACCAATGGCGGGGCTATTGGTCCCCAATGGTGCCACCCATTGGGCCTTTGCCTAACATTTTTTCTTTCTTTATTTATATATTCCTTAACGTCCTTTAGGCTCCGAGGTATTCCTTTCTTAGCTACTATCGACTTATTCTATATATTAAAGGTTTAGATATTACCCGATATAGCCTTATAGTAATATATTATAGGCTTATTAACCGGGTCGCCCGTCTTCCTGGCTATTAGTATCCTAAGGTGCTTTACGTTATCTAGAGGCTTAGTTAGTATATCTAGGATCTCTTCTTAACCTCTAACTTGCAGTGCATTTCTAATACCTTCAGGAACACCTTAAGGTATTCTATTAACTATAGCAATTAGCATTCCCTAGTTTAGCGGGGCAGCGAATATAAGCACTATATCTTATATCTTATTATTATCCTGGATATTTTCTCCGACGTACGTCTATAGCGCTCGCATTCTCTCGCTTTCTTTTCTAATAATAGAGTTATTTAAGTACCTGCTATTCTCGACTTATATATATATAATATAGTTAGCTATCGTGTTATATATAGGAAGGAAGTCCTTACTTAGGAGTTTTCTTATATCTTCTTATCCGATTATATTCGGGGTTTTAATTATATCCTTCTAGCTTATACCTTTACTCTTATCCTAAGTTAGCTAATCCTTAGATCCTCCGGTCGTGATTTAGTTTATAATAACTCTAATCTTAACTTCCGTATAGAGGTTTTTTAGAGGTTTAGGGGTTAGAGGTTAGATATTAGAGGCTTATTGTTAGAGCTTGGATATTAGAGGCTTAGGGATTAGATATTTGATATTGGATATTTGATAGTGGAGGCTTAATAGTTGGATTATTTATTAATCTGTGATAATTATTTAGTGGTAGATATCCCACCGTGCCTCTAACGCGTTCCTTCCTTAGTTAATATTTTTTCGTTATAAATAATTATTCCTTCTACCTCCTTCCAAAATTAATAGCCTTATTTGGCCTCGTTATACCTTAGATAGCCTCACGGTCTACTTAAATAGCAGACTAAGGTCTATTAGCTGCCGGATCCTATTATATCTCGGCATAAACCTCTTAAGGGTATCCTCGTAATATGTATATCTTATAGTCGTCGCGTCTAAATTGCTCAGTTTAAACTAAGCTCTTCTAGTTCGACTATATATAATAAATAGTCCCCTCTATTTAGGTTCTAGTTTTCTTCTCTTTCCTTCTTACGCTAGTATTACCTAGTCTCCTACTTAAAGTAATACTTACCTGCTCTAATATTAGTTTATTCTTCTTACGTATTCGATCTCTAACTCCTATCGAATACTCTCTATATAGTACTAAAGCTATACGGTATATCTAATAATAAGTTCCTCTAACTCCTTAGCTTTAGGGATTCTAAATAGATCGTGCTTTAGGGCTATCCGTAGTAGTTATACTTATAATAACGGAAACTATATATCTAGTTCTCCTCTCGGCCTATATCTATATAGTATCTCGAATAGAGATATCCCTAGGCTAGCGATATACCTCCTATTAACTGCTCTTATACTATTAGGAACCCTTAGGTCCTAGTTTTACGTTAATCCGTGTTAGGCTATTAATTTTAATAGGACGCTCTATTTAACCCGGTTAAACGCTTCTACTATACCAACACTTCTATACGACGTAGCTAGGGAGTTAACAACTTCGTATCCCTTACGAGCTATTACCCTATAGAACTTCTAAGCGATAAATGCCGATCCTGGGTCTAAATAGAATACTAGAGGGATAGTGCCGATCTCTCCTATCCAGTCTTTAACGCTCCGAGTTATCGTCTCGGCTATATAGTCCGCGGATAGTCTTACCCACCTAAAGTAACTAAACACGTCTACTATATATAGCAAGTACTTAAATCCTCGCTTTAATACTAGGAACGGACCTATATAGTTAATTACGATTAGCTATAATAGCTTATATATTATAATTAGAAGGTTAGGGCGCTTTAGTTTAGCTAGATTAAATCTTGCGTACTAGATATATCCTAAGTAGTATCTAACTACGTCCTAAGCTATACTTAGCTAGAATACGGATTAGTTAAGTCTTATTAGTATAATTTTTAGGGAGAAGTGTCCAGCCTCGTCGTGTACGTATCTTAAGGTCTTAGGTATTTCTAATTCCAGTATATACCTTCTCTATATTCCTCTTTAATAATGCTCGAGGATTTCTCCGTTAATCCTATAGTCCTTAATTCGGTTTCTTAGTACTTTAGCTCCTAATATGCCTCTTTCTATTACTTTCCCGGTACTAAGTGCGTGCTATATATCGGCGTAGTACTATCCTTATATATATAGGCTATCGGCCACGTTACGAATCGTGTTAGTAGCTATTATTACGCTAATCTCGCTATATTAGATAATCTTTAGCTAAGCCTCGAGGCTAGTATCCTTATTATCTAACCAGTTCTAAGATACCCCTAGTTATTTGGTCGCAGGCTCTAAGGTAAACTATTCTTAACTTTGCCTATTAAGGGATCTTATTACAGCCTCGTACCTACCTTTTCTATCTTTCTATATCTATTTGTTATCCTGTCGCGAGCCGAACTAACTTAGCTCCTAATTACAGTTCTTATATAAGAACACGGTCCTCGATAGAGTATCTATAACTTAGTTTCGAGAGCCCTTTATATACTTAATAGTAACGTTTAGTATCCTTAACTCTTCGGCCTATCTCGCGTATATCCTTTCTACTATTAGGGAGTCTAGGAAGAATATAAGAGGTTAATAATTAGTAAAGATAACCGACGGCTTTTCTCCCCGGAGGTATCGTTTATTGTTAAATCTGGGACTATAATAGTCTTTATAAGATTCTATAAACCTACGGACCTTAATAGGTCTAATAAGCTTATAGTACTGCTATGTAATATAGGGCTTTTTACTAGGTCTGGCTGTTATATTATATAGTACGCATAGTTAGTGGTGCTGCGGGCTTACCCTGCAGCTACCCTAGACCGGATTCTGTCCACGGCTAAGTACGCGAAAAATGTGCAGGACCGGATCACTTTTTGGTGGTCGTGAGTCGCGTTTTGCAGAAACGCTGCGAAAATCTTTTATCGGAAATTCGTTTTTTGCACTTGAAGCGGCTAAGCCGGGTTTTAACCCCAAGTAGGGTCTCCGGGTCCTTGTAGGGAACTATATAAAACATTCAAGCAATTCGGACAACGTACCACAACGATATTAAGATACTGCACCTAAGTGAAGAGGATTAACAGCGCGCGTTACTGCTATCAAAGAGAGACTGCGTATAGAGGTATTAGGGACCAAGACCCCTACTTATCTTTAATATTTATATCTCCTAAAGAACTCTATAATACCGTATAGCTCCCTTTTATATATACCGTAGTTCCTCTAAGTCTTTATAAATAGGAAGCTGTTATATAGGATTGGTTTTAGTGTCCCCTCCTATACTTATCCGATAAAATACCTAGCTCTAAAGCCAGATATATCTAAGTATATCTCTACCGGGGTATTAAACTTATAGCTATATATTTCGACGGCTAATATCGCTATATTCTTTAGGATTTCGAAGGATATTACCTCTAAGTCTCCCTATCTCTATTCTATATTCCCTCCTAGTCTTATTAGTAGTTTAGAGATCTCGGAGTAGTTCTTAATATATCTTCGGATTAGTCCTAGGGTACCTAGAAATAATCTAACGGCAAATTAATCCTTCGGCGTCGGCTATACTATAATCTTCTCCGTTCGTTCTTATATTACCGATACTCTGCCTTTTATCTTATATACTACCCCTAATATAATTACCTGCTCTATTCTAATAGCACACTTCTTAAAGGAGAGTCTTAGTCGAGCCTATCTAATTCTAGGTAGGAATTATTCCTTAATCTAACGAATATACTTCCTAGCCTCTTTATATACGGCGAATATATTATTAATATAATTAGATATTAGCGCTATACCTTTTAGATATATAGGGGCTAATATCGATAGCTTAGGATCTAGTACTAGAATAGGGCTAAGAACGACTCGTATTAGTTTAGAGAATAAGTAACCTACTAACTGCGTTCCTTAAGGTATACGTGTAGGTTATAGTTATAGGAACCCAGGAATATAGAATACCAGAATTTCCCTATATTTAGGGTAGATAGGGATAGCCTAGTATCCGTGTTTCAGATCGAACTTAAATATAATTTATATTCTTAGGTCCGAGAGGTAGTAATAAACGTTAGCGAGCAGAGGTAGGCTAGTCCCCGGTATATCTTCCTCTACTTTCCTATAGTTTACGGTAAGCCTTAGCTCTGCGTTCTCGACGATACGTCCTAACTCGTCGAACTTCTATACTAGGACTAGTATCGCAGTCTAGTCTAATAGTCTCCTATTTGCAATTACGGTAGACTCGTATAGTCCGGTATCTAAGCACTCTTAGGTTAGTTTATTTAACTAGTATAACTGCTAGTCTATCTATACCTTCTTTCTAGACTTATTCTATAGCCTCGTGCTATACTTTAACCTTACGCGGTAAGTGAATAGATCGGTTAATACCGCTATATTACCTATAGTCGTGCTAATACACTCCCGATAGGTGTACTAGACTCTTATATAATATATTAGTATATCTTTTAGGATTAGTAGACTAAGCTTAGGTCTATAATTTTGATACTATTCCTTAATATTAGTGTCCGTCGTTTTCTTATTAATCGGCAGCCTTTCAACCCTTCTTATTATAGGGAAGGTCTTGCTTATAATCTTAGGTTACCTTTCTTAATTCCTAAGGTTAGCCTCCTGCTCTATAACTATCTGCCCCTATTATACCTAAGAGGGGTTAATAATTAGGGAGAGACTCTTTAGGCTACGATAAGTTATCTTTTCCGGCTTCGTACTCTGTAACCTAGGTGCATATATACTAGGCTATTCTTCAGTGCTAAATATTAATCCCCTATACTTATATATATACTTAGATATCTCCTCCCTTATTAGTTTACGGACTTAACTAGGTCTAAGTAGTCGACTTAGTTTTCCGAATCAGAGTCTAATATCTTATCTTCCGAGCTACTTAGGGAGTCTAATAATCCGTTATACTCCTTATTCTCCTATACGCCGGTTATTAGAGCAAGCTTATATCCTCTTCCCAGAGTTATAGGTAGTCCTTTAATATATATCCGGCGTTCTCTAATATTAGTATCGCCGATAGTAATAGATAATAACCTGATATCTAGTATTGCTATAATATCGAATAGCTATAGCAGACCCAGAATAAGTAATACCTTACCTTATCCTCTAGGTTGCTATACTATAGCCGCGATTAATCTCTAGATGCCTTCCACGCTAATATTTATAATAATATATTTGTTAATAGGGTTAGAGTATCTATTTGCGTTAATTAGGATAACTCCTTCGACTTAATAGTTAGCTAGTAGTCGAGGCTTAATTCCTAGTACCTTAACTAGCTCTGGTTTAATAACGTTAACGTTAGAGCTTTAGTTAGTAAGCGTAGTGCTTATAGCTAGCTATCTAGTATAAAAGGATCCCTCCTTTACGGTCTTAACCGTTGCTATAAGTCTATATACCTTCGGCACGGATAGTTAGATAGAGTTAATAGATATAGGTTAGAACTGAAACTAATACTTAGGTTAGACGTCCTTTTCTTTTATTTTAGCTATCCTTTTACTCTTTTCGCTTAGCTTCCCTATAGTTCTAGTCGTTATCTATCTTAGGTTCTTATATAGGTCTAGGCTAATCTAGATTATATCTAGTATCGATAGCTTAATCTTAGTATCCCCTAAGATATTCTTATAGTCGATTAGTCCTATACCTTTTCTTCCTCTAACTTCCCCTAGCTACTTAGGAGGTTCCTCCGTATTACGTGCCTTATAAGTTTTCTTAGGCTTCTTCCGACGAAGTGCCTCCCTATTATCTAAATTATTTAGAAGGGTTAAGATCGGAACTCCTATTATCTTAGCCTTCTTTAGTACGTTTACTACGACTTAGTATACCTATTTCTAAGCCTTAGCTAACGCTGTTATTAGTGCGGTCTAGAGTAGGGCCTATTCTAGCTTTATATCCTTAGTAAAGTCTTAGGCCTCTCCTACTATAGATTTTGCCTCTAGAGTTAAAGATCTAGCCCTAGCACTTATAATATCCGTTTTATCCGCTAATCCGTGTTCCTCTAGGATCTGGTTATAGTATAGCTATATAGATCTAACTTAAATATCCTTCGTAGTTATCCTGGGGGCTATTCCTATATCTCCCGGCTAGAAATATTAGCGATCTAAGCTAAGCTTACTCCTACTATTATAGCTATTTATCCTTTCCTATATTATAGCTCGTTATTATATATAACCCTAAGCTATACCTAAAGTATATCTTTTCTCCTGGCGCTAGAGTCTTCGATCTATTAATATAAGGGTTAGATAAGGTACTTCTATTAGGTATAGCCCTTCGTAGCTCCTGCTTATAACCTATAGTTCTGGTATCGGGCCTATAGTCTATTATATTCTATAAGTTAGGGCGCCCGGATACTAATAATCTACTAGCCTAAGGCTATAGACAGTTTCTAGCTATATAATTATAGGAGCCGTATCGGTAGCACGCTTATATATTCCTCGATAGGGGTTATTGCTAACCGGGGTATACTTGTTCCGTATATAGGCTCTATTGCTATTATGGGTATAGCTATAGCATCTGAATTAGGTACTAAGCTAGCGCGTACTACTATCCGTATATATTATACTAAGCTAGGTATATGTTCTGCTGCTAGAACCCTGATATCCTAGCACGATCTCGAGCTTCTTATAAGTGATCTAGTTATATATATACTCCCCCGGACTATATCTTGCCTAGGATACCTAGAGCCTCTCTCTTAGCCTTTGCTTTACTTTCTATTACTCGTTATATATCTCGGATTAGCTTAAAGTATCCCTTTAGGGAATCTACTACCTCTGCTCTCTGCCTAATAGATTTGAATCTAAGCTTATTGTCCTTTAGCCCGTAGATAAAGTTGCTAATAACGGTTCTTAGGAGGGATATCTTACTACCCGTTAGTGGTTAGGTCTATCCTAGTATAAACTCCTTTAGCTTATCCTTCCCGTTCGCCTTTCTTAAAGCGTTTAACACTCGTAGGTAGTATCTTGCTAGAGGCTTATTATTATCTTAAACTATATAATAAAGGGATATAGTATTAAAATAGGTAGATAGGAGTGTTAATCCTAACCAGCTATGGCATACAGGTAGATAGGATTGTAAGTCCTAACTAACTATAACGCAGTGGTAATCACGCGCTGTTCAAACACTTAGATACGAAGTATAGGGGTTGGGTTGTGTAAACTGAATTGAGTGAAACTATCTAAACTAACTAGGGGAAGGTATAAGGCATATATACACTTAATTATGTGCATTGCCTAAACCTATAAGATTAGCTATTTACAAAGCTTTATCCTATAGAGATTACTGCTTTTAAGCAGAGTTCATCTCATCTAATTAGTCTAACCTACCGGTAATACCGATCTATCGGTTATGCCGGGTAAGTTAACAATTAACAACCAACAAGGTCAATAGCATATAACTATATTAATAGTAACGGCTAGACCTAGTAAAAACCCCTATCTCCAGCTGATAGTACTATAAGTAAAGTGGACTGTTTTACAGTCCTGGGTTTAACATATAGCGACGTCCTTAACTTAACTATTAACTAGTTAGGTAGGGTACTTATTACGTAGGGTCTGCTCTAAGGTTATAACGTGTTATCTAGTAGTAGTGCCTATATTTACGTAATATATAATATCCTGGATTGCCTAATCTAAGTCTAGAAAGATAGCGGCATCTCCGTTATATAGTATATCGATTACTAGGATTATATTATTTAGGGGAATCTCGTTCTCTAAGTAACTAACTCTACGGAATTGCTAGTATAGCTATATAATCTAGTAGCTCGCGGTCTTAGTGCCGTTAAAGGTGCCTACTACCTAGAGGTCTAGGAGTTTCTCTATAGTTAGTTTATCTTAATTAAATAGTATTAATAGCTAGGAGGATAGTATAAATAATAGTAATAGGGATAATAGGTTAGGTCCGGCGACTATCTGCGTAACTTAACTCGTAGGGCGTAGCCCTTTTCTAGAGATAGATAGCGTTCTAGCGGGATAGTAGGAAGTGGGTAGATAGAGGAAGGAGTTAGGGTTAGTCTAAGTAGATAATAAGGTATACTTCCTAATCCTAATAGATCTTATTAACGTATTCCTCTTTAGGGCTTTAGGTTGGTTTTCTTCTAATATAAGGATATCTTACAGATAGTTAAGGGGTTTTAAATAGCGCTATAACTCTATTACCTTATTCTAACTTTATCGAGGGGTCTACGCTCCTTCCCTAGTATTCGCGTCTAAAGTTATAACGCGATCGAACGCTACCGCGACTTCCTCCTCCTCTAGCTAGGCGGTATCCTAAGCGTAATTTACGCTCCTCGGTCGGCTAGGTGCCTTAGGACTAGTTAATAAGCTATTGTAATATAATATATTAGTATTCTTTTTCGTATTTCTATTCCTTTTTGCTTCGACCGAACGCGGTCCGCTAACGCTACAGCTTATTTCTCCGATATCGACCGGCTTGCTGCCCTTATACTGAGCACTAGAAAAGTGAGGTCGTTCGTATGCAGCTATGCCCTTATTCGTTATCTGCTCTAGTGGTATAGAAGCTAAGCTAGGTTCAGACTGACCGGAGTTAGTTAAATGCTAGTAATGATGTTCTGACCCCACTGGGGTGGCTCCTGCCTCATCAATTGGTTAGCACATGTTGCCGTGGGCGGTACTCCGTAGTGCTCGCGCTTGTCGCAGCTGCCGCCGCAACCTCCGGAGGCAAACCGCGGCACTCGGAAATGCCGGTCGCGGCTTCCCGTCTGGACAAACCACCGTCCACGTGGGAGCTTGAGACGACATAAAAGTTAACACTGGGATTAGCGAGGCAACAGCATCAACCTTGTCAACTTTGTTCACTTGATAGGAAAGAAAGACATGCTCGTAGCTGCAGCAGCAGTGGCAGCTGGACACGAATAACGCAGTATTAGCTACCTACACTGATTGGTCCCAAAATCTCGCAGGGTCAAGCAGACACGACGAGCCATGCACCGCAACACGAGGTCCAATTCCTTTGGGCGTGATTGATTCATGGGCTTTACACAGTTTGTTAGCGATATCGCAAGTAGCCATCACCTCACCGCGACTAACAAACGCGGCTCGATAGCCCACCACGCCCCCTTCGCCATACACGTGCCACACTCCACCAACGAACGTCTTCATCAACGCAACGTTCACACAGTAGTTATCCCGCCACAACCGCGCCTTGCAGCCCTTCCCGTATGACCGACCCACCCATTTTCATTTTCATCTATCTTCCTCTGTCTCGTCGTCAGCAGCCCTATTCCTCACCAGGGGTACTCTGCCGTGCACAACACTCACTAAGACGGTTCTTTTCCCAATCCTTGGGCAATCCCCTGAAGTGCGAGCGCAATTGTGTAGGCTGCGCCGGCTGTGCCGGCTCCACTGTCTTGTCGTCTTCCTTTGTCTTGTCGTCTTTCTCTGTCTTCTTGTTTTCCTCGGTCTTGTCGTCTTCCTGCTCAGGTTCTTGCTGCTGAGGTTGCTTCTGCTCGGGCAGCTGCTGCTCCTGCTGAGCGGGTTCGTCGTTGGTGGGTTTCGTCTTGTCCATGGTTGACGTGTTGGCGATGTTGTTGTTGATGATGGTGATGTTGCTGTTAATGACGACGAAGGCGAGGATGATAAGAGCGGTGGAGAGAAAAACAGGTGAGATGTAGTTTGACTTTGTTGTTGGGAATGGACAAAGTGTATTAGGACGTACGAAGTACTGAAACAGGCAACGATGATGGGTCGAATGACATGTGTCGCCCGAGTTGAAACGCGGTGACGTCACTCGTTCGATGTATGGTCGTGCGCTGACGAATGTTGAAGAAAGTGCGACGAACCGTATTTCCTTTAGTGACCACTTTGTACTCCGTAACTACAGGGTAACCAACGTCTCCCGAGTATTTGATGGCGAAATGAGAATAGCTAAGCATCATAACTCGGCTCCTCGTGAATCAGCCCAAAGGTCGTTTCGACTGCTCTCTGACTACACTGATTACAATTATACGGATTGAGGTCTCTTACAGAGAGATATACAGCACCGTTCGGTCCCGGGAATGTACGGCCTGCATGGCAGTTGTTGCCCTGACCCATCTCTCACTCACTGCCCCTGACATGCTAGCATATTCACTCGTCTCGTGCGGTCACTGCGGTGGCAAGCCTGCCAGGCGCGACCGGCGCTGGTGTCGGAAACCCGCCCAAGATCTTCGGCCGTGTGTGCATGCGATATTGCTATTTAGTATCTCAATAGAAATCCGCATACCTTGTACACCTCGATGCTCCGATCTTAGATCTATGCGACTTGTATGTCGAATGACGCCGGTGAATGACGCCGGTGAATGACGCCGGAAAATGACGCCAGTAAATGCTGCCCAACCCACAAGGCCAGTGTGTGCTCGAGAAAACCACTCTATGCGTCTTCAACCTCACGACTCGACACACCACGTCCGCTTTTGCCGCAAAAACCGCCTCCTCCCCTCGGATGCCGTCATCATCCTCGGCACTGGCTGAGGTCCCTGCGCCCGCTTCGACGACGAAGCAGTCCTCCCCCTCCTCCCCGTCGGCCAGGATACCTGCGACGTCAGCAGGAACCTGGATCCACCCCTTCTGATCGGCGTCCTTGATGGCAGCGATGTAAATATCGGCCATCTTGGCGTAGCCAGCGTCGGTGGGGTGCGAGCCGTCGGGGCCGATATCGCCAGCCTGGGGCGCATTCGGGTTGGTGCCGTCGGCGTGCATGTCGGCCATGATGACGGGCTTGCCCTCAGCCTCGAGCTTGGTCATGGTGTCCCAGAATTGACCGTTGAGGTCGAGAATCACGGGCTCGCAGTTGGGCACGAGGTTGGTGAGTAAGGTGCTCATGATGACGAAGCTGCGCGGCGACGCGTCAAGAAGGTAGTTGACAAAGTTCTCCATGTCCGCGCCGGCCGTCGTCAGGCCCTTCATTTGCAGGGCGTTGTTGGTGCCCGCATTGATGATGAAGACGTTGGGCAGCATCTGTGGCACCGACTTCTTGGCGTACTCATGCGTCTTGGTGATGAGAATGCCGCCGTAGGCCTCGACATCGTTGTCGAGCATGCTGCCGACACGCGCAGCGCCGACCATGTTGACGGGCACGCCCATAGCCACAAGGTCCTGGCGCACCTTTTGGCGGAAGCCGACAAGACCTGTGGACTCCTCGCCCTTGACGACCGAGGCACCCAGGGCCATGATACGCAGGGCGGTGCCGTTCGATAGGCTGCCTGCGTATTTCCGGGGTATCGGTGTTACTGCTGTCCGGGTGTTAGTAGGAGAGGATCCTGTGCTGGTGGTGGATGGTTCCAGGGTTGTCATCGCAGCAGACAGGACCGTGACAAGACTGAACATAGTAGCGGTTGCTGCCGTGGACGAGACAGTTCCTTCCGGGACTGTATTGGTCGCGACTGTTGCTGTCGTGGAACCCTGGTGATCCTGGAACTCACCCGTCGAATTGCCATCCGTCTTCTGCGAGTCACTGGTGGGAGATGCGGACGATGAGCTGCCATTGCCGAGATTGTGGGTCGCTGCGAGTGCTGCAATGTCAAAAGTTAGTGACAGCTTGTAGGACTGAATTGAGTTTGGTTGACGGAGGTCTTACCGATCAACACGATGGCAATCACTATGACGGCCGAGATGGCAGCGATTGCCCTCTTGGTTCGTAGCCATGAGAACCGCGCGCCGCTCCCACTCCCACTCCCACTCCCACTTTTCGCCGTAGGCTTGTCCGTATCGTCAAGGCTCGACATTGCTGAGAATGACTACCGGGGTTTCGGAATGCAGGTCCAACACGGAAAAGTGAGTTGGGAGCCAGGCCCTACTTCAACCCCGGCAGCAAACATCTGGCAGTGGACGGGCGGACGATTGGAGAGGAGGAATGATGACGGAGGGGGTAAATGCAACCCCAGACCAACAAAGAACCTGTGCGAAGTAATGCGCTAAACAAATCCTTGGAATTTATGGCGATGCTAACGTTCCGAGCGGTCTAGCGTCTTGTTTCCAGCCGCTCGCTGCCGTTTAACCGCACAGGTAGTGGAGATCTCAGCCTTGGCGGGGCTTGGCGACATAATCATAACGTGGATACCAAGCGGATTCCAAGTGGATGCGTCGCCTTGCGTCCAGGCACACACGCACACAGCGTCGCAGTAATCTCCATGTTCGCGTTAACCGAGATCAACACCCCCTACCCTAGTCATATTGTGTATCTCTCCTTTCACGTGCCGCCGTTGCCTTTGCCAGAAAGGAGGTCTGTCTCGATCATGCCTGGTTTCGAATTCGAGAATACTATTGCTGGCCTTTGCGTGACGGTTTGGAACAAATCCGTCGAATCGATAGAAGCGGTGAAACTGTCTCACCTGTCAAGCTAAAGTTTGGAAGCTCAATCACCTGATGCATACCCGTCCCCCTATTGCTTGTTCCGTAAGTTGTGTGACTGTGCGGGCACTACGCTGTAGATCAATCAATCACTCTGTAGACTGTGCCAGTGCATAAGTTATGCGACCTGTCCGGTTACACGCTTCTTCTCCGAGCTTCTCTTGCCACTTGTGTCTGAGTCGCCCGATTGGCCAATTGTTTTGCTGTTGTCTTGCACGACACGACGCAAAAAGACCAGGCCATGAACCTTTTCGGCACAAGTAGTTACGAGATAGTTACAGCCCCCACCAGTCCGACTTCAATGCCGCAGTTAGATACTTCGGAAGCGGCAAAATGGGTACCAACGCCCAAGAGGCTTTTCGACGAAGATAACTTATTTTTAAACTTTCTCTCGTTGCCATGGGCTTTAGTAGCCACATGGCAGAGGTAGTTAGTTAGTTAGTTGGTAGTAGTTGCCACATGGCAGACGGGAAGCCAAATTGCGACACGGGCTTTAGAAAAGGTTATTACTCGCACTTATACCACTAGCCAATTCTTTTGGATGAACGCTATCGCTCCATGATCAGCACCAGAGTCCGAGAAACAAGTTATATGACCTCCTAGCAGTATACAATTATGTTTAACCTGCCCAGTTATGTATTTCGTTACCCACAATTCAAGCAAACATGTCTTCCGTGATTGGGCTCTGGAATGGACTATAACTCTTAGGAAAATGCTTCAAACTAGGTGATGAGTCGAAAAAATATCATTAGCTTTCGGACATAAGTGCAAAGTTGTCAATTCTGGAAAGCCTAAGGAGAGACGTCAACGGGCATTCACGTCTGCATGTTTACCTCGCGAATAAGCTCTCAACAAGAAACTTTGCCTTTCATCACATCGGATCATTTAGATGGACTGCATTAATGCTGCTATACCGTACACGCCACGTTCCCGGTCATGCCCAGATGTCGAAACCCCCGAGCTGGTGTTGATTCAGAACTGGATCTAACTGGCAATAACTTGACAATCTTATGTACCGTCATGCGCCTCCTCAAGGTGGACAACACAGAAGAAACGTAACGTTTACATACTTGCCCCGATTGTGATCATCGGTCATGGCATTTGGTTTTGTTGGTGCTTGGGACAAAGATATGCCTAATGAACTTGGCAGGCTGCCGTTGTCTGCACCCAGCGCCGCACTTGTCATTATAGAGGTCGCGGGTGTAACCCCAATGCCATCAGCAGCCGAATGGATAAAAAGACGTAAATTCGCTCCGGGACGAATCCTTATATCTGACGTCGTGTTGCACAAAGTGTTCCCCGCGTGGGGTGTGGGTTCAGGCTATTATAGTAGCTTATAGCTACGTCGGAAGAACTATAAGGACGATCATTGGGTCGCTAATAGTACTAACCCCTTACTCCGATACTAACCTCTCGGCAAAGCGTGCATATATAGAACCAAGTAAGTTAATATCGGGCGGATGATTCATCACCTTCACTCAGGAACTAATCTGGACACCAAAGCGGGGAACTATCAATGCATTGCAATCCAGGAAAGCGTGGTCAATTGGCTGAAGAGTGCGCTTAGTAGTTACGGAACTTCTACACATGACAGACGGCAACAGGGGTCTAAATAGTACGAGATACTAAGGGGTGTGGACATGCTCCCTTGTGCTACCTATATCCAAGCCGTGTCGTGGCTTATAGATGCCTTCAATGTGAAGACTAGTAGTGTTCCGGATACCACCCGCTGAAATACCTAGGCTTTGACATCGGGCGATCTCGCCGATTGAGGCTATCCATTGTCTTATTGCCCGCCGGCTCTCTAGACTTATCCGGGGTTAGTAAGGGGTATAGTAGGCAAGGGGTATAGTAGGCATTGGGTTCTTCTATGCATTACCTTCTACAAATAGTAGAGTAATTTAATTAGGTATCTATATAGTATCTATATACCGATTAATATCGCTTGACTAGCCTAGCCAATGGTTTCTTCTTTTTACAAGCTTCCGTAACTTATCTTATTATAGCAAGTTTTGCGTACAGAGTATAGTGGGGAATCAATTGCTAAGCAGCCAAGATGGTCGACAATTATATTTCCCTAGTCCATCATGCTATTCACCCAGAGAACAGGCTGACACTCGTGATTCTCCAAGTCTTTGGAAATATTTTGTCCTCACAGGAGTCTTGAGAGCATGCGCGATCTAGGCAACACAGACAAAGTCACCGAGCTGCTCCGCCACTTTCACTACCTACAGTGCGACGGGCGTCACAAGGAAGGCCCCCAAGTCGCCCTCGAGAAACGAGTGGGAGTGGTGTCGAGAGTGCGCAGCTTGGGATATTTCCAGCTTCTTCGCTCTTCTCAAGAACCAATTTCTCAAGTTGAACATTATCCACGTCACGTCACGCTGGGTTATTTAGCATCGACACCCTCACGGAACTGTACCGTGAAGGCATTCTCCACATGATCCAGGACGTCTTTCTGAGCAAACTGGTGGCTAGATCGACATGCACATAATAAGGGAGACTGTACGGTTGTACTGAAGAACGCGATGAAATAGAAGTATCCCGACAGTTGTATTCCATGACATGAGAGCATAGACAGCCAGGTTGAATTCATCGTTTCAAATCCATCCTGCCATTAACAGCACCCTTTCTCTGGCAGACTGGCACCAAGAATGCCTATGTGTGGCCTAATTTGCCACCCCTAACTAGGCGATGATGCAGGATGAATCACGTTAAAGTGGCAGGCTTCTCATGTTCCAAACCGCAAACAGAATCGGGGATGTCTGGATTTCCGTACTATAATGGGCTGTTCCAACTTTTCCATTCTTGAACGTTTGAAGTTACATATATGATCTACACTTTCTCCCGTACTAACAACTGCCCCAATACTAGATAGGTGCCCAGTTACCATCCTCTGTCGAAGGCGCCTCTGCTCTTTCGATCGACCTTATAGGAGCCCAGTTACCAGCACCCTCTGTCGAAGGCGCCTCCGCGCTTTCGATCGACCTGATGGGCGCCCAGTTACCATCCTCTGTCGAAGGCACGTCCTCGCTCCCCGTCGACCTGATGGGCGCCCAGTTACCAGCACCCTCTGTCGAGGGCGCCTCTGCTCTTTCGATCGACCTGATAGGAGCCCAATTACCAGCACCCTCTGTCGAAGGCGCCTCCGCGCTTTCGATCGACCTGATGGGTGCCCAGTTACCATCCTCTTCCGAAGGCACGTCCTCGCTTCTTGTCGACCGCGGAGGCGCCCAGTTACCAGCGCCGTCCGTCGAAGGCACCTCGGCTCTTTCTATCGACCTGATAGGCGCCCAGTTACCATCCTCTGCCGGAGGCACGGCCACGTCTTCTATCGACCTGATGGGCGCCCAGTTACCGGCACCGTCTGGCGAGCTTGTAGGTGCCCAGTTACCAGCACCTTCTGTCGAGATGCCATCGCGCTTGGTCGGGGCTGGAGGCGCCCAGTTGCCAGCACCGTCTGTCGCAGGTACGTCGTCGCCCGAAGAGCTGAAGGACCCTACTACGCCTGAGTCGGCTCGGCCAGGGTGTGATGTCTCGCTAAACCGTGGGCAGAACTGTCAGTGTTTGCTCATCATCCCGATGGATGGTTTCATGGATTGGGAAGAAATCACGACTGACCTGAGTTGCCCCTTTTGTGGCAGTGGCAGAGGGCTCGCGATGGCTGGTGACTGCAGCAGAGAGAGGGCCAACACAACGGACTTGTAGAGCTGCATGATTGCGGTTGGGTATGAGTGTAGATGTAGCTGTTTGTAGATGTGGTGATTTGGGAGTGTGTATTGGATTAGTGTTTGGAAGAGCGGATGGATGATCTGTATTCTCTCCTCTTATCAGTGGCTCATGACTCCTTTTATACAACTTCGATCCTGCGGGTTACCGCCACTCTCATCAGTCTTGCACGGCACAGTCATGTTTGCCCTCGTCATCTCTTCGAGTGAAAGCAGGTTGGTCGACCGGTACGCTCTCTGATCCGTACAGCGCCTCAAAGGTCTGCAGCGTGACCAAGAGCATCACATCAGACCGACCACACCAAACTCAGGCACTGCCTTGAATTGGTGGCACAGTCTACGGGGGCTAGTTTACGGGGCACAAGTCCTGGTGAGATGGTCTCTCGGGCATTGCTGAACCCGGAGCTGCACTTCGTCGCGGTTCGGTCATAACCGCATTACCTCAGATCTGGGCAGGACGGATGGTTGCGACTATCAAACAAACATGAGGTACATGTTGGTGATCCACGGGTTCCGCCCCCAAAATGTATGGCACATGTCCCAACCATTGCGTCGGTTCCATCAGCATGTCGGTATGCACTTCTGTAGCCTGGATCTCGGACCGCGTTGGACGGTGCGATTCTGCTGTATCATGTCAGCGCCGAGCATTTCCAGGTAGAAGGTTGTTATACGAACGAGCCAATCCCATGGCGAAGCTGCACTGATGCGCTGACAAGGTATGCATGCAACTTGTGGTTGGGAAGCCTTGGCGGCCAATGAGGCCATGTCACCAACGGCTCGGGTCTGCTATCGTGGGGGCCATACTCGATCCTTCCATGCCCCTTCTAAGCCCTGTGCATCTATTTACCTACGCGCCGTATCTCGTAAGCAGAAGCCTGTAGCCAGGCACCTGGTGAACTTCGGGGGTGGCCGTGAAAAGGGGTCCATGGCCTTACGTGATGCGAAAGAATCGCACCTGATGGTTGGTTGACCTATAATCGGCCCTGTCAAAAGCTGTCATGGTTCGGGTAAGCCGACGTGGAATTGCCCAAATGGTACATAATTACAGGCTACAGCAGGACCAGTGACTTGGCGAACATGTCGAAGGATGCATGCCCTCGATTATGCCTCCGCCTCACTGGGCCAGTGCTTGCTTGCTGCGTATCTAACCCGAGCCGGTGCGAACCGAATAGGTTCCCCTGATATCGCTCCGCTGTCCGCCTGAGCGACCCCGACAAGCCCGACGGGGCTGCAACGCCGGCTGCGAACCCCAGTGAGCCAAACAGGTTCACCGTGAAATCGGCACAATCGTTATCCCGCGCAGAGCTACGCTGGAACACCAGGCCCGGCCCTACTACGGACATCCCGTAGGATATGCGCTGATTCCATGCACAACGGCCTCGATCGAGTGTTCTCGACGGGTTGGAGGAAAAGTTGACAGAGACGCGCCCATTGACCGAACACACACGGCTAGACTGAAGAGAGCCAGAATTAAGCGCGCAGACAACATGTTATTGAATGGACAGCGCTCGCTTCCACTGAATGTCTACCTATCTGTACACCCCTCCCGTCTCCCCATGAGTCTAAGTGCCCAGGTATCACACAATTAATCGACTGCAGACTCTCCTAGCTTGCTTCGTCAATAATGATCCGTCAGGCGCCTTCGCTTCCGTCGCCTCTACTCGTCGTCGTCATCCTCGCCCTCTGTAAAGTACTCGAAATCTTGCGGGGGCTGGGCCTCCTCGTCTCCTTCATCATCCTCGTCAACGGCAGTGAGCACGCCAGCTGCGGCTGCGGCTCCGCTGAGCTCAGGCATGTTAATACCAAGACTTCTGCCGAGGGTACGGGCAGCATCAGTATTAACGCCAAGCTGCTGCAGGAGCTGGTTTTCAAAGTCAGACCGCGATCTGCCACCGGCGCCTCCAGCATTTGGCACAGGTGCTCTGTCTGTCGACACCTTCTTGAGCTTCTCTTCAATGAGGGTCTTCTCTTGGTCTGGCTGTGTGTCGTGGAGCAGAATAGGACCTCCCGTAGGCTGCAACTTGTTAGCAATAGTCACACATAATTGACAGGTATTGGAACACGTACCAATGGACCGGGCCGCATCAGCTTGACAGGCCAGTACCGACCCTTGATCGGGCTAATGTACTTGAGCTGAGCAGGCAGGACGCGGCTCATGTTGTCGATCTCGTAGCCGGCCTTTTCTTTCTCCGCCTTCTTCTTGGCGTCAGTCGGGGGCACCGATGACTCCTTGTCGTCGACGATCGCTTCACCCTCCTTCTTCGCGTCTTCAGGCTTCTTAGACTCGTCGACATCCATCTTGTCGGCACTAGGCTTAGTCACGGTAGGAGTGGAGTCGATGTCCATGCTCTCGCGACGCTGAGCGCGCTCCTTCTTCTGGGCTCGGCGTTTGGCCTGGGCTGTGGTCGAGAGGATGGCAGTGGCAATGACAGCCGGGCCTTCCTCAGTCTTGGTCTCCTGCTCAGGCGGGTAGTCGAAGAGACTGGGCTTGGTGGAGCAGTGGAACTTGGCATCAACAAGATCCAAATCGTGGTCCAGACCGATGATGGAAGTCGGGGTAAATGCCAGAGAAAGGAAGTGGGTGAAAGGGAACCAGTACCAATACTGGGTGAACACAGCCATACCGACGATACCAGCCATGTTGAGGTTGCCGGTCTGGGTCTGGAGACCAATGGTGCAGTTGCGACCGCCAGCATCAATGATGCCGAGGGCGAGGGCAGCACCGAACTTAGTCATGGCATCCTCATGGCGGTCGCCAACAACCTTGCGCAGCGTCTTACGGATGGTAGCGGCCTTGGGGTTCATAACCTCGTTCTGTTGCATCATAATCATGGAGAGTGCGATCAAGGCACCCTGGCGCACAAAGTCGGTAGGGTCCTTCATCATGGGCTCGAGCAGGTCAATGGCCTCGTCAAGACCGGTGCCAGCGCAGGAAATTCCCAACGCCATGGCCGAACCGTATCGCACGTGGGGATTGTACGACTCAGAGAGCAGCTCAACCATGCGAGGAACGCTGCCAGGTTTGCGGAAGAGAATGAAACCCAAGCTCATGACGGCAATTCGGCGGACATCGTCGTTGACATCACTGACGGCAATGTGCAATAACTTTCGGATAGCCTTGTTGCTGCCGGTGCCACAGTAAGCCATGGCGACCGTCAAGATACCACCGTACCTTAGCGTTGGGTCGGGGTCGTTCAGCAGACCCTCGATCATGACATCGGCCTTCTCCTGCTGTGCGTACATGATGAGTGCCATGCCTAGGGCCAGACCTCGGACACTCTTCTCGTGCGTAGTCTCGTGAGCATAGGTGACCATGTCCTCGAGGGCCCGGACGTTGCCCGTGCCCAACATGATGAGACCCATGGACAGACCGACTGCCTCACCGTTAAGTGCCGAGTCGGCAAAGAGAATATTCTTGAGGTTGTCAAATAGGGTCTCGTCGCCAGTAGCCATACCGGCAATACCCAGACCCAAAGCGCCACCGTGCTGAATGACCTCGTCATCGCCAGCCTTGAGTTGCGAGTCGAGATAGGCAAGAGCACCGGCGCCATGGTTTGCATGAATGAGACCGTAAGCGTAGAGCGCACCACCCTGCGAGTATACGGAACCACCGCTGATTCCACCAGCACCTCGAGGGAGGTAGGGCTCAAGTAGCTTTTTAGCCTGTGACAGGTTGCCGCGATGGATGACACCAAGGGCGGCTGTCGCAGTGAACTTGGACCAGTTGACTGCCTTGCCAAGCCACTCTAGGTTGTCGCGGAAGAACTTGTCATTGGTAGTGCCCTGATTCATGAACGCGTTGCAAAAAGTGACGGCAGTGTGGAAGATGGAGTTGCGGCCCTCGAGGCTGTCGCGCACCTTGTTGAGGACGCTAAGATCGGTGTGATTGTTGCGATACAGGAATTCAACATTGAGCTTGATGGTCTTGCTGCCGTCAAGAATGGAACGTATGTTTTTGTAGACCTCGGCCTCCTTGTCGTCCGGCTTGTTAGCAGACTCTTCCTGGTTTGCGAGTAGGGAGTCGCCTTCTGTTGGCTCAGCGTCCCCAGCTGCCTCCGTTGACTTCTCCCCAGCGGGAAGAGGTGCGATGACCTTGCCCAGGAACTCCTGCGTGCCGTTGTCGTACAAGTCAAAGGCGAATTGGTAAACAATAGCATTGGAACGAGGAGTGCCCTCGTTGACCAGGTGTTGTATGACGTTCCGTGCCTGCTCGTCCTTGTTGAGGTAGACGATGCACTTGGCGATGGAGAAGTAGTCGGGGTCCTTGGCTCTGCCGCTGGTGAGGATGTCGAGGATGAGCTGCAGGATCTCGTCGCGGAAAACACGCTCCTGGACGACATCCAAACATATGGTCAAACAGTAATCCATTAGCTCCTCGGCGGGGCCCAAGGCTTCCTCGTCGGCCGACTTGGCCTTGGCCTTTTTGTGGTCCTGATCGGCGCGCTGAATGACCTTGCTGACGACATCCAGACGCTTGGCCTCAACGGCGATACCAACGACCTGCTTGTATCGACCTTCGCGCAGACAGCTCTCGTACAGGCGCTCAATGACCTTGTCAATGGCGCGACGTGTCTCCAGCTCGTTGTGGGTCAGGGCGATGGATGATGAACGGTGTTGCTTCCTGGGCGGCTCGAACGAGGGGTCGAGGATGGTGTTGTCGCTGGTGGAGGCGCGGGATAACAGGGACTTTGAAGGCAGAGTAGACTGCGAGAAGGGGGTGGTCGGGGAGATGAGGGCAGACGCGTTGCTGCCATCGCCACCACCGCTCAGGGCGGTGACGAGAGCAGGAAGGTCCTTGTCCTCCTTGTCTTCCTTGTCCTTCTGGGACAGCACCGAGTGGTTCTCGTTTTTGGCGGCGATGTAGTGGTCGACGCACTTGGAGATAATGGTCTCCTCGAACTCGCCGGGGGTATCGAGCTTGAAGAGGTCGCCAGCGGCCAGGGCGAAGAACATGCTCTCGTCGTAGGCCTGCAGGTGGTAGTAGACCTTGGAGAGCACGAGGGCGGCCAACTTGCGCTCGGGAAACGAGTCGTCTTCGTAAAGAGCCTCAATTTGGCCGAGCGAGCCGGCAACTTCGGTCCAGACCGTGTCGATATCGTCGTTAAGAGTTTGGAGGGCGAAGACCTTGAGCTCGGGCTCCTCATCGGAGAGGAAGCCCAACACGCCTGTGGCAGTGACGAGGCCGGGCATCTTGGCGAGCTGTTGTCGCGCGGACGAAGAGTCAAAAGGTCAAGAGATTCGCCGTTGTATTGATTAGCAGTGACGGCAGCGCTCTTGATGCCCTCGTGTTTGAACGGATGAGGGTTTGTTGCGGTTTGTTGTTGATGGAGATGAGAGGTTCTAGATGCCGAAGGCAAGATTGCGGCTGTTGAGTGATGCAGCCAGAGGCCAGGCCGCCGACGGACCACGTCAGGAACAGCTCTGCCTTGCAGAAGGCCCGAGCAGGCAGAGGGGTGTCCTTAGTGGATGGGTCAGATATGTGCACACCCACAGCTCTCATGATCTTGGACGGACGGCAAAGGAGAGTGGTTATTCCAGTCCGTCATCCAATCAACGAATGCGACACAGGGTTCCGCCAATCTACAGAGTTCCTACCCCGTATTTACAGTCATATCTCAAGATGCCGCCACCAAACAGCACAAACAGTAAATAATTGCTCCGTACGGATTACTTGAAGTAATGTTGATAGTTAGCGTCAATCCCAATCTCAACTTTACTTCCGTTTCATGCGTTCTCGTTTCGTGATAGGGTCTGCTGCTGGACATTATTTATGATGGATCTAGGCCACCGAGTAGGCTCAACCTGAACGATGGCCTAAGTTACCTAGATACCTCCCTCGATGTATCGAGTTGTTACGGACACTCAGGTCCCCCAATTGTCACCTGACCAGAAGAAAACTTGAACGGAGGGTGCTGGATTGAAAAGTCTATTTATGTTGCATTCTGTCTTGTGATCTTGTCCCCTGATGTCGAGCAACTTACACCATCACCCAGGTGGTGGTGGTGGTGGTAGTGGTACCTAGAAGATAGCTAGGTGGACTTGTTAGTGGAAACCCTCTTTATTAAAACCTCCCAATTTTTTGGTGTCTTGTTAAAACACGCGCCCGCGAATAAATGTGACAGCCTGCTGCGTGGCTGACATTGAAACATTTCTGTCGGGCACTCGCCGTATCGCTGATTGCCTCCAACTAACAAGTACCGCAGAAGTACGAAGTACTTGCACTATTGCATCGCGTTTGCACACTCGCCCACCTCCATCCTCTGTGGGTGTCCCGAACCCAAGACATAGGATTGATTATCCGTAGTAGCGCACTTGTTAGATAAATCGCACACCCTTGCTTGGCCTTGGAGCGATTGCGACAACTGTTATCTGGCCCCTCGGTCTTGTGCATCTTCTTCATCTTGCAAACCGATTCAGACGTCTTCTTCTCGTGTTGCGCTCGATTGCGACAGTTCACGGGCAGGGCAGCGAACGAAAAGACTTGCAAGGCTGGGCGGGTTTCTGCGCGCGCCGCATCAATCCATCGCCATCATCGACCCCCAAGGCAGCAACGGCATTTTCTTCCCTCCCCCCCAATCCCATCGCAACTTCAGCCGATCCCAACACCATCCGCCCCGACGGCAGACGCGCGCATTCCATCATCGCTTATTGACGCATCCACATGGACACAGGCGACTGTCGCGTTGATGCACCGATGACGTGGTAGACGAGCACTGTGAGGATTGGGAAAGAGAGTCGCGTGTGCTTGCAACAAGCGACAGACCATTAGCTGCGGGAGCGAAAGCGCGTGCATCAATTGCCGGATAGGAGAAAGGAGATAGGAATTGATTGGGATTGGCCGAAAGACTCAAGGCGACACCGCAGAGCAGTTTGGAGACGTGCAATAGGACCAGGACACGAAACCGCATCGAGACGAAATAGAGCGATACTTGCCGCCTCGACACGACACCAACTCGCGACAGCCTCGAACAGCCCAAGATGGATTTGAACTCGATGCTCAACACCGACAGCGGTGCTGCGGGCGCGTCTAGGAAACCACCACCTCCGCCGTCTCTGACCAAGCCGCACTCCATCTCATCCGTGGGCGCAGCACCACAAACCCCTGTGCAGGGCGGTCATCCGGCACATGCCTTTAGAGACTACAGCCAGTCTGTACACGCATCGCCCGGCCCTATCCCGGCAACATCACCGCGCGAATATAACCATCCGGGCCATCCTGCTCCGATCGGTCCTTACGCGTCGCCCACAACGTACGGCGCACCGCCGGGGGCCTACCCATCACGACCAGCGCCACCGCCCCCAATTCATCCGCCGGGACCTATAAATGACCCGCGATCTCCAGGGAGTGCGACGATATCGAACCCGTCGCCATACAGACACACGCCGACTTCATCTTTGAGCGCCGCCAGCGGGGCATATCCGTTCCCCGTAGCAGGACAACCAGGTCAGGGTCAAATGCCACCCAGCCCCCAACAACAACTACAACAGCAACGACACCAGTACGGGCCACCACCCAGCGGGTATCCTCGCGACCCGCGAGATAGCTACGGATCGCAAGGGGGCTCAGGACCACCGCCACCATCGGTCGGGATGCCGACACCTCATGGATCAGTGTCTTACATGCCGGGACAGCAATCCGTGCCACAAACACCACCGGTCGGGGCAATGGGAGGGAACAATCATATCCACATACAGCAGCAGCTTCAGCAGCAGCAGCAACAACAGCAGCAGCAGCAGCAGCAGCAGCAACAACAACAACAACAACAACAACAACAGCAGCAGCAGCAACATCAACAGCAACAACAGCAGCATCATCATCATCAGCAGCAGCAGCATCAGAGATCGCAATCACTCCAGTCAATTACACCCTCCACCCCGACGGCGGCACATGCCCAACACCCACCGCCCTACGGCCCGCCGTCGGCTTATGGCCCTCCCCCTTCAGCACAGGTAATGGGCAGCCCAGTTGCTGCGGCGCACCAGCCGCCGCACCCACACTTGCACTTTGACCAACAAGGTCATCAAAGACAATTGTCGCAACCCCCGACACCTTCAGCCGCGCCTTTGTCGGCCATTCCACGACAATCGCCCAACACCGTTTCGATTGGCACACCGATTGTTAATAACAATTACCCACATCCGCCAAGTCCGTACCAGCAGCGGAACTCTTTGTCTGCCGGACCATTGTCCACCTATCCTCATCCACACTCGCATCTTCCTCATCAGCAACACCCGCACCAACAGCAGCAGCAGCACCAACAGCAGCAGCAGCACCAACATCAGCAGCATCAGCAGCTGCAACAACAACAACATCAGCAGCAGCAAATGCAACATCAGCAGCAACTGCAACAACAGCAGCAACTACAACAGCAGCAACTGCAACAGCAGCAGCAGCAACAACATCAACAACATCAACAACAGCAGCAGCAACAGCAGCAGCAACAGCAGCAACACTATCATAGCTCTCCGCATCCACCACCTCCGCCGTCCATCTCGCGCATGCCTAGCATCAGCAGCAGCAGCCACGCCGCACTCTACGACGCAATCAGCGACTCCCACCGACGATCCCAGTCCCAGGCTTCACGAAGCGAGCGCGAACGCAGCATCAGCATATCGCCCAAGACTCGCGTGCCCAGCCTGCCCAGTAGTGCTGGCGACACGCGACCGTCGTCCAAGGCCGGTTTGCCTCCGGCACCTTCCGAATTTTCCCACCCAAACAATACCCGTCATACCCCGGCACCTTCCATTAGCTCAGTTTCAGCCATGGAAGGTATTCAACAACTCCCGGCGCCACAGCAACAACTGCAGCAGCCGCCGCAACAACCAATAATGCACCCACATCAAATACCGCGGGAAGCCACGCCGGCCAAGCGGAAAATGGACGATCGAGACATTCGCGCCGAGGAATCCGAAGGCATTAACAACCGACGCCCACCTCCGCCAGGCATTAATGGCAACAATGGCAGCCACGGCAGTCTTTTCCGCGCCCCTGATTCCCCGTCGATGCCTCGGCAGAAGAAGGTGCGTTACCCTGCGAACCAGTCACCGATATGGGCCCGAAGCACTCGCGACTACCCCCCCGAGGTCAGCCGGAACTACACAAAAATCGCAAAGGCCTTCCAGGGCAGCCAATCCGTCACCGACATTGCTCAGGTCAATGGCAATGGCACCCACGTCGATGAGAGCATCAAGTCGGAGCATGTTTCGCGCCACACGTCGCCTGAGGCTACACGATCCGTTGGCGGTAGTTCCATTGTCAAGATGGAGGAGTCTCATCTGCCACCTCCCCCACCACCGCCTGTCAAGGAAGAGCTGCACATGTTCGAGGGAAAGCCGTTCCCGCTCGAGTCGATTTCCTTGCTTAGCAAGCCATTGGATTATGTGATGAAGCAATTGGGCGATTTCCTCTTCTTCAATGTCGTCAACCACCCCAACGTGAAAGAGATACAATCGCGAGGTGTCCAATTTGAGATCGAAGCAAAGTTTGGTACAATCATCGATAGAGACACTGATGTGCGGCTCGACTACCCTTTGACTGGAGAGTGCGTATTGGATCCGGATGCTCGTGTCGCTTTCCGCAGTAGTATGACAGAGGTAAGCGCATGCGTGTCTGCTCATCGCGACTTCCACTGACAAGCCCCAGTTCCAACATCAAAAGATGAACGAGTGGCTGAACCGCCAACTCATCCAAACCGACCCACGCGCTCACGCCGGCCGTTCAAGTCCCCACGTACAGATACACTACAAGCACCGACGCGAGATCGATCGCTTCTACGAGCTTCCCACGGCGATGATACCACGTCTCCCGCATGCCATGCAATCTCTCCTCTCCGCCAAGCAACCGCTCAAGGCCCGGATATCCGTCGACCAAAAGACCAACGAGGTCCTTGCCAAGATCGTCAAGGCTCGCGTTGCCGACTTCCACCTCTACCTCCCGCAACATCCCCTCGACTGTCGCATATCCGTGAATCTGGAATACGACTGGGACGGCTCGCCCGACGAAATCATGGCGAACCAGATACCCAACCGCGAGAGGCTGCCGGAACGTATCAAGGACCGTCTGAGCTACAAGCACGGCTTCGCTCAGGTCGACCTGACGCAAGTTACCAAGCCGGGCGCGAATGGCAGAGCCATGGAGAAGGAACACGAGCTAGAAATTGAGCTGGATGCAGAAGTGCTGCTTGAACACGGCAAGCGCCTGACTGAGCCCGACGGCAAGGAGAGCAAGTACGCAGACCTTGTGGAGCTGTTGGTGAACAACGTAAGAGCCTTGGCAAGAAACTGCCCGCCGCCTACGAGCCGGTGAGGACACCTGGGCCTACCTAGAGAGACGGGGAGTGTTTGACTGGGTGGTCACAATGACAGCCTTGCGATTCGTGCGATGCGTGCTGTTTGAGCCCTGCAGTTGGGACTGCTTGCTGCTCGGAGAGGCGGGTTTCGTTGAGTTTCACATTCCTACTGAGAAGGGAAGTAAATGCACAGAGTGATGCGAGAGAAAGAGAGAATATGATACCACTCCCCCCGGCTTGTTATATCCCTTTATTTGCTTTTACAATACCTGACATAGACGACTGGTCTTCTGGGGGGGACTCGGAATGACGATGGGTCAAGGCAACTTGATGAAATCGAGGGCATGATTTTTTTGCTGTTACCCGGGATCTTGTGCCTTCAAATGCACGTGTGGTTACGGTCGTGACACTCGATGCCGTGACTCGATGCCGTGACTCGACGGTGACAGTAAACAAACACGGGAACTGGGCAAGTTCTAGGGGGGGAGTTTGAATCGTGTAGCCACTTGACAAGATACGGTGTGGAGAAAATGTCGCTGGAAACCTTATCCGAACCAGACATTGTGTACTTAGTTACATAGTAACTTAGTAGGCAGTTGCCCTCGGCTTCATCTTACAGAACCCACATTCGTTACTTCTCACACTGCCCGGCTCTAACTAGCACTTGCCAACTCTCCAAACCCAGGGCCCCAAGTACACAGTACTACTACTCTCCCACCCCCCTCCACTCCTCCACTCCTCCTCCATTCCTCCACTCCTCCATTCTTCCACTCCTCCACTCCCCCCATCCAACATGCCAACCCCGCAAGACCACCCAGTACTAGAAGCTGGCCCCATACCTGCGGGCGTCCTGCACCGCCTCTACGCATCGGACCAGTCCATGTACCCTGCGCCCCTGACATTTGACAGGCTGCAGAGCTGGGTCAATGCCCGGCCCGAGGTGTCGCAGTGTTTCTACGTGCCCGGTACTACCAAGTCAGAACGCGAGGAGGTAGGGGAGCACAGAATAGTCGGCGTCGTCGTCGTCCTGCCCCTAAAGGAAAGGTACTGGAGGGAGTTGGTGAGTGGAGGGGTCAGGGAGACGGACGTCGAGGCCGGAACTATGTTCCCGGGCATAAAGGGAGAGGAGGGAGAAGGGGTGGGTTTGCATGTTTTTCACGTCGAGAGGTTCGGGGACATGGCGGTCGGGGGCTTCACGAGAAGGACCATGGAGCACATCGCGGGCGCGGCGGGGGAGATGGGGTGGAGGGTTCTGGGGTGGTCGGGTAAGTTGGTGCGTTTCTCTTCTCTCCCTGCGCTCGACGCTGTCCGTTCTCGTGTCGTTGGTGGACTCTGGCCATTTGATCACCGCGGGAAACGAGCAGACGGGGTGTTCGCGAATGGGTCGATTGACGAAAGAGCTCTCTGACACGCCCGTTGCCCAGCCCTCACGGCAACTCCCGAGGGGGCCAGTTGTTTTGCAAGACTGGGATTTGAAGCTACGGGGTACGAAGAGGTCTGGGTCGGTAGCGAAAGCGACAATGACATAGAATTGATGACTGTACTCCCTGGGATGGCGCGGGGGAGTTGCTGGAGGGCGTCGATGCCAGCAGAGTCAAGGGGGAGGCCAGTATGGTTGTGCGGTATGCATGAGACCTGGGGACTGAGTGCTCAGCTCATTGATGGTGATTGGTTGTGGTGACGGAGTGGGCTGATTGGGATTGACACGGATGATGGAGTGGTGACGAGAGTCCCAGACCTCTCTCCATCAGCTGGTCAAGCTCATTGTGGCTTCTGAGTCCAAGATTGGAGACTTGAGATTTCCATAGACTCGGCTCGGTGGATCTGATATCGACCAACCGTGTAGTACATATGTCGAGCCTGCAGAGAAGGCTCTACGGTTCCGGATGCTCGCCATGTCTCGCACGGCACCTCTTTTACTCGTTCGAGCTTACTGCCGACGTTCAAGAAAGGTCTACCTAAATCTGCTAACATTTATAAAGGCATTAGTGATGCAATTGACCCAACGGTTGTTATTCGAGCTTCCCTCGAGTATTGGTTATGGTGATAATTCGGGGTTTACCCCAAATATGTATTTCAATATTTCCTTAGTCCAAATTCCACTCCTTTCCTGTGATTACTAGATTGTTACCTGTAAAAAATATGTATGTACCAGGGTGATGTAAGTGTTGTTGGTGTTGTTGTATTTAACGTCTGGGGCGGCTAAGTCGCCCAGGCCTCCCAGGGGGCACAAGACGTGGTTAGCTACATTATTCATATAAGGTAAGAGGCGTAGAAGCCATTCCGAGCTGCAAGAACATTGAACATCTCCCAGGATCTTTAGACACTCCTATATTGTCCTCCGGATCTTGTTTTCTGATGCCAGTTCTCCAACTGGGGGAGGTGATGTAAGTGTGAGATCCTGTATGACAATTTACTATTATGTCTTACCATCAGCCTATACGCATTACGAGGGCGATTATATCCTTCACAAGTGGTGCGTGCAACTTTTTCTTGAACATCATTGACTTATGAGCACCAGCTGTTTGTTGTTGCTGTATGATCTCTCCTAACCCAGTTCTCTCAGCTATAGCGAGTGCAACTAGCAATTAAGGCATGGTGGAGCAGGGGTTATATAATTCCATCTACCGTGATCTACGTCTTCTTATCTCAACTTCCAACTACAATTTCCCAGGACGCGAATGTACTTCCCTCAAACCAAGACTTTTTGCAAAACAATATTATATTTTTTTGTCACTCTTGAAACATCCTGCGAGGGCCATGCCAAAACTAAAAACAGCCCATAAATACTCACTCCGCCTCGAGGTAGAGTCGTGTCACAGAGTGCAACCCGGGCGCTGTTTGGGGCAGAAGGCCCAAGACACAGCGTCTCATTGAGAATACTCATATCCAGTTCAGGGTTCTAGATCAGAACAGTACATAAAAGTACTTTTAAATAACACACGTAAAGTCAGACAGGATGTAGAGTATGCAGTGTAACCCAGCTTCTGTAGCAGCCGAAAATATGCCCCTTTACACAACCAAATGGTTTGCTTTTGGCTAATTAGACCAATCCCAAGCACCAAAGGTTCATCTTGGCTTGATTTTTAAATAGATTCTGCATTGTAGCCAGGGTTATAGGAGGCAACTTGTGACTAGGATTCCGGATATTGAACCAGGCGTATGCTTAAATGCTCAACTGTCGATATCAACCCGCTGGTCATTTCTTCTTTTACTCCGCATTCCTGTAGTAATCGCACTTCCTCTTTACTAGTTGTAGTATTTTAGGGGAAATCTACTATCCAACATATTGCCATCATTGGCGTCAATCTCGCCTTTCTGAGAGATGCCATCCCCAAAGAGCCGTTCTGGCAGATTCTCGAGGAGAAAGGTGAGCGGCAAGCACAGTACTGCCCGACAGGTTCAACGTTGATGATACTGCCGCTGTTACGCTCATTTCGCGCCAAATCTCGCTTTCTGATTATTGGTAGAAGCTATCTGTATACATCACCAGCATTCTCTCGCCCGGACGCGAACCGTCTGTGCATGCGTAAGCACTCGGTATCCAACAACCGCAACCCACTATTGTCCACTCATGCTACGCTGTACCAAGTCCTCGAGTTTCTTCTCTCGTGATATTGTTCCCGCGGCGGGATTTCAGCGTCCAGACCGTCTGTCTTATGTTGCGATCTTTTTTGGGGCAGGAGGCTGACACCATCCACAATCTGTGAGATACCAGTACGCAGTTCTTGATTTAAAAATCCAAGCCGGCAAGTAGTTTCGTTCTCCCCCGCCGGTTGCGTAAGTAAAGGCAAACCTTGGATCGGGAATTCGGTGGTACTGGTTGCTGGTATTCTGCTCTATAATTAATTAGTTCACCATCGTTGCAAGTTGATAGCTCCTACGCCGAGCCAGGCCTTTACCGTTTCTAGACCTGCTGCCGCTGGATAGATTGATGCCCGAACAGATCAAGATGTCGGAACATACAGCGAGTTTAATGAGACGGCCTGGTGCAAAATGCCATGGCTAGCATACCGAGTGTGCTTTCCAAGGTCAGAGTCGTGATCCATGCAAGCCACATAAGTTAAACCCTTTCTCGCGCTCAAAAGTGTGTATACTTAAATCCTCATTGGCCGTTCCGAACAAGAAGGACAGTGGGCTGAATAGATTAAAGGGTGCATTGAATATCTCAAGATGATCGAGTTTGAGGGCAGCGCGTAATGTCAACGCCAAAGACCCATGGTCGCGATACCGCAGACAATGGGCGAACACCAACGGAAAAGCCAGACGGGACGATCGTGATGCTCATTATCTCGCCTAAACCACTCCAGGTCAAAACCAAAAGACGTGTTGGTTGAACCAGATAGCACGCACAACTCCAAACAATATGCCCAGCACCCCAGGATCATTCCGTATACTGAAAGAAAAAGGTGGTCAAAACATCAAAGACCCAGAAATCCCAATCCCATTTCAAGACGAGACGAGTCAAGCATGCCCACAGCCCGTGTGAGATGTGCTCGCTCGCATATCTCGAACGCGGACCCTGGACTTCATTACCATACCACACCCTGTAGGCTGTCATATCTCTGACGTAGCCAGATGGTTCATCTTACGGTCAAACTTTAATCAAACCTCCTCGTGAGCGTTCCCGTTCCCGTTCCCGTTTCCGTTCCCAAACAACCCACTCCCATTCCCATTCATAAAAACCCCACTACCCCTTCGGATCGATCCCTCGGGGTCCATGACGGTCTTGACCAGTCCCTCGACGGCGCTATCGACCTCGACTTCGACTTCGTGCACATGCTTTCGTGGGACCCAAAATAGCTGGGCGATACCGATCAGTGTGACGACGGCGCAGCTGAACCAGGCCGCCGCGCTGCCGCCTGCCGAATAGATGATCCCCACCAGGGGTGGGCTAACGGTACGCGCGAGGCAGCAGGCCGACATGGCGACGCCGTTGATCTTGCCGAGGACGAGCGGGGATGGGGTTGCGTCTTTGAGCAGGATAAGCGCGCAGGGGAAGACGATGATGCCGAGGAACGACTGCACGACAAGCGACACGTACACCCCAGCCGACACCCAGCCCGCCGTGGGCAGCGCCGACACGAAGGGCATGATGAGGTATGCCACAGGGTAGACGGCGATGGTGCCCGCGAAGCTGTACCAGACGCCAACGCGCTTGACGACGATGGGGAAAATGAGAGCTTGGATGAAGAGGCCCATCACGCCGTTGATGGCTAGGTAGACGCCGACGTCGTGGACCGTCTCCCCCAGGCCGCCGATGAGGTCGAGGTTGCCCGGCGTCCAATTGGGGTCGGCGGGCGGATCCAAGATATGCACGGGGATAAGTGTGATGAAGGCCATCTGGTGGTACGAGATGATGATGAGGGCGACGATGAGCATAATGATGGTCGTATTGAATGTCTTGCCCTTGAAGACGTTGACTCCGTTGACGGGCGTCGTGACGCCAGATTGAATGCGCGACAGAGGAGGGCGGTTGGATTTGGACCAGCGCGGTCGATTGGAGTTGGGCAGGCGAATCGAGTGGACAGTTCCAAAGGAAGAGCGGCGCAGGTCGAAGTTGGTATTCATGGACGACGGGAGGCCCTCCTCGATGAAGCGCGCGCGGTTAGAGGTGGACACCGAGCGCCGCCGACGCTGGACCGAGATGGACGAAGTTCTCCTCTCGCTGCGGCGTCCAAAGAAGGGCGTCCGCTCTGAGATGGAAGGGCTGGGCCCCTCGACATCGCTGTCGGCCACGGCGGCGTCCTCGATCTCGGTCTCCTCGCCGTCCTGATCGAAGGCCATTAGCGGGTTCGTCTCCTCGAGGAAGAAGATGCCTTGGATCACGGCCATGATGATGGCACCCACGGCCACCAGATTGGGAAGCAGATAGGGGTATCGACCAAAGAGTCCGTCCTTGGAAAAGGTACCTGGGTAGAAGGTTGCTGGCTGGGCGAGAAAGCCACCCATGGCGGAGCCGATGATGCCGCCGAGGGTCCAGACGAAAGGCTGGGTCGCGTAGGCAGCGGCTACGGTGTGTCAGCTCTTGTCACTCTATGGCGTGACTCCAACTTACGTTCCCAATCCGGGCGGCCGTCAACCATCTCGGCGACCATGGTCTGCATGACGGCGACGTTTCCATTGAGGGCGCCGCCGACGAAGCGGGCCAAGAGGGCGATCCAGTACGTCTCGGCCATGCCGAAGATCAGACTACTTATTGCCACGCCGACCAGGCCAAACAGAACAACAGGCTTGCGGCCGACACGGTCACTCAACATTCCCCAGCCCATGGCGGTCATGGCCTCGGCGACGGCATAGGCCGACACTAGGAGCCCGGCGTAGAAGGCGGCGTCATTGGAATCGGCGGTGGTGGACCCGAGGAGTTCCTCGGACATGGCATAGCTGTAAGCCAGTATCGAGTTGAAGGCGATGGGTTCGGAGAAGCGACATATTGCTGTGGTGGCGAGGTTAGCGGGGAAAGCTATGAGGAAGTGAGGTTGAAGTTGGAGCTGGAGGAGTTGTGGAACAGCTGGGGGGAGGGAGGCTAGGTTGGTGAGGTTGATGTGGAGAGAGGGACGGGAGAGGTTCATGAGAGTCGAGTGACAAGGCCCGGTGAATGCGGTTCCATCTCAGTATTTACCTACCCAGGACTGTGAGTTGACGATACGGAAATGAATCTGGGGGTCCTGCTTTGCGTGGAGCCATGATGGTGATGATGATGTTGTTCGCTCCTCACGGTGCAGTCCCTATAATCTGCAAGTTTCCAGCCTCGAGAAACAGCAGCAGCAAATCTGGCTATTTTACTTTGCCAAGTGACCAATTCAGGAAATCCCAGGAACGATTGCTCCAACGAAGCAGTACTCGCCAGTTCGACTTTCGTTTCCACCGAAATGTCTGCAGATGAAGGTGAAGAAGGAAAGATGCACGACGGCGACACAGACAGGGTAGTTGGAATCGATGGAACGGTACGGAGTACATGTAACACTAACAAATTCACAGTACACACCGCATGCAAGCAGCAATCATTCAATCGGCACGATCAGAAGGCGGGGCATAACTTAGTCGCCAAGTACACAAGGTACGTACACAGCCTAGGCAGTGGCAGTGGCAGTGGCATGGACATGCGCAAAGACGCTCATCAGTGACGAAATGAGTGCAGAGAGCCCCCTTCCTTCCCTTCACCAAAGCTGCAGGTAAGGTGGGAAGCAAACAGGGTGGTGGAGAAAGTACTCCGACCGCATGTACTGTGTATCATCGTGCATGCACACACGCAAACACACACACACCACTTGCATGGGAAGATCTTCATTGCAGCCAAGACCCCAAGAGATAAGTCCTTAGCCTCACCTCCCACAACAAGCGCACCTGACCACTCAAGCGACGTCAGTGAACGAGATAAGCAGCGGCGGGCAGCACGACATAACGTTGTTACTGTACAGTAGTAGCAGCAGTGGGCTTCGGCCGTCGCAGCGGGGCTCTTTATATCCCAGCGCATTCCCCAATCGCCAGCCACTCATACGAACCCCCACCCTCTACATCCGCCACATGCGCTCTCGCTTGTCTTCCACAACGCGTCATGAACCCACGCTACGACTTTGCAAGGGGGAGGGAAGGGGGGGGATGGCAAGCCCGCCGCGGTAGGGGCAACTGCTCCCATTGGCCCCAACCGATACGCATATCCGAACCCACTCGTTCAATTGCTCGGAGCAACAGTCTCTTTACTCACCGGTGTGGCGCGCACGGCATGTTCGTGCTCTGAGACCTTGAGTCCGAGGACCGGAAATTCGTGTACTCGGTGAAGCGCCCTGACGAGACAAAACCGTTATTGTGCTGGTCACACAGTACTACTGGCCGTCCACATGATTTCAATGCGCGAACTGGCGTCGTCTTACGCCACCCTCCTTCACTACCAACAATTGTGGGCTCGCGACTCAAAGGCGAGACCCGAGAATCTAATGCATTCGCTAGACTTGCCCGTTGTGCTGCACCCTTGTCTTGGCAGTTTGAAATATGTAGTTATAATACAAGCACAAATGTCTCCCAGGACAACGCAATTTTGCTACTCCGCAGACGACTGGTAAACGCCTAAACTCCTCAATGATGCACAATCACCGTCCCTCGTATCAACTAGTCATCCTCATACCTAGGACCACTGGCCGCAGGCGTCTCGGCACCCCAAGCACCAGGGGTAGGTGCGCTGACTGCATACGCGAAACCAGCCGCCGGTGTGGGAGCAGAAGCTACAGGGGTAGGCGCACTGTCTCCCCAGCCACCCTGCCATCCACCGCCAGGCGTTGGCGCGTTCATGGCCGCACCCGGTGTTGGCGCATTGAAGCCGCCAGGCGTCGGCGCGTTCAGTGCAGCTCCTGGCGTTGGTGCACCCAGACCACCAGGTGTCGGTGCGTCGTATGCACTAGACGATCCGCCAGGACCTGGTGTGTAACCCCATGTGTCCCCAGCGCTCGCGCCCGGAGTGGGAGCACCGCCATATGGCGTCTTGGAGCCCGAGGACCAGGGGTCCGCTGACCCGCCGCCGCCGCCGCCGTAGCCCGGCGTCTTGGAGCCGTGACCGAACGAGTCCGGAGCAGGCGTCTTGGCACCACTAGACCAAGCAGGTGTCCTGCTGCCAGAACCGCCGTAGGCTGTCCGGCTGCCGTCGTATGGGTTGACCGTTCGTGAACCATCTGCGGATGCCCACGCAGGTGTGCGACCGCCATCACCACCGCTCTTGTTCCACGCAGGTGTACGACCGCCATTGACGGCGCCCGAGGGGGTCTTCCACGCTGGCGTGCGGGAGGACGCAGAGCCCATCGGTGTGCGGTTTCCACCAGTCCAATCCGGGACCTTGTTGTCCTGCCCAGGTCGTCCCAAGCCGAAGCCGCCAGGCCTTCTGTCGTAGTTTGTGACCTTGGAACCACTGACACTATCGCGCACCGTGATGTCCGACTTGGCGACATTGACAATCTTGCTCTTGGTGTGCAACTCGATACGAGCATGAGTATCGGTCGTGTCCTTGACACGGCCCAGCAGACCCTTGTAACCGCCCTTTCTGATAGTGACAGTCTGCCCAATCAGTCGATCTTTGCCAAACATTTGCTTGGGAGGAGCCATGTCACCCTGGTTCTTAGGGTTGAGCTTCATCGAGGGGTTCATCGAAGTCAGGTCCGGTCCAGTCGTCGTGGCATTGACACGACCGCCCTTGGCGGAAATGGTGGCTACGGTGCCGACTTTGGAAACGAAGATACCGGCGTTCTCGTTGGTGGCATTGGTATGGCAGTAGACATACGTGCGGTGAATGTGAATGATCTTGCCTTGGCGGCCCATCCCACCCTGTTCCTTAACAACGTCGTCGGGTCGAATCTCGGAACCGTTTCGGTCCGCAGCCACGGCAAGCTTACGCCGGGGGAGTTTGTTGGCAATCTGTGACGGCATGACCTGCCGGGTGTCACCGTTCTGGTCGAGCACCACCATGGACTCACGGTCGATCTTGACGATGCAGCCCACAGTGGTTGGGTCGAGCTGCACAAGATCGAGCATCTCATACTGCCCAAGTGAGCCTTGGCCACCGATGTCACTGGCTTCCCGCAGATCCTTGCTGAAGACGGTGATTTCCTTCTGGTTCTGGTCTGTCAAGAGGGTGACTCGATCCTCGGAGATCTTGACGACCATACCGACCTCATCGCGCGATTGGCCTCCAATGATCTTGACGTGGTCACCAGCTCGGAATCGCTTGCGGAGACCCTTTGTCGGCACCTCGATGGTCTGGCCCAACAGGTCTCCCTCGGTGACCTCTATGGTGACGATGTCGGCCTGGACGTTCGTAGCTCTTCCGACAACACCCTTTTGCTCGCCCTCGTAGACCTCAATGACATCACCGGGTAGGTACATGACATTGGCGGTGCTGACCTTTAAGCTGGCAGCTAGCGACTGTAAGTCGATGTTCTCGACACCATCCTCGCCACCAGACGCAAACTTGGTCACTTCTTCCAGGGTCGGGTTGACTTCCTTGACAATCAGGTGCTGGATCTTGACATCCTTGACCTGGAAACCAGCGTCAAACTCGTCACCGTTGTACATGCAGAGGCCGGTGGCACTGGTGTTCAGGTTTCGAGGGTTCTTCTTCTTTGCCTCCATCTCGCTAAACAACTTTTGCGGGGGTCTGGGTCCGGGGCCAAGTGGTCGCTTTCGCTTCCCGTCGGCTGACATGAGTAACGCATCATCGCGCATACCGTAGTCGAGACGGGGGATGAATCTCAGTCGCGCTTCGAGGCCGTTTTCTGTGACGTCAATCACCTGGGCTAAATCACCCGAGTGCTTGGGGGGTCGCTTGAGCCGTACCCAGGCGCCGGGCTCGAGGCTGGGCGTCTTTTGCACACGCAAGAGGTCGGGCATCTCCTTGATGTCGACGAGCAGCAGCTTGGTGCGCGGGTACACGTTGAGCATGCCGTCCAGGGCCTGCAGGATGTCCGTCTGTCGCTGAGCCTCGACGTAGATGAGACCCTTCATGACCGAGTTGGGGCCACCTCTCTCAAAGGCCGCCGTGATGCCCAATTCGTCCTTGGTGCCTTGTCGCTGTTGAATTCTTTGCATGATAGAGAAGACGACTTCGCGCTCCTTGCCCTCCTTGCAGCGCACGCCCCAGATACTCGGGTCATCAACGCTGGGAAGAAGAAGTCGTTGAGGAACAACAGCGGAATCGCCCATGCCTCTGGCGGAGCGTTTGTACGCGTGCTTCTTCTTTAGGCGTTCGGCGACCTGCTCGAGATCGATGTCGTTTTCCATTTCTCGCCTGCGGTCGAGCTCGCGATGGCGGGCATCATCTTCGCGGGCAAAAGCCTCAGCCTCTCCAGCCTCGGCGTGTTCAATGAACCCTTCATGTTCGCCATCCTCCTCGTCATCTTCGTCTCCCTCGTCCTCGTCGTCGACTTCAGCCTCGATATCGAAGAAGGCGCTTCGCTTGTCCTTACGACGCTTGCGACGGTGCCCCTAGAAACTCGTCAATTCTGCAAAGCCGGAAAAATAGCCACGATGACTCACCTGGATCTCGTCTTCCTCGTCGTCCTCTTCGTCATCGTCGTCATCGTCGTTGTTGACGGCCGGCTCTTCGTCATCTTCCTCGACTTCCTCGTCTTCATCATCAGCAGCGGGCGCCACTGGTCTTTTGCCAGCATGCTGGGGAGCTACGGGTGACTCTTGCTCTTCCTCGTCGTCGCTAGCCACTGCAGGCGCAGGGTTGAAGTCCTCTTCATCTTCGGAGTCGTCGCGATCGCGAGGGTCGCTCATCTTGTGCGATTGACGCGCTGAGGCTGATTGAGACGAGCAGTTTGCAATGTGGCGAGAGGGTGGTGGTGGTTTCAGATGTGGAAGAAGAACAAATAAAGGGAAGATGGATGGATGAAGTTGGGAAGGAGCTCCTTGATGGTTCAAGAAAGATGTTAAGCTGGAATTTGGACACGGCTTAGGTAAGTAGTTAATGTATGTTAAGGCTGGAGAGCTCGGAAGCGCGCCTCTCTTTATGCGGATTAGCGTGTTTCTATCTCCCATACACAGTAATGGAGAAAAGCCATGTGGCGCACGAGAAGTCGAGAAGTCCACCGGTGTGGCTGGGCAGTCTTATTGAAAAGAACACCCACCTCGACCTGCAAAACAAAAACACAAAAACATACATTTAGTCCCTCCCACTCCCGGTTGCGATTTTCATCAGTGCGCTGTCGGCGCTGGACTGATCTGCACACGTCGCTAACTTTGAAGTCTACACCTTCACGCCACAAGTAACAACAATCGGCACAAACAAGTGAGGCATCTTTAGACGAGGTTCGATTCCACTAGCAACATGTATCTGTAGTAGCGAGACATCTATCCCAGCCAATCGGGATCATTCGAGATTGCTTAGGGTACTATCTAGCCAATATCAAGTCTTCTCGCTTCGCTCCTTTCTTGACACGACCCATTCTGTTGAGCATCATGTTCGATACGTGCCGTTCGTGGTACAATTCTGCTCTGTGGTCAAGTTGTCAGATTCACAAATGGCTTCGTTGGAGCCGAGACGTGGACAGCTGTAAAGACTCGTTTCTCCCCCGAGTGACTTACCCGGACCCGATCCAGTCCTCCAACTCCAGGCTTCCCTTTCCACGTCCCACATTCAATCGCCTACAGCTCTATACTCGTTCCTGGGGGCATCTCGCATCATCGTGGACACGTTTTGGCTTGGCGGGCTACCAGATACGCATTGTAACGCCAAAGGTCCTTCCAGCTCATCTCTCATATCTTGACGCCCCAGACACCTCTTCCACCGCTGACGCCCAACCATTCGCCAGATTCGTTGCCGGCCAGACGCGGAGTCCAGCCAAGGTTACCAACCTCGTAGTCGCACTGCCAGCTCGCAATCGGAGTGAGGTGCTTGTCTGTTGACCCTGGGCCGCTGTTGGACGGAGCACTGGCGGGAGCGCTGTTCATGAGGTCCCAAATCAGGACCGAGCAGTCATCTGCTCCCGATGCGAGCATTCCTCTCCTCAAGGGTGACCAATCTACACAATTCACCGAGCCACCGTGACCACGGAGTTCCAAAAGCGCCTGGCCAGGCTGTCGCACATCAAGAATCCGAATGACGTTGGAGTCTGCAGCAAATGTGGCCAAGAGGTGGGTATCATGGGGAGAGGTAGCCAGTCTCATCAGGGGTGGTGCGTTGGACATGGTCTGCTGAGCCAGAGTTGGGCTCATCCTGCCGCCAGCGGCATCTAGGGGAACATGTTAGTTTGGACAACAAAGGCGACTGGTGGGAATGTGTACCTCGTTCGTCCTTGCTGGTCGGTTCGTAGATAATAGTACTATGCTCCAAACTTCGCAGATCGAACATGCGCACACTGCCGTCTTGGCCACAGCTGACAAAAACGTCGACACTGTTGGCGCAGAAGCGCACGTCGTAGACCTCCTTGTCGTGGGCAATGAGCTGGGTCTTGGCAGTAAGAGAGGGGATGTCCCAGATGGTGCAGGTGGTATCTATGCTAGAGGTAATAATCAGACTCGGGGACACCTGGTTCCAATCGAGGGATGTCAGTGGCGCCGTGTGGTCGGGCGTCTTGGAGTTGGACAGCAGGGCGAGCGGCGTGAGCTTGTTGATGGGCAGGGCGGCTCGATTGGTAATGCTGTTGTTGAAGGACGAGGTCGGAGTTTGGGCATCGGATGGGAGGGACCAGAGCCTCAAGTGGTCACCCGAAGTGGCGAGCAGGTCAGTCGATTGCTTCTGCGAGGACGGAGGCTCCCACAAGAGCCGGGTGACGGGGTATGAGTGGGTGGCCTCGGCAACCTTTGTGAATTCGATGCTGTGCTTGGATGCGCCGGGGGAATAGACGTCAGGCGGGGTGTTGACGAGCTGGGTGTCGAGTATTTGGATCTGCGTACGGTCAGCTGTGTCGGTAGGTCAGGCCAGGGCGTGCCGCTTACAAAGTTGTGGCCGTCTTCGAGATAGCTGCCGATGGCGACCTTGCCGGCGCCCTTTCCTTGCGGGGCCCACTTGCACCAGTCAAAGGCGTACAGGGCCCAGGGCGCAAGGTAGTTGCTGGTCGTCGGCTGGGCGTTGGCGAAGTCGTAGCCGTGGGTACCAGGGGTGGCGTCGGACAGGCTCGAGTCGGCGCGCGGCCTGATGTCGGCCAGGCCCAGCGGGGTGTTGGAGAAGTTTCGTTGGGATCCCGAGGGGCCGCCGTACTTGTTATCCTGGGGAGACATGAACTGCGAACTGCTGGCGACAGATCCGCCGGGGGTCGTAGGGGTGTAGGGAGTGTAGGCGGTCGAGGAGGAGGGTCCTTGTTCGTAGGGAGCGGCTGGGCTGGACCGCGAGTAGCTGTGCGACGCGGACAATGTCAGAGACGGCGGTTTCGAGGGCGACGAATAGTCGGTCGGCGACTGCTGCATGGAGCCCGACATGGTGGGCAATGAAAGGGCAGTGTTTGCGCTCAGAACGGGCGTGCGACGGGGAGCGGCTAGGTGTGTAGAAGAAGATGAAGAAGATGCAGCTGACGGCCCGCCTGGCTGCAACACATTGGGCACCGAAGAGTTGTTGATCCGGTAGGCTGCGGCCGGGGTCAAGGGCTGAGCGGCAGTGGAAGGCGTCTGTGGAGGCGCAGGCGCAGGTCCAGAGCCAACAGCACCAGGTCCAGTTACAGATCCAGATCCAGGTCCGGGGGGAATATGCAGTTGTTGCGGTTGGTATTGAAGTTGTTGGTTCGCGGTGGGCGACAGGTGCAGTTCGTCATGGTCATTTGCGTGTTGCAATCCCGTCGCAGGCGCGGTCCGTCGCGGGGCTTCCCCATAGCCGCTGTACCCCTCTGATTGGTTCATCGTGTAAGGCTCGGGGGTTGCGGGGACGGGGTATATAACTGAGTTGGACACTGGATGGGAATGGACGAGGAGAGAATGTGTCAGCGCACCGGGACGCCTGCGACAAGTGCAATGCGGCGGATTTCTGGGAAAACTGCGCCCAGACAGGACAAGAGTTTCGGGACGCGCGATAGCTGGTGGGTGGGCTGTAGAATTAGTCAAGTTAAAAATATGGCGTTTCCAAGCGATTGATTGCCTTTTGACCGCGGCTCGCTCCAGGGTAACCCGAGATCAGCATGCTGGGCAGCCAGAGAGCATGCTGCATGACAAGACAGACGGTCACAGACAGATCGTTCGTTACATATATGTACACGGTAGTTGGTTATCTTGGTGCCCGTTTTTTCGATAGAATCAGGCAGAGTCGGTGCACGCAGCTTACAAGCTTTTCCATCCCACAATCGAGTGGTTTGTTGGTTGGGAGGATTCGGGGCAGCTGATGTCTTATTAAAAAGGGGAAATGGGGGGGGCACTGACATTCGGGCACTGACATTCGATTCATTCAATTCATTCAGTCACTCAGCGTAGTCAATGTCTCCACTTTTGCCGCCCTCCGCATCTTCAGTCAGAATCAGAGTGACGTGACAAGAAATGGGGAGCGAGTTGAAAGTTCCTGTCAACATCAACTCGCTTGACAAGTAAGTTGTCTTCTCAACCCTCGCCTGCACCTTTGCTGATCTGTCTGTTCACCTGAAGAGACATCTCACAATGTCCGGCCACCATCTGCCCTCCCTTTTACTACTACCGCCCCATCCGCATCCCGTCAACCGTCTGGCACTCAATGCCGCCTACCGCCCGTCGCTCAAATCCGTCATCTCCAAGCTGAAGAATCTGGACGAGCCCAGCGGATCCGTCCTCGTCATTGCGCTCGCTGCGCCTTTCTTGACAGGACGCTCTGTGCGCCGAAAGTCCATGGTGTGGGCCGAAGCCCAGAGCGTCGTCGCTGGCATGTATAGCCTCATCGCCTTGATATGTGCCCAGTTGAAGGTGGCATCCGAGGTGGGCGGTGGGCCGGGCTCCGTGGATTGCCGTGTCATCCTCGTGGACCATGATGTCTCGCGTCGCATCGACCCAGACTCGCACCGAGAAATCGAGCCCAACAATACCGTCATCGTAGATCTCGCCACCTTTGTCGCCGTCTATCACCCTTGGAGGCGCATCTTTAGCGTCGACACTGAGCTCGGTCACAACATCTTGTCTACCTATCTCCACATGGTCGAAGGCACGCAAGTCTTGAAGCAGGAACAGCTCATCACTGTCGAGGGTGGCCTGACTATGCAGACCTCTAGGCCAACTGACACGCAGCTGCTGCAACCCAAAGGCACTCACGATGTTGTGTGCCTTGGAGGCACTTTCGATCACCTACATCCCGGCCACAAGCTCCTACTCTCTGCCGCCATCTTCCTCCTCCAGGTACCCGAGAAAGGCACGTCGACTCCCTGCTCACTTATCATCGGCGTCACAGGGGACGAGCTTCTCAAGAACAAGAAGTACGCCGAGTACGTACAATCTTGGAATGAGAGGGTCATGAATGTCATGGACTTTTTGACGTCGATGCTCCAACTCCAGAAAGAGGGGTTCAAAGACCCATCGCTGGAGGTTGACGTCTCGCAATCCACAGACGAGATTAGAGCTACATACCGCTCGGGCACCATATCAATCCGATGCGTGCGAATACAGGATCCCTTTGGCCCTACCATCACCGAAGAACGGATGGACGCGCTTGTAGTCTCGGGCGAAACTAGGTCAGGCGGTGCCGCAGTCAACGATGAGCGACAAAAGCGAGGCTGGCATGCCCTCGACGTGTATGAAGTCGACGTTCTTGATGCCGACGATGGCACAGATCAACAATCAAAGACGGAGAACTTTGCTTCCAAGATCAGCAGCACAGCCATCCGAAAGCAAAAGGCAGGTGCACGTATCTAGGCAACTGGAAGGCTCGTGAACTTGGCATTGCTCCACGTTGGCTCTAGATGATGCACCGTCTGTGTACGATCTGATATCATCTCAAGCTATCGAGACCTCTCGTTGCGGGCTTCACAAGCTCTCGTGGCTCGCTGGTGCAGAGTACCAGACACCCCAGACACCCCAGACACCCCAGACACCACACCTTTTCGCCGAAGCTGAGGCGTACTTGTCCCCGCATAGCTCACCCGCCCGCGTCACCTCCGCACCAGTCACAGGGGCTGTTGGGATTGTTCTTGGGAAGTCGGGCTGGTTCCTTTCATCTCTCTTTCGGCATGTCGAGTACTGTCCATGGGATCAGCAGTATGGATACCGACCACCGTTATTCCGATGTTCAGGCCACGTACGGGCTGGTGTCGACAATCCGTACCGATTTGACCGGTCGTGTCCTTCCCCAAATGACGCTCGGCGATGGCCACATGCCCGGATCTCTCGTCGCCCCGCCTCCACCCCTTCCCCGCAGTTTGTCTCCCACAAGCCGAGCTCTCGAACGTTTCCGCATCACTGGCAATGCCATAGTCACGGGCGGTGCCGGTGATCTCGGGTACGCTTCGTCTAGGGCCCTGCTCGAGCATGGAGTTCAGGGGTTGGTCCTCTTTGACATCGACCAAGCTGAGGGCGTGACGAAAGCGAAGGCTCTGGACGCAGAGTTCCCCCAAGCCCGCATTGCGTTTCTGCCGGTGGATGTCACCGATGCCAAAGCCGTGAGCCTTGCCGTATCAAAAACGGGAGAGCTGCTGGGCAGTGTCGACATTCTGCTGTGCTTCGCTGGCATTGTGCAGAACAAACATGCTCTTGATGTGAGCTTGGACGAATGGAACCAAGTCGTCGGTACCAATATGACTGGTGGGTTCCTCTGCGCGCAAGCTGTTGCCCGGCGCATGGTTGAGCAAGGTTCCGGAGGTACCATCACTTTAGTCGCAAGTATTTCGGCGCACCGGGTGAACTATCCCCAGCCGCAATCTTCCTACAACGTCTCGAAATCCGGTCTCGTGGCCATGGTAAAGAGTTTAGCAGCTGAGTGGTCAGCTCACGGGATTCGTGTGAACAGTGTGTCGCCTGGATACATTGAGACGAGCCGGAAGGAGGGATTGGGCCTGGATTCCGCCAAGAACATATGGCTGAGTCGGAATCCGATGCGCAGGATGGGGCAGCCGGACGAGTTGGCCGGCACTATTGTTCTACTTGCAAGTCGCGCAGGAAGCTACATCAATGGTGCTGATATCCTTGTTGATGGTGGCCAGACGATCTTTTAGGTCTTTGGCCGATAGCGACAGCCACCATATCAGCCAGCCACCCATACGATCAGTAACTTGCGCGAGTGAGCCACCTGTTGAACTTTGCGTCCAAAGTTCACTGCAAACGTTCATTCCGTGCTAAGCACACACGTTCTTTTTCTTTCCTCGGTTCGATGGCTGGCAACATTCTTTTTCTCTGGGCACCGGTCGTCGGTCGACCTGATGGGCACTCTTGTAATTCCCGAACACAGTCTGGGGAACACCGCTATATTGCTATCCCCTGGCTCTGCAGGCCACCACTTTCGTCGCTCCTTTCTCTTGAGCCCTTGAAGATGACGAGGCTATGTTCCGTATAGCCACCATGGTCATCTCTCATAGCCACCAACTGCTGCTTGCAAATATCTGTCTGGTGGTAGTCATGACAATGCTTGGCCGAGTTCCATTCGACCAAGACCAGGGACCTAGCACCAAATTCGTCGTGATGTTTGACCATACTGCTCCCAATAACACCTCTGCAGCCGTCAGCTTGCTTTACCATGTCCATCCACTTGGACCATTCCCCCGCGTACAATAAATCTTTTGAGCCTTGAAAGACGGCGACCTCGATCGGATATCCCCCCAGCCCGCCATCGGACGAGTTTGACAAAGTGCGGACATCCAGAAACGCGTGCCATATTCGAACTTGAGCGATGGTCAGATGAACCGGGGCTGGCGGTGTCATCAGGGTCTTGAGCACAGGCAAGACCTCCGTCAAATACGTCGACGACTCGAGGAACTCCTCACTCAGCCGGAGGTTCTCTCTTACTGGGTCGGGCGTTAGAAAAACGGTTGGTCACGTATAGATGTTCCATCGGGACGACGATACGAACGTATGTGCACTTGGATAATTCGTGGCTCTTCCACCTGCCGGCCCCAGCACAGTTTCAGAAAGCCAGCAGAGTGCACGACGGCGTCCAGGACCTGCGTCCATTGGCGGCCTGCCTCGGTATCTGGGTCGTCTAGGCTGTGCTCGAGTGGAATTTCAATGTGAAGGATCTGGGTGACGGGCCCGTCCGGGCAAGATGGTGACATGGTGTTGACTTGAATTGGCGGGCCACCTGGCTACTGTCGAAAGCGAATCACTATATATATATATATATATGTGTGTGTGTGCATCTATGTATATATATATATATATATATATATACTGGCTATCTACGGCATACTTGACGGCCGTAGGATGGGATTACCACCTCGCGAGAGCACGACGTCATCCCATCCCCGGTTTTCAAATCCCGCGCGTCTGCTGCGCCATGCTCGCCGAGCAGCTGCCAATCCCGATTCCCAGAACCCATCCTGGCTTGCCGAAAGAGCCCAACGCTGCACGCTGGTGTCCGCTATTTCCTCTGTGACACTTCGGCTTCCTATTTCTGGCTAAATCGATGGGCAATGCTCGCCAGGCCTCGCGTCGAGCCACAGCCACTTCGACCCCTGACGGCAAGCTTTCGCGGGGCTCACCCCCCCCCGGCCGGCGCCAACCGATATCATCGTATGTATGGCCAACACACTACACTGCATGAAGCTCGCTTACTTGCTTGCTGCCCCGGTCATGCCAGCACATGTGCATGGTAGGTATTACGTAATTATATGTGATGCTATATGACAGCCTGCGAGTAGCTGGGCTACGCCTAGTCTACCAGAGGGAATCGTCAAGCTCAGAAAATGTTGCCCCTGGTGCGCTTCTCTGCGCCCTCCACTTTCTTCACATTGATGTTCCTCCAGACCGCGACAGCGAGCACCAGCAAAGGGATCAGCGAGGCGCCGACAATGACCATCTTCCGCATGACGTCGTCGTAGGCCAAGATGACGGCATCGCGGATGGGCGTGCCGATGGGCTCGGCCATCTGCAGCGTGATGTCGCCGTAGATCTCGGCCGCCCGGCTCTTGGCGTCGGCGGGCAGGTACTCGGCGAGCTTGTACGGTAGTATGTTGGTCCACATGCCGCCGGCGATGGCGTAGCCGATGGACGACCCGATGGACCCGAACAGGCTGTAGATGGCAATGGCCACGGCCACGTCCTGGTGCCGCACCGAGGCCATCATGGCCAGCTGCGACATGGTCGTGAGCATGCCCACGGCGAACCCGACCAGGACCTGGCACATGGCCAGGTAGCCGACCGCCGTCGCCGGCACGCGGAAGTGGATCAGGAGAGCTGTGCCGAGGATGTAGATGGGGATGGCGACCATGGCGGGCCACTTTACCATGCCAGTCCACCGGATGAAGCTGTTTGGGGTGGGGGGGGTTGAGGTCAGCAGCTGCCCTGCTTGTAAAAGTGAAGAGCGGTGTACGTATACGTACAGAGCAATGAACGGTCCGGCAACGTAGGAAGTGAGCGAGTACGCATTGAGAACATAGTTCGAGAGGGAGATGCTGAGATCATGGACGACCTGGAGGTAGGAGCCGTAGTACGCATCCCAAATACTGTATCACCGACATGTCAGCATTTCAGACGTACCATCCACCTCGATGGACCAAGGCCACGCAGGGGTGGGGCTGGACTGCTAGAGAGGCGACTCACAAGGTTGTGAGGAATACGATAAAGTACGTCATGACGGCACCCAGGAAAGTCCTGTCCTTGAGGAACTTGAACGGGAAGAACTGCACGGGGGCAAAGAACCTCTCCCACACGACAAAGGCGGCGAGGGTGACGACGCCGAAGACAATCATGACGATGATGCTCGCGCTCTCCCACGAGTGCGTGGCTCCGCTCACCAGACTGAAGGGCAGGAGGAGGAGGACCCAGCCGGCGGAGATGAGGATGGCGCCGATGACTAGATGACGGTGTCAGCGCATGGAGTCATTCGTGCGCAAGAGGTATAGAATGCTCGAGCTCAGAGGGGGAAGGGGACTGTCTACATACTATCAAACTCGACAGCGTAGTGCCTCAGCGACTGGCTCAAAGTCCTTCCAGACTTGGGCCGCAGCATGCCCAACTTCTTGGCCTTCTTCTCGTGGATGTAGAGCATTGCGATGACGGGCAGCGAGAAGACGACGAGTATGATGCCAAAGGCGGCGAATGCCCAGCGGAAGTGGGCCTTGTAGTAGAACAGCTCGGCAATCTTGGGTCCGGCAAAGGTCGTGGCGAGGTTGGGCGTCGAGTTGAGGGTGAAGACGATCATGCGGTTCTTGAGCGTGGTGATGTCGGCGACGAAGACCTCGATGATGAAACCCAGAGCCACGTAGCCGACCCAGTAGAAGACCTGGGCGGCGGCATACGTCTCGACGTTCTGGCACGTCGCCTTCATGATCATGCCGATGACGATGAGCAGGAGCGCGCCTATGAAGCCTTCCATGCGCCCCCGGATGTCGATCAGCTTGCCCACCGACAGCGTCACCACGCCACCGATGATGCGCGCCGCGATGGAAACGACGGCCAGCAGACCGTGCGAGCCAAAGGAGGACGTGATGTAAGGCGACAGTGCGCCCTCGACGGACGAGAGCATGGCGGCTACGAAGGAGACGAGCCAGAGGCTGAATTGCCCTGTTAGTGGATGCCCAAGATATACTACGTGAATCTTTGATCGCCGGGTAAGGGGGGGGTGTAAAGGAGTTCACCTCGTTCCAGAGGGGGGCGCATTGGATGCGACGAGGGCCAAAACAAACTTACAGCACAAAGGTAGTCCATAGGGACTTTTTCGACCACACGGCCGTGACGGCCTCGACCCTCTTGATGCCTTCGGCCATGTGCTCGGAGCTAGCATCGTCGGATACCGGCTCTTGCGTCGCCGTGTAGACGTGCTGCTGCTTCTCGACATCGCCGCCCTGCAGGGCTTCCTCGGTCGGGCGTATAGCCGCCATTGTGTGGATGTGAGCTTGCGTCGGGATACAATCACGGTATGTCCAGTCTCGTTCTTCCCAGTCCGCGGAACTTGGAGGAAGATAGGTCAGGGGCAGGGCGAACAGCTGAGCGTGAAAGATGGGCGAGGAGATCCCGACGTAGACATGCAGGGTCTTGCGCCTACTTATCTACCCAACTACTACGTACGAGGCCGCTGCGACCCTGCCAGGGACACACGGGAGGGGGGGAGGGGCCCCGGTTCACCCCTCTTATCTCCTCCCTCCATCTCGGCTCAACTGGGAAGGGGGGCCGTTGTCGCAGGCGGCATCTAGTAACACTCACACGTCTGGGCAATGCAGTGATTCTCACGGGTGGAGTGCCCGCTTACCAGGGACCTCAGCCGCTCCCGAGAAGTTCCTGCGGCCGTGGGTCTATGTAACCTCGTCACTCGTGTGCGTGGACGCCGACGGGCTCGGGGCGGCTAGACGGGTGAACATGGTGGACTTTGCAGATGGGGGCAAAGATGGCAGACTGTGATTATGAGCGAAGATGGCATACGGAGTAGAGGCTGTTGTCGGTCAAGGGTGCAGAGTCACTGCAGACATGCGAAAGCCACTAAGAGGCCGTGAGACTCGAGTGAGTCGACTGTCCAGAACTGTCGAGTGACCGTTGGCGGTTGACGAGTCTGCTCCTCGAGTTGGTGGAGGGATTTCCACACCTCATGGCGACAAGGGTTGAGGGAAATCTCTTCCCTGTTCCCAGTCATCTCACACCCGATGGGAGAAAGGCCAAGGCGCTTGTTACCAGCTCGACGGCGGTGGTGGGGATGCTTTGTGTGCAAATTTTTATCAGATCATCTGATAAGATGATGAGGAGGGGCTAGGAGAACAGGGGTCTAGGATGGGGCGTCTTGCTTTGGAGAGGAACGAACTATTGACTGGCGATGGTGGCTGGTATCCGGTGGCTAGTGATGATGGTGGTGGTGGCTGCGACTGCACTGTCCTCCGAGAGACGAGACTCACTCAGGCTGCTTCCTATTCCTCAATCCAGTATCCGTAGCTTCGTCATTGACGGCCCAAGCTGCTCAACTGTACGGATCTCTCTGATCGAGCTCTCAGCCGCCCAACACCGCTCAAAACTTCTGCCAAAACACACACGCATACTTGTGCGAGAGGCCGCTGCCAAGCTGGTCCGACAATGGAGGGCCTCGACGCCTCGTATGGTTCTGGGTGGGACGATGAGCTGTCGACCGGGCTTGGCGCTGCGCGAGTCTCGGATCAGATAACTCGAAGCGGATCAGATAACTTGGCTTGGCGCCGTCGAGGTTCCACCCTTCCACACCGTGACACAACGATTCGGGATCGGTCGGAAGAGGTGGGCCACGACTGGGTCTGGACTGGAGGACGCCGCTTCCTGCACTGCGGTATTCGGAGGATACAGGTGAAGGGACGGGTCTGGCAGGGCTTGGTCACGAGATTGTGCGTCTATTTCGGCACATGTCCCCTGCTGCCCTGCATGCCCCATCCAATGAACATTCCTGCATGATGCATCGTCACTCGTGGATGGTGACAGCTTGGCGCACGATTGATTATTGGATACCTTTTAATATTGGGTCTTCATGCAAAAGAAACTAGCATGCAACACAAATGTTTCTCCAGTACTTGGAAGAGTTCTACCGGTACGGATACGTCCCAGCAGGTTGGATGACACACCGAAGCAATAGCACTCCAGCCAACCGCTTGATTATTATGACACAGAGGAAGTATTGGGATCGAATTATACGTGCGCTTATTTTGGTACAGAAGGAAGAGAACAAGGAGCGTCTGAGTAAGACTACCCTGCTGTCGTTTATTTGTCACTGTGGATTTGATGGTTTCCTAAGTAGTTACTGGACCCCTATGCCAATCTCGGTGGCAGTACAGGAGAGGAGATAGAATTTGTCACCAAGACACAAGGAACCAAGCCAGCTTTCCAATTTTCCAAATGAAATGTGGCAAACTGCCACGACTACATCATATTTACTTCAACTCCCCACCGGTAGAGAGCGGAACCTGCTCCTCCTCACTGCCGGCAGAAGCCTTGGTCCCACAGCTCGAAGCATCGACAGGGTCTTTGCCGATGGAGAAAGAATAGTCAGGCTTGCGTTGGCCTTCGGCGCCAAAGTGCATAATAGCTTTTGCCGTGTCGTTGTAAGGCGCCCAGAACTCGTTGCCGAATGGGTCAGGGGCGTCCCAGTCAATGTGGTTCGGGTTCGCGAAGCGGACAAAGTCGGCGACGGTCGTCTGGAACACGCCCGCAAAGGTCTCGTTGTCGACCGAAGAGCCCGAGGGGTAGTACTAAATGAGAACAGCGCGTCAGTGGAGCTTGTCCTCGGTTCCCGTGACGTTTCTTTGGTCGTGGATGGGCAAAGGGGGTGGGTTGTTAGGTATGACGTACGATATGATCCATGACCGACTCGGGGGTGGCGGGTAGTACGTTGAATGAGTACCTGAATACGGAGTGCTGGCTATGGCTGTGGCTTCCCAGGTTGGCCCAGGTCATGTTGTAAAGGTTGCACCGCACCGATGGGTCCTGTATCATTCAGGTCAGCAGCCTTGCACGCACGGCGCTGGGGGTCTCAAAGGGAGCGAAGGGCTTACACTCTGGCCCGTGGTCCCAACCATGAGGGTCATGCTGGAATGAAATTTGCCCTTGGTGAATTGGTGCGCGGGAGCACTTGGAACTACGCTCCCATCGATCGTCGGCCCTAGGTTCATCTACATTTTCAAATCAGCACATCATCGCAGAGACTCAAGGTCGGAGATGGCGTACGCTTCCGTTGTTCATAGAAGCCAACTCCTCAACGAGCTTGTTGTTGGCATTCAACAACACCTCGATATCAAAATCTTCATCAATCTCTACTATGCTCTTCACTCCGGCATACTCGAGAAACTTCTGATAGATGATGTCGGCATCTGCCGGCGCCGTGTACTTGACGGATGCCGGGCTTTGAAGGATGGCCGAGCTCATCGCCGGGCGGAACTTGCTGCGGCCACCGCCGTAGGTGAGGATGTGCATGAGAGATGTCGCGGTGGCGCCGGAACCGAGGGCGGCGATGCTACAAAATCACATCAGTGAGCGCAGTCGTCGAGGTTCAAATGGAATGGGTATGGTACCGTGCGCGTGTGCCTCCGAACATGTGTATCCTTTTGCCGACCCATCCCAGGGCAAAGTGCTGGTCTTGGAGGCCCAGGTTGGGTTGACCATTGGCTTTCACGTATTCATCACCGCTGAGCCAGCCGAGGGCACCCAGGCGGTAGTTTGCCGTAACCTTGATAGAACGTCAATGAGCTGTCGGGCTGTAAATTCAACTATCTTAGCTTACGTGAATAAATGTCGACTCGTCTTCGCCTTCAGTGACTTTCAGGAGATTTTCCGGCGAATACATGGTCTTCGAGCCGGAAACGAAGCTAGGTGCGACATGTTAGTCATGAAGGCACAATGAGATGGGTCTAAAAGGGGCCGGGGGGGGGCTTACTCTCCGTAGAATGACACCAGGGTGGCGGCTGAGCAAGATAGATCAGTTGACTGTTCACTCGTTGGAATAGATCATGAGACTCACACGCTTCGTCTTTATCATGTCTGTCGTCCCAGACAGTCTTCGGCACCACAATATTCATCGTCAGACAATTCTCGTCGATAACCCCCGTTGCATCTGGCTGGGGGCACTTTGCTCCGTTCAGCCCTTCGTTGATGTCCTTAGACCGGGTTGTGATCTCGCCTGGAGGCAGGAATCGGGATTTTCCCGTAGGCGGATTCGCGTACGGGATATTGGAAAACACAATGTACTTGCCATCTTTCTGCACAGACAATTAGACCGACTTTCGCGAGGGTACGAATTGCGATTTGGACTTACGGATGGGATTCCACGGTGGCGCTCGTATCCGAGGTTGACGATGTAATCCTCGGCACCCGTCTTCACTTTGCCTTGGTCACTTTTGGGATAGGTTTTAGCATGCGATTGATGGAATGGAGGCGAAGGGACATCAACACTAAGGTCGACATGAACAACCGCAGCGCTGGAGACCCGCGCAATCGCCAAAGCCGTGATGATGGATAGTGACTTCATGGTGTATAATGGAATCCTAGCTGAGTGGAAGGGCTGTAGGTTGCATTGCAAGTGCGAGAACAAGGCGAGAGGCGTGGCTATTTAGGTGCCGCCCAAGCATCATCCAAACACTCCGGGGAGGCTTGAGACATGACATAGCTGCATTTCTTCTTCTTACGGTGCCATAACGTTAGTTGGTATTCCGTAGCGAAGATCAAAATATCCCAACACTGGACGAGCCTCAATCGTTGGGTTCGGTCACATGCTGCCGGACCTGATGGACAGAGTGACAAAGTTCCCGGAAGAGCAAGGTTGGCGAACTTTGAGGATGCTGTTATTGATGTATTTGACGTCTGAACGAACCTTGAGGGTGAGACCTAATCAAGTCCAAGTGGTGATCATTGAGGGACTGGCCAGCACTGAGCACGCTTCTCTGGACGTGCAGTCCACTTTGACAATCTAGAAACGCCACGAGAGACATCTGGAGAGTTCGCTGTCGTGACGTGCCGTGCCGTGCCGTGCCGCCTCAGGTAACGTACGTGGCGGCGCGCCCTCGCCTCCTTCCCGCTCAACATGGGCTGCACCACGAGACACTTGGCAAGCCACGAACATCTCAAGACGGGTCAATGACGATCCCGTGCTTGTCATGCACTTTATGGGTGGATCAAGTGTCAATCCCGGCTGTAGAACGAAGCAGGGATGAGAGACAATCGATGTGTGTCTACGGATAACTATGTCATGGGTTGCGACCTGCAGAAGAACACCTCGCAGGTATTTCTTGAATTGCTAGGCCCGGGGTGATCATGTAATGCAGCCAACGTGGTAGGAGTATTCATTCGATATGCAACTATCCAAACTCGCAGATCGCCGGTTCGTTGGTTCGTCGATTCGTACCATGACCGCGTCACCAACCTCCGACGACAAGAGAATTAACAATTACCATATATATATATATATATATATATCTGCCAGCTTCCTATAGCTTCCTCTGCTTAACCACAGAACTCAAAAGAAGGGCAACCAACAGCACTTCCCGCCGTATCGCCAGCCACGCCCGCAACCTGGAGGATGGCGCTGATGACACCACCAATGCCCTCTCCGGCGCTCAAGCCGGCCGCCAGACTGTAGGCGTATTCGTTCCAGGATTTCGGGCTCTTCTTCAGCCAAATGGCGCTCGCGATGGCACCAGTGGCCATGGCAGTACTGTACTGATTCGTCGTAAGAGTAAATGCCAGGCCGACGGCGTTCATGTTGGGAACGTAGTCGTGATACTTTTGGGGAATCCAGAGGTATTTGGCGACGACGACACCAATAGAGCCGATGCCAAGCATGAGCGCCGTGATGGCGGCCGAGGTGGGAACGGGGAACTCGGGTTTTGTGACTCCTTCCGCAATGACCTTCCACGCTGCAACCGACGGAATGCCGAACGTGCACTTTTCGGCTGCTGGGTCAAGGATGCACGGGTAGGCATTGGCAAAGAGGACAAAGAATCCGCAGCAGAGGAAAATGCTGACCAATGAGCCAGCCGCCTGGGCGACAAACTGAGCTCGAGGAGAAGCCCTGAGCAGATAACCAGTGCGCAAATCTCCCAACATGTCAACGGATTGGCTAGCCGCTCCTGCTGCCACGATACCAGTCGTCATGTTGATTCGGATGGCATCGGCCCCGTAAATCTTTTGGCCCTGTGTGACACCTCCAAAGACGAGCTGTGAGGCCTTGCCAACCGTCGAAACCGGGTTGATATCCGTGGCACCAGAACATTGCGCCGCGATAAAGCTGAAAAGGAAGGCAAGGATCACAGCCAAAAGGGTGAGGCCAGGGCTCACTTGATACTGCAGAGCGAGGACGATCATGGAAAAGGCAATGGACAGAAGAACGCCGCCCGACCTGTGGCACTCGGTGATTAGCAAATAGCAAGTGCTGGGCGCTCTCATCGTGATATGTACTTACCAGGTCCATGTTGGAACTTGCTCCGACGGAGGAGAAGGGTCCTCGATTTCCCTCTCGTCGGTTGCGAGGTGCTTTTCTGCAAAGGTACGAGTCGCCGGAATCTTCTCCGCTGTCTCGAAGAAAGCCCTCTTCATTCCTCGGTAGAGGACTGGCCCATTCATGGCGACTTCGGCAAATGAAGCGCAAAGCATAATCATCACACCAACCCACAGGTTCCAGTACCTGGGAGACGGTTCATTGACGGGGTCTGATAAACTTAGACTGGCGTAACTCCACATTCCCGGGAACTCCTCACTCTCGACTCCAAAGGTAGCGCCGTACTTGACTGTCAAGGGTCCGATGAGAGCCCAAGCGAGCACACTTCCGCCGAAGAAGGAAAGGGAGGCGTTCATTCCCGAGAGAATTCCGGCTCCAAAAAAGGCGGGCGTGTACTCGAAGAACCAGCCCCAGTTGTCGGCGGCAATGATCTCTTTCCATCCCCATGTGTACAGCCACCAGAAGACGTGGTGATCCCACAGAATGCCAGGCGCGTAGCCGGACACCACCTTCCAGACGGCAGAACCGACAAACGCGTACGCAAGACATTTCGCCTTTCGCAAGCCGGCTGCTTCAGCCGATGCGCCTCCTGCGTGTAGCGCACGGATGGTATAGGCCACGGCCGTGGGAGAAGGGAAAACCAGCTTGAGCTTGAGGATGTAAAACTTCCGCAGAGCGATGGCAAAGAAGAGACCGTAGTAGGCCGTGCAGGCAGAAAAGGTGATGAGCTTGCCCATATCTGTGTACGAGTTCATAGCGTCAGTCATTCGGTCATCGCAAGTGTTGGGCCAGAAAGACAGATCATAGGGACGTACCATCTTGAGGTTTGCTCGACATCAAACCGAGCTGGTACATGGCTGGGACAGGCCCCACGAAGATGATGCCGAGACCACCAGCAGCAGTTGCCGCGGTCTGTACAGTTACGTTTTCCTTGTGATCTGGTCAGCGACACGTCCCGTCCCATGATCCATCCAACAAAGAGAGGATGTGTTAGGCTAAGTACCATTGGTCCAAAGTAGCCGCCACCCAACCATTTGGGTGCAACCCTAGAGAGTGGCTTGATGATGGCGAAACCAAGAAGCGATCCGAATAGAGAAGCGCCAAACGTCCAGCCAGTCTTGAGGCCGAGGTAGATGTTGGAGGCCGAGACGATAGCTCCCAGCAGAATACCGATGAGGACGGCTCGAGTGGAGAGCTGCTGCGTCTCCTCGGGGATGCCCTTGAGCGGCGGGAACGGGAACTTGTTGTCAAGGACCTCGTGGATGTCGTGCTCGTACGGCTTTTCCTCATCAGTGTAGCCTATGTTGGCCCGGTCCTTCTCTTCCTTGCCGGTCGGCGTAGCGAGCCGCTCAAGGGGCTGGTGGGCCTGCGAGTTCACAGTCGTGCCAGTGGCGGCATTGGCAGCGGTACTTGTCGCGCTTGCAACGGCAGCCTTGTTGGCATCGTGTGCCTCGATTTCGGACGCCATACTGCCAAGTTGATGGCTCGAAACGTGCCAAAGAACAATGTGAGTCGGGAAAACTTTCGACTTTGGCGACCAGATCTTGAGCCGTATTTGTACGTCGTATCTCGTTTACGAGGACTGCATGCCAAGAAAACCAAGCCATTGGCAACCAGGCAAGCGTCGGCGACCTTCCTAATTCATACTGCCAAGCAATGCCGCCGTCCAATACAAGCCCACTTCGCGAGCAGGATCACAAGGGAGGGATGCGGAGCCCACGCCGCCTACGCACTCCGTAGGCTTCCTTGCGGTTTGGAACTTCGGTTGCATCGTTGGGTGGATACCAAAGCTTCCAAAAGTCCCGGGGGGGGGCCCTCGTGATGAGCGCCCGTGAAGCTATCCGACTTCCTAATCTGGGCCGAGTCCCCCGAGCCGACGGGCCACACGCAGGGCCCAGGGGAACAGAAATGAACTTTGTGCTGTGTAAAGGCCAGGTGTCAGTTACACTGTAAATACCGAAAGGACCGCAGCAGGAAATCATATGGGTAGTAGTAGCTCTTGGTTGCCAATAGCCAAGGCACGAAGCTCGATCCAAAAACTGTATTTCCAGCGTAATGTCGTACATCAGGGAAGCATCGTGAGGTAGGTTGAAGTTTGAACCGTTGGAGTGTGCGCTTACTAGCTAACTAAATTCTCCTTAGCCGAGTGAAAGACGAGGAAGCTTGTCTGTACCCAGTAGTCAAGGTCAGAAGGCGCTTGCAGGGATCCCGCAAAAAGCGCGGCGTGGGCTTAGTACTAAGCCACAATAGGGCTGAAGGTGGCTTCGAGTCGTCGACTCTGTACCAATTCGTTATTCTTTTCGAGCTGCATGACACAAAATTGCTCCTATGGGTTCATGATTCGGTACTATCGTTTTCAACTTCCATAAAGATTGTAATTCGGCAAGATGCCCTGGCAGCGTTTGGTAACGATAAGACGGTATACCTCTATAAGATAGTGGATACCTATGGGTATACCGAACGTGAACACTGAGAAGGGGTCTTGCCAAACCGACTTTGACTACCCGATTTAGAACCCCAGTATATCTTACCCTTCCATGTTGAACCACATCTACCCCTTTACTTCTGCCTTCCCTTTGTCGCTTATCCGTTCGACTCCGACAGTCCTGAGTGAGAGTCGATACCAGTGTGCCGCGAGACCTTAGTCAGTCCAGCCCTGCAGACGCTGGGCAATGTCACTGACGTAGGGCGCGGTGGCGCCCTGGCCGTCGCTGAGGTTGTCGTGGTTCACGGATCCCGAGTTGTACTCGCGGAGTGCAGGGTAGATGGACTCGCCACTCCACTTGTTCCCCTGGTTGATGAGGTTCTGCTTGTAGTGGGCGGTGCCGCCTTCAACCATGGCCGATATCTCTGCCTACCAGGGTGTCAGAAAAGATGCAGTTGAGACAGAGCAGCGGCATCTGTCTGTGCCCAGTGGCAGCACTCCAGGATAGAATGATGGGTGTGAACTTACCTGGCTTAGTCCGACTCGGCCTTCAAACCCTTGGCAGCCGCTGCACTGCATGATGCCAGCGGTGGGGATGCCACCAGGGCTAATGGTGGTCCTGACGCCGACGTAGCCGTGGCTTTCCTGCATGATGATGCCGAGGATGATGCGCTCGTCGACGCCCTGCTTGGCCGCGTTGCGGATGGCGACGTTGATGCGGCCAATGTCGTCCCAGGTGTTGCCGGTTGACTTCATCGAGTTCTTGTTGCGCTCAAACATGTCGTCGAATCCCAACCAAGTGCTGATGTCGGGGAAGTTCCACCAGGGGCCCTCGATCCAGTTAGGGGCCTGCTGGATGCTGAAGGTCTCGTTCTTGGGTGTTTGGTGGATGAGGGAGATCTCGGAAGAAACGACGGGCGAAGCTGCGACAAGGGCCACGAGGCCAGTCAAGGCGAGCGTAATGAGTTTGGAAGAGAACATGGTGAGTGTGGTGGGTGATGTTGTTGATTCGTTAACTGAGGACAAGGTCTGGCCGGGTGTTTCTGTGAGTGACTTGAGGAATGAAGGAATGAAACCTAGGGATAAAGGTTGCGGTCTCGGGCTTTTATAATCAACTGTGTTGCTATTGATGCTCAAAAATAGATCCATATATCCCATGATACATGGTAGTGAGCATTCACACCCTCGCCATGAGTGTGCCATGCACGGTGGCAGTATCAAGACCCTGGAGCCCACCACATTAACCAGTAACACGTGGAACATTGCCGTTACCCTATGCACCTCGCAATAATACCACTGCTCTGCTGACCAAAGTCTATCATATGTGAGCCAATCGAGATAGTTGCAAGACAACATGCACCTAGGACTGGGCGGTCAGCTACTTGCAATATTTTACCCTACATGCTACAAATAGCAATTTCTCACTCTGTCTGTCAGTGGTTGAAAGTAAGCCTCCGGCCGAGGCTCTAATGGAACTATTAAATCAGGGCTTGTAAAATTTGTAACTCTGGTCCTGCGAGAAAGATTCGTGAACTGCTTTGTTTATATTCTATTTCTGGCTTCCTGGGGCAAAAGTCCCGGGGCACCTCTTCGGCCATGATTGCCATAAACTGCACGCTCCCCGGACACATGCTGTAGCGAGTTTATAGTGATGTCGGGTTTTACTCAGCGACCGCTTGGCAGGTATCTTTGCTCCGATGTAAACGGTCAGTGTCAGCTCGCTACAAGGACGTGAGGATCCCGTTCTGGGCCCATGCCGAGAAATGATACATAAGCCTAGCGTTAGCTATCAGCTTTCTTGCAGGTCAAAATGTTGCTTGAGCTCCGGCCAGATAGCCGGAATAAGTCTCTCGATCATGTGCAATATGGGTTACTCAGCTGACGTGAGCAATAGTTGGAATACCTTACTCATGCCAAAGTGGGCCCGGAGGTTGCGACCATCACCTCCAACGAGGGCATACACCGCCATACAGCCGTTGGATGCATCCACCAGCAGAATTTCCTCTGGTGTGATCAATCGAGTCCGGCTGGTCATAAATCTCGTGGCCAAGGCCTAGTCATCCCAGTCAGTGTCTCCTAGGTATGCCCATCAGTTAGACGTCGAGAAAGTAAGACCGTGTATCCCAAACTTCTACAAGCAGGATATCAAGTAATCAAGTGACGTTCCAACCAATTAAATTATCGTTTTGGAGACAACGATGACTTGCCATGCCATGGAAGACCAAACGTAGTCGTCATCATCATACACGTTCTACATTCTGCATGCTCAGACGGTCGAAATCGTAGTCAATAATAGTTACGTAACTGATACTCTAGTCATTACAGGTCTCACTGGAAAGTGGCGATCGAATTTTATGTGTGGGTTGGAATTATAAAGCTATCACATCGCCATTTTATCACTAACTACCTCGGTGATCTGGAAATATGTTAATGCAAAGACCTCAGAGGTACACTGCACCGTCGCACGTGCTTGAGACCTACTACGACAGTCGTCCACTATTATACCAGCGGAACTAGTCTTGATTATTGGGGGTCAGGTATGATATCTTCCACACATTCAGGACTGCCTTTATGACAGAACTGAGGCCCGACGAGACAGCACCCTTTTTATAGTAAAAAGAAAAAGACCCCTTGAACGTACCCGAGCCCAGTGTACCCTCAATCTATAACTCATTATTACATCTATAAAGTATGAAATAAGCCTAAGTTTGAGCCTCGTAGCTGTCCTTGTCAGAGTCTCAACGTACATCATCATGAGAACCCATCATAGCAGAAACTGCCATTACCTCCTGAAACCATGAAGCCACACAGGCCAACTCCATGCGCTCTTCAGCCGCCAGCATAGCCACCAAATGGTCGGTGGACCTGGTAATGCACAAACTAACGAGGAAGTTCGTCGAAGCAGCCCTCTTGCCCACCTGATGAGTATGTCCATAAGCCGTGGAAAACGCCATCAAACAAGGCAATATGGCCGAGCGGTCTAAGGCGCGCGCTTCAGGACTCCATTATCTGATAATAAGACCTCTATGCGCGTCCGAAAGGGCGTGGGTTCGAATCCCACTGTTGTCATTGATTCTTTTTGACCTATCCTGATCTGACACTTGTTGATGTTTGTCGCTGTATCTTAAATACATGGGGGGAAGAACCCCAAGGCAAGCTGCCTCGTCACACTATATTTTTCCATCAAGTGTAGACTCATGTATTCTTAAGTCGCTCGGTCAAGTCACAGAGACTGGTATTGTCCATTTTTATGCATTGCGTCTAAGTAGTACCTCCCACACAGTTGCACAGAGCGACACAGCCGGCTATGATCAACCTTGCGCGCAACGATTACTCACATAGGATTCACTGTTTCGCCAGTTAGGTCCGGAAATACAGACTTGTAGACATGTAGACCAATAATCGACTCAGACAACGGATGAAGCCCAAATCGATCAGGTTTTATTGCATCGGTAGCAAATCTCGTATGAGTATCCCAACGCGGTCGGTCAAATGCGTTCATATTCAACGGTATCCCCATATCTGCTTCCAACAGAAGATGGAAACGCCTTTCCGTAAGGGGTTTATGGTAGATTTTTGAGCCTGGCGTACCTGCTACCGTGGTTGAAGTCAACATCGTCGAGCCGTACAAAATCTGCCAGGGCACTCTCAAGGAAGAGGCCAAGCTGCGCAAGGATTTGATCGCCCTAAGGTGCCTCAACCACGTGTACCACTCCAGGTGCCTCAAGGAGTGGTGGATGACGTCCTGACGCGAAAGTGCACGTACTGCCGGAAAGAAGAACACTCAGTCCGACGTCTCTGCGGCCGCCCTGCTGGCAACATGGAAGAGGAATTAGTCCATGACCGGGTCATAGATGTCGATAATCTGCTTCGACCAGACCAATCCTGCGTTACTATGGCCCCCGAGTGCGCGCAGTTTGTGGCCGAAGAGCCTCAGCGCATTCGCGCCCAGAACAACGGCAAAGGCCTAGAATGCTTAAAAGTTGGGAGTCGGACCGAGGCAGAGGACGGCCTCGGGGATCCTGAGGAGTGGGATACGCCAATTGATCGCTGGGAGATTTGCCACACGTACTGAGCTCCGATCTCTGCTCCCAACGTGCAGCGAGAGGCTTATGACGCTGTCTCCAGCACCGCAGCGGAAAAGGTCAGATACACACATGAATTCGCTAAACCGAAAGGTTTGGCGCGGAAGGGGCCGTGATTCGCCAATCGCAAAGTTCACCAGGACCGATTGGTTCGTAAAATACGTCCTCCGCTCAAACATCAGCCCTCTCCAAAGGATGGGCAGTCGTCCATGCCGCCCTTTAGCCTAGTCGATCTGGCAGTTTTGCTCGACGCAGAAGTGGATGAAGAGTCGTGGCTCCTTAACTGAGTCACTTGATTGACGTAGTTGGCCCTCAATTGAAAAGGAAAAATATCGCAAGAAGAACACCCTGGAGGCGGACTTTCCCAAACAGCACTTCGAGGCGGTGCTCGGTGGGCACTGGCCGCTGTGGCCGGCCCCTTGTTTCGGCATTTGGACCAGACAGCCGTGATTACAAACAGCTGCGCGCCATCTTTGCCGAGAAAGGGCTCGGAGCCATCAAGGTTTCGCGCGGGTTGACGGGGGTCGATTTGGGCGAGAAGATGGGAGCTGACCTGAAGATGCATTGGGATACTCAGGACGTGGAACTTCTGATGGACTACATCAAGCGTCCAATGCAACAGTGAAGATGCCGCGCGACTCGGTCGTTGGTTTGGGCAATTGGTGTTGGGTACACAGCGTTAAAGTAAGCTTATACTTGGCGTCATACTATTGTGCGAGGTTGGATACTCGCTTTTGATTTAGTATGGGCTAGCTGTAGACCGATTTGGATTAATAGCAAGGCTTAAAACTTTTACTTTTTTGTCCTCGACAGGAATGTGTGTTGCCGCAATTGACAATAACCGTCGTGTACACTTATAATCTCCTAAGGATATCCTCGACAACTTCTTCTGTCTTGGCCTTGCCGCCCAGATCAGGGGTCAGCAGTCTGCCCTCCTCGAGGGTGGCATCGACAGCGGCATATATCTTGGCAGCAGCCTCCTCCTCGTTCAAGAACTCCAGCATTAGTGCCGCACTTCGTAGTGTGGCAATGGGGTTTGCGATGCCCTGGCCCATGATATCGGGGGCACTTCCGTGGCAAGGCTCACCCATGGCGAAACCGTCGCCAACATTGGCACTGGGAACCAGACCCAGCGAGCCAACAAGAGCAGCGGCGCCGTCCGACAAGATGTCTCCGTACAGGTTCGGTGCGACGATGACGTCGTAATCCTCGGGCTGGCGGAACAACTTGTAGACCATGCTGTCGACAATCTGCTCCTCGACGTTGATTTTGCCAGCAAACCGAGCAGCAGCAAGGGCCTCGCGGGCAGTCACGCGGAACAGGCCATCGGTTTGCGACAGCACGTTGCTCTTGTGGGTGATGGTGACCAGGGCGCTCTTGTGGATGCTGGAGACACCGGCGGCCCTAATCTTCTCTCTGCGCAGGGCAATCTCGCCGGCCATGGCCGCGATTCTGAAGCTGGCCCTATAGGTAATGCGCTTGATGGCCTCGGCGACCTTGCCAGAGCCGTCCTTGGCGTCGAATGTCCTCTCCTCCTTGACGTACAGGTCCTCGGTGTTCTCCCGCACGATGACCATGTCAATGGACTTGGCGTCGGTCTTGACGCTCTTGACAGGGCGCACGTTTGCGTAGAGGTCAAGCTTCTTGCGCAGGGCGACAATGGGCGAAGAGTAGCCTTTGACTTGGCCGGAGGGCGAGGACACGGCACCGAATAGGGCGCCATCACATTCTTTCTTGAGGACGTCAATTGTATTGTCAGGCAGGGCGGCGCCGGTTTTTGGAATGTCTCAAAGCCGGCCTCCAGGTCGACAAAGTCGAATTTGAGGCCCAGGGACGATGGGAGAGCCTCGAGAAGGCGGCGTCCTGCTGGGATGACTTCCTTGCCGATACCGTCACCGGGGATGAGGCCTGGTTAGTTGTGTCAGCAGGTCATTGATGGGGAAGCCGAGCGGCCAATTGGAATGATGGAGGCAGAGAGAAGATGCGTACCAATTCTGAGCACGCGGCGGGAAGCCATGATTGCAATTCAGTGGGAGACGTGGGAAGTACGTTACGAAGTTGAGGCTCATTTGTCAACCCAAAAATATTCCAAGTCGACCTTAAACGGCAGGAGCAGCTCCTACACCGGCCGATCTACTACGGCAAGCACGGTTGTCCAGCCACAAAGAGCCGGGGTAGCTTGCAGGCGAAACGTACTAGTGGGGTTGATTCTGGTCCGATCGCTGGGAATAGCTGCCTGGAACCGGAGGCTTTCACCCTCAGCTTTCCGAACCTTGAATACGGAATCTTCATTCATCACCACACTATAACGTTAGAAGGGTATACTGCGTACCTACTGTGGTACACAGCCATCTGTAGTGAGGTCGGTTCTCCCACCGACCGTGTTTAAACCTACATAAGGCCATGTTTGCTCGTGATTTGGACAAATCATTACACAAGCACAAAGTACTCCGAGCATCCCGAAAGATAATCGGCACTTCGGTATCCGTAAACGTGGCCAGTCCAACAAGTCAAGGATACCCAAGGTCTTCTGTATAATGCAATTACAAACTACTCCCGCACAAGCAAGAAAGGATTGATATTATTGACAGCCTACGATGCCAACACATTGATTGGACGAGCTAAGCCCACACTAGCCCCAATCAGTCAATATACTGTGTACTCGAGTCCCGGCCCAGTCCAACCCAGTCGACGCAAGCCCCTGAAGTCGCGCGCCTGAGCTACTGCACCTTGTCCCCGTCCCTAGTAAACGTCTCCCTAACTTATTAGGGTAATTTCAAACCAAACGGGACACATTGGGATCCCACTAGGAGCCGTTGGAAAGACCAAGTGAACGTCCATTTCATCTCGACCTCCGCCGTCGCTCATCCGCCAGAAACGCACCACCAAAGAAGCTTACTACCTAGGGCATCTTAGTGCGCCCACACTAGCTGCCCATCACGTACAAACCCTTGGTCTGAGCTGCCATCCCAGCGTCTCCGCGCGCCGTTCTCTCAAGCTGGGACGCCATCGAACCAAACAATCCCCGACGCCCTCATTTGCCGCAACACAGCGACAGAGACATAAACACCGCATCCGGGGAAGGCCAATCTCCTGCTGTGGGGGATGCGCTGGGCATCAACAAGAACCGACTCTCTTTCTCGGCGACACTAGGCTCGCGAGAACCTTTTCATCTCGCCTCGCGCTTTCCATTCCACCCCCTTTGATTGCACCCGAACACGCGCACGCACACACCTACACACACAGCACACAGCACACAGCACACAGCACACAGTAGTAGGAACGGGAAGCTTCGGCTCCTGCTCCTCCTCTTCGAATCGCAACCATGTCGGGCGTCAGGAACCTCCGTGCCATGTTTGAGCAAAAGGGCGACACCAGTCCGCCAGATACTCGAGGCAGATCACCCGGACCTGGATCTGCGTTGGGCTTTGGTAAGTGACTTGCGTCCACGAACTTCCGTCCAACCTTGCAACTAGAATCCACGCGACTTGACCGGTGTCATTGTTAGCGTCATGTCAGTCGCGTGGCACTCTGTCTTGGGATGAAACCTAAAACCTTCACGTCATCCCATCAGCTGCTAGCAATATCGATCGCTAACCCTAAAACCTCCCCTAACAGCATCACCAACCCCATCTCAGTCACCCCGACCCTTATCCAAAGTCCGCACCAGCTTCGTTGCCATCGAGAAGGACGGCCGCATGGGACTGCAACGAGACCCCAGCAGAGACTCGGTATCCGTCTCCAGCCGCCGCCCAAGCAACGACACCGAAAACACAACGCCAGCAGCCATTTCCGAGAAGAACGACGTCTTTGCCGTCACCATGGCGACCAATGCGAACTCGTTTAGGAACAACCTGGCCAATGAGCCTATTCCCGAGTCTCCTATACAGAGCACACCGACCAAGGCCTCGCCGAAGAAGACCCTTTCGACTCCTCCTGATGTCGCTCCCAATGCCAACCCAGACAAACTCACAGACGAGGAGGAGACTCAAACCAAGCTCACACCCGCCGATCCTACAGTTGAAACCGCATTACAACCAAACGGAGCTGCCAACGGAACATCAGGTGTTCGCAAATCCGGCACCAGAACGCCCAACGGACAGCGTGCTACCGTTGCTGCGCCTGCAAACGGTGTTAAGGACACCACAAAGCACAACACCGCTGCTGCCACCCACCCAACGAAGCCCAAGACGACGCCGAGCGTCATTTCCACAACCACAAAGACTGCAGCAAAGCCATCCAAGGCACCGTCGGTCGCCCACGCGCCCAAGAGCCCCAGAGTGACCGAAGCGCCCAAAGCTGCCCCTGTAAAGAAACCAGCAGCCTCGACGTCGGCACCTATCAAGGACCATACGGCCCCTGTGAAGAAACCCGCAGCCTCAACGCTGGGACCCACCAAGGACAACGTCCCTAAGAAATCCGACGGCCCTAAGATTACCGTCAACTCGGCCAAGAAGCCGGATGCTCTGGGTCTCTCGCCCAGCGCGGGTTTCGCGAAGCCCAAGCCCAAGTCACCCACCCGTCCGGTCCAGCTCTCGGCCAGTCTGATGACACATACCGCTTCGTCATCTTACAAGACCGGCCAGACGGCCCCGGCGAGATCGCAGAGCCGGGCGAGATCGCAGAGCAGGGCCAGTATGCCGGCTACCAGCGCCCCTGTTAGGACGTTGAGGCGCCAGAGTTCGACCATTAACAATTCTAGCCGGCCCAAGCCCCCAAGCCAGGTCGATGAGAGTTTCCTTGCCCGCATGATGCGCCCCACTCAGAGCAGTTCTAGCAAGACGACGGCAAAGGTTCCCGTGACACCACCCCGGAAGCAGAGCAGGCCCAAGGAAGACCACGTGTTCACAAAGCCCATCACCCCGAAGACGGAGGAAAAGTTTCACACTCAGCATAAAACCGCTAAGACTGGGGAGGATCTGACTGCACAGAAGAAGCCGACCACACCGAAGCCGGAGGATAAGGCTCATGGCCAGCATAGAACCGCCAAGGCTGGGAAGGATGTCACTGCGAAGAAGACGCCCGAGGCAGACAAGCCTGCTGCTGCCACAATGGTTGGAACCAAAGAAAAAGAGACAGCAACTTTGCCTTCTCCCGAAATGGCAAATGAGGCCTCTCCTGTCGCAAAGGCGCCTTCGAATCCCGCCAAGCTAGTGGTAGATGAGGCTGTCGAGGAGGCCGATCCTGTGCCGTTTGAGACGAAGAGCGCCCAAGCTCCCATTGAGGCTGTTGCGGCATCAAACGACGTCGCTGTCGTCACTCCGTCGATCTCTGCTGATCCTCATCAGATCGAGGATGTCGAGGACGTGGTCAAAGGAATTGCAAACATGGCCGTGGAGTCAAAGCAAGCAACACCCGAAGAGATGGAGGCAGCACCTCAGGAAACAGTTGTCAAGGAGCCCCAAACTGTCGGCTAGAGTTTTTCGGCTTCAGCGGCCGAGGAGCCCAAAGTGTAAGCCGTTGAGGGTTGATGGGGTGGGATGCAATTCACGGGTGATGTTGATGGTGGATCAAGCGATGGGACAAAGGGTAGGAAGCCCCAGGTGGAACGGGCAAGGGGCCAGTGGAACAACAGTGGGACGACTCCGGATTGTTGTATTCATTCCAGTCGGCAGGCACTCGAGTCGGCCGCGTAGACGGATTAAGGGGGGGTATTCGATACAAACTTTCTGTATCGGTACGTGTCCATTTTGTCTTTTTAGGTGTTGGGCGAGGCGCAGATGATACCTTTACTTTTTCAGTTTTGAGCAACCAGGGTGTTTTTAGACTTTCAAGTGGTCTCGCGCGCATAAGGGAATTATCAGCATGGGTGTACTTGGTAATGGATGCCCAGCATAGCACTGCTATGCCTTTAGTTGGAACGGACGGGGCCTTTCTGCTCCCGCCAGCATGATTTCGGCAAACAAAGCAGGAACCCGTGTACGATAGAGTCTATATGAGATAACTAGCATGGCCTTTGTACAGTTGATTTTTATGCCTTCCCGGGTCACGCGTGTCCCCGAAGCAGTACTTGTGAACGTAGCGGAAGACTATCCTCTTGGTGAACCGCTTCCTCTATTGTGACAGTACATGTATCATACATCCAGTCCTGGTTTCCATCTTTCGACCTTCATGGGCGTCTCCCTCCATCAGAAAGGCCTGCGTACTTCTCACCAGCACGCAAGCTGGCGCACCTCGTATCCACCAAATCCGCCCGTTACCTTTCTACGGCCCAGCCCTGGCCAGAACCAGCCCGCCCATCTTCCTCTCGACAGCCTCGCGCACCTCCATGACGCCCTGAGATGTGCTGACAAAGATGCACTCGCCCATGTTGAGGCCCCGCACGTTGATGCGACCATTGGCATCCCAGCCGCGGGCGACGCGCTCGAGGTTCTTGAGCTGCATGGTGACGGGCCGCTTCGGGGTGGAGATGGCGCTCAGGTGCCGCAGAACGGGCTCGTTGTTGCTGTACTTGAGACCGACCCAGAGGCGCTGGCGCGCCACGTTGGCCGACGTGATGGGCTCGGGCTCGTACGTCGACAGCGTCAAGGGGTCCGGCGGGTGCACGCCGCCCCGCGTCACAAAGGAGAGGAAGCCCGCGCGCTGAAGGCTGAGGAGCAGCGCCAGGTTGTACTTGGTGTGCGGTGTCGACGTCAGGCCCAGGCGGCCCTTGGAGGCGTTTTGGAGGTGCGAGCACAGGTTGGCTATGTGTGGAAGGCCCATTTTTTGGTGTGCGTTGGGTTTTTTTTTAGGGAGGCCCCGGGGCGAGAGGTTGCGCGGTGGATGGCGCGCTCGAGTTCGATGTGCAGAGTGTTTGCCGTTGACTGTCCGGTTCGCGAGTAGTCGATCAAGCCCTGTCGGCGGGCGTAAGCTTGTGGTTGGGCTGAATTGACACTCGAAAATGACGTGAAGCCATCGCCGACACGGAATGTTTCCCAGGCCTGGGACTTGCTGCCGCGCACTGGCCCCGGACAGACACTCTCCAAGATTTACGCGGAAAAACTTGGAGCTCCGACCGTTGCGGCAGGAGCTGTGGATCCCGTCAATCGTGTGCTGGGGTACCCTTGCAGCATCGTCCCCCTCCATTCTTGGAGCTAGACCCCTGCTCGAACAGCTGCGGATAAGTTCGTCACATCATTGGACGATGGCTGCTGTGGCATTTACCCCACCATCATCTTGAAAGTAGTCTGAGAGGGCGGTTAAGCGCTGACGCTGGATTTCCAAGCATGGAACGGATGGATTGCCGGCGAGTGCAAGACGGGCGCAAGGGAAGCTGATGTAACAAGAGGGAGACGGATGTTTTTTTCTTTCTCGGGCGCATGTCACTTTTCCATCTTCTCAAGACTCCATTCTGTCTTGAAAACACTGCGCGCGCAAAGGTCGCCGACATTATCACAACTTTCAGTACGGTGATACTGAGATCCAATTGCAAGCCCAATTACAAACGTCAGGTCTTGCCTGTACTCTCAATCCTCTCAATCGCAAGCAAAGATGGCCGTCCGGCCAGGAGAAGAAAACGTGGCGACGCTGTGAGTGAACGCAACCCAGCACCAGCTCGACCTCAACCCGCTCAAGTGAAGCGACATGGCTTCATTTCATCCCCATGGTTCCGAGAAGTGTCGGGTCTCGCTCACACGCGACGCAGTTTCGGGGACGTACACTACTTCTACGGTCCTCCCACCGCGAGTCCACCGCACCACCGCTTCGACAAGGGCTCGTACGTGTACCTGTTTGAGAACGCCGGTGATCGGAGAGCGCGCATCGAAATCGCGAATCGAGTCGGGACGGAAGACCAGGATGCCTTTGATGGGTGTAAGTTCTCGTGTGCATTTCATACTTCCTATCTTGTACGGCCATGGTAATGGGATGGCTTCGTCTCATAGACCACACTTTCCCTGTATCCTCCGTATGACCATCATGGCCGAAGTCTTGCGTCTCCCAAGACCGCCACGACAGTAGACCGTATACTCATTCTGTTGGCTTCACATAGTCCTAGACACAACTCACCTCCGCTACTCCTATAATCAGGAATGCCTGGTCAGCATCACCGTCAACTCGGCGCCCGGAGACCAGTCCCAATGGCACCTGCCCACCTTTGACCCGCGTAACGAGAACATCTACCACTACAAGCTACACTCGCTCGACATCTACTTCTGGACCCAAAACGACGCCCTGCAATTCGTCAACGGCATCCGCCGGGTGCTGCCACCCGCCCAGGTCGAGGTCCTGGACGAGCCGGCGCCGCCCCAGCAACAACATCACGATCTCGTCAACCCGCTCGTGCACAAGCTGGAGAGGGCCGCCATCTCTGATCCACAGTACGCTGGCGCCGGCACCCAGCTATCGCACCCTCATGCCGGCTTGGCGATCCCCTCTTTCGACCCCCCGCCCATCTCGGCCGTGCAGGGGACGTCCCTCCACACCACCGGCTCGTCGGCGGCCTCTACCCCCCCCTACCGGGCACTCCTTCCAGTTGCCCCCTCCCCCGCCACCCCAAGCCGCCCCGGCCGCTTTTGTGCCGATGGCGTATAACCCGGCCGCCCCAGCGGCACCGGAGCAGATCCGCCACCGCGAGAAGACGCCCCCTCCTCCCGAAGACGATGGGCTGGATCCCCTTCAGGCGGCCGTGGTGCGGGATACGCACGGGCACGGGGGCTTTGGCACGCCTGGTTTCGGACCGCTGAGTCCTGGGTTCCCGTCTCATGCGCAGGCAGGCCTCGCGAGTCCTGGGTTCCCGTCTCATATGCAAGCAGGCCTTGCGAGCCCTGGGTTCCCGTCACACATGCAGCAGCCCGGGCTCGCCAGTCCCGGTTTTCCGTCTCATGCGCAAGCGGGCCTCGCGAGCCCTGGGTTTCCGTCACACACACAGCCCGGACTCGCGAGTCCCGGCTTCGGGCCTCCGCCTTCCTCTCAGTTCGGCCATCTGCAGAGGAGCGCGACCATGCCCATAACGCCCGGCCACCAGCCCGGCCTCGTGTCGCCGGGCCTGAACAGCCCGTTTGGCCCCAGTGGTGCGTTCCCGGGGACCCCTGGCTTCGCGCCGCCACCGCCGGCTCAGGCACCGCCCACGCCGCAGTCGCTGCCAGCCTCGCAGCCGCCACCGGGGGGGTTCGCGTCTTATACCTACGCGCCCAGCGGAGGTCAGCAACAGCAGGGTGCGGCGACAGCAGGTGCTGACTACGGCGTGCATCAACAATTATACAGGCCTACGGAGTACGAAGCAGCGGCGGGGGCGGGGGCGTACGAGGGGTTCGCGAGCAAAAACCGGCGCAACGTCGAGGGCGACAAGGAAAAGAGGACCAAACTGGGCGAGAACGCGGACAGGCTCGAAAGGGGGGTGACGGGCATGTTAAGAAAGTTCGATAAGAAGTTCTTCTAGGGTTGGGCTACCTAATGGGGGACGAGGGATCACGATGACGAAGTGCGCTACGTGGATAAACGCTAGGTGGAGAGAGAGAAGTGAGGGAACTTGATCGTGACTGGCGTTACTGGAATCGTGTTTGATCATTGAACAAGCAACTAGACGACCCGGCTGGAGAGTATTACCATAAGACTTATTACATGTTTGCCGCTGATACCGACTGTGTAAAGCGCATGCATGACAGGTGAGATATTGGGATCTTCGCCGAGACAACGGGGTCCTGTACCGGTCAGACAATCCCTGAAAGCAAAGGCATAGTTGTCAGAAACCTCTGCAAGCCTGCACGTCCGTCATGTTGGCAGTCGGGAGGATAAATCACAAGTGATAGGAACTAGTTGCCGTTGCGTTAGCAACCTGCCTGTGATGGGATGTCCTGAATCAGTTTGTGTTGAAAACATTGGAATGGCCGCGTCGCTCACAGTGATGCTGTCTGAACGCAAGGACTTCGGTAAGGAGGCAGGGAAGCAAACTACGTAACTAGTACGGATACACTGTACTCCGTAATCCGTACACGCGAAAAGGGTCCACCACGCGATTGCTGTTCGATCGCATCGACGGTAGTTAGCAACAAGACAAGGGAACCGCGCCGCACAAGGGGGTTGGTTACGGGTACGAACGAGCAATCTTGCTGCGCCCCTCCGAACAGCCCCCAACCAGCGTCATATTACTGCACTTGAGCCCCGCTGACCGTGCGGAGCAGACGGACACCCGGCAAGGCAGCAAGGCGTTCTTTGGCGACGCAATGGTCCTTTTGCCATGCGACGGTCACACGCAAGGATGGGTAACGAACTACTGAGTACGGATACTGTGTAAGCTAGACGAAGAGCACAGCGAGCGGGTGGGTCTTGCCGTAAAGTACTGATACCAAGGAAAGCCGACTAACGATGGGGGACGGTAGACATCGTGGGTGAAAGTACCTTCTCTAGTGCTCTCTCTAGACTCTACCCAACTAACCAAGTAACCTTCTTCGTACTTGCTTCGGTAGCTACACTGCTGGTTTGATTGGCCCCACGGGTGTCTGTCTGCATGTCTGCATGTCTCGGAAACCCGTTGACTAGCTCGGGAGAGCTGAAAGGCGTACGTAAAAACGAAGGGGGTTGCAATATGTCTTGAATCTTGATGTAAGGTACGGATACGGGGGTACGGGGGTTCGGGGGTACGGAGGACATGGTCACTTGGGTAGTTATCTATCTGTAAGCTGACCGACACCTCACACGTACACGTACTTCGTAAGTTACACGGCCAACTGAAGGTTTCGTTTCGAGGGAGCCAAGGGGCTATGTACGTGTCCTCGGGATTGACTTTTGGCAGTGCAAGAAAAAGCAAGCTGGGGTGGGTCATGCAGGTCGCGCGACTGTCGCAGCGGTGGGAATCGTCGCTGCAGGTCATTGGCATATTATTGCCCGTGGGGAAATACCGGGACGATTTGGATGCTCTGCGTGCGTGAAGCGCCGGTTATTGAACGAGATGGTGATGATGTTGGACCGCTCGGTTTCACTCTCCGTTCTCTTGGCGGGCGAAACGGGGGGCCATGATGCAACTCTTAAGCGCCGGGGATGATGGCCCCATCAGCACTCCCATCAGTGGTAGTCATTGCCAAAGTGCATGTGAGCGATAGTTACCAAGAAGCCGGAGTTGGGTGCAAGGTCGCCAGCTGATGTTACCATGGTTCTTGCTCGGGTACTTCGTAGAGTACGGGTAGAAGTACTGTGGATGGAGTAGGAGTGTGGTGGTTACTGGTTGGGGGTTTGCACTTGCTCTTATGAAGGATGTGAAGGATGGGCTACCTCGTGAAGCCACGCCCTGCTTCGCCGTGTTTGAGCTAATGGCCTTCAACGGAAAACACAGTCTGCAAAATCAAAGCAGAGAGTTCCAAGTTTCTACGGACTCGGATACTACAAGTGAAGTTGCCAACCTTGAATTGATTCCTAGATAGATACGTGAGCTAGGGTACCCTCATGAACTAACGCCTAGGGTTTCCAAAAGTCGCAGCCACGATAGATTCCGCCCAAAGTGGTCTAGTCTAACTAGGCTGACAGTTGGACGGGTCTGGTTTCCACTCCGTCTTGCACGTATTCAGCCCGTTTGTCCTTCCCCGCCCCAATAAACCGCCCTCCATATGTACGTACTAGACTAGGGTACCGTACCACAGTATGGAGCATGTACGGAGTACACAGTAGTTACGAAGTCCTATGAAGTACACAGTAAGGAAGCTAGGGTGGGACCCCAGACCCCACCCATAATCTGCGATTCCCATCCCTCTTCTCAATCGCATATCGACGCCGCCTAGCCAGCTACCTTGCTCGCATACAGCCTCTTTCTTGCCAACCTCTCTCTCTCTTGCCCGTCTTCCCCTGCATGACACTGTTTACTCACGTTCAAGGGGCAGAAAATTCTCTCTCTGGCCATCAACCGTCATGCAAAACACCTAGACTGCAGAGGCCTCATACTCAAGGTGCTTCAGACTACGGGTACCGTACATCCATCCCGCCGCCCTACCGAGCCCAGATCCTCTCAGCAAACAGCCAAACCGTCGCTTGTTACACCCTACCACAATGCGCATCCCATATCGGATAGGTATTCCCGTCGAGAATGTCTTGACAACATCAACAGCAACAACATCACCGGCCATACATCGGAGGGCGAACGATGATGACAAGCCACCCACTTACATAATAGTAAGCTGCCCGCGGTCGGTGTCACTCGCTCCAAGCGTACTGATTGCCGTTCTAGTTAATTGCAATTGCCTCGGGTTGCTTAGCCCTCCTCTTGGTCATCTTTGTTGTCTCTCGCAAACTTCGCGCGTCGCCCCAGTCCAAGTCGAAACGAGGCCGCTATCATCAACCCGCCGACACCGAACATGGCTCATCTTTGCAGGGCTCGACTGCGTTTGGCCAGTCCGCCAACGACGGCCCCAATGCTGCCGTTTCGCAGGTGAACCGCCAAGGAAGCACCATTTCGGGAATCGACAGGAACACCTCGATCCGCTCCATCATGACCTTGCCCGCCTATCGGACCAAGGCAAACGAGAACGAACAGGTCCTTGGCCGGGAAGGGGATCGCGATGGTGTCGACACCGTCATTGAGCTGCCCACCGTCCAGCTCGACGAGACGCTGCGAGAGGACGAGATGGAGACCATGTACCAGATTCGCCTCGCCAGGCGGGAACAGATTGCCGAGAGAGAGGAGCGAAGGCGTTTGAGGAGGGAAGCCCGATCCAGAGGTGACATGGTGGCGCTCACCGAGCTGTCGGCGCGAGCGAGAGCCGCCAGCCAATCCAGCATCGTCACCGAACTCCGTACCGAGCACGAACGGATCAGGACCCAGCGGCAACGGGCCGTCTCCAGTGCCAGTTACGCCGACGTGGGCGTGGTTCATCACGATGGCACAAGGCTGCGCGCCAACAGCAACGAGAGCGAACGGATTGGGCTGCTCTCGGACGCTGCTAGTATCGCACTTACCGTGAACTCGCAAAACTCACGGCATCATCGTAATCGGAGCGCAAGCTCGGTCCTCAGTTTCGACAGCACCCAGGACTTCCCCTCTCCGGGCATGCCGCGACCCGACGCATTCACGCCTCGGCGGCTATCTGCGCAACATTCTGGCGGTACCACGAGGGCGGGCTCTAGTCCCGAAGACCTCGGCGAGGCTGACTTGGCCGACATTAGTCTCGCCAGTCCACCCGACTATGACGAGGTGAGCTTGGAGGATGCGAGATCTGCTGCGACGACGCCCACGCCCGCCTTCAATGAGGCCCCCCCTCAGTATCCTGGAGCAACTGTGGAGAGAGAGCTCAGAGTCGACCACCAGGTTGCTGATGCAGTGGGTGATGCTGGTGACAGACGCTCAAGCTGGGCGTCGGACCAATCGTCACGACGGCCATCGAGGGGCGTCGGTGGCGTTCCGCAATTGCCAAGTTTGAGGATTAGGGAACTACCGCAAATTGTTGTGCAGCCATCGAGCGCACACCCAAGGAATCACGACGACCGGCCATTTTGAACAGCTGAAATTTTGAACGACATCGAAGAGTCGGAAAACCGGGATGGCTGTCTTGATCCAGGGGGATATAATGACAGAGAGGGATGATGAGATCAAAAGGTGTCCGTCCACCAAGGTCGAGAAATGAAACGTCAAGAGCGAAGCGAAGCGGACGATGTTTGATTCAATTTAATTGATGACAGGTTCTTTTATTTAACGCATGGCAACTGATATCCGGGGTTTGGGAGGGATGACGACGGGGTTGTGGTGTAAATTAGTCGGGACTATCTCATGGCTCCCTGGGATGCGAAGAAGATCTGGTCAAGGTTACTTGTTGGATATATTGAGTCGGTCATATATTAGATTCATCCTTACTGTAGTGTAGTATCAACATGGAATGCTCCCACATGGGGCTCCATCATGAATTGTTTTTAACCTAGCTTGCATGAGAAGGGTGCATTTTGTGTAAGGCGGCCAGGTTCGTGACGGTTGACAAGAATGGGCAAGACCAAGTCGTTACTTCACATGGAACCAGTCACGCATCGAGTGGGCGCCATAGTATATGTCATTTGAAAAAGGGGAATCATATTCGCATCGCTAATTATCATCATCTCCGAAACCCTCACTGCACAACACACTTCTTGGGAAGGCCGCAAGGCCCTTCGCTGTCATGTTCCTTCTTGGGCACAGCAGCCCCCGTACCATTGGACGCCGCGCCATTCGTTGGCTTTTCCACAGCAGCGGCAGTCGTAGTCGTAGTCGTAGTCGTAGTAGCAGCAGCAGCGTCCTTCTTCTCACCGCCATGTAGTCAACCCGACTTGAGCCCGGCGACGGTCTCGTAGAAGGACTGGCCCTGGATCTCGGCGACCTCGATCTCCTTGGGCGAGGGCTGGCGCGAGCCGTCGGCGCCGGCAAAGGTGCCGGCGCCCCAGGGCGAGCCGCCGTGGATCTCGGTCAGGTCGGCGAGCTGGGCAAAGTTCTTTGCGTAGCCGAGGGGGACGTAGACGATGCCGTGGTGGGCGAGGGTGCTCATGGCGGCGAGGGCGGTGGACTCCTGGCCGCCGCCCTGGGAGGCGGTGGAGATGAAGAGGCCGGCGAGCTTGCCGTGGAAGCCGCCGGTGGCCCACTGGCCGCCGGTCTTGTCCCAGAAGGCGCGCCACTGGGAGGGGAAGTTGCCGAAGCGCGTGGGGATGCCGAGGAGGAAGCCGTCGTAGGCCTCGAGCGTCGCCGGGTCCGAGAGCACGGTGATGTCGGCCGATTGGCCCGGCGCGTGCATCTTGGTCAGCACCTCGGCCGGGAGCGTCTCCTGGATCTGGAACAGGTCCGCGGTGCCGCCGGCCTTTTCGATGCCGCGCTTCTCGGCCTCGGCGAGGGTGCGGATGTGGCCGTACATGGAGTACTGCGGGACGCGGTGTTAGTCGACAGTCGACAGGGTGCGGTGGCTGGGGGAGGTTGTTGAGCATGAGGAAGGGGGGGAGGACGGCTCGACGGGGCGGCATGGCGCTCGGCGACTGGCAGACAGACGAGTCGAAAGAGCGTTGGTTCGCTCTCGCTCTCGCCATCTGCCGCCCGTCCGTGGTGTGATGGATGGACTCTTGCTTGCGGGTGGGGATCGGGTGAGAAGGTTGCACTTACAAAGACAATTGCGATCTTGGGCGCCATCTTGAAGGATTTGTATCAACTGGTGAGAACTTTACTGAAAACTAAACTCGAAATTAGAGGGTCGAGGGTACTTTCGGAATACTGGATAGATAGATGATATATAATGAGTAAGCCCAAGGTGTAGGAGGGACGAGGACACGCTACTTATATGCATCCTCCCCTCAAGCACGAGGGGAACCTACGTTAATCGTGACATGGCAACAGTGCGCTCATCTTTCCCTCATCGGCACCTTGATGGGGTCTGGCCCGTCTATCCATGTCTTCCTTTTCTTTCTTTTTGGCTGGGGGGGAGAGGGCCCAGAAGGCCGAGAGGGGACCTTGTCTCTCTGTCTCGGTATCCGTACTAATAACACCAAGTACGAAGTACCTCGTCGACCAACACCGCCCCGCCCCCCCAATTGCACATGGTGAAAGAGATTCATACACAGTCACGACGCCAATGTGTTGGGAGGAGTGAAACAAACAAGGTACTGTTGATCCACCTGTCTACATGTTGATAGCGCTGACGAGACGATTAGAAGTTGATGATCTCAGCAAGGCCAGAAAAAGCGGAGCCCACCAGTGGGGATGTTTGCGGGGGACCCCTGCAGATAGCTTCAGGGGTGAAGGGGGGGTGGCTGTTGAGCTCATCATCCTTGCCAGCACGTCTTCCATTGTACGTAGTACTGTGAAGTATCCCGCTCCTTTGCGACGAAGTATGTCGAATAAATACGCCGTATCCCAAGTACGCCGTGTCGTGATCGATGGTGGGGTACGGGTCGCGTTGGAGCTGCTCAATTCAAACATGTCCATATGAAAACGCTTGATCAGATGAAAAGGTACGGCGTACGAACAGCAAGCAATGCCTCTCTCTCCGCCCTTCCCCGCCTGTCTCTGTGCACTCTTTCACCCCTCGAATGCAGCCAAGTCGAAGCCGATAGTCGCCAATCGTTAACAAAAGCTCGGACCGACGAAGCAACTCCACATTCGCCATGACTAAAGGTACTAACTACTGTGTACAAAGTAAGCACTATCGCGGTCCGGGGCGGGGCTGACTCATGGCTGACGAGCCTCTCCTCTTGCTTGGGTGGAAGCAGATCCAAACCAGCCCGTGAGTCGGTGACGGTGACAAATGCTTCACAATCCATCAAGTGAGCGGCCGAGGTGGGGCCAGGGGAACCTTGACAGCGTCGGCTAACCTCTTTGGGAGCGCATTCGGAGTTTCGACCGTGGATGGAGACTGAGTACGAAGGACTTTGCGCATCGAGATGCTGCGCCAAGCGGAGGAGGGTCTGCAATCGGGGGATTCGATGGACGTCTGACGATGACTGGAATGCTCTAGAGTCGAGTTTGATCGATGATGGATACTCCGTACAGATCGGCACATTGTTACTTTGACACTGACAACGTTAGGTACTCTCTACACAGTAATTGTGCTTTCATATCACGGGCTGCATAATAGCACGACACCTATCCGTACTTTGTACACAGTACTGTACTGTGTTCACAAAGACATATCTAATAATAATACAAGCCCGGATACGGATAGACTAACTGCTGGCCGAACGTTGCGTGCCCCCGCTAGCGCATCCATCGCATCGGTGTTGTTACCAGCAAGCTGCAAGTCTGCCTCTAGGCTGTCAGCATCATCCCTCTCCAGCAAACTGATGATGTCTGGCATGCGCGGTCGGACTGACACCTGCAAGTCCTGTCGCCTTGGGAGTCTATGAATCACCACGAGGCACACGCGCGGGAACAGTCCTGACTCCTGAGAATGAGCAGGAAGTTGGAACAGTGTGGGAACGAGCGCGAACAGTCCTCGGAAAGAGCGGAAACGTTGAAAAAGATGCGCTGTCGTGGCTATTCACCGTTTTGACGCAAGTGTAAGTTGTAACTACTGTGTCACTCACTCTGTGTGCATGTCAATTTGCTCAATCATGACTCGTGAGACGACCATGGATGATGGCGCCATGCTGAATCCGCTCCGTCTCCCCCGTATCCGTACTACACAGTACTGTGTACGTACAGCTTCCCGACGATCATGCCCTGCTCTCGCCTGTCTTCCACCGATGCAGCAACGTCGCTATCGCCAACAGCACCGTGCCCGTGGCCAGCGTCGCTCCGGAGTACGCAATGATGCCCTGCCAGGCTGCGTGCCCACCCGTTCCCAGTATCGCGCCGCCGATGGGCGTCCCGATCAGCACCGCCATGCCGCCAAACGCAAAGTTCATGCCCATCCGCGTGCCCAGCCTGCTCATGTCCGGGCAGAGCGGCACGATGGCGCTGGGTAGTATGCCGACCGCACCGCCCGAGGAGGCGCCGTACAGGAGCGTGAAGACGACGAAGCCGGCGAAGCTGGAGATGCCCAGCCAGGCAAACGCCAGCACGGCCGAGCAGAGCGTCATCAGCGTCAGTACGTTCATGGACCCGGCGTAGATGGCGACGTAGTTGGGCACGATGCGGCCAAAGACGCTGCCGGCGTTGAGTAGCGTGACGAAGTACGGCGACCACTCGACCGAGGCCACGCCGTACTCGATGCTGTAGACCTGGGCATAGAAGAAGGGCACGTAGAGCCCGACAAAGGTGCAAAAGACGCCCGCGGTGAAGACGAGCGCCGGCGCGTCGCGGAAGAAGGTCACGTCCACGAGCGCCCTCTTCTGCGCCGGCGGCGGCACCCGCGTCCGCACCACGAGCAGCGGCAGCGCCGACAGCGCGAGGAGGACAAAGGCGATGACGCGCGTCGTCCAGCCGAAGCCGATCTGCGGCTGCAGACGCCCGAAGATGACGGGCAGCACGATGCCCGCCACCGGCGAACCCACCGACATGACGCCCATGGCGAGCGCGCGGCGCCGCGAGAACCACTGGCTCACGATGGCGGCCGCGGGCAGGAACAGGAGCGCCATGCCGACGCCGACGCAGACGCCCTGGGCGAGCACGAACTGGTAGTACCGAGTGCACAACGACGTCATGAACATGCCGAAGACGACGAGGAAATTGCCGGCCACGAGCAGCGCACGATAGTACCCGGCATCAAACAGGGGGCCGGCGACCATGCCGCCCATCAGCAGGAGCGCAGCCTGCAGGGAGCCGATCCATGAAATGTCCGACGACGAGTTGCCGGCGAGCAGCTCCGTCTCGTAATATGTCTGGAACACGCCGAAGCTGTTGACGAGACCCCAAGTGTGCACCATGATGATGGCCACTCCGAAGACGACGAGCCAAGCCTCTCGGCCGCCGTCTGGAGGACCGGCACCGGTAGCGGCAGTGGCTTGTTGGCCTTGGCTTGGGACGGGAAGGGCGGTAGTAGCGGCGGCAGTCCCTTGCGTCTCCTCCGTTTTTGCGACCGAGTTCGTGTCGGTCGTATCCGGCTCCGGGACGGGCGAAGCAACGCTCTTCTCCATCGCGGCTCACGATGCGGTACCGCGCGTTGTGTTGTGGTACGTAACGAACAAGCGGAAATCCAAGATCTCACAAGAAATACACTGCTCCGAGGGGTGGCAGAGAGAGGGATTTGTTGCTGATTAAGAGGCGTTCCTTGATGTTATCAGATGACTCGGGTAACGTAAGTCTGTCTATCCACTCGCTCTCCTTATAAGTCTATCACGGCAGCAATCGCGCGTCGGCTTGGTAAGAGTATCATGTATGATGCCTGTGCTTGAAATCTGCTGGCAAGGCTCGACAGACGAGCCAGGCAATCACGGCTCAACGTCGAGGGATTAGTACCGGTAAAAGGCAGTGTGCTGACCCCGTCAAGCTTACCACATCTGCACATCCGCTGCCTTCATTGCACCGCAGCCGCCCGGGGATAAGGCCCCCGACCCTGTTCTGATTCGGCACGATCTACCGGCACCCAATGATTACTGAACAGTCAGTCACGTACCGACGCGATACCGCCAGCTGTACCGCACCGATTCGATCGCGACAGCGCGCCACGCGTGCTTCTCGACGGATTGATTCCGCCGTCATGATTGATGCGCCGTGAGATTCACCTCGGTTCTCGCACTTTCGCATTCACCGGTTGCCGGCCAATGAGACAGACGCAACATGATGTGTTTGCCAGAGCCGAGATTGGACAAACGTGGAGGATTGCCTGCATGTTTCGCGGTAATCTGGGCAAGACATAGATGGCTCCAAGCAAGACGCGATAGTCGGGGCATATATATGGATAGGCTGTGTTCTTTTCACACCATCCACCACTGCATCTCGAAGATGGAGTCGCGCCCGCCTCTGGCTTCAATCGTCGTCCCCGGTTCACAGAGACGCCGATTCTTGCTTGGTGCACGTATATATTGCCCTACCCTGTGTAGATCAGATGCTTCATCAGGCAGATCTCTTCTGTTAGTTGCCGAAGCACAACATCAGGACACCCGTATTGTCGCGGTCAGGACACTGCAGCTGCTATCTACTCCTCACGACACCGCATTCTATGCAAGCAACTTGATAGTCTTGAAACAAACCATGCTTCCATAGCGAATGCCGCATTAGGCGGTGTCTGCTGTTGCTTGCTGTATTGATCTTGCGCGCAGGTTTACCGTTTGGGGGTAATCAGCGGTCTGACATCCCCATGAACGAAGACGCCACGAAAGGTCATAAGGTCATGGATCGGTGAGTGATTCGGTATGATCCGGCTTCCTGGGCCTTAAGTAGAGGGGGTATAAGAGGAGAGAGAGAGGTCAGTCAGTGAAATGCAGTGTGAATGTCTATATTCGAACGAGTCGAATGAAGCGAGAGCATAATGTCCCCTGCTTGTCACCGCACTGAGACATCTTGTTGGACTAGTTTCCAGTGGACGGTTTCATAAAAACAAAGTAAACTTGAACGAGAAAAAGAAGGATGAAAGGTTAAGTTACGAGCATGTCGCTTGCAATGGATCTGCGAGAGGATCTGCATCGGAAAACCAACCCAATCCAATCATGAAGGGATCACGAAACCAAAACAATACGGAGAAGGAATGGGAAAAGGAGATTGATTGCTCAGCGAGCAGAAGTGCAAAAAGAGATGTAAGACATCTGCTGACCCTGACCCGATTTGAACGGATAACCTTCAGGTGGTTCCAAATTGTAGAGCTGGAATCTGACGCGCTACCGTTGCGCCACAAGGCCTTGTTGTTGTGTGAGATAAAGGACTCTTGTTTCATATTATACCCCACTTGGCTACGCCAACGTGTGGATTTGAGAACTTGTATAGGAATCGGAAATAGGGAACAATGGTTTGAATTACATATAACTACATAGTTCAGAAGCGTAACAAGCTACATTTCTAGGGGTAAGATTTTACAATGTTAAGATAATACGTAACGAAAAATATTTTTTTTATTTTTTTTACAAATAGATAGACAAACTTAGCATTTAAGACAGTTAACTAACATTGCAAACACTTCGATATTTAGCAAGTCTAATACGCTAAATCTCAGTTTTAGTACAAAGTATTATATTATAGGTATATCCGATATTAAATAGTACCTAGTAGTTACTGCAGCAAATTATACAGCTACTTGAAACCCAACACTGTATTATTTTTAACACTGTCTATGTTGTTCCACCAATAATTAGGTAATAAAGAATAAAAAACAATATAAATAAAGTTTTTCTATTAAGAACACATCGCTTTCAAAAATGACAGGTATGTACCACACAAGATACACGTGATTCCTGATACTTGAGCCAGCTCTTAGCCGTCCATCCCTCTAAAACATATATTAATAAGTAGCAATGTAATCTCTTATAATAGAATGGGATACTTACGTGCTTTAGGTTGCTCAGTAGTATCAAGTCCTTCAGTAGAGATAGTGCTCTGTCGAGTAACGACGGCGTTCTGTCTACTAAAACCACTATCTCTACTTTCGAGTCTTTTCGGCAATATTGGAGAGCCGAAAACACGACTAGAGGCAATTATACTAAAAGCAATAAGGTAAGCAGAAATAGTAATCTTCATAATAGCGACGATAGGTTTACTAAGTCGTATAGAAAGCAGTGTAATTTCATTTTTAAAAAAGCAGTTATAAAGCCAAGAGTTTTGCAGGACTATCTATCTTATATACGTGCTAATAGAGCTAGCCCTAGTATACCAGATCTATTTAAATACCTCGGTTACTAGAAAAATCAATGTTTACCTTCTAAGTATAGTATCTAAACCCTATACTGTAATTCTATATATGTTTTGATTTACAACGTACACTTAAATTCATTTCAAATATCGCAATAACCTAAATATATATACGTATATATATAACAACAAGGTTTTTCAATATCTACAAAGTAATAGAAAGCAATAATAAGTATATTAGATTGTAGTTAATACCTGTATTAAACACAAAATATATTTAGTAGGCGTTGCTTGCGTAAAATAAACTAGTATATAATGTTTATTTATTAAATAATTTCATAATCTATCTAGTTAAGTTTCTCTTTATGGAACTAAAAGTATTTCTCTGTCCTAACTCGTAGTAAAAGTTGTAATATCGTAGTAGTCGGTTTATATTTTGCTAAACCCGAGTACATATTAGTGGAAAGGCAATTTTGTAATTACTTAATTAAACTCTAAAATGGATGCAATAGTATATAAGGACTTGTTATACTAAATACAAGTTAAAATACCATTACTATTATGAAGGGCTTAATGACCTGATTTTACTAGATATTGTAAGTACTTGGTCTATTATTTTAATGTATTAGTTGAGACGATGCTCTCTCCTTACTTTCGTCGATTTATACTATGTACCAAACCTCGTTTTGGATATAAGGTACTACCTGTCGGGTAAACCTAAGTACTAAATTGTCTTTTCATAATAAATACATTGTATTCTATAGCTAGCGTCCTTGATTTGAAAATTACGTCCCGTAGCAACGGCGCTATTCGTAAACAGCTAAATAAACCTTTCTATATTAGACAAATAACATGCAAGGCGAGTTTCGACACAGACCTGGCTTTGTTTTAGTTTTGTAAACCAAAGAATAACTGTATATATCCACGTCTCGTAACGTCCGACTTGCCGTATTGTAATTTCCCGCTTAACTATAAGTTGCTATAAGATGAAACATAGACTCTAAAGCAGTTGAAAAGAGATGAAAGCTTCAATAAAATGCGAAGCCCATAAGCTCTATAGACTCTCTAAGCTTGTAAATTAGCTTATGTTGATACAAAAGGTTAGAGGACAGGATTACTATCTTGATTACAATATGTTCCTTCATTCACACTGACATCCATACTTGCTCTTCACCCAAGGGACTTGATCTCTTTTTCTTCCATCAAAGATCCATACCCATCTTGGGTAGTCTGCTCTCCATGCATTGCCTGATGGCGGACATGACTTGATGCACTATGCTATCAGTATCTCGGAAGGCTCCGGAGAAGATGAGGAATTTAGTGAGCCTTGGGACAGCGCAGAGTTGCGCCGTATTACAATTCCATCGTATGGCTGTTGAACAGTGAGCCCCAAAGTTCCGTCGTTGCTCCCATTCTTCGTGTGGTAAAGATGAGCCTACGGAGCAGTAATCGCCCTCTAAGTATGGCAGCGATGTAGACAGGGATAGCCACTTAGTAGCATTTCTACAACTTTAAGCAGTGATCTGTCTTGCTTGTAAATGTACTCACTCATGAGACGGTAAAAAGTAAAACTAAAAACACGAGTGATTTCATTCGAAAGTTCTTTGCCATTGACAGACGATTAGGTACATAGTCCTTCACGTTCTTGCGTAAGGACCTACTGTGTTGGCTACCCACTCCACCACGACTATGAAATATCCACCGACTAACTCACTACAAATACGCGCTTTTGTGTTGAATGTCTTAGCATCAGCTCGAATCGATTGACAATTGTATGCAGAAGATTCACGCGATCAGATACCTATTCTCAATCTCCGGCGCCTGCTAGTACTGTCTTCCAGAGAGACTTAGTATTGTATCGCGACCGGCAACTGCGGTACCAGTGTCCAGGGTCTAACCACAGTGTACGGATAGAGCCCGGGGAGCCAACTATTGGTCCTAACTCCAAGGTATGCTATGTCAAGCACGACTATGGACACAGTGCTACCTAATATCAGACCACGAGAAAGCGACCGCGCTAGAGTCCAAACTCGCTCGCTGATACGTTGAACGACAGCCTACTTTCTCTACCTATCAATCGTGCTCCGAACCACTAGTGACTAGTGACTAGTGACTCGTGACTAGGACAGTCATGAGCGATTCTACAATAATGCTCTTCATGCAGAGATAGCACGCGAGTGGCGCAATCAGCATCACTGCCCGGCTGCTGTTGCGTACCGGTAGGTAATCATTACGTGGTTTAATTTCAATCTTGACCTGCACGATGCAGGTTACCGCACAGCCTGACCTGCTGCGGCCCGCGAGAAGGCGTTGTCCTCGATGGGTGTCAACAGCTTCCCCGCTCTGTGATGTGCCTTTGACTATCTGTAGACTGTGGTCAATCCTCACCGAAGATCCCGTTTCCTCACCATCTTCGAATATCTGTCCGAATTTTCGATGACTTGCGATGGCCAGTCACTCTCAACGCCACCGTCGCGAAGACATCCATATCGCCGTAATATGCGCACTGCCACGCGAATACGACGCCGCCATCTTGGTCTTCGATGAAATATGGCCTGATGATGGAGTGATGCTCGAGAATGGGCCAGGAGATCACAACGTTTACAAGAGCGGCCGGATTGGAAGTCACGCTGCCATCCTAGTCCTACTTCCTAACATGGGGACGACAAGCGCGACAAGCGCAGCAGCAAGTCTCCGAATCACCTATATTGGTCTAAAGTTAGCCATCTTGACCGGCATCTGTGGTGGAGTACCCAAGCCTGGGTCCGACGACGAGGTTCTGCTTGGGGATGTGTTTATCAGCAAGAGCATCAAGCAATACGACCTAGGCCGGCAGTACCCTAGCATGTTCAGACAGAAAAGCAACATCGAAGACAGTCTTGGCCGGCCGAATAGAGACATTCGCACCTTTCTGGCCAACTTCGAGACGCAGATTGGCATGAGCGACTTGCAGAGCAGAACCCACGAGAACCTGGCACAAATCCAACAGAGGGCCATCGGAAAACAATACAAAGCCTGCTACGACCGGCCCGCAGCGGGAAGCGACGTGCTATTCAAGCCAGACTACCCCCACAGACATCGAGATCAGTCAGACTGTGGCTGTGGCGAGTCCAATGCCTGTGACATAGCGATCGATGCGTCATGTGAGGAGCTCCAGTGTAACACGGAACACCAAGTACGGAGGAGACGGCTCGAGCCCAAGAGAGAGCGAAAACTAGGGGAGGATGTAGATGTCTCGAATATACAAGAAATCCAAATCCGCGTTGGACGTATGGGCTCGGGTAATACGGTTATGAAGTCAGGGGAGCACCGGGATAAGATTGCAGAAGCTCACGGCATCATCGCCTTTGAGATGGAGGGAGCGGGGGTATGGGACGAGATCCCCTGTATCGTTGTCAAGGCTGCATGTGACTACGCGGACAGTCATAAGAACAAAGTGTGGCAAGACTTTGCAGCTGCAACGGCGGCTGCGGCGATGAAGGCTCTTGTTGAACGTCATCCCAAATGGAACGGACCCGCGACCAACAACAACTGGTGTGAGTGATGATTACCAGACATCTTGACCCTACTAACAACGTGTAGTCCTTGTCCCCTACAATGAAAATCCAGACTTTGTTGGCCGATCCGGGACTATCACCCAAATCAAACGAGCATTCGGGCACGACGAAGAAAACACCACCGTCAAGCCACGCTCCAGAGTAGCGCTCTACGGTCTGGGCGGCGTTGGGTAATATGAACACCCCGTTGTGTTCTGTACACTTTCTAACTTCGTACAGAAAAACTCAGATAGCGTTGGCGTACGTGTACTTCGTGAAAGAGAAGCATTCTGACATGTCGGTGTTCTGGCTCCATGCCAGTAACGCGCAGCGGTTCCGCCAGTCTTTCACCTTCATCGCCGAAGAGTGCAATATTCCTGGATACGACGACCCCGAAGCCGACGTACCGCTACTCGTAAAAATATGGCTAGAGAAACAGGACCGAGGCCGATGGCTCCTGGTGATTGACAACGCTGACGATGCGTACCTCTTCTCTCAGCCACAAGAAGGGTGTAACGCCAACACAACTGCAAGCACCAACGAGACAGAATGCAACTTTGGACGCTATATCCCTGAATGCAGCCACGGATCAATTCTCATCACGACACGGAATAAACAGGCTGGTCTCAAGCTTGCTCCAGGCCCGGCCCTTACCAAGATTGAGGAGATGGCCGATGACGAAGCAGACCTGTTCCTACAGACAATGCTCAAGGACCACATGATCGACAATGAAGAGATATCCCATCTTTCGTCCCGCTTAGAACACCTTCCCCTCGCACTCGCCCAGGCGGCGGCATTCATTCAGGCCAATGAGATATCAATAAGCGACTATGTCCATATGTTAGACGAGAACAACTCTGCTTTAGTGGATTCTCTCAGCGAACCATTTGAAGCTGTCGGGAGAGACTCGGGCACGCCACACGCCCTCACAGCGACTTGGATTATTTCCTTCGAGCTAATCGAAAAACGACACCCCGTGGCCAGTGATGTGTTATCTCTCATCAGTTTTTTTGACCGCCAGGCCATCCCGACGTCGTTCATCGCTTCTTACCTCGAAAAGCAGCCTAAAGGGCCAGAGCGCAGCACGAAAGCCAAGGTCACCAAAGTGCTAGGTATCTTGAAGGCGTTCTCCTTCATTACAGAGGCAACGGACCAGAGTGTGGATATGCACCGGCTGGTACACTTGGTCACACAAAAATGGCTTATCAATAAGCACAAAGTGGCCGAGTTCGTACAACACGCTTTCCAGACGGTGTCAAACGCCTTTCCATATGGTCGCCATGAGACGCGGGAGGTGTGCCGCAAATACCTCCCGCATGCTTATGCAGTACTGGAAAATGAAGGGCCTGGTTCCCAATGTGAAGCAAGGGCCAAACTTTTACACAATCTGGGAGGTTACTTCATCTATCTCGGATTATGGAGGGAGGCCGAAAAGATGGCAACGGAAGCAGTAGCGCTTCGAAGAGAAGTACTAGGTGCGGAGCATCGTAAAACGCTACACAGTCTAGGGGACTTAGCATCGACGTACTGGATGCAGGGCCGGTGGAATGAGGCCGAGTCGCTGCAGGTACAGGTAATGGAGACGAGCAAGGCGGTGCTAGGTGCGGAGCATCCATACACGCTGGATAGTACAGGTAACCTAGCAAGAATGCACGCGAGTCGAGGCCGGTGGAAGGAGGCCGAGTCGCTACAGGTACAGGTAACAGAGACGAGCAAGGAGGTGCTAGGTGCGGAGCATCCCGACACGCTATTGAGTATAGATAGCCTAGCATTGACGTACGGGGGTCAAGGCCGGTGGAAGGAGGCCGAGTCGTTACAGGTGCAGGTAATAGAGACGAGCAAGGCGGTGCTAGGTATAGAGCATCCCAACACGCTGGATAGTATAAATAACTTAGCCTGTACCTGGAGGAAACAAGAACGGCTGGAGGATGCAGTGAAATTAATGCGGGATTGTGTGCGCTGCAGGCGGCAGGTTATCGGTTTGGATCATCCAGATACAGTGTTGTCTATCAGAACTCTAACGATGTGGGAAAGGGAGTTGTTAGAAGCCCCTTGAGACACTACAATCTAGAATAGTGACTCAAACCGGTCGTATCGTATGCAGGTGTTTAGTCGTTTTGTAACTCTGGTGAACGTAGAACTACCTGAGCACTGAAAAATAAATACGAACCCATTCCTCTTATCCGATTCTGGAGGACGCGTTCATTGTTCACTGCCTCATATACTTATGTTTCAAATACAGCAACCTATTCCTGGTACTTCTGTAAGGGTTATATAGGGAGGTTGGTGATAACTAATAGTAGTAAGAGTGTAGAAGCTGGTTCTATTGATCTGTCTTAGACCTATTTACTGCTGCGTCTGAACTAGCTACCTTTATAGTTATAGAGGCTTATCTAGAAGCTTCCGTTATTACGTGGCCTGTGGACTATACCGTTAGACTATTAGTCCGAAGTCTGTTATACTGTAGGATTGTTATTGTGAATACGAGCAGAGTGGCAAATATGTGACGTTATACATATTAGCTATTACGTCAGAGTCTTACGATATCTGACAACTTCTCTCGCAGCTTATCGGTTATGAGCTTTCTTGTCCACCGGATATAAACCCTCAGAATCTTGACGTCTCTTCTGTCGCAGAAGATACTGGTCCGTCACACTCTTACAAAAAAACCCAAATTCTCGACGTTGAAGTGGAAGCTATCATAGCCTGACTCGAACTCCTTGAGTAGTTGCTTTTATTGTATCCTTGGTTGTTTTATGTATAAGGCATGCCACAGCAAGGGTTGGATCGCAACCCGAGATAATAGCGGAAGAATACATGATTTATATCCATGCTGTTTGCAGCTAAAATAATTTTGACTGTATCTAGGCCTAAGACCTAGGATACAGTCATTTAATTGCATGTTTTATCTCGAACAGGTCCAGGTACCATGCCCAATTGGCCACCTTGAAAGACTTGCAGTCTTGCACGCGATGAGCGCTTGTGACCAAAAGAAAACGTGCGTAGAGAAACAGTATTATATTCTAAGATGTAACTATTTCTAAACCCAACCACTTGTGACATTGGGTTTCCGATTTCCTAGCTGCATATCTGCCTTTGAACAGTGTCATTTTGGCTATTGGAAGACATCAGCTAGATGAGAGCGTATATGCTTTTGAGGGGCGCCTGGAGGCTGGAGCGGATCCTGGGAAGTGAATGTGTGTAAACCACCGCAGCAGCTGCAGCAGCGGATGCCACCGGCATCCGGTAAGTAGGTCAGATGCGTCAGCATCTGAACCACTACCTACTACCTACAGCTGCTGCTGCTTTAGTTAGCTATCTTCCTTTACTTCCTTCTTACTCTTCAGGCCTAGTAATAATAACAGATATATTACTGCGCTTCATGTATTCACCGTTACGGTCTGAATAAGGTGATACCAATAGAATGGTCTGTAAGTGTGCAATTTTTGGTTAGGGTATACTTTTTGCCAATGGACCATTACTCATGGAAGCCGGATCCTATGCAAAATACGACTATATGTAGAAAAGAAGCATCTAACCTTGACATAATGCTGCAACTGGACCAACTAGACCAAATTGACGAGGAGCATACCGCCTAGTCTGTCGAACCTCGGACGACCTAGACCAGGACTAGTTTTCCTTTGTCGTTGACGTGGTCCATATTGTGTTTCTAGGTTCCTTCCATCCCTTTTACTCGCGCACAGCTTTAACGCTTGAGTCTCGAAAGCTGAAGGTCTCTTCATCCATAGTTGGGAACTTGGTGTAGCAGCTGGCAGCTGGCTTTTCGCCACATAAGAATCTCAATCAAGATTGAAGATGCGACCGAAAGTGTCAAGATTGCTTCAGTTTGGCTGATAGTTCGAACTGTATTGATGGCAACGCCGACCTCTATACCCATCTCGATAAATCTGCGCTTGGCACGGATCTATAAGATTGAGTGAGTGGAATGTATCCCTTAACTGCAAGTCTGCAACTAACTAACGTCACTTCGGTGCTTATAAGCGGCAGATGGTTCGAAGGTGGGGTGTCTTTTGCTAGGCCCCCATATTTAATCGTCTGCCCATCTTCACCGCCCGGCAGAATCGAGTCTCCGCCAAAATTTTGAGAATCCCAGCGCCTACAAGGAATTGGGAGCTCAGATTAGCTGCGAACCGAGTCGCTGGAAGTTCGAATGCGCCTCGAGGTTTCAGCATACGACAACAACCCGCCAACATGACGCGCAAAGCTGTGTAAGTTCTGTAAATAATCTCCAAACAATTGCTAGATTCTTGTCACTAACTCACATTCTGCACCCAGAGACTCGCGCATCCCCGCGCTTATCCGCAATGGCCTCCAAGAAAAGAAGCGCTCTTTCTTCGTCGTCGTCGGCGACCGGTCGAAGGAGTGCCTGGTGCATCTGCACTACATCATGTCGTCCATGGACCTCAAGGCAAACAAAAGCGTTCTGTGGGCCTACCAAAAGAAGCTGATTGGCTTCACCAGCCACCGCAAGAAGCGCGAGAACAAGATCAAGAAGGAGATCAAGCGCGGCACCCGCGAGGCCAACTCCGAGGACCCCTTTGAGCTCTTCGTCACCCTCAACAATATCCGCTACACCTACTACAAGGAGACGGACAAGATCCTGGGCCAGACTTTTGGCATGTGCATTCTGCAGGACTTTGAGGGCATCACCCCCAACATCCTGGCCAAGACTATCGAGACCGTCGAAGGAGGTGGTCTAGTCGTCCTGCTGCTTAAGGGCATGAGCAGCCTGCGCCAGCTGTACAACTTGTCCATGGATGTCCACTCAAAGTACCGAACCGAGGCTCACCAGGACGTCGTCGCGCGCTTCAACGAGCGATTCCTCCTCTCCCTCGGCAGCTGCGAGTCCTGCCTCGTTATCGACGACGAGCTCAACGTGCTGCCCATATCCGGTGGCAAGGGAGTCAAGCCATTGCCGCCGCCTGATCTAGACGAGCCCAAGACCGAGGCACAAAAGGAGCTGGATGCTGTCAAGGAGGCACACCAAGAGTCCAGGCCTGTGGGGCCGCTGATTACTCTGGCCAAGACAGTAGACCAGGCAAAGGCTCTCCTTACATTCGTTGATGCCATCTCGGAGAAGACGCTGCGAAACACGGTGACGTTAACCGCCGCAAGAGGTCGTGGAAAATCTGCGGCTATGGGTGTCGCCGTCGCAGCTGCAGTTGCCCATGGGTACTCCAACATTTTCATCACATCGCCTTCTCCCGAAAATTTGAAGACACTTTTCGAATTCATCTTCAAGGGCTTCGACGCCTTGGGTTACGCTGATCATGCCGACTACTCCATCATCCAGAGCACGAATCCCGACTTTAATAAGGCTATTGTCCGTGTCAACATCTACCGTCAGCACCGCCAGACTATCCAGTATATCCGTCCGCAGGATGCGCACGTTCTAGGACAGGCCGAGCTCTTGGTCATCGACGAGGCTGCGGCAATCCCTCTGCCGCTCGTGCGAAAGCTGATGGGCCCCTACCTGGTCTTCATGGCGTCCACCATCAACGGCTACGAGGGAACCGGACGGTCTCTCTCTCTGAAACTCATCAAGCAACTCCGAGAACAGTCTCGAGTTGTCCCTGTCGCCAACGATACCGAAGTCACCGACCGGTCAAGCGGCAAGGCGGCCAAGGCTCAAGACTCGGGTATCACCGCTGGACGCTCCCTCCGAGAGATCACCCTGTCAACCCCTATTCGATATGCGCAAGGCGATGCGACCGAGAAGTGGCTGAACAACCTGCTGTGCCTTGACGCCACGCTCCCTCGTTCAAAACTCAACACACAGGGGTGCCCTGATCCCGCGCAGTGCCAATTGCTGTACATCAACCGAGACACTCTCTTCAGTTTTCACCCCGTGTCAGAAAAGTTCCTGCAGCAGATGGTGGCACTCTATGTCGCCAGTCATTACAAGAACAGCCCCGATGATCTCCAGCTGATGGCCGACGCTCCTTCTCACGAACTATTTGTCCTCACCGCTCCCATTACCAAGGCCGACCAGCTGCCCGAACCTCTCGTCGTCATACAGGTGGCACTCGAGGGTAAGATCAGTCGAAAGAGCGTCTTGAACAGTCTCAGCCGAGGCTCGCGCCCCGCTGGTGACTTGATTCCCTGGACACTCAGCACACAGTTCCAAGACGAGAACTTTGCCAGCCTTTCCGGTGCCCGAATCGTTCGGATAGCGACTGCCCCCGATTACAGTTCAATGGGCTATGGAGCGAGGGCCCTCGAGCTCCTCGTGAGTCACTACGAAGGCAAGTTCACCAACCTGTCAGAAGACAACGACACCATCATGGAGGAGACCATGCAGCGCCCGTCAGACGCCGAGTTGGCAAAGGGTAACCTGTTGAGTGACGACATCAAGGTTCGTGACATTAGCAAGATGCCTCCGCTATTCTCAAAACTGGAAGAGCGACGCAACCCGCCTCTCGACTACGTGGGTGTCAGCTACGGTCTTACGCCCCAGCTACATCGCTTCTGGAAGAGGGCTAGGTTTGCACCAGTCTACCTCCGCCAAACGTCGAATGACTTGACCGGCGAGCATACTTGCATCATGTTGCGCACGCTCGAGAGCTCAGACGACAGGTCATGGCTCGCCGCATTTTCCAAGGACTTCCACACGAGGTTCCTGTCGCTGTTGTCCTACTCCTTTCGCACTTTTCCGTCCGTGCTGTCCCTCAGCATCGACGAGTCCGCCAACTTGGGGGCCCAGCTGGACGACTCGACAAAGGCTGTTTCGCTGTCCAAGAATGATCTCGACGTACTCTTGTCACCCTTCGACCTCAAGAGACTCGACTCGTACGCCAGCGGTCTGCTGGACTGGCACGTGATTCTCGATCTCCTTCCAACCCTCGCCAACCTCTACTTCACCGGCCGGCTCAAAGAGCACATCAGCCTGACGGGTGTCCAACAGGCCATCCTCATCGCCGTCGGTCTGCAGCGCAAGGATCTCGAGACCGTGGCGCAGGAGTTGTCGCTGCAGGTGTCCCAGCTGCTGGCCATGTTCATCAAGATTATGCGCAAGATCGTCACGCACTTCCAAAAATTGATCTCGGGGGCCATCGAGGCCACCATGCCCAAGGACACCCTTGGCGTAAGCCGTGAGAGCGCCAGCCATGCGCATGACGACGAGAAGTCGGATGCCCGATTCCAGCCTCTTGGAATCTCGCTCGACGACGAGCTCGAGGAAGCGGGCGACGAGATGTCCAAGGCCATGCGCGCCAAGACCCGAGAGCTGATCGATTCTCTGCCGCTTGATCAGTAAGAAACCCTATCACCATCTCGCACGAAAGATGATGCGCTAACTAGTATCTCCAGGTACGAGATAGAAGACACCGCCCCTGGCTGGGATGATGCTGAGAAGCAGGTGTCGAAAGCCACAAAGCGAGGCCAATCGAACCCTGTGGTGAGTGTCAAGTCGGGCAAGAGGAAGGAAGGGCCTTCGGCGGCCGAGATCTACGAGGAGGAGTTCCCCGAGAAGAAGGCCAAGAAGTCCAAGAAGTCCCGCAAGAGCCAGTAATCGAGTGAATTTGTGCTTTAGAGATATACCTGTATATAGGCTTGCATGGATGGCGTTTTGGTGGGATAAAATAAGTATTGGAAGGATGGCGTGTCTTGTTCGCTGCGATCAATCAAGACTTTGATATGTCTACCATGACTTTTTTGGGGGCCGGTCTAATCGTGAGCAATTGCCATGTCGCACTCAGTGAAACAAAGATCAGATATTGCCATGGAGAGCGTAGGTTATTGCGCCAAGTTCGTTTGTATCCGAGTCAAGTGTTGAGGAGAAGCTGAGAGAATCAATCACCAGAATCATCATTGCGCGCCGCACTCTGGCAACACAGGGGTAACAGTACAGGCACGAGTGTGACTGGAACCAGAACTGTCTTGGGGACACTATAGTGTCTCTTGAAACCGATGGTTGGACACGTCACGGTGTTCGTTCTGCTGACGGCGTCGATAGTGGCGTGGCCGCCTATGCTGTGTATAAATCCTTGCTTGCTCTTGAGCCCCGAGATAATCCCGTATTTCCTTGCATACCGTATTTCCAATCCTTCTGAATCGGCTCGATAGTATCGCATAGGTCTAGTAACGTTAGACAAGCAAGGATTCTTGGCTCGTCGGGGGTGAAGATGGTGGACGATGTTCGATCAAGCTCGGTGCCGTACAGAACTCCGTACCCCTGGATTGGCTCAAAGACACAACAACGGCTGGGTACTCTGCAATCATATTGACTAAACCAACGGAACATGTGAATCTGTTCTTATGGAAAGGGGTCTATATGGTCCTGTGTCTCTACGAAGAGTGATTCGGCTCGTGTAACGTTTCTCGTGCACGGGAAGTTCGATCGTGGGCCACATGTAACATGTGCCTTGCGTACTAAGACGGCGAATGGCAGTCGTTTGTGATATCAAAGTTAGCGGTGTGCGGAGGCTCAACCCTGATGCCCATGTACGTGATCATCTTTGCCAGGCTCGTCGTCGGCTTCAGATGTGGCAGTCGAGCATCGATTCTCGACAGGCAAATCATCGTGTCGACTCGGATCTCGATGAACCCATTGGGCCTGGTTCCGTACACAGTGGACTGTCAATTCTGTTGTTCTCTGATTCTATTCTTGGCCCGTGATGGTATGATGGGTCTCCGAGGCCGATACATAAAGGAGCCTCTAGGCCGGGAAGGAGTGTCCCGTCAACCCACCATCGCATCGCGTCCACCGGTTATTCCATTACGCAGTAGCTCGTCTCATTACATCTACTTGCCTACCGAAGGCCACGGGACACTGAAATGACCCCTTGATACTCGGCGCAGCCTTGTAATTGTCACTAATGCCCTTCCGAAGGCGTCTTCAGCACCGGGAACGATCGGACGCCACAGCACGACGAGTCCATTGATTTCCAACACAGTGCATCAGTTATACGATCATGTACACCATATCGACTAATACCAGAACAGTTTGGACGATCCGCACGAGGATTCCTACGATTTATCGCAGTTCAGTGGCTCGGATGCCTCGAAACCCGTCCCTCGTCGGCACCCACCGGTCGAGCCCAATCACAATTCCATTGATATGTTCACCACCACAGCTCGGATCGGTACGAAAGTTGAGTTGCATCCTACTAGCTGCATTAGAATCACCATGATACTATTTTCTTCCATTCATCCCCTTCACGTATCTCTGGACACGACTATAGCACCATCTCTCACCTATTCCCAGCAACGTCCGGATAACCCGATACAGGCTATTCCGACGGTGCCGCCTGCCCAACCCGGCAATCCGTGTATATACATATGTGCTGTAAGCAGTCTAGCGCTGGTATTTTGGCAGTAAAACGCAGGCAAACTCAAATCCCAAGAGGCCCACTACAGCCAAGTCCATAAGGCGAGCTCCCACGTGCGCCATTATGTCTCTCTTCTTTCCCTCTCATACTCGCTCCGCACTGCCCATTTCCATACTCACACTGTACCACACTCTTCGCACTCCACCACTCTTGCTTCCAGCAATGCGTTCCAACATGTCGACCTTCGGGCCGGTGGTTCATGTCCACCACACCTCCCCCCCTCTCCCACCCTCGTGCTGCAGGCTGAAGGCAGGTTGAAGTCCCGCTGCAAGTACTCCCCCACTGGCAGGTTCGCATACATGCTAGCGCAAGGATGTGATCCTCGCCTGCTGGCTCACATCTCCCCTCGTCACAAGTCGCCCTCGCTCCTCCTCAAGTTTTGTCGGCCCGCAGGCAGGTTGCAGTCCCGCGACGAAACTCCCTCGCCTCCTTCCACCCCTCTCAGTCGTCTTCGCCAGTGGCTGTCGGCGACTTCCTCTCCCCGTGACTGTGATCTCCATGATCTTCCACCCTCTCCCCCTGCAGGCCAGTATTGGTCCAGCAGGTACATCTTCAACTCCCGCGTCCCAGCTACGCCTTTATATGTGCCGTCGCCAGGTGCGAACCGCCCCGTTCCCTTCTATGAGCACCCGGATAATTGCTTTCGCAGTCCCGAGGATGCTCAAATCCACGAGTACCCTTCCACCTTCCTCCACGAGGATGACTCGCCCCTCCACCCTGCCGTCCCCCTGACTGGTGACTGTTTCTCCCCCAGTGCCCCCCTCCAGTTCCTGCCTCGGTTTGGTCGCCTTCCGGCTCTGCTCATCGTGATGTCTTTCACCCTCACTATGACCAGTTTGCCTATGAAGATCACCGGCTGGCGCTCCCTTTTGCTTTGGCCAAGCGCATCCCCTCCCTCTCCTCCTCTGTTTCCACCGAGATAGCATCACCTTGTCCCAGCACTCCTTGTACTGCCGACTTGGCATTCATCGCTTCTCCTTCGGTTGCAGAGTCCCCTTTCTCCGTTCTCCGCTCCCTCGCAGCCGTCTTGGCTCCTCCTCTTCCAGCAGCTTCGTCTTTCGAGTCGTCGCCTGCATCGCCGCCTCTTGCTTCTCCTCTTTCCTCTCCTCTTTCCTCTCCTCTTTCCTCTCCTTTTATTTCCTCTCCCCTTCTGTCCCCTGCCTCTTCGCCTGCTCCTCCCTCCTCTCCCTCTCCTTCTTCCTGGTCATCTTCACAGGAAAGCTTTTGCTCTCCTGATGATGACGTCTTCGGAAGTCCGTCATTGCCTTCCGTGCGTGATACCTCCTCCTCCTTCTTCCTTCCCAAGGCACCCATGCATCCAGCTGAGTTCGCCTCCCCCCCTTCCTCCCCTTCCCGTGCTCGGCGACTTCCTCGTCGTCCACCCCGTGAATTTCACCGCATGCCTTCCCGCGTGATTCGTGACTCTCCTGTTTCTGTTCCTGGCTCGCCTCCTGGTTTCCCTTCCGGTACCAACACTCCTGCTCCTTCATGGAGACGATTTGCTGTTGCCGGTGCTTGTGCTGTCGCAGCTGCTGCTGCCATTGCTTACGCTCTTTTCTAGATATGTTTCATTCGGTCGTTTTTTTTGTCTGCTGGGTTGGTTTGGTGCGCCCGTCGCATCAATCCTTCATCGGTTGGTGATGGGGCGAGGCTGTTGGTCAGGCATTGGGGGTTTGTCCCGTCGGGCCTTCAGCGGGATTTCCTTGGGGTGGAGAGGCTCTTGGGGTTGGTTGTTGTGGATTGAAAGGGGTAGGACCATGGGAGCTCAGGTTGCGCAGGCAGGGGTTGGTTGTAAAGTCTGTAGCTCTGACGAGCACTGATACACACTCGTTTGGAAGGGAATTGCATTGCTACAGACGGGGGTGGTTGTCAAGTTGGGGGGTTCAGTTGGCACGCACTCATCTGGAAGGGAAATCGCGTTGCTACAGACAGGGGTAGTTGTTCAAGTCCGGGTTTCGATCAGTATCAGGATTTCCTATGTCTGGGAGGAAATGCGCGAGTTTTGCATTTTGTCGCTTTTAGATACCTCATGTACGCACACACTCTCTCGGAGCCCTCTGGGCGGTTGGGTCGGGATTTACTCGTTGATACTACCACTACACACACACATATATACCTTTCTGGCCCTCGCACGAACTAGAGGCCTCCAAACCAGCGATCGCCAAGCGCCATATTGGAATGGCGAATTCTTATATCCAACGACTTCCCATTACTATGTAATCGTACCGATCTCGCCTTTGAAAACCTTGCATTCATCCCTCAAGGCTCTGCGGCTGGTAGTTCGTGGTCTAGGCCGACAATAGGCTCGAGGAACCCGCGGAAAATTACCTTGGATATCCGCCAATTGTGCTCCTCGGTCCCGTTGTGTGAGAAATTCTGACCGTTTGTTATATCGGGTTCCGCTTCTTCTTCTTCTTCATTTTCGGTGCTCGCTGGCGTCTTTTCGACCTCGTCCCCAACATTTGCTAATGTGATATCGATCCCCTTTCCCTCCTCCGTCGCCAACGCCGCTCCCGCGACTCCTCCGTCCCCTCTGCCAAGGTCCTCCTCCTCCAACTCCAACGTCCACCTCATCCCGAACCCCAATCGGTTCCGCACCTCGTACACGGCAACGCCAGGATGCAGCATCAAGACGTTCCGCCACGGCGGCGGGCCCGCGAGCATGGCCACCAGCACGCCCCGCGCCAGCTCCGTCTTGGCCTCGTTGCTGCCCCGCGGCCGCGGCCAGAAGGGGTGCGCGCGCCCGTGCTCCGACGACGCGCCCCCGCGCTCAAAGTGCTTGCACAGCGCGACGGCGCCGGCCGACATGCGCGTCTTGGGCCGCGGCGGCGCGTTGAACACGGCCTCGAGCGTCGGCCCGTCCGGCGGCTGCAGGAACACGGTGCCCTGCGTGCGCGTGAGACCCGACGCGCGGTACAGAGTCTCGGCGGCGCTGGGGTGGCGAGACGTCCAGGGGGTGTGCAGGGAGGTGTACATTGCAAGGTCTTGTTGCTGCTCCGGGTGGTGTACACTGTACACTGTAGGGCATGATGGCCCGGAATGTGTTTGGTTGGTGACTACGTGGACGTGGGGAAATTAAAACAGATGTTGTGCGCATTCTTCGAATGAATTCTTGGAACATGTCGAGTTGAGACGTTGAGTCATCAGCCATGTCTTCCAAGATCATCGAAGACTAGAACAAATCGAAGTTGACAGGCAACCAATCAGCTGGCTAGACGCAGCTTGCATTAGCTAGCGCATCTACCCCTATTTATAGCACTCAACGGGCTGGACGATGAACCCCAGACAGTGCGAGGACATATGCAACTAAGCGACAGACGGCTACAAGCATGTAAGTGATATGGGGAGAGTGTGTAAGTCGAGACCAGGTAACATGTCAGGGCCTACCTTCAGCTTTGAAACGAACCCCTCACGATAGTTGCACACGAGCAACATACTTCAATCTTAGAAATTCACTATATGAGCAATAGAAACGACCCTATTTGATATTCACAGAGTAGAGATACTCACTCTTACACACTACATCATTGGTGATATTTCCCCTTGAACCCCGGCAAGATCGTCTGCTCATCTTTGATATCGTAGCTCGTCTTCTTGCTCTGCTGCCACGTCTGCTTGAGCTTGGTGAACTCTATACTCACGATGGTCAGTAACACTCTCACCCCCATCCAGTCGCGTCAATATGGATTAGGGACTCACCTCCCATGGTAGGCACGGGATGGCCTCCCGCCTCGAATTCGTTCTGCGTGAAACCCGCCTTCTTGAGAACGGGCGAGTCGACGGTGCTGAGCACGAGGTCGTTCTGCGGACGCGCAAAGTATAGCAGACCCAGGCGGTCGACGTGGCGCTGATCTTTCGGGGGCGCAGAGACCTGTCATTCCACCAGTCAGCGAGACATTTCGTAGACATCACAAAAAGGGAGGGGGAGGGGGGATGTACCCGGTGGATCGTCGATTTGATGTACCCTCCCGTCAGGAAGCTCAGCGCGTCGCAGGTATTGACGGTCAGGCTGCCGTCGAGCGGTTTGGCCCACTTCCAGTCGCCCGTCTCGTGGTCCTTGATCTGCAGCGCGGCGACGGGCTGGCGGAAGAGCAGCGTGATGGTGCCCAGGTCCGTGTGGCCTCCCGTCCACATGCCGCCGTCGAGCTGCGCCGTTTCTTCCTCGGAGAACTTGGAGTACTTCATGTACCGCAGGTGCGACTCGTCGTGCGTCTCCCACTTGTGCACCCGCGTGAAGAAGTCGGGCGGCAGCTCGAGAGCCAGCGCGATGAGGTGGTTCAGGGGGTCGAGGACTTTGTCGTGGAGATCCTGGACATGTGTCAGATGGAGTTGTGGAAGGTGTGATGATGGAGATGACGGACCTTGCCGAACCCTTCTATCTCGTCCAGTTTCTCCTTCAGGAGGTCAGGGACGGGCTGCGTGATGTGGCCATCCTTGGCTGCAGGGCAAATTAGCTGTGTAGTCCCGTACTCGGAAGCAATCAAACCCACTGGCCATATTCCACACCTCGATCCTGTCCTTCATAGTCTCGCTGATCATACGGCGTCCCGCGGGACGGTAGCCATTGTAGTCGCCCGACTCCAGGTCTGGCACATACTTGAGCTTCTCCTCGAGGGGCAGCTCGTAGAAGGCCTGGCCCAGGGCAAACTGCCTGTCGACGGCCTCCTGAGGGATGCCATAGTTTGTCACATAGAAGAAGCCCTTGGTGCGGACAGCTTCGATGAGCTGTTGGGCCAGTTTGGCATTCCCTCCCGGGGTGCCGTAGGTAGAGAGGTCGATGTTTGGTACTGCATCAAGGTCAGAGATGTTCCATCGACACTGTTCCGCGGTACGACATGAAACTTACAATCAGCCCAGTCAAGGTCCTCCTTCGTCTCAGGGACGTGGGTGTATTGGTACAGCTGCGGCGTGGCGTGAGGCATGTTGAGCACTTGGTATTATGCAATGTCTAGAATAGTAGATGAGCGCAAATACTCGACAGCAAGACGAGCTCCTATATACTCGCGTCGGAACACCCTCCGACACGGTTATCAACCCACAATCGAAACTCGGTTCGGCGGTCCTTGGCTCGCTGGCCTCATCACGGTGCTGTGGAGAGGATTCCCCGCAGCGCCGCGCCCCTATGCCGCATCCGAATGGCCAGCCGGCTCTTGCGTGATCGTGTCGCGTATGACGCGACATGTTGGATGGCGGCATAGATAACAGCAACGCGCAAATCAAATGAGACGTCTGACGAGTTGCCACGCAATTCCTTCCTCTAGTGTTCTCTGGGCCCCCGACGTGGTCCGATGCTTCGGATGGCAGTGTTCCAGTCGATACTAGATGGGTACTTGCTTCCGGCCGGAGCTGGGTGACATGTGTGTTCTCGGATATAGCCAGTGCGAGTGAGTGTTCTTGCGAACTCACACTCCCGTCTTCGTTGGTGTGGTCGATGTGATCATACACACAAGCCCATCTGAAGAAAGGGCCAATGAGCTGCGCCAACTCCTCCTATCGTGAGTCGCGACCATCATATGTCCCGGATATCGCGCTGTCTCCTCAAAGCTAACGATGCTCATACATAAGCATTGTCTTCCTCGCAAGCCTACAGCCTCGGCCTCCACGGTTTTAGGCGAGTTATCGCTGCCATCTTCATTGGACTCGTTCAGCGCAACATCTCGTCAATGGTGTGCCCCGTTGATAGTCGCATGGCATTCGCTGCAGCGCCCTCTCATCGGAAGGCTGGGCAGCAAGCAAGCAACCCACGCCCTCATACCAAACCTCAGACGACTTAATGGCGACCGGCAGTTCGTTTCAACCAAGCTCCAGCGCACATCACTCATCCACTTGATATCCCATGCCAACCTTCCACCAGCCCCCAAGGCCCTTCTTCATCATGGCCTCTCCAAACGCAGCCACAGATGCAATCTCCACGAACGCAGCATCGCTCTCGGCTGAGGCCAAGACCTCCCGCAGGCTCGGCTTCTGCACGCACTGAAAGTCCTTGTACCGCAGCTCGTGCACGGCGGCGACCCAGGCGGCGACGGCGCGCTCGCACCCGCCCTCGGCGTACATGATGCCCGGGCAGCCGCCGCTGCGGACGAGCACCGAGGAGACGCCGTCGAGCTGCGCGGCCGCCTTGCGCACGCGCGCGAGCTTCTTGCGGCTGGTGATGTGGTGTGTGCGGATGAGGGCTGTGCAGAGGATGCGCGGTGTCATAGCAATTGCTGGTGCATGATTCCGGGTGCGTTGATTGAGTATTGTGGGGGACTGAGGAGTGAGAGGTGTTTGGTTTCAAGGCAGGAGGAAAAGACGAAATAGCGGCGATGACGACGATTTGTGTTGAAATCATGGCGGTTAATCCTCGGCGTGCGCGGCCACAGAAGGGAAAGACGCCCCTGAATACAGACACCTGAGGGGAACACCACTCTCCTCCTCCATTGAAAACCATGTTTTGGCCCGGAAACCACTATTCTCGACCACGTTTTTCGTCAATATTCGTTTGACCGGGTCGAATCGAGAGCTCGATCAGCGAGTGGAAAGGTGGGTAGAGGACCGGGGCTCTCTGCTCGTGTACAAGTTCCAAATCCCTATGACTTCTGGAAACCAAGCATGTCTTCCATGAGCTCTTTCTTACAAATGCACCTCTCTCGCTGTGACCTCTGATGAAGCAGCTTGAGAGAAGTCTCCTACAATTCCATTTTCAGTGGAGTGTCACACTTCGTTGTGACACCTTGATCGCCGAGCATGTACGTCTGAGAGCACAGCTAATGCCAAGTGTGATCGACCTTATACGCAATCGATATAATATGTTATACTTACTGGAAAGAATCTCAGTGTCCCAATAACGTGCCTTACAACGCATAGTCACCTGCGCGCGGCTCCTCACCAGAAAACCCAACCTAAACGCCTTGCCTGCTGGAATCAAGTACTGAACCCTTTCCAACACTCTGACCCAAGTAGTGAACACCAGAGTGGAACAAGACAGGTCAGCCGGCCTCCTCATCCTTCCGCATACTTCCAATGGGATCCTCATTGTCGCCAAACTTGATTTCTTTCGCGCCATCGACGTGTACGGACAGGAACTCGGCCGGCACCTCGTTGTCAGGGTGTTCATCCTCGCTCTCGTCGACATGATGGTGGTGGAGGTGGGATTCACTAAGAAGATCAGGGGGCACTTCGTTGTCACTCTCAATGTCCTTGTCGTTTGCCTTGAGGCGGTCGTGCATGTCCGTGTCTGCACTCCCAGGCCTGGAATTTCCATATGATGGACGTTGTAGTGTCTCATGGTCCATCTCCGGACTTGAGAGCTGATCCGGTTGAGCCCAGCGCCGGATTACGCTCCCGGACAACTCCTCGTCTTGGGCTTTTTGGATTCCAAGTCGATTCCGGGATAGGGGCACGTCCGCGTCCTCATTTCCCGGTGACGTGGTGTCGCCGTTGCCACGTAGATCGTCCAGTCCGTTGCGGTCATAGCCCAAATCCTTGGTGGTATCCTCCATTTCGTCTGTGCTAGAATGTTCCTCTTCGAATCCGATTCCTTGAGAGCGCAGCATCTCGCCGAGCACCCTTTCTCCCTCCTCTAGCCCGCCTAGTTCCGTACCAATAGCAACCGTGAGCAGGGTCCAGCTTTGGCTCTCCACGTATCGCAGCTGCTTCTCCAGCTCGCGTATAAGGTTCCTGATTTCGCGGTACTGCGTACGGAACATGTCATCATCGCCGCTGGTGACATCCAAGGAGCTTTCTTTCTGACTCCTCTGACGCTTAGGGTTGGAAATGAGTTGTGACCCGCTGAGCGCGTTCATCAGCCGCGCCTCGTGTTCCGAAATATGCGAGATGACGTCCGTCCACACCTTCATTCCTTCGTACAGAGCAACTAGTTCGCGGTCTACGGTCGCTTGTCGTTGGTTTAGAATGGCCATCTCGCCTTCCCACCACTCCTTCGCCATGGCGAGCGTACGTCGCTCGGGGCGAAGACGCATGAACTCCTGACCCGTGAGATGGCGTTCCATGAGCTCCTGCTCCGTGCCGTTCTCTCCCTCTTTGCGCTGGCGTCTTTCGACACCACTCACATTCGGCCCCTCCAACTCCAGAACTTTGACCCCGGGCCGCCTCATCATCTCCCCAATTCCCCTCTCCGTCTCCCTCAGTGCACCGCGATACCCACTCAGCCCGCTCTCGCGCTCACTGCGTACCTCTTCGATCCTCTGCTCGAGCCGAATCTTTGTGCTCTTCAGTGCCCGGAGCTTCTTCTCGTACTCCTCAATGTCCGCGCACACGCGGCCGTGCTCCTCGTGCATGTCACCAAGCTCCCGGCGCAGTGGGTCGTCCTTGTTGCTATCCAAAGCGCGCAGGTCCGCCGCGATGGCTTTGTGCTGCGAAGATAGCCTGTTTGCTTTTGTGATGGCCGCCTGACGCGCCTGCTGGGCCTTTTGGATCTCTTCGCTCTCTTCGGCCTTGAGGTTGGCTAGCTTGGACATGGTCATCGAGATGGAGGTGCGGACTTGGCGGAGGGAGGCGCGCTTGGGCTTAGGTTGGCGCACGGGGATGACGACGGGAGAACGGGGAGATGTTTGGTCGTATATGCTAATCTGATGGCCGCGGGCACGGAGGGGCGAGCTCGAGGTTGAGGATGTGCGAGAGCCGCGCGGTGTGTCATCGCCGGCGTCTAGGCCATTTGTCGGCGCATCGCCGAGGATCTGGCGTTCGATGGCAGCACCCTGTGCGTCGAGGAGTCCTTGCAGTTCGCCTTCGATCTGCCGTTCGCGCCGTTCGATCAGACGGAAGGTCGTGTCGAGCTCGAGACTGTGGCCGTGGTCGGCCGAAGCTGATGGCGCGCGACCAAGCAGCATGCTGCCAACGAAGCCGAGAGGTTCGGCACGCGACTCCCGGGGCTGGGGGCGCATCACCCGGCCTATGATGCTCCGGGGTGGGAACTCGGATGCTTGGTCGGCGTAGGCCACGACCCTCGCCTTGCCTCTGCGGATCTTGCTCACATCAGTGTCACGGTATATCGGCGGGCTAGGCTCTGGCTCTAGCAAGGGTGATGATGGTCGTGGAGAGAGCTCGGAGAGATGGTAGTTATCGGAGCTGCGCCGGTTACGACGGGAAGGGGGTGGTGAGGTTATGCGCGAGAGGAAAGACGGGCTGGAAGACGCCATGATGGATGTGGTATTGTGTTGGGAAGCTATAAAGGCGCGGCGCTACACGAATCCGAGACCATTGAGATAGGTAGTTAGGGAGCAGAGATGGAGAGGGATGTCTGGACGGTGACGGACCAAATAATGGAAGGGCAGATAAGCTAAAATACCTAGTCAAAGTACCAAGTACGGATACCTATGTCATCCGGGGAAGAAGTGCTAAAGTATCTTATCGATAAGAACTCACGCGGACCGGGCGCTGGCATCGGCAAGGCATGTGCCTCTGGACACACGATCACCTGCAGCAAGCAGATGTACGGATACAGCAGCAGTACATGCAGGGCGGGATCTACGAGGTGTTGCAGATTTCATCATGAGGGCTGTCTTTCATGAATGTCTCACAGGCTACACCAAGGGAAACAACCAAGTACGGAAAGTATGTGTGTGGTGAAGGATACACGTGCCCTGGCGAGGAGGCTGGAGGCTGGGCCAATGAGGTTACCTATTGTCTATAGTCCAACGGTTCTGTTGCGGTGCCCCCTAGTTGCATCTAAAAGATCTAACGTGAGGTGGGACGGTTTGAAAAGACATGTAGCTACTGTGAAAAGAAACGGACGTGTTGCAGGTACGAAGTAGTTACTGTGTGTACTTCGTAGGACAACTAGAGTCTTGAGGCTGGAGCTGTCATCGGAAAGTGCATTAGTTAGTCGGCAATCCTCGGCTACTCCCGTCAGCCGAAACGCCTCTTGTTCTTCGGGTACTTCACACTAGAACACCCGCTTCGTCAACTACTGTCTGCTCATAACCTATCTTCCTCATGCTACCGTAGCCCAATTGTTCAGACTTCGATTACCTCGCAGAATGACAACATCATGCGGAGAGCCACAGAAAGAACACGTAGCGAACGTCATAACCCAGCCTAAGTAACGCCGACCAGTCCAAATGCACTCTTCTTCACCCTCTTTCTCTTCCGGTTTCGCCCGACGCTGCAGTCCAACTTCTCTCTTCTCGCACACTCCCACCATTTCCTGACCGCACAAGGTGCAGAAACTTGCCGTGCTCCATTTTCGAGCCTCCAGCAGGATCACGGGCTGCGGCAGCATCATGGCCCCAATTCCTGTGTGTTCGACAGCTGGTGGCCTGTTTACCTGTTTCGCTTGAAGAAACCGCTCGACCCAGCAATGGCCACCGACTGGTCCATCACCCATTCGCCCACACCCAGGTACTTCTCAATCCATTTGGTTGCCTCTTTGTTGTCGCCTGCGATTTGAGTGCCTTGGAAACTAGGGCTGCCGAGTCCCAGAAGGGGCATGCGTTAGCCACATCTCTTTCCGAGTCGCGCTCTTCCTACTCCTCCTCCGTCCGATGATGTAGGTATACTTACGTCAAGCCAGTCGACCGTCGCATGCCCGCCAGTACCGTCGAGACTACAAGCCGAAGTCAGTTTTCCGAACCGAGTTCGTCGCAGGACCAACCACAGAGGCCACGCGTCGAGCGGGGGACGACGTACTGAGGACCGCGTCGATAGCGTAGTGCGTCAATCGTCCGAGCTTTCCCCAGAGACCAAATGTCAGCAAGTTGAGGAACTGGAGGCAAGTTCAGAATTCAGCGTCGTGGGAACGCGCCAGGGATCGATCGGGTAGCACTCACAACCATGTTGGCGGTGTGCGTTGTGTGTGTTGGTGCTGATACGTCCGTGGTCTATTCGCGGATGCGTCGAGTATGATGGCTCCTGTCCGGGTCGGCCCTGTTGTGCTTGGCGAAACGGGAATGAAGCAGTTGGTGTTGATGGATGATGGAGCAGAGTTGCAGACGATCAGCAGCTCCCAAGCAGATGCGGCGGCGGCGGCGGATGTTTCCCGGTTGCCCAGGTGCTGAATGCTTTGAACCAGGGACTCATCAGGTGGGGTCTCTGCATCGCTGTCAGACGCCAAGCCAGGCTAGGACTAGCGCTGCTGGGATGCCGAGAAGAGAAAGCTATGTGATTACCAAACAGGAGCTGTCAACGCCTGCCGCCCCAGGCTCCAGACCCCCAGAGCCATGGATGGAAGAGGACCCCTTATCAACCCCTATCAGGTCCAGCACGCCGTTAGTCGCTGGACTTTAGCGACGCTTGCTATTTCTGGCTTGAGACTCGAGGGCCCACCGTCCTCCAAGAGTGGGAACCGTCACAGCGACAAGGGCTGAGAAACATCCCAAGAAATGGCACGGGCTATTCCGTACGCGGACAGAACCGTATCGGCCAATCACACCTGCTGCTGCGGGGCGTGTCTCGCGGTTTCGTTGAGGGGTGTTGCTTGGACCAGAGCGATATCGAGGAGGGGCAGCAGCAGCAGCGGCGGCAGCAGCCATTGGCTTTTGGCTTTTGCGACCAGCAGCGCCGAGTCCCCCAAGCTAACATAAAAAGACTGAAAATATCGCAAAGGATAATTGCATTCAGAGATTACCTTCAAGTCAACAAGCACAAGCACCAGCACCAGCACCAGCAGGTGTCCGTTTCTTTCTCTCGACTCCAACTGCAGGATCAGTATCAATCAGACTTTGGTGAGTGCTGTTTTTGTCCCTACCCCATCTTTTGACTGGAATAATCCATGGCTGTGTCTCCATCCGTATGCTGCTGTGTATTTCACTGGAAGGATCATGTGCCGCTTACGGAGTAGTGGGATGACCATTAGACCGAGTGTCTCATTCTGTCGGGCTACCGGGGGAACACACATGTCCTCATTCCGTAACTAGTCTGTCTGTCCTCTTGAACTTGGACTGACCACGTCTTCTTCCCACCTGCAGCATCCAAACAAACCCCATCATCACCACCTCCCACACACAATACCATGCCTCAGCAACGTCAGATCTCAGGCAGTGATGCCCTGGACCACCTGTCTACCGGAAGCAAGCTGGAGTGGCTCGCTTCCCTGGACACGGCTGTCCGACCCGAGAAGAACCTTCGACGCACCTCCATCATCTGCACGATCGGCCCCAAGACCAACTCGCCCGAGGCTATCAACAAGCTTCGCAATGCCGGTCTTAACGTCGTCCGCATGAACTTCTCCCACGGCTCGTACGAGTACCACCAGTCCGTCATTGACAACGCCCGCGAGGCTGAGCGCACCCAGAAGGGCCGCCAGATCGCCATTGCCCTCGACACCAAGGGCCCCGAGATCAGAACCGGAAACACAAAGAACGACGAGGATCTCCCCCTTGCCGCCAACACCATTCTCAACATCACCACCGACGATCAGTACGCCGCTGCCTGTGATACCCAGAACATGTACGTTGACTACAAGAACATTACAAAGGTCATCGAGGTCGGCCGCATCATCTACGTTGACGACGGCATCCTGGCCTTTGAGGTTCTCGAGATCGTCAACGAGAAGACCATCAAGGTCAAGGCCCTGAACAACGGCTTCATCAGCTCCAAGAAGGGTGTCAACCTACCCAACACTGACGTCGATCTGCCTGCTCTGTCCGAGAAGGACAAGGCTGATCTCCGTTTCGGTGTCAAGAACAATGTCGACATGGTCTTTGCTTCCTTCATCCGCCGTGGCCAGGACATCAAGGACATCCGCGAGGTGTTTGGCGAGGAGGGCAAGAATATCCAGATCATTGCCAAGATTGAGAACCGCCAAGGTCTCAACAACTTCCCCGAGATCCTCAAGGAGACTGACGGTGTCATGGTCGCCCGTGGTGACCTGGGTATCGAGATCCCCGCCGCCGAGGTCTTCGCTGCCCAGAAGAAGCTCATTGCCATGTGCAACATGGCCGGCAAGCCCGTCATCTGCGCCACCCAGATGCTCGAGTCCATGATCAAGAACCCCCGCCCCACCCGTGCCGAGATTTCGGATGTTGGTAACGCTGTTACTGACGGTGCCGACTGTGTCATGTTGTCCGGCGAGACCGCCAAGGGCTCGTACCCCAACGAGTCGGTCCACGAGATGCACGAGGCCTGCCTCAAGGCTGAGAACACCATTCCCTACGTTTCTCACTTTGAGGACATGTGCAAAATTGTAAAGCGCCCCGTCAGCGTCGTCGAGTCCTGCGCCATGGCTGCTGTCCGTGCCTCCCTGGACCTCAACGCCGGAGGCATCATTGTCCTGTCCACCTCGGGTGAATCCGCTCGCTTGATCTCCAAGTACCGTCCCGTCTGCCCCATCTTCATGGTCACCCGCAGCGCCACCACCTCCCGCTTCGGTCATCTGTACCGTGGCGTCTACCCCTTCCACATCCCCGAGGAGAAGCCCGACTTTAGCAAGGTCAACTGGCAAGAAGATGTCGATCGCCGTATCAAGTGGGCTGTCTCCAACGCACTGGCCCTCAACACCATCTCGGAAGGTGACACACTCGTTGTCGTTCAGGGCTGGAAGGGCGGCATGGGCAACACCAACACTGTCCGCATCGTCAAGGCTGACACCGAGCACCTCGGCATCGGTCAGTTGGCATAAACGGTTTACGGTACTTGATTGGGGCAAGATGTAGACGGCATGGCACGAATGGTTGGGATACACGGCGTATTATGATTAGGCTTCGATTGAGCACTAGACCTAAATTGATTTCCCATTGACAGCATCCTACTTGTACGCGTGAAGGGCGTCTGAATACACTATTAGGGATCCGTGATGATACGGGACGTCTCTTAACGTGATCGGCATCTGGCTCATTGCTACAGTTTTCCCGTGTGTGCAGTCCCTTTCGGGTTGATCTGCCATCCAATCATGTTGTTTAATGAAACAAAACTTTCACCTCGTATGCCTTACCCGTTTGCCCCTTGACCGATCTCTACCTGGAATGCGACCTGACGATCCTACCTGCTCACCCCTGACCTGATCTTGACCGAGGGTCAGCACTCGCAAGTGATGTCTGCCCGTGCTATTTTTATGGCTGTACAGACCAGGGCGGCATAGGTGCTTGATCTTCTCCACGTGGGTACTAGGAGAGATGTGCTCCACAGACCACAACGATCAGCAGTGATATTCCGGACCATCTATTCACTAGCAGCAAGTGCGATTTCTCTTGGCAGACAGGAGGTAAGAGGGGATAAAGAGCCAGAGTCCTGCTAGCACCGACTGAGTACACAACCTTGGAGATGCGATTCAGATCGATAAGCCAACATCACGGCGAAAGTTGCTTGGACATGGTTGTTGGTGATCGTCGCCCTACTCGACCGAGAGAGGGCACATGCAGGACACGAGACAGGGCCTTCATGGGGGAAAGAGTTGACGCTGTAAAGTTACCAAGGCGTAAGAGGAATCGAGGATTTCACATGCCAACATGTTGATGTCAGCGGGCTGTTTTCCAAGTCCCCTCATAGAGCCCCTCCAGGTTTGAAGCAGAGACGAGTGTGTGTCACGAGGACATGGACCGGCGCGGGCCACGAGCCGAATTCAGCCAGCGGCCCAGGTACCTTGGCTTCTTTGGGACAATACGTTAGGCTCCAGCTATGTGTGTGTGTGTGTGTGTGTGTCGACTTGTCGACCGTGGCCGTGCTGTTCTGTTCTGCTCACGCGACCAGATACATAGTACGTACTCGGTGGTACGCAATAACTATGAGTAAAACAGTAGTACACGATAGGCTAGCCAGATAGATCTCTTGGTAGTGATCTTGGTAGTGACTAAAGTACATCTATGATCTCGCATCCGCCACCCGTCGTCACACAGTATACTATGCATTTGGAGACGACATCTCCATCACGGCTCCGGGACCCCCGTACCAGTTCGTATTGATCCTAGTCGCCGAAATAAAGGTCATGTGGCCTCCCTCGCAGGGTTCTAGTGTGTGGGGGATATGCCGACATGGAGGGTGATGTGCAGTTGGGGTAAGGTACCGAAGTTACTTGTGGCGGAATAACGCGTCAGAACGTCAAAATATGCAATTATTCAGTACTCCGTTCTCTGCCTACCCGGGCGCACGCTCCTATTACCGTTGAGTCTTAATCCATAATTAAATAGCTATTGTATTTTACTACATAGTATCGTAGCGTCGATTGCATTAAAGGTGTAGCGTCAATTACAGGGAAGCGTTAATGGCAGTGTAGCATTAAATTCAGTGAAGCGTCAAGTATAGTACAGCGTTAATGGCAATAAAACGTTAATTGCAGTACAGCGTTAATTATAGTGTAGCGTTAATGGCAGTAAGGCGTTAATTGTAGTGCAGCTTTAATCGCAACTAACGTTCTGTGTGTCGCGGCTCGCCTACTGTGTAAGTTACCAAGGAAGGAGCAAAAAACAGCGATCTGTGGGGAACCCCTGCACTTCGGTACAGGGTTAGAGCGGAAAGGCGAAGTGCCATCGTCCCTTTCTCACTGCCGGAAAACCTTCAGGGGAACGACCGGACGGACATTGGTGGTTTAATTGCACAGTGACAGCCCTGGCGGGTCCGCGAGGCCCAAGTCATCCATGCCACGGCCAACGACAGCCCAGCGCTTATACACTCCAAGAGTGATGAAACTAGCTAGGCCCCGGATGCGAGCTCACGTCGAGTCAGGATCTTGTCAATACGGTAGGTATACCCATGGGATATATAAGGACGATGAGTTCAGGGTGCTCCTTATGCGAACTCCGCAAAGGTAAATCCCGCGGGTGCTTGTATTCAGCATAGACAGATCGACGGTACCATGAAGTTCGTCCAACTCGCCTTAATGGCCGTGGCTGGCTGCGCAACCCTCGGCAGCACCGCCGCTCTACTCCCTAAACCCAAGGCCCGGGCAGCCTACAAGACGACGGCTGACGCTTACGAGGGCTACTTCTTTGCCTACTTCACCGGCAACACCATCGAGGGCGAGAAGATTTACTTCGCCGCCAGCAACGGGAACAATGCGCTCGACTGGAAGACGCTCAACGGCGGCAAGCCGGTCCTGACCTCGACCATGGGTACAAAGGGGCTGCGTGACCCCTTCATCATCAGGTCCCACGACGGTTCCACCTTCTACCTCCTTGCGACGGACCTGTCCATTGGCTCGGGCACTTCCTGGGGCGATTCGGTAGTCAGCGGCAGTCGCTATCTCGAGATATGGGAATCCAGCAACCTCGTGGACTGGTCGGCGCAGCGCCACGTCCTCGTCTCCCCGCCCGATGCTGGCATGACCTGGGCCCCCGAGGCCTACTTTGACGAGGACCTCGGCGAGTATGTGGTCTACTGGGCCTCGGCCCTATACGAAGATGGCGTACCTCGCGACAATAGCAAGACGTACAACCGGATGATGTACGCCACTACCAAGGATTTTACCACTTTCAGCGACCCGGTCGTCTGGCAGGACGCCGGCACATCGCGCATCGATACCACGGTGCTTCGTGACAAGGACATATTCTACCGTTTTACCAAGGACGAGGGAGGCGTCACGGGATGCAAGGACATCATCCAGGAGAGCTCGACCTCGTTGACCTCTCAACTCTCAAATTGGACCACCATCGCATCCTGCATCGGACGTGACGCCGGCCTTGCAGCTGTCGAAGGGCCCACGGCCTTCGTGGCTAACGCCGGCGACGCTAACGGGCAGAAGTTCTACCTCTTCGCCGACGAGTACGGCGGCCGTGGCTACATCCCCTTGGAGACGACCGATATCGCCAAACCCGACTGGAAGGTCTCGGCATCGTACTCGCTGCCTACCAACCCCCGTCACGGCACCGTCATTCCCATTACGGCCGCGGAGCTCGGTGTCGTGAGCGCCGGCACCTGGCTGGCCAAGCGGCAGGGCAACGGCAGCCCCGTACTGCCGGGTTTGTGGGCTGATCCCGATATTGCCGTCTTCGGTAAGACATACTACCTCTACACCACCACCGACGGCTTCGCGGGCTGGGGCGGCCAGACTTTCTACGTCTGGAAGTCGAAGGACCTCGTGACCTGGACGAAGAGCGAAGAGCCCTTCCTGACCCTGAATGGGACCGACGGCAACGTGCCGTGGGCCGTCGGGAACGCCTGGGCGCCGACCATTATCGAGCGCGACGCCAAGTACTACTTCTACTTTAGCGGCCACAACGCCGCGCTGGGCCGCAAGACGATCGGCGTCGCCGTCGGCGACTCTCCCGAGGGTCCCTTTACCGCGCAGCCTACGGCCATGATCACCAACGCCGAAGCCCTCAAGACGGGCCAGGCCATCGATCCGGGCGCCTTCCTGGACCCGGCTACGGGCAAGTACTATTTGTTCTGGGGCAACGGCTCGCCGTGCCTCTTCGCCGAACTGGGCGACGACATGGTGTCGATCAAGTCGGACACGCTCGCCGCCATCTCGTCCGACGTGCTGGTCGACTTCCGCGAGGGCCCCTTTGTCGTCTATCGCGAAGGGCTGTACCACCTGACGTACTGCATCGACGACACGGGGTCCGAGAACTACCGCGTGGGCTACGCGACGGCGACCAGCGTCGCGGGCCCTTGGACGTACCGCGGCGTCATCCTCCAAAAGGACGCCAGCAAGGGCATCCTGGCGACCGGCGGCAGCACCACGCTCAACGTCCCCGGCACAGACGACTGGTACATTGCGTATCACCGCTTCGCCATCCCAGGGGGCGACGGCACGCACCGCGAGACCACGATTGATCGCCTGTACTTTGATGCCGACACGGGGTTCATCGTGCCCGTGGTGCCGACGCTGGAGAGCGTGGCACCCCAAACCGTGCTGTAATCTCTGGCGCGGGGGCCGGTGGCGTGGGTGGAGGGAGGTAGAAGCTTGGGGGTGTGTGTAATCTGCCGAGAAATGTATATATGCAATGCCAAATTCGGAACATGGTCATGTGACGAGCAGAAGTGATACCACGGATGCATAGGTGGTGGAAAGGAGACTGTTCTCGTGTTAATTATTAATTGAATCGCGTGCAAGCACTTTTTTCCCTATACGCTCATTGGTCGTGAAATACCGCCTCATCCACATTGCTCTCCCAATTCAGCCATGGGGACATGACAATGCGGTATGAGCCGGGTGAAGTTTGGAACTGTCACGGCACAGTCAAAAGACGATCTCGTCGCCGGCACTGCCTCGAGCCCGTCACGGATACCCACGATGATGCAAGGGCTCGGGTGCGTCTGCCCCCCTCCCTTCTTCCCCCCTTCTCCCCCCTTCGACTCAAGCCATATTAGTAGTACCCGACATGATGATACATGCCCGCCGGCTCAGACAGCAAACCCACCAGAATTAAGCTGTCTCGGCTCCCCGGCCGCCTCAAAGGTGCCGTTCGGCAGCAGTCGCAGGGCCTGCGCGGTGCTGGACCCGGGCGCCACCCACGTCACATTGTGGCCCAGATCGCGCATGTAGGCCACGGTCGTGTTGTCGTAGGCCCACTCGAAGGAGACCTGGTTCGGGCTGAGCTGGTCGTGGAGGCGGGGCGCGGCGAGGGCCTGCGGCGTCGTCATGTTCTGGTCGAGGACGTGGTGGATGTTCTGGATGGTGGCGGTGATGATGCGGCTGCCGCCGGCGGAGCCGACGACGAGGTAGAGCGCGCCGTCGGCCGTCTCGGCGATGGTGGGCGAGATGGACGAGAGCGGCCGCTTGCCCGGGCGCACGTAGTTGGCCGGGCTGGGGATGTAGCCGAACGCGTTGCTGGAGCCCGGGACGGAGAAGTCGTTCATCTCGTTGTTCATGATGACGCCCGTCTCGGGCACCATGACCTTGGAGCCGAAGAGGGTGTTGATGGTCGTCGTGAGGCTGATGGCCAGGCCGCTCACGTCTGCGGTGCCGACGTAGCTCGTGCCGGGCGTCTCCAGGCTCTCGAGGCCCTCGGGGTTGTAGTACGAGACGTTCTGGGTCGTAAAGTCGGAAATCTTGGAGCGCACCTCGTTGGCGACCTGCTCGGACAGCATCGAGTCCTGGTAGGCCTGCATGTTGGCCACAAACGAGGGATCGGCCAGCTGTGTGCGCTGGCCGTATGCGAACCTCATGGCCTCGTCGAGGCGGTGGGTGGTGAGGTTGATCTGAGCGGGGTCGCCAAAGCCTTCGTAGCCGCTGACGATGTTGAGTGCGCTCAGAGCCACGGATCCGCCGGCCGGGGCGCCGCAGCTCGTCAGCTTGTAGCCGCGGTAGTTGAGCTTGGCGGGCGTCCGCAGGGCGACGGTGTAGTTCTTGAGGTCCTCCAGGGTCATGGTCCCGTTGGCCTTTTGCAGTGCCGAAATGGTGGCGTTTGCGATGACGCCGGTGTAAAAGGCATCTGCTCCATCCTTGGCGATAGCCTCCAGAGTATCGGCATAGCGCTTTCGCGTCATCATCTCGTTGAGCTTGACGCGGTGGCCATATGGGGCAAAGTCAATGGCCCAGGTGAGGTCCTCGGTGAAGAAGCTACCATCACTGACCGAGTCCATGTATCGGACCAGGTCCTCGGTCACGCGGAATCCGTGCCGGGCCACATTGATGGCCGGCGCCATGACCTGAGCCCAGGGCAGGATTCCGTAGTTGTTGTGAAGATACTCCAGCCCACGAAGCTCGCCGGGGACGCCACTAGCAGACTGTCAGCCATCGCCGTGCTTGTAGGACACGGCGGGTCAGCACTGGAGGCCTGTCGCTACTCACCTCGCGAGACCGCCGTACAGACTGGCATCGGTGTTGTTGGTAAACATGTCCTCGAAGGCAGCGGCGGGTGCCGTCTCCCTGAAGTCGATGAACTCGTAGGTGCCGTTTGCGCTCCGAACCAACATGAAGCCGCCGCCGGCGATGCCCGAGTGCATCATACCAATGACACCGACGCAAAAGACGGTGCCGACGAGCGCGTCGGCGGCATTGCCGCCCGCCTTGAGCAGGTCAATGCCGATCTCACTGCACGGCGCAGCCTCGGACGCGACAGCGCCGAGTCTGGGCACGTTCTTGTCCGTACATGGCGAGCCGAGAACGGCGCCGGTGAAGTAGGCGGCGGTGAGCAGCAGCCATGAGGCGGCTCGCTGCGAGGTGCGGACCATGTCGAGACGAGGTACCTAGTAGTTATCGCTTGACAGAAAGCTGGGTCTGGCTGGCAGAGGGCACTCGGGAATCGGGGTAACGAGAAGAAGTCACAGTGAACGAATCCCGATGGTCGGCAAGACTCAAGAGGGATTTTATAAGCCCACGGCGCGTCGGCGCCTGCAGAAAGGCTGGCATGCATACCGCTGTCGCAAGCCGCTCGCGACAAGATTACGATGGCACCATGGTATCCATCCGTACCGAACCGGGTTGTCACTTCCCCAACCCGGACTGATAGGCGTTGATCGCGGCATCGGGTCTTGTCAGCAAGAGTCGGCGATTTGCCATGGCCCCTGTACCTGCGGATAACAGATGACGGGACCTGCAGGCTGCATCATCATTTCCATCGCGGACTGGCGCTAGCAGCGATAAGCGCAGGACTTTGGCTACCATGACAGCAGAAAGTGGAAGAAAAGTCTGCACGCAATCAATTGTGCGAGGCAACTACTGCGTAGCGCCGAAGCCTTGAAAAGTATATACGAAGTAGCAACTCATTCTCGTTGCGGTGTGTAACTAAGTTGAAGCTACAAACGCAAAGGCTCGGCTACTTGGAAACCCGTTGGGAAAAACCCCACATCGGTCGACGCAATCTCGTCTTGTGCATGCAGTACGTAACTAGTACTCCGCACACAGTATGGATACATCGGTTACAAGGGTAATTCATGACCCCATATCAAGCACCATGCAATACGACTGGGTTTCCTCAGCTTCTATCCAGTATAGAGCTAGTATTTATCCAGTCTACGGAGTACGGATAGCATTTGTCAGGTCAGTACTTGGCAGGGGTCGTATTGTGCTAAGATTGCACTATACTAAGGTTAAGTTGGGAAATAAACCAGCACAACTCAGAAATACATTGTTTATACTACTCTGAAGCAGACCGGGTTTCATGTCGTCCAGACAACTCATTATGGACAGTTCTCGACCCAACATGCAAGTGTCGCCTGACTCCGTGACTCTCCGTCCATGACTTTAGACTATACAGAGGAGCTAGTGTACTAAGAGACGAAGCGACTTCTAGAGATCAGTAGATCCTTCAGGTTTGGCTCGACTCCATCCATATTCACCTGTGAGGTTCCTTGTTGAAAGACCGAGCAAATCCAAGTAAGTAAGTGCATCGTTGCTGTTGATTAGACAAAACAAAACATCATATTTTATTGTGGCAATCTTGACTTTCCAAATCCGATTTTCGTTTTGGGACCTGAGGACTGAGCAGGGTGAGCCAGACTGAGTAGGACCCTAGTGGGCTCAGCTGAGGTCCGCAATCGGAGGTGATACTTTGTTGTCCAGGATCAAGCACGATATGCAGGGTTGTAAACAAGTCACTAAAATGTGGTCAGTGATATGACTGCAATAACTCTAGTCAGTTCACCTGTAGAAATAAAATCACTATAGTTAGTTGTTACAGGTAAGGCTATAACGGAATAGTTACGCATACTGTTATAATCCCTAAAGGCTAAAGCATATAGTTAGAGTAGCAAGCTTACTGCAACAACCTATCTTTTATTGCACTGGTACAAGTAGTAGTGTTGTCTACTTCGATAGACCTATTCTTATAGGTCTACTGTAATAGGAGCAGCTTAAGCAAGGGTCTATTATTACAGCGTAGGGTTATCTAAATGTTATTTCTTACTATTGTATCTAACTGTCATATCTAACGATTATAACATGGGCTATTGCAACGTAGACTATTCCTACACCGGCTATTATAGCCGGCATTAGAGCCTTAATCTCGTCTAGTCCAGTAGTCCTAGTGCTAACTAGTAGTACAAGTAAGTAGTCTTTTCACCTCTAGATAGTCTAAGAAATCAAGCCGGTGTTTAGTCTCTAATGAACCTCTTAACAAAGCCCGGTCTTCCCCTTTTTTTTGCCTTCGTTTTTTTCATGTCTCAGTTAGTTAGATATACACGCAGCCGGCTTAACGCCAGCGCAGCTGCTATATAAACTTCTATATCTCTTAAGGGGATCTAGAGATACTAGGTCCGTAGGATACTATACTCACACGTGTGGTAGTTCTATTTTACTAAGCCTATTACCAAGAAACTCTCTTTTTATCTTGCCTACTAGACTGGTATAGCGCAATAACGTACTAAGAAACAAAGTAGATAAAAATCTACTCTCTCGTATATAGATAGATATTTCTTCTCTCCTTAGTTTAGTATAGATTATATTAGCACCTTAGCCTTACCAGGAACTGAGCTTTGCCCGTTACATAGAGGTAGCTTCGATGCGTTAAATATAATAAGAACAATATTAATTAACGTAGCAAAATAACCTGCTTTCTATTGCCACAATTAACCAGAGCACTGCTTCTTTCTCTAGACAAACATTGTAGTTGAAATTCGAAATTGTTCTACTCCTTTTAATTTCTCGAACTTTCGTAATTGTCTAGTTGCCCCCTTTCAAGCTCTTGCGTAGTATGCACTTATCGAGCTTGGCACGGGGGGTTAACAAATGTACACCTCTTGCCTATTGACGATGAAGAGTCGGCTGTAATTTGCACGTCAGCACTGTATATTGAGAAAAGTCCGGGTACATGAAGTTCATGTAAAGGGAAGAGTGATGAGACTTACTCATGCAAACTAGGGGTACGTTGTTTACACATCTAATACAGTCTCTGTCGTCTTTACATTCTCCTGCGCACGTTTACCGTTAGTATGTCACGCCTCCAAAAGGAACTACTGCCCTTTTGCATTTGAAATGTACGCACCTCCAGCCCCACGTTCCAGCGCAGCGACAGAGACCAAGAATGGCAAAAGGGTGATAATGATAGTGGGAAAGTGCATGATGACAGTAGCTTTGAAATAAAACTGATAAAAATATTATGTCCTTGTATTTGTTTGTTTAAAATATGACAAGCTCCTGATATTTCTGAATGATTGCAATTTGGAGGAAATCCATCTTCCTCTTTAGATATAAGTAGTTGATACTTGAAAGTGTATAGCCGACTTGCAAGTACGTCAATCTACTTGACAAGGTTCTAGGAAGCTTTATATCTAATTATAGGGTGTATACCTAATTTCTAATGCGTTACGAAGATGGTGTAACTAAGCTAGCGGGCTTCTTGTTTAGCCTTAATAATGGACACTCTTAATATAGCCTAGGGATACTTTAGAAGCATTACAACCACAACTGGCAGCAGCGCGGCTGCAACGGATACCGACGGTGTCTGCTAGGTAGATCCGGATCGTCGGACATGTCCGATCCGAATGACTTCAACTGCAGCTACAGCTAACGTCCTCTTGTTCCCTTCCTTAGGCCTATAGTAAATCACAGATATTTTACGACAGTTTCACATTTTCGCCGCACGGTCCAAATGAGGTAATACTAACAGATACCAAATTCCACTCGTAAATTTGTATAATGTATATAGACTTACTTATTCTACTATAAAGAGTATACTTGGATAATGAAAATAGTATTTTACAATAGTAACTAATTAACGATTATAACTTTATAGAACGCTATAGTTATTATCTATTTATATAGGTATACTTGTTAACTCGTATTTATACGGTCTAAAGCTACGTTTTTAAATCGTTGCGGGTATAGATACTTCGAGTTATACAACCCTAAAATGTATGAAAGCTGCTTGTTTAGCGACCGGCGCAATAGTAGGTCTACTAAACTAAGACGTGTTAGATTAGACCTTGCGTGCTCTAACTATACACAATCACCTCTATGCCGGGATTTGCCCGAGCAGTGGTCGGATATACTAGATGAAGAAATCTAGTCATGGTACATATAGATAGACTAGAGCATGTACAAGTTACGACTAAATTATTTTTGACCTCCGTAATCTCATACAAGACGACGGTTATCTCGTTATCTCGTAAATTGAAACTGATAGCAATAACAGGACGAAACAGAAAGTGCCTAGGCGTGTTACAGATCTTCCATCCTTAATAAGGAGCATAATAATGATCCAGTTCTGCATACAGGGTTTTCAATCTCACAGAGCTACACAGTTCTCCAGCTTCAAGGTCTCCCCATGTCATCTGTACCAAGACTTTAGTGCCACTGCACCGCTATGCGAAAGCATTTTGTGTCATACCCTAGCTTAAATGCCTAGCAACTGGGTCTAGGCGATTAACGGTCTTAGCTCATCATTATCGCTAACGAATTGCAGAACTCGTCTGATGGGCGTGCGAAATTGGCTAGCTGAGCCCACCGGCTGGCCGACTATAGGCAGAGTTCAACCAGCTTGGCAAGTCTCAACACTACGTCCAAACGAACCGATCCAGTAATAATCGTGGACTGTTGATCTTTCAGGCATTACCAAGCCATGGACCACTCCTCAGCGTCAGTCGTCCATGGCCGCCGACCTCGTATTCAAGTGAACTTGCTCGTTGCAGAAGAACCTCGTTCCCGTCCAAACATGTTGCTCGCTGCAACTGGATATTTCCTATATATTTCCATATAACCACTTTTATATATGACGATACCTACGTGGCCAACTTCAAACTCTGTGTTACATCATGGGGAGCCGTGATAAATATTACCAGTAAGCTTGAGCCAAACTCTTGTGTGCAAAGCTGACGTTTTAACAAAGACCAGAATCTGAGTGCTTTGCGTATCGATCTTTGACAGGTCCAATGCGTCCGTAGTTTATCCATGACCATGAATCTGTACTGGCCGCGAGCAGAGAACTATATCCAAAACCCGCTACAGCCTACATGGATCCGAATCATCCGATCATCCAGGGGCGTTGGGGGGAAAAGCACGAGCACAAGGAACAATCGACGACAAGGCATGACTGGCCAAGACGACGGAAACGAACGGACAGGGCGGTTCAAGGGACGACATGGTTGCGTTGATGAATCTCTTCCTATGCGCCCTTGGCTCGATTCTTGGCCTTGCTATCTCGCCAAGTTCTAAAGTCTTCCAAACCCCGAGACTCGAGAGTCGAGAGCTCCTTGAGAAGTTGAGTGCTATCTCCGTGCCACGTGGAAGCATGACTTTAGTCTTTACTAGCAGTCGTCTTCTTTTCGCTCTTCTCAAAGTACAACAAGAAGGAAGAAGAGGTGAGTCAGCTGGTGCGAGACGGTGCTGTCAGCACCTAAATTCGGTGGATACCGGTAGTAGGCAGGTACCTCTTGAGACATGCGTCCGTACTAACTTGCAGGACACTTGAAGGACACTTGAAGGACGTCACTTCTATGCCGGAGTTTAAGCGGGAGGCTGGAGGCTGGAGCCTAGAGGCAACACTCTGTACCAAAAGTGCACAACGGTGAGTCACCGTGGACCTCCACAGAACATGACTTATTAAAAGGGAGGTCAGACCAATACAAGATACATTTTGACTCAAAGCCCTATCCATCCACCACCCCCATCTAGTTCTCCCCCTTCATCATTCACAATGTCGTCGGAGCCCCGCAAGAAACCTCAGCAGCGTGATGTAGAATTCTTCCAGAGCAAGCGGCCCACCCAAGCCAACGCCGTCGCCAACTTCGACCCTGCCGTCGTCGAGCAGGACGCGAGAGACACCAGGGTCATCATCCACGAGCGCTTCCCGGAGCTGGTCGAGGGTTTCCTGGCCTACAAGCGGCAGCACGGCAGCGAGTCGGAGAAACGGCTCTACGACGACCGGTGGACGTGGCGGCAGCAGGTCGCACGCATGATGTGCAAGCGGGCGCTAGTCTTCATGACGGGCGCGGATTACACCATCCTGCGGGACGGCAGGGAGATTGGCGGCGCGGCGGACGAGTGGGACGCGGTGGGCACGCGGGACGAGGACGGGAATCGCCACCTCAGGCTCGACGAGTACCTGAGCTACGACGAGATGATGCTGAGCAGCCTCATGGGCGCGAGCGGGCCGAGCTTCTTCATCAACAGCGGTGGCAGGTACAACGCCGGCCGTCCGGGCCAGCCAGACAGTTTCGAGCCCAGGGGGGTGATCGTCGGCCTCGTCGGCGCGCGGTTCGAACGCTGGTCCCGCATGGACGCGGCCCTCATCGTCGGGTCCGACCGGCCGAATTACCCCCTCCGGGGCCTGTACGAGGGGTTCTTTGGCTGTGCCCAGGACCTGTCCGCGCCGTTCGACGTGCGGACGTACAAGGCGCGCCTGTCGGTCACGTTTGAGATCCTCCTCCACGAGGCCGTCGACCGGGCCGCGGCCGCGGGCAAGACGGCGTACCTCTACGTCGTCGGCCTCGGCCTCGGGGTCTGGATGTCCTTGCAGGAGCAGGCAGAGTACTACGTCGAGCAGTTTGCCGACACGCTGGGCACCTTCCGCGCCGAGGACCTGGCGCATATCGGGACGATCGACATGGCGTGGATCGACGTCGAGTCGGGGACACGCGCGACTCTGATCGAGGCGGGCAAGAAGCACGGGATCGATGTCCTCTTTACGCGTCGCGACCCGGCAGCGAGGCTGGAGCCAAAGAAGCGCAACCAGCTGCTGGTTCTCTCGTACGCGTGGGACGGGAACTCCTTTCCGGGGAACGAGTACTGGGCTGGGAGTCTCACGGCGTCGGGGGATCCAGCGGCGGCGGCAATGAGTACCATCAGCGAGCTGCACAACCCCCCTCCTGAACCCCGAGTTTCCAGACAGGATCAAGGTGCTCGGCCACTCGAAAGGACTACAGATTTGAATAGGACAAAGTTTTATTGTTCCGACCAATGCCGCAGAGAGACTTCTTTATAGTTGAACGACTCTTTTGCACTAGCGTACTGATTGCATCGTTACAAAAGGGGGTCTTCTTAGAACTGCACTATACAACCCTCCTCTCTGAAGATCAACATCAACTCGGGGCAGAGCTCGGTCCATAAGTGGCAGCCCAAGCATCATACGTCGGCGACAGCATCAGCTCCTGCATGTGTCGTCTACGGATCCCAACATTGCCGCCATCAAAGATGGGCAGGACCATGGCGTTGTTGAGCAGCTCCGCGAACGGCTGCGTCGCATCATAGGCGGTACTAGTGCAGCAAGAACATCAGTGAGCCTGACGACGGAGGCAGGGAGGGGGGGGGTGAGATGCAGTATGGACTCGACTTACATGCCCACGGCGTTGATGGCATCCGTGACGGCCTTGACCGCAGCCTCACTGCAGTAGATCTTGGCCGAGAGCGCCAGCTCCCGGCGAGCGTCGTAGTCGCCCGGCCCGTTCTCCATGGCGTGCGCGGCCTTCCATGTCAGCGCGCGGCAGGCCTCGGTCTGCATCTTGATCCCCGAGAGGAGGTCGGCGACGGCCTGGCGCTCCAACAGGGGCACGCTGCCGCCCCGGCTGTCCGTCTTGGCGAAGGCGAGGGCGGCGTCGAAAGCGGCGCGCATCAAGCCGACGGCCATGGCGCCGACAAGGACGGCGCTGCAGTCGAACGAGGCCGAGACGACGGCGGCGCCCTCGCCGGCAGCGCATAGGATGTTCTTCGCCGGCACCCTCACGTCCGTGTACTTGATGTGGGGGCCAGACACGGCGGTGTGGCCGGCCGTGGGGATTTGCCGGAGGACGCGGAACGCATCTGGCCCGTTTCGATCGAGATCCTGCCGCGTCACGAGGACGATCATGATGCTGTCCTTTGGGTCTGCGTCCGGACCCGTTGGTTCGGTCACATCGCGACAGACGACACAGGCCAGGTCGGCGCCCCTAAAGTCCCAGCCCGCGCTGTTGGTGGCCCAGATCTTCTCGCCGTTGACGATCCACTCGTCGCCGTCGCGGCGCGCCGTGGTGTTCAGCCCCGGGGCGCCCTTCTCCAGCCAGTTCGCGACGCCGGCGGGCTCGCTGAAGACGAGAGAGGCCAGCGGCGCGCCCCGGCCGGTCAGGAACGGCTCGAGGAACACTCCGTGCTCCGGCTTCTGGGTGAGGTTCAGGGGCGTGAGGCCCAGCCCCGTGGCGAACACGGTCAGGGCCGCCGAAGGCTCCACGGCGTAGCACTCCTCGACCATGATGGCGGCCTGGACGAGGGTGCCGCCCGTGCCGCCGAGCGGAGGCGCGACCTGGCCCTTGACCAGCCCGCCCGCGACGGCAGCTGCGTATGCGGGCTGCGTGGCCTGGAATCGCTCGTGGTGCTCGCTGTGCTTCATGTAGGCGACGCGCGCCGGCTTCAAGACGGTCTGCGCGAAAGCGGCCGCGGCATCGCGGATACCCGCCTCACCAGGCCCCAGGTGGAAATCTATAGGCATTATGAGGTATGCGAGGGCCGAGGCAAGGGATGGAGACGGTGTTGTGCGGTACGAATTCTAGAATCTAGCTCATAGACATCGAAATGCGAGATCATCGATCCGGTCAAGCCGACGTCAGCTTACACCATACCGTAGGTCTGAGTCATCTGACAGGTGCGGGGGGGGTAGCCACAGAGGCCAATCAAGCCGTATTTGGAGGCCATCTTGCCAGACGCGTGCTCTGTCATCTAGATTCTACGAGAAGCACTCTCTCGGCTGAGTCTTGTACCACCGCATTTATCGATGTGTTCGTGGCATCCGACTTGGTGAGGGCATACTTAGTACGGAGTACTCCGCAAGGGAGCTGTCAGTCATGTTCGCGTCGGGCGGCTATGGGTCATTGATGATTGTTCCATCACTGAATCTCCCTGCCAAGCTCCGTCCAAAGAAACCCCCCCCTCATTACTCCGTACTCTAGGTTAGTGATTAGTCGCTACCTGGGGGGCGAAACCCGGTAACAACTGTGTACTATTACGATCAGTCACGACATGCACAGCGAGTTGCCAACTGGCGGGCAGATCAAACGTACCCCGGGGGATGGCAGATGGATGCTCATCTATTCAGGGGTCTGATCTCGCCCTGTTTAGAATAGCGCAGCCGATCAGGAGTTCCTACGCGCTGGGCTGTTCGTGACGTCGAACCTTGTCGCAAACACCACGTGCGTGATGGAAAGTCTGAAAGATGTGTGAGGAAATTCCCGTCAGGTCTCGGTGGTGGGTTTGACGTCTCAGCCAAGGCGAGCCAAGAATGCCAAGTTCGAATCTCGTGTCCGCCGTGGTTTCGACCGCTGCAGCACCCGCCGCCGCAATGGTCGGAATAGGACATCAGCTCATCCCAAGAGACAGGACGAACCCTGGGTGACTGGGTCGACGGAGAAGGGGGAAGGGGGAGTGGAGGGGAGATTGACGACCCTGTCGCTGTCAGTGGTCACCCTGGGATGCGAAGGAGAGATTTGATGGTGGAAAGAAGCAAAGGCGGTTGGCTATAAGTTGACTGGAATCGCCTCACGATCCTCCATCTACCATCCATCTCCCTTCGCATCGCCTTCCTTCCGTCTTTCTTTTCCATCACAGCTGTGCTGTCGTTCGCTTCTTTCCCTTCTCCATACGTTGATTCGTTAGGCCGCACATCTTGACCAAAGATCCTTGCTCTTACTTTATCCGCGTATAGACAAGAATACCACCAAAGCTCTCAAGATGCGTTTCACCATTGCCGTCACCGCCGCCTTTGCCGCGTGCGCCGTCGCCTTCCCCGTGTCCACATCCACGTCCAAGCCGGCCAAGCGCGCCGTCTTCACCCAGCAGACCTACGACGACATCTCCATCTCGGGCGGCACGGCGGGCAAGGCCGAGGCCGAGGCCCTCGCCGTCTTCTCGGCCCTGGACCTGAACGACCTGGCCAACGCGGACGAGGCCGACGTCGACTTCCTCGACTCGGTCAACAGCATCGCCAACGACGCCGAGACGGACGCCTTCAACCCCGCCATCGAGGCCGCGACGGGCGAGGCCGCCGACGCGCTCCAGCGCGGCAAGATAAAGAACAAGGTCCTCAAGGTACGTCGTGCATGCGAGTGAGAGAGAGAGAGAGAAGGACTCGCCAGTTTTTTCTTTTTCTTTTCCCGCATAACCTAGTGTGAGATGAATGTTCCGGCTGACCACGGCGACTCGCTCAGCTCGAGGCCACCATGCTCCGTCTCCAGATCGAGGCGGCTCAGGGCAAGGACGTGGCGTCCGAGATCGCCACCGAGACCAAGAAGCTCAACAACAACATTGCCCAGGACGTCAAGGCCGCCGGCAAGGCGTCGACTGCCCTGGCGTTTGACGCTACCACCGACTAGGCGGGGAGCATGTTGAGTCGAGTGGATGGGGATGGGATGGATGGGTGTCCGGACGAGACGAGTATCGCCGCTCCGGGCGGTAATAGCTTCGGAGGTACGGTCGGTACAATGTGGCATGCTGTGTCGGATGGACTAGTTATGAGAGGGGGCTTGGATTGAGTGCCATGCGGCCTACGAATGAATCCCTATGCATGCGAACAGTCTGCTTCACACTGAGATTTCATGCAAAAGTGACGACGGATGATGGCACAAGTCGACAGCGGGCGGCCGAATTGGTTTCCCCGCAAGCACTGTCTGCGGTGCAAGTCAAGAGCCTCTGTATGCATGTATAGATCGTAGACGTACCCAGTAAGTATGGCCCCTATACCAAGTAACGAACTGTACGCTGCAAAGCAAAAGGGGCGCACAATTGAAATGGCGCCACGACCCGTAACAAACCAGAACATGGCAATTATACTGTGGTACGCAGGAAGAGACAATCATGCAAGCAAGACCCCACTGGGATCGCGAGCAGCATAGTTACGGGCAGATGTCTCCATCATAGCTACTCGGTACCTGGGGGCAGGCTTCACCAAGGCATGAACCTTCCACAGATAGGGTTAAGTTAACTCGATCGCTCGTCGAGTACCCATCTGCGCGAGCAAGATGGAGTTTCATCGACGCCATTCGTTCCTATTGGTACTGGTTACGTGAACGTACCTGGTCGTCACCCTGCGTGACTGCGTCTTCGACTTTTAGCCGCCCCAACAGCAAACAGGGGTGGCGATGACGATGACGAGAGAGAGGGCCCCGGGTTACGACTGTACGAAAAGAGGTACAGAAGGCACAGAGAGGCCCAGTTGCTGTTTCACTCGCCTAGATCAGGAAGCCGTTCGGGCTGACGCCTTCGGCAACGTCAAGGGCAGATCTCGGTGGCTAGCGCAGTCGAGCGAGATGCAAGTGTACGGTAGCATCTCATCCCCCCCTCCCCCTGTCGTTGACCACCCACCCCCCAGAGAGCCCAGCTTTTCGGCAAATAAGGCGTGTTTCAGGGCCGTGGGACGACCCGCCCAAAGCCAAGGGAGTGGGGGGAGAGAACAAGAAGGAGAAGAAGAACGACAAGAACCGACGAGTCATGCCGAACCAAAGTCGCTAGCCGTTCTGAATCGGGGCCAAGATGAAATGACACTTGAAAGCCGGCAGCCAAGAACGCTCGCCCAGTATGCGCGAATGCTTGAGACGACAGCTGACCAGCCTCGGACGCGAAGACGGTTACGAGGCTCTGTCTCGGGGAAACGAGCCAAGCCTACGGATACAAGGGGGAGGGGAGATAGGAGAGGTACCGCAACCAGCGACCGGCCGTAATGTGCAAGTTACAATCTCGCTTGTTGCAAGACATACAGACTCGAGTCATCTCGACTCGTCCACCTCTCTCCCCCCCTTCTCGGGTTCTCTGCGCATGAACTACGGGAATACCGAGGACAGCCCGAACAAACGCCCTATGGCACCTCTGTCTCGGGACGCGCCTCTGATCCCTGGGCATCGGCCGACGCCAAGGAGCAAACGCGTCTCGTATAGACTTGTTTTCTCGGCGGCGCGCAGAACGATCAAACCGTGAGTTCGTTTCAGCCGTCTCGAAGACGACAAGGGAGTATCCCCCCCCCGTATCGTATCCATCCTCCTCCCCTTCCCCGGACGAGCGTCTATTTCCGGGCGAGGAGAGCGAATCAGTAATCCGTACATCGGACGATCATCGTGCGCTGCGGCTCGGCGGAAAAGGAGGAAGCGAAACCGTCAGGACCCAGCCACACCTTATTCCGGCGCGCACGTCTTGCTTGACTCTTGACCCTGCTGCGTGTATGTACGGCTGGCTACGAAGTAACCAGTTAGTGACTGACTAGGTCATTGGGGGCGATGATGGATCTGTGCCAGGGTTCGTTCACATCGACGGGTAATGCAGCCCCCAACCCGCCCGCCTGCCTATACGATCTCCGCACCCCCCCTCGGACAAACCCCTTTCTTAGCCATTCGATCGCCTCACGATGGGGGGGAAACTTTGTTTTGTAACGACTTGGTGTTCCCGTTTGCGCATTCGACTTTAGCCATTTTATACAACAGGAAAATCTATGACTGATGAGTAATTATCGTACACATGCTCTAAATACATTGTGGTATCTCCCGGTTCGCCGCTCAAGAAATAGGTAACTTTCAATTCGTAACTATAGTGCAAAAAACGTAGTACAACGCACGCGGATTTCCTCCCTTCCTTTCTTTGATCCCTCCTCAAAATCGTCTTGGTCAAGATGCGTAAAAATAAGACTCTGGCTCCTCTTTACTGCGAGGCCTCGGACACGCTGAGGCGGCGGAGCATCTCGCGCTTCTGCTGCTTCTGGCGGGCGTTTTGGCTGTTCTTGTTGGCGTTGCCCTTGTTGTTGCTGTTCTTGCCGGCAGCCGAGGTGGCGGTGGCGGCCGGGGCGGCCGAGGCGGCGGTGCCGCCCAGGGCGACCTCGGGGGTCAGCGTGGGGAAGGCGGCGCTGGCGACGCTCTGGCTCAGGATCTTGACGACGTTGGCGGCGGCGGCGATGGCCTCGGGCGTGCCGGCGTTCTGGTTGGCCTTGATGCCGGCGGGCAGGTCGGTCTGGTCCTGGGCGACCTGGGCGAGGACGGCCTCCATCTTGGCGGCGGTCTTGATGCTGGCCGGCGTGTTGGTCTGGCCCTTGTTGTCGGCCTGCTGGACGGGGAAGCAGCCGCCAAAGGGTCCGGCCTGGGCGTTGTTGCGGCAGCGGACGGTGCAGACGTTGCCGGTGGAGGCTAATGGTCATGTTAGAAGAAGAAGAAGAAGAAGAAGAAGAAGAATAGGGGGCAACAAGCTGGCTGCTACGTACCACCGGTGCAGGTAAACGTCTGGGGCATGACGACGGTCATGTTGAAGTCGGTGAACTTGACCTGGGAGAAGCCGTTGGCGCCGGGGACGTTGTTCTTGACCGTCAGGTTCTGCGTGATGATGCCGTTGTTGCCGGCCTCGACCAGGTCGCACACGTAGGGACCAGCGCCGTCGGCGTTGACCTGGTGGATGGTGACCGTCATCTCGGTGCCGCTGGTGACCTGGGTCACGGCGCCGGCAGCCAGGGCGTTCTCGGTGTTCTCGCCAATGTCGATGTTGCCGGCCAACTCGGTGCGTCCGCACTCGTTCACGACGTTGGACTGGATCTCGGCATCACGGATGATGGTGGCATCCTGCTGGCAAGGGTTGATGGTGGTGCAGTTGCGGGCCAGGGCCGGGTCGACTGTGGTATACTTGTTTAGCCGACGTGTCCCAGATCGGGCTGCTGCTGCTGCTGCTGCTGCTGCTGCATCATCTTCTTCTCCTGCTTACCCTGGAAACCAACCGAGGCGGGAGAGCCTGCGATACCCTGGATGTTCAGGAGGGCCGAGTGGCCGTGAACAAGGGCCACGAGGGCCGAGGTGGAGAGGACGGAGTAGAATGAAGGCATCTTGAGAGTAAGAAGACGGGTGAGAGTGTCCGGCACCGAAAGTGATCAAAGAAAGACTATAGCTAAGAATAGAAAGGAATGAGAGGTAGCTAATCCACAGGATCGCAAACGAAGAATCGAATTGGTTGATGAGAAGAAGAACGGCGTGGAGGACGAGAGACAAACGTTGTTCAAGGCCGGCAACCAGAAGATATATACACAGGCTCGCGGGCCCCCCTGTGACGGGGATTGGGGGGGCGGCGGAGGGGGTCTGTCAAGGAATAGGACGAAGCCCAATAACGAACAGTCAGTTAGTTACACAGTACTTCCTACTAACGTGCCAAACGCACCACGCCTCCCACACTGCAGCAACCCCTGGGTCGAGTTCCTGGATAGAATGGGTCCTCATTACCCGTCGGCGGGCCTGACCAGTGACGCCTGGCAGCTCGCGGTGCGATTCTGGGAACAGTCTTCGTCGCATGGGTGTGGGCTCTTCTATGGGGCATACCAAGTATGGAGCAGATGGAGCAGATGGATCATCCGTTGTTGTAACCATAAACCAAGCATAAATCGCTACCCCGACCAATCGGTGGCCGGGGCGCGAGTGAACATGCCGAGCAGACTTCCCACGCAACCTCCGGGGTGTCCACTGGCGCCACTATTGTGTACTTTGCACTCCGTACGGATACATGGCACTGGGCAGGGTGCCGCAGGGACTATGTGCTCCGCCAGCAGGAGGCTCATTCGGACGGACAGTCAAATATAGACCTCGCCTGCCTGCCTGCTCATGCCAAGGGGGCTGAAGGCGAAGGCGAAGGGGAAGGGGAAGCCGTCGTGGAATTCGTGCGCGACCTATCACTGGCTCTTGCTCTGGTGCGAGCATGGGGAAGTCAGGGGGCGGCTCTCTGTCTCTTTCTTGTACGTAGTACATACCAACATCCCTGCCGCGTACTGACCTCGTAATTTTGATGCACCCGCCAAGCCGAAGACGAGCGGAGCCGCAGACCGTTCACGATGCTGTCAGACAAGGCGACCCTGTGGCTGCTGGGCGGAGAGCCCTGGGTGACTCGGGCATTCGGCAGTTTGGCAATGTTTCGAAGTCCCAGATGATGGCTCGAAAGGGTAGCAGGGCAGCGGGTGACGGCCTCGAAAGGGAAGTTTGCCAACGTACGATATGGCGCGCGCGAGTCGCAGCCGTCCCATTCCATTCTTGGCCCTTTGGTACGCCGCAAGACTTGGGCGAAGTCTGGACGACCAAGTTGGGACCGGATACCAAGTAACTAGCACCTGTCAACCAACCACCGACATGTGTCTCTGCTCAGTCAGAGTGAACCGCGGCCGCTTCCCTAGCCAACTCGTCGTCGACACAGCATAGTGAACGTATCATACTTGCCTCGCACAACGATTCCATCGCAGTGCAAAGTACTCACGGGTCGGCCGACCATCGCCGCCCCATGCAATGAGTGAGCCATGGGTTTCTCATCGGGCCATCTCGTTCTCATGTGATGCTGCATTGATTCTAACCTAGTCAGGCCTTGCACCACTGCAGAGAATACTCCGTACATACGGCATAATAAGTCACCCAAAGGCCAATGAACTACCACCTTGAGCGGTTGATCTACCCATGATTTGCGGACTCGCAGGGCCCACCCTAGATCCCCCCCTGCCCACCCCCTGGACCACACAGCTCCCCTTGCGTCGGATCTGTGGCGCCAAGCTGTTTCTTGATATGTGGGCATCGTGGCATTCGAGCGAGTCTCCTCGACGCCTTGCCTCCATGGTATCCGCAGCACGGTCTCATCCATGAGCCCCCTTCAAACGCCCGATGACCCCATCCTGTCGCCCGACAGCACGACGGCCGGTTCGCCAGATACGGCGCAAATCGTTCGATATCCGCAGGACCGCCCGTCTGAACATTCTGGATTGACGCCAGTGTGTCCGCCATGTCACTGTTTCGGACCTCGCGCCCCTCTCCCCTGGCCGCTGTTTGCATGAAACACAACGACATCTCTGCATCATCTCATCACGGCAGGCTTTTCTTCTTCTTCCAATTGCCACCGCTAGACAGACGTCGGGCCTTGGTTCGCTCGCACGGACTGTCCGACGTAGTAGTCTCAGTCGTGCCCGTTTGGTCATATGAGAGCTTATAAACAAACGAACGCCCCGTGGACGCCCGCCTGCACACGCCCGAGGCGCCGACCGACCTTCGGCGCTCTGGTTCGGGGTAACTATCGGGTGTCGGGTGTCGGGTGTCGGGTGTCGAGCCTCTTCTTCGCCGTCAGCTGGAGCTTTCGGGTCTCTGCCCGCTCCAGAAATGCATCAGGCCATACGCGTGCACGCTTTCGTCCCGCATGCAGTTCCGGCATTGTGCGAAAAAGACCTCCATTTCTTCCTGCAAGGCAACGTGGTAAGCACTCCCGTGCAAGTAAGTGCCAGACGCGGACGAGAGGAGAGAGACGTACCTTGGACCAGCCGAGCAGAGGCATCTGGATCGCCCCCATCGCAGGGAAGAACTCTTCCGCAGCTGTGCGATAGTAGAGCCCGACGAGCCTCAAGGTCCTGCAAGTGCGCCCGCGCATCAGTCCAGCCCCGGGACGGTCCCATCGTCACGATAGAGCATAACTCACTTGTCCCTAGGCCACGTCCCGTACGGCAGCTTGGCGGTGCGATGCTGGACGTTGACGAAACCAGCCTCCGCTAGGTATTTGCCGCCAAACATGGCCGCGTGTGAAGAGGTCCCGAGTTTGGCAAAAGCGTCGACCATGAGATTGCAGAACCGCAAGAGGGGCCAGTCTTCCGGCAACGTGCCGTCGTCACAGTGCACGGCGCCATCGACATCTTGCAACTCGACCCATCCGCCGGGCTTCAAATTTCTGCGATGCGCGCGTGTCAGCCGTTCCCATTTCCGACAGCCGAGGGCCGACGTACGCATAGATTTCCTTGAGCAGTGTGACGGGTGACTTGAGAATGGGAACCATGTTGCGCATGTGTACGAGGTCGATGTTGTCGCCGTTCAGCCATGTGTCCTCGATGTCGTCGACCAGAAACTTGACGTTGGGCGGCACCCATACGGGCTGGATCGGACTCAGATCGAGTCCCGTGACGACGGCGCTGGGATATAGATCGCCGACTGCATTGATGAAGCGTGTTCCTTAGTTCCTGGACCATCCACAAGGAATAAGGTGCGCTCGGGGTTGGGGGCTTGGGACGTTGCGAGCTCGCCGCCGCAGCATACCTTCAATGGCCCAGATTCCCGTCCCCGTGCCGAGATCCAGGATGTTCTGGGGATGATCGCCAACCGGCGCGAAGAAGAGCTTGCCGTCCGTCACCTCGAGCATCATGGCATGCAACATGTCTTCCCGGTTCTGTTCCGTCTCGTCATTGGGAATCGGATAGCGTCCATGGCGATACTATCTCCGAAACAGGTCAGCCAGGCCGTCACACACACAAACACACACACACACACACACACACACACACACATATGGACAATCGAGCACACAGTTAGGTATATGCAGATACATATACATGTATATATGGACAGGTAAAGGGTGATGGGTGACGTGCCATGTGATATCGCCGTCCGTTCTGGTAGCTGTGCCCGTAGACAGTCGAGCCGATCGATGTCGAGTCGGCGAGGGAGGCTTCTTCGTAGTCGCTGGGATCAAACTCGTCTTGCTCGGTGGACGCCCCGGGCGAAGCGGGTGCTATAGCTTCGGCCCATGCTGTTGCATTGGGTTCGGCGTAGAATTCGGGGTCTGTGATGGTGGTGGGTAGCGACTCGCCACTGGGGCTTCGGCGTGGGAGCTGGCTAGCTACGGAAGAGGTTGTAACGAATCAAACACTGTCATTGTCAAGGAGGGGGCGTAGGGGAGGGGTGGGGGGCAGTCGAGGCAGTCACGAATGCTTCGGGCTGGCATATACTTGTGGTAGATAGAGTAGTGCAGATGACCCAACCCTTCCCCCCATACTGGGTCGACTTACAGCTTCCATACCCCATGGTGAAGAAGGTTGCGGGCGCGGAGCGGATGTGGGCGAAGAGAGCAGCAGCTGTGGGTGGTGCGACTATTCGGTCCTTGGGCGCAACGGGTTGATGTTGCTGCTGCTGCTGCTGCTGCTGCTGCTGCTGCTACTGCTCCCTCGGGGTCCTGTGCAACAACGTTCATGACGGAGGGTCGGGGAACAGGGCCATACATGGCTCATGAAAGCAAAGGCAGCTGCCGCCACGCCAAGCAAGGACAGACAGGTTACTAGAAAGGCCGACCGTCCCGTGTCCGTCAAAAGCAAGCGACGAGTGAGGATGTGGAGGGGGGGGCTAGCGATAGATAACCAGTGACCACTAACAACTTCGCAGTAGATCTAGAGTTTAGCTACCTTGCAGACAGAACTTGATTGGAATCCATAATTCAAGGTGTTAGTTGGTTAGTGGCCGGCTGTTTGTATAGCCAGCAAAAGCCAGCAAAAGCCGGCTGTGCGAGCAGGTGGCCAGCAGTCCTTATTAATGGCTGGCACTTCCCCTTGCTGTGTCGCGGCAATGCGAGGAGGTAGTCAGTGATGGGGGTGTTGTGTTGTCGGTATGATTGAAGCAAACCGAACAGCACCCAGAGACTAGAGTCATGACAGACGTGACGGCCGCTGACATTGTTCAGGGGGCACAACGCCTGCGTCTCGCCAGTAGCCTCTCTTGGGTCAAAAGATGGGACATGGGAGATGGAAATTCAGAACATGCACAATAGTTCTGCAGCAAGTTGCAACGCACTGCACAAACTTAGCGTCTGTTATCTATACGGACAGTGGACAGTGGACACTAAAAACCAACTAACAAGGAACGAGCAGCATCCCGTCGCTCAGCAGTGGCAGACTGGCAGTGTGCGCGGTTCCCACTTTGGGCTGCAACTACCGACGCGGGCTGTACGGAGTACCCTGTACCGACGCGGGCTGCACCGATACGGGCTGTACGGAGTACCGATACAGGCTGTAGCCTGTACCAGCACGGCCTGTACTTATGTACCGTACCTGACCAGCACGGAACGAACGTACCAACTAGCAACACGGACGGCCTCTGTACAACGCAACAAGTCACTGCGCGTCGGCTACCCGCACCGAACCACGCTTATCAGGGCCAAGAACGAGCCTAGCTTGGGCGCCGTAGTTACTTCGTACGCCCTGTCGGATGTGTATGTCACCGGTCAGGGTATGACCCTGTGTCGCTTCCGCAGCTCTGCCCCTCGTTGCCGTTATCACATCTCCTGCTTCCACGGGCATCGAAGCCGCCAGCGACCAGCCAACCAAGATGATAGGTTAACCGTTAACCGTCACGTAGGGAAAAGAAAAGACGGCCGCGCTGACAAAGCGACTGGCAAGAAGCAATCAATCCATCAATCCATCAATCGGTCAATCCACCAATCAGTGCCTCTCGCTTCTGCTAACCCCATCTGGCTCAAGGGCTTTCTCTGCTCGGGCCGGTGATATCCAACAGGGATTCCCCAATCCGTTCTCTCCAGCGGCCGATGCAAAGCAAACAGAGAGCCCCAGGTCCAGGTCCCAGGCCCCAGGCCCCAGGCCCCAGGCTGGATTTCAAATGATTGTCCAGATTCGGTTCAGATTCAGTCTGGCCACGATAGTTCAGGCCCTCTCCTCTGGCGGCTGGCCGACCATGTCCGCCAAGTCGCCGGCCCTCCATCCCTGGCAGCTCTAGCCTCTTCCTGTCTGTGAGTCGTGACGCCCTGGCAGGTTGGGCAAGCCCATGCATGTACGAAGTACGGAGTAGTAGTACTGCAGACTGCAGATGTGGTGGTGGGGGTGGTGGTGCTTTTGCAACTCACACCACATGTGTCTCCCAGGCCCTCGGGTCGGAAAGGGGAGAGGCACCGCACCCATTCATCATTCATCACCCACTGCCGCGCACCCCGTTCTCGCCTTGTCGGGCGTCAATGAGCACGCTGAATCAGGGGTTGGTATGCGCCGTTGTAACTTGTGGCAGCGCAATACCATGCACCCTTGCCACCGGCCATGGAGTCCATCGGGTAACGTCACGTACACACGGCCGGCGAAGTCAGTAACGTGAGGTGGCAGTAAGTTGGCGTGTTCCGTCCATGCCAGACCTCATCACGTCTTCTCTGCCTAGACAGACTAGGGCTCGCCTAGGTTAAGTGAAGCAGCAAGTCACCCCCGGCTGACGAGCACCGGCATGACAGCAGTAAACGAGCGGCCTCGGATATAATAGCTATACACTCACTCGCACATTTTCGCTGCCCGGCTCCGGCACCAGCACCAGCACCAGCACCAGCACCAGCACCAGCATAGCAAGAGCCAGAAAGAACAGAGACACGACAGACACGACAGATACGGTCAACCAAGCAATCACACTCGCACTCGCTCATACACTCACTCACTCACTCACTCACACCCACACACAGACACACACACACACACACACATACACACACAGACACACACACACACACAAAAGTCAGTCACTTGGGAGCAAATAAGTCACGCTGTCCTCTCTTTCGCCGCTCCCCTTCCATGGATTTACCCGCCACGAATCTCTGCGTCGCCCTTGAGCAACAGCGCAAGCAGTATCACTAGTTACCCCATCCATCCCTTCCCTTCTGCCTCCCAAGTAGTTCCAACCCGCCGCCAGCTCCCGTTCTCTCGCCCTGTAATGTTTCACTTTGGCACAACCTCAGACTTGCAATCGCGCGATCCGGTTCGTTACCGACAGCTTGGGACTCCAGTTCGGTCCAACCCACATCACTGATCTACCGCTTCCCCCTCGACTTTCGTCCGGCGTGCAGCCCCATCGCCAGCGACAAACAAGGTCATGGTCACCACCACCCTCACCACTGCAGGGACTCGCTTCGCCCTCCTGGCCGCGTTTGCGTGGCCTTCCCTCCTGGCGCTCCTCGCCGCGCTGCTGCTCTACACGTTCCGCTCATGGAACCGACTGCGACACATTCCCGGCCCGGCTCTGGGATCCTTCTCTGCCTTGTGGATGGTGAAGAGATCCCTGAGCGGCCGGTTCCACGAGCACCTCAGGGACGTCTCGGAGAAATACGGTTCGCTAAGCTCTTGACTGGCACGGCTCCGGCTCTCCGGCCCCCGGCTCCTGCGATTTTGCTGACGTCTTTGCCGCGTAGGGCCTCTTGTCCGCATCGGACCCAACGACTTGCTGTGCACCGACCCGGACGTCCTCCGCATGATGTCGGCGGCGCGGTCGTCATTCACAAAGGGCGAGTTTTATGAGACGGGCCGCATCACCCCCGGCGAGAACACCATCGTCTCGTTGCGCGATGAGATCAAGCACAAGGCTCTGAGAGCCAAGATGGGCCCTGCCGTACGTATTCATCTCGCGACGCGCCTCGCCGCCAAACACCCGACCTTGGATGGCGGGGCCATCGCGACGGATCCGCCTCGATGAGAAAACCGACAACCATCAGACAAGATAGCCTGCTTACACTAGTCTTTTTCAGTTTGGCGGCAAGGCGAATGAGGGATTCGGATTTACCGCCGGCATCGACCGTCAGGTGCTCGCTTTCATGGACCTGCTCGACACCAAGTACATCTCCACGAGCACAGAGTACCGGCCTCTGCAGTTCTTCCAGAAGATCTCCTTCTTCTCGCTCGATGTCATCGGCGACGTCTCGTTCGGCGAGGCCTTTGGCTTCCTGACCCAGGATCAAGACCTGTACCGTTACCACGAGATCCACGACGACTCCCTGCCCATGATGAACATCATGTCTACCATGCCGTGGCTCATCGCGTGGTTTCAGAAATGGCCCCTCAAGCTCTTGCTGCCTACCGAGGGCGACCAGGTCGGGTTTGGCCGTTTGATGGGGTACGTGACTCGCTCTACGCTGCCAGGGGAACGAATGCACTCTGACGTCCAGCTTGGGCCATAATGTAGACTTGCCAGATCATGCGTGGACAAGAGACTGCGACCGGACGCGGAACCGCAGCAGGACATGATGCAGGCCTTCATCAACAGCGGCATGACTCGTTCCGAGTTGATTCAGCAGGTGTTTGTGCAAATGTAAGCGACCCTCTCTCTCCCTCTCTCTCCCTCTCTCTCCCTCTCTCCCCCTCTCTCTCCCTCTCTCTCCCTCTCTCTCCCTCTCTCCCCCTCTCTCTCCCTCTCTCTCCCTCTCTCTCCCTCTCTCTCTCGCAGCCCGACAAGAGGAGCAAGCTGACCGCGCCGCGCAGCATTGCCGGCTCCGTCACAACCGCCACTGCCATCAGCATGACCATCCTATGCCTCATCACCACCCCGGCCGCATACATGTCTCTGCAGCGCGAGATCGACGAGGCCGTCAAGCTGGGCAACATCGCGTCCCCCATCGCCGATGCCGACGCCAGGACGCTGCCGTACCTGCAGGCCGTCATCCGCGAAGGCCTGCGCATGTTCCCGCCCGTCACCGGCATGGGGTCCAAGGAGGTCCCCCGAGGCGGCCACGTCATCAACGGCTACTTTGTCCCCGAGGGCACGCAGGTCGGCTGCAACTTCTTCGGCCTCATGCGGCTCAAGGACATGTGGGGAAACGACGCCGACGTCTTCCGCCCCGAGCGCTGGCTCGAGGCCGGCGAGGACAAGCGCAAGGCCATGAGCGCCATCGTGGACCTCTGCTTCGGCTACGGAAAGTACCAGTGTCTCGGCAAGTCCATCTCTATGATGGAGCTGAACAAGATCTTTGTCGAGGCAAGTTCATGTTACTACTCACTACCCCTATGCTCCCCCTTTCTCCGCCCATTTGCTGCCCAGCTCGGAAACGTGCCATCCCAGCTAACACGGCGCGGGGCCAGCTGCTACGGCGCTACGAGTTCACCATTGTCAACCCGCAAACGCCCCTCAAGGCTTGGAGTGCCGTGTTCTGGGTCGCCAACGATTTCTGGTTGCGGATATGTCACCGCGAGACCAAGGACAAGCATGTACGCTGACATGCGGATGCGACACGCCACCGGGTAGGACGCTAGCTAGCGGGACGCTTTATGACTAGTAACGAATCTTCATCCTTTGTCAGCCTCTGGGAAGTGCACTCGGCTCGGTCTCGATGGGAAGATGGCATCTCACGGAGCAGTGTGAGGCTATCCAACACGAAACAAAACGTGCCCGGGTCGGCAGTCCCACGTCATGAGTTGGCGATCAGGCCAAAAAGGCCTCAAATTGCTAGGCTATATTTATTTGTGCTGCCATTCAGGCTATCCCAAGTCTATGTGTCCATGGTTTTCCTTGCTTGTGTCCTGGTAACACTAGTCAAGAAGCTGTCGTCTCAAATCGTATCCTGTCATAAAGTGTGGTCTAATTATAAAGTCCCAAGTAGGAAACAGCTACACTAGGGTCACTGTAGACCCCTGAGCTTTGCCCTGGGGGCATGAGCCAACTCAAACCCCAGATCCTCAGGGGACGGCGGTCCGGCCCCCATCATACTGTGCCTTGTACTACTTTCGTCATAGTCCAAGGTAACAATCGTCTCCACCTTGACGATGCCGGAATTCCTCTCGAGGTCGAGGGAGTGGAGGGACTCGCGCCCCTTTCTCGAGGCCCGGCTGCCGGTGCGGCTAGGCCTCCCCTCGCTCGTAATGACCGTGTTCGTCCGCGTATGTCCGCGAGTTCGACAGCCTGGCTTGAAGGTGCCGTCATACATGGACTGGTCGTAGCCTTCTTGATATCGGCTACGGTGCTGCGAGATGGCGTTTTTGAGGAGGACGCGCAGCACCGGGATCGAGGCCGCCATGATGGTCGTGGCGATCTCCACAGCCGACCAGATGGCCAGCTGGCCCGATTCAAACGTGTAGTCTTCCGTGACCAGGAGGGGAATCTTGGTGCAACGCACGATTGCAGTTGAGCCGGCACTATCAAGAGAGGAGAGGCGTTTTAGTAAGAATGGCCGCACACGTGGAGGTTCGTACGTGTTGGAGACCCCGAGAACTTACACCAAGCCTAGACTCATGCAGATGGCCAACCCGATCTTCTCCTTGACCTTCATCTGCAAAGGAGAGATGATGGCCCAGGGAACAAGGGCCAGTAAGAAGTCCATGGCGGCCGAGTAGACGGCGGCAAAAACGGCGTACGCCACCGAGTCCTGCGTGTTCCAGCAAGTGCCGGCCGTCATGGGCAAGTACGACTTGGCAAAAGGTATGCAGCTGAAGAAGGGCAGCATGGCGTTAAAGGTAAGAATGATATTCAACGTGATGATAACGGCCCAGACGGCCTGTCGGAGACGGCCATCGGTGATGCGGACAAGCGTCAGGGCAAACGACGTCTTGGACCAGGAAGCACCGAGAAGGGAGAAGAAGGAGGCGATGGTGCCGAGGAGGGCTATCGGGGAGAGGTTGGCCACAGGGACGTCTTTGATGTGTCTTCCGTAGCCCAGATGGATTGCCTGTGATGATATGGCGACGTTGGCCAGCAGCATGACCTGATTGTCTCGTTAGCGCAGGCACGGGGACGACAAGCCATGTTTCGTTTCTCACCCAAGATGCCAGTAGCAGATGGTCGTCCCACCATAGACCCCGATGCTCCGTCACCTTGATGTATATCCTCAGGCCCAGGAATATGGCAGAGAGGACGACCACGGACCAGCTCACACCGTCGATCAGCGGACCGGCGTCGCTAAGAAAATACATGTCTGTAACCGGCGAGAAGGCTCGAAGCCAAGAAAGTCAAAGTCAAACAACAGTGGCCGTCAGCAGAAGCGAGAATAGAAAGGAAAGAAAAGCTAGACGTTCATGGCTACGGGAGGATCAAGGCATAACTACGACTCTCACGGACGGCGACATGGTTCTGTAGGAGCCCAGTTCCAAATACTACTGCGAGGTTGTCCCCTGGTCGTAGCAGACGACACGGAAGATATTCCTCGGGATTGTAGGCTATATCCTGACTACGCCATAGCCACAGGACCAGACCCGGGTCATGGCTTTCTCGGTTTGACTGTGGTTTCCTCGGAGACGACAGGCATGCCACCACAGGCAGACGGCACGACAGGCGGGACTTGGACGCGGCAAGAAGGCTATGACACACGACATAGACCATATGAGCACCCATCTCTATCTGATCCGACGGGCAGGTCGGCCCATGGTCTAGATTCCTCAGTGCTGGTAGCCAGTCGGATCCGACCGTGGCAATGCCGAGGGGATGCTTGAAACACTAGTCCCATAACGTGTGGCTGTTTAGTTCCATGGGTTGTACAAACTGTCGAGGCGGTTCGGCAGATTGACAAATAGTTCTCCTACGGCCGAGCGTGGACGGGGTGACCATTCATGCACGGCGTCCTTGTGAAACGTGAGCTGGAGCTACAAGCTTCCAAAGTCTTCTTCGGCGGGTTCCAGGATGTACGAAGAAATCGCCAAGGTACGAAGTAGTTTCGATGTGAGGGGTGAGCTGCAAACTCTCCGGTGACGAAGATGATGCTGTTCATGCCGAGCCATTGTGAAGGCACGTAGACATAAACTTGCCAAGATCGTTTGTTGATCCAAGGTTCAAAACAGGCTCCCGAGAATCGAGATATCGAGCGAAGACTTGAGCGAGGACGGAGAGTTGCCAAAGTTCGATCAACCAAAGGAGGCGCCGTTAGATTGACTTGGCTTGGACCTCGCGGCACTCGTTAACTAGTCGTTCTGCGTGTTCTCTTCGATGCGGCAGAAGCGTGCATGGATGATGGATGGACTCACGTGTACGGAGTATGAACTCGAGGCTATAATTAACATTTTGCTCCTGCAGCCCTGTCTCGTGACCGGAGCCGAGTGGGCATCGATGAGCATCGGGGGTCGGCAGGAGAGGAGACAGTTTGGGAGCAAGAGCGTTTCGCTGTCCCGAGTGTTTGTTTGGGTTTGACCTGCAGCAACGTGATCACTGGTGGTGATATGGAAGGAGGAAGGGATTGTTGGCAGAGCTGAACATGAGGCTCCGGCATTCATGCAGGCCCCTGCAAACCCCCCACCACATTAGTTCCCATCGTCTCAGCCCCACCTTTTGCCCGCGCTCCGTCACTGCCAAGTGTGCATGCGGCCCATATCCTAGCAGCTTAAGCAGCTGGACAGCCACCTGGGACAGTGCTGAGCTGTTGGTTGCTACTGGTGCTACTGGTGCTGCCGGTGCTGCTGATGCTGCTTTTTGCAGCGTTTACCCCGCGGCTGCCGATCACCCCCACAAAAGACGGAGCAAACATGTGAATTGACACGCACATACGGATACCAACTCACCACACCACTCACACACACCTCACACTTCACACGCGCCATGTCCGAGGAGTCGAAACCCGTCCTACCACCCACCCAGGATGAGGACCTGAAGGGCAAGGCCAAGGCGCCCTTGGTGGAATCAGACGACGACGCCGACGCCGACGAAGAGGCCAGCACAGCGCCCGGCGCCGGCTCGTCGACGTCCACAACGCCCGCCGCCAAGAAGAAAAAGTCGAAGAAGAAGAAGCTCAAGGATGCCCTGACCGGGAAATCCTCCTCCAGCGAATCGTCCCAGCTGCACAAGGCCATCGACGGCTTGACTCCCGACCAGGTCAGCCAGCTCCTCGAACTCAACCCGGCTCTGGCTGGCGAAGTCGCAAAGTCGAGCGATGGCACCACCGACATGACGGCCGCCACCGACGCCCTGAAGCGCCTCAATCTTCAGGACATCATGACTGGCCTGGCATCGAGCGGCAAGAACGTCAAGGACATGGGCGCATACAAGTTCTGGTCCACACAGCCCGTCCCCAAGTTTGGCGAGGGCGCCGACACCAAGAAGCTAGTCGAGGAGGGGCCAATCCGGATCCAGACCATCGAGGACGTGGCCAAGGAGCCACCACCCATGGTGGCTGGCTTCGAGTGGTGTACTGTGCATCTCGAAGACCCCGAAGAGCTCAAGGAGGTCCAGGAGCTGCTGTACGGTCACTATGTCGAGGACGAAGAGGCCATGTTTCGATTCAACTACTCTTTCAGCATGATGAAGTGGTGAGTACCCTCTCATCCCCCTGCTTGGTCGTCGCCTAGCGTAAGTTCTGACACGTCCTAGGGCCATGATGCCTCCCGGCTGGAAGAAGAACTGGCACGTTGGTGTGCGCGCAACCCAATCGAAAAAGCTTGTGGGCTTCATCTCGGCTGTACCGCTCGACCTGCGCGTCCGCGACAAGCTGGTCCCCGCATCCGAGGTTAACTTTCTCTGCATCCACAAGAAGCTGCGATCAAAGCGTCTCGCCCCCGTCCTCATCAAGGAGGTGACCCGACGGATCAACCTCGATGGCATCTGGCAAGCCGTCTACACGGGTGGCATCGTCCTGCCCACCCCGGTCAGCACTTGTCGGTACTACCACCGCGCCATCGACTGGCAGAAGCTCTACGAGGTCGGCTTCAGCCCCTGCCCCTCCAACAGCAAGCCTGCCTACCAGGTCCGAAAGTACGCCGTGGGCGACAAGACGTCCACAAAGGGCTTGAGGGAGATGCAGGAGAAGGACGTCGGTAACGTCCACAGCTTGCTGACGCGCTACCTGAAGAAGTTTGACCTTGCCGCCGAGTTCACCAAGGAAGACATCGCCCATTGGCTGTTGCACACAAAGGAAAAAGACCAGCTCGAGGAACAGGTCGTGTGGTCGTTCGTCGTCGAGGACGAGAACAGGAACATCACCGACTTCTTCTCCTTTTACTGCTTGGACTCCTCCGTCATCAGCAGCTCCACCAAGCACAAGAATGTGCGCGCAGCCTATCTATTCTACTACGCCACCGAGACGGGTCTGACGACGCCTGTCGACAAGGAGGCCCTGAAGACGCGTCTCAACCTCTTGATGGGCGATGCTCTCATACACGCCAAGAGGCACAAGTTTGACGTCTTCAACGCCCTGTCCCTCATGGAGAATGGTCTCTTCCTCGAGGAGCAAAAGTTTGGTGCCGGAGACGGACAGCTGCATTACTACCTTTTCAACTACCGCGCAAACGCAATCGCGGGTGGTGTTGATAAGATGAACCGTCTGGACACCAAAAATCTGAGCGGTATTGGTTTCACCATGTTGTAGAAAATCTTACGTGGTGGATAAACGTCGACTAACACCTGCATATGTCGAGGTATTATGGTTTGGTTGGAACCACCGGCATGAATGCCTTGGGCGTCTCGCTGCATATTCCCCAATGAAACTTGCGACGTAGTTAGCCTCATGGTTATACCCCTATATTGCTTTCGATGACTCGTGTTCTGCCCATTAGCGAATTGCGACCACTCGGAGAGATGTGCACGGTTCGAAACATGTTTCCAGGTCATTTCATCATGCGATGCGGATGGGACAATGTTGGAGCGCAAAAACCGTCATAGTCGTCGTAACTGTCCACGTCACCTGCAGAGAGAGCGCTGAGATGTAGGCAGCAGCAACCGGTGCGTCAGCGGCCGATTCATTGGCTCTGTCATCTGACGGGCGAAGCCCGAGAGTTTAGTTGGACTCTTCAAGAATACTTGTAAGAGTGGTGGCGCCGTGGCGGAGTCGCGGCCGGGCAGAGAAGCGAGAAATGAACGCCGGCTGCCAGGCAGTGGACGAGTCCGCCCGATGTCCGATTCGATCGCGAAGGGCAGTATCCGTATTATATCTACATATCAACGTTAACGTTAGATGCTTGTTGATGGAGGAATGGTCAAACCCATGAAGACACTGCTGAGGCGTTCGGCAACAGCTGGCAGCCTGGCACACTTGCAAAAGAGAGAGTGGGACTGTGGGAGAGAGAGGCTTGGTGGAAACGGGCTTATTAACGTTGCATCAATTTCAGGGCATCCAAGCGTACCCCTGCAGCGACTGACGTAAGACGGCCTATCTTAGCGGTGTCACGTTGATGATGATCAATAACAGCGACAATACCCGACGCTCAGGCGACGAAACCAACAAGACGATCGGCAACAAACATAACGTTACAGCCCGTGAAGGTTCGTTTTCCCACGGCCGACCAACATGTCGCATCGACGACAAGATGCTTCCGCCGCCTTCCGTGTTCTTTACCCTCCCGTCTGTCCATGACAACGCGAAGCTGGATGTTCGTGTCTTTCACCCTCGGCCGGCGACCCCTCCGTCACCCCATGTGTCCAACAACGCCTCGCGATGCGGCCGAAACGTGGCCATTGGTACGTGTAGAGCCGTCAACGGGGAGCGGCTCGGTCATTGAAACTAAGTCACGTCACCATAGTCGCGCACCCCTATGCGCCGCTCGGTGGCTGCTACGATGATCCCATCGTCGATGTGATCGCGGGTACCCTGCTTCAGGTGGGATTCATGGTTGCCACATTCAACTTTAGGTTCGTCCGCTTGAACGATGAAATGCGCACGCCACAACTGACGGGGGTTCGGCGTAGGGGTGCGTCAGGCTCAGGAGGCCGCACGTCGTGGACCGCCAAACCGGAGCGTGCCGACTACATGTCGGTGGTGGGATTCATGGCTTACTATTCCCACTACATGTCATTGCACGAAACGGCGGGCGGGCGCATGTCGAGGCCCATCCTCCTTCAGTGCGGCTACTCCTACGGCGCCATGGTCACCACCAAGCTGGCGTCACTGGACGCCATCCTGTCCCTATTTCAAAGCCCGGTCGTGCACACGGCGGCGGCAGACATACGCCTACGCGCGCAGCATCTTGCCGAGCAGCAGATCAGACTTGCCGTGGCGACGCCGGCATCGCCCAGAAAGTCGCTGGGCATGCGCGTCGGTGGAGAGGAAAACGCCAGCCCGCACAAGAGCCACGAGCTCAAGAGATCACATTCCCAGGAGAGGGAGGACAAGATCCGGAAGGGCGTCAAGGATGTGCTATCGCGGAAGAAACTCGTGCGTCATAAGCGCAAGCACCGGCCTCCGCCGCCGAACCACGCCGAGGAGGTCGAGCACGAAGTCGACTGCATGGAAGCGGTAGATGGCCTGGCCACGTTTCGCAGCGCCTACCTGGCCGTCTCGCCGCCGGTGGGCATCGCCACCAATCTGGCGACCATGTCCTTCCCGAACCCCTTTGGCTCCATGTCTCGGAAATTCGGTAAGGCGGGAAATTCGGCAGGGGCTGCGGGCAGGACGGACACGGAAGAGGCAGCCGAGCGCAAGCTGGTCGATAGCCCTACCCTGGTGATATACGGCGACCAGGACGGTTTCTTGCAACCAAGGAGATTGCGGGACTGGACGACGAAGCTCAAGGGGCAAGGGGGTTCTCGGTTTCGAGACGTGCAGATTTCGGGCGCTGGCCACTTCTGGGTCGAGGAGGGCGTCATCTACCAGCTTCGGGACGCGGTGGAGGCGTTTGCAAAGGGCTTACTACTTGAAGACGGAGATATACCGACAGCAAGTGGCAGCACGCCAGGTTCGGATGCAAATGTTTCCGGGCCACTGGAACATGCGACGTGATGTCAACCATCACAACGGCGGCCGACCCAAGGTCGCTGCAGTCCAGAAGGGTCCGTTGGGTTTCCTGGCGGATGTGGCGGCTTCCTTAATACAGCAAGACGGGCTTGGCGGGCTACAACGTCTAACACCGGACGTGTGTCAGACGATGTGCGAGTAAGTTTGCCTGCCCCTGGACACGCGCGAGAACTTAGAAGGCTTGTGGGATCAACCTTCCAAGCATGTGATAGACTCCAAGCAAGCAACGTTGGTTATTATCTTGTCCTCCCGACTTGGTGCTTATTAGTGGCGTGACGGTTACATCCTTGCCGAAACTACTCTTTTTACACAGTAGTTAGTGACCCTACTGTGGAGTAGTTACTTCATAGGCAGGGGGACTACTACTGAGGAACTACTTGCTACTTGTTAGTATTCCGTCAGTCCGTACAAGTACCAAAGTACGAAGCACACACGCGGACTCACACACACATCTGAACTCAAAGCAGCGGGCAGCAAACGGTCACGCAAAAATCAATGGCTACGCCACGTGCATCCGTCGGGAAGCTTCCATGACGTACTACGTACGCGACCGATGGCACGTACGTAAGTGGTGCGAATACGGTGCGATGCGGCGCCGTCCTGACTCCTGGACGCCGTTGCCCGATGTAAATTGGACCGTTGTTAGGAGAGCCCTGGAAGGAGGTAGAGAGAGGTCGGCGTGCGAGCCTCTTGGACAGGGCTCTTCCCTCTGCACGGCTGGCGGCTGGCGGGGTTCACATGATTCATGCACGCCACGAGTGGTCATCAATAACCCAACCCACCCATGGCACGGCGTGAACCCGTCTCGCGCATTTTTAGAGCCCACGAGCTCGTCTGCATCAAGCAAGGCATCGTCTGCATCAAGCAAGGCACACGAGCCCGATGATTGACGGACACACCGTCAGACGTGTGACTAGTGTGACGAAGAGAAGAACCGAAGCCCCGGCGACGAATGGGTCCCGTTCCGTCCCCCCCCAAACTTATATAGAGTACTCCGTACACAGTACATGCCCCATCATGATGTAGGCGCATTTGGGGTCACTTATTGGGGTAACTCGATGAGTGTGTGTGTGTGTGTGTGTGTGTGTGTGTGTGTGTAAGTACGAGTGAATGCGAGTGCGTGCGTGCGAGTTGTGTGTGTGTGGTTGTGTGGTTGTGTGGTAGTGTGTGCAGGTGAGCTGAGAAGACGCCACACACTAAAACGTTGCGTCTCCAACAAGCACACAGCACAAGCTCGGATCAGAAACACCGAGATGGCGTAAGCCTCCACGCCCTCCCCTCCCATCCCTTAGTGAGTGAGACGACTTGGCGAGCCGTTGCGATGCATTCACAGAGTCCACGACGTGCGTGATCGAGCAAGGTGGAAACGTGGCCTACACCGTCTATCTACTGTGTGTGTGTGTGTGTACACTAGTTAAGTAACTAACTACCTCACAGTACGGCCCTCTCACCGCAATCGCATTAACCCATGGGGTATCATGGGATCCCCAGACTCTCCACCGAGATTACCCCGGGATTTATCGGTGGGGGCCATTGACGAGTGAGGGGAGATCACGCGTCGCCCGTCAGACCCCCCCCCCACCAACATTCAACTCGGGTGTTGTGTGTGTGTGTGTGTGTGTTGTGTGTCTGTACATGTACAAAGTATGTGTCCGCATGAAGACTCGTGCAGGATTCAACTATGTGGCTGGCGACTTAAAAGAGTACTGTGACGCTGTAAAGCGCTAACTACTGTGTACTCGTGGCCAGCCGGAGAAACGGGCATGGCCGCTCGCTGCTGGGGGCCTGGCTGGGGCTTCTGCCGGGGCTGCTGGGGGGCTGCTGGGGGGCTGCACCAGAGGCGTTGATTGGCGTGCCTCACTGGAACTCTCCCCTGTATTGGGACCAAGTACTGTGTACTCGATCGGGTCAGATGGGCTTCTGCCGGGGCTAGTGCTGTCTGACGTTGCTATCATTTCCGTGTCCGTCGCTTGGTTGCCAACTAGTTGTGCGGCAGCGTCTATTTCTTTTAGTCGTGGAAGATGGCCTACTATTTTTATATCTCCTCGTTAACTAGTCACCTACTATCGACCGTGGCATTCCTCATTTCCTTCCTCCCGGCACCACGGCACCAAAGCACCAAAGCACCAAAGCACCAAAGCACGTAATTATACTCGTACTCACCTGCATGCCGCTGTTCCCCACTTAGCCTCGTCAACTGCCTATACATTCCACCCACCCCTCCCCTCCAGGCTCCTCCAGGCTCCTCCCGTGACCGTCTTCACTTATTACGCTTCCTCTCTCAGCGACTGTCTCAGATGACCCTCTGCTCATGCGCAATAACTACGCAAACCTTTCTGCATTCCCCCACCTGGCATAGTTTCCGAGATATCTGCAAGACTGTACGTTTAGGTTTACCGTCTACGGAACAGCAGGAGGCAACACGTTACCGGTACGCGAGTATATGGCTTAAGTAGGATGCGAAGCCGGAGACTCTCTGCACAGCTGCGACTCTAGCCAACGAAACTGTGTATCTGCCCGCCATCATGACCCAACTTGTTCTCCCCCCTGGGGATGAGTTCACCGCCCCCCAAAAGGTGCCAGTCGAGACGCAGTTCCGTGTCGACAAAGGGACACAAGCAAACCAAGACATCCGCGATCGAGCCGCTGACGAGGGCGCTCAAGGGCGTCGAGGGCATTCTGCTCTCTTGGAAAGACGGGCTCACCGAGGACGAAAGAGAGGACAAGAGGCGATGGGTAGAGCGAAAGGAGATTCTCCTCGGCCGACTACACAATGCCGAAAACCACAGCCAGTGGGCCGCCGCCGCACACGAGCTGGACATTCTCGAGGGCAACGAGGCGTGGAAGAGTGAGACGTCGACGGGTGACTACGATCCCGATCTCATCGAGTCTCGGTTAAAAGAGCTGGATGAGGCGCGAGCCAGCGGCGACCTGCGCGCCATGCTGCACCTCGTCCGGACCGCCCTCTCGAGAGACCTGGGGGGCATGGGCAACGTCGACCTGTACCGACACTCGTATTGCGGGACCAAGAAGCTGATCGAGCGCTACGTCGACTCGACGCTACAGACCATCACCACGCTGGTGGACTGCGCCTCGCGCGGCCTAACGCAGGGCGTGGAACCTAAAGACATGCTCGACGCCATGCTCTTCGCCCGCCAGAGCTTTGGCCGCAGCGCTCTCCTGCTGAGCGGCGGTGGTACTTTCGGCATGACCCATATAGGCGTCCTGAAATCGCTGCAGCAGGCGAAGCTGCTCCCGCGCATCATGTCGGGCGCCTCGGCCGGCTCCATCGTGTGCGCCGTGGTCTGCACCCGGACCGACGACGAGATCCCTCAGTTGCTTGTCGAGTTCCCGCATGGCGATCTGGCCGTCTTTGAGGAAAAGGGGAACGAGGGCAACATCCTGGAGCACTTCCGACGGCTTCTCACCGAGGGAAACTGGCTGGATATCAAGCATCTGACTCGCGTCATGAAGAGCCTCCTCGGCGACATGACATTCCAGGAAGCATACAACCGCACGCGGCGGATATGCAACATCTGCGTGTCCTCGGCCTCCATCTACGAACTTCCCCGGCTGCTCAACTACGTCACGGCGCCCAACATCATGATCTGGTCCGCCGTCGCTGCGTCGTGCTCGGTGCCGCTGGTCTTCAGCGCGGCGCCGTTGCTGGTGAAGAACCCGCTCACCGGGGAGCATAGTCCCTGGAACCCAACGCCCCAGATGTGGATTGACGGCTCTGTGGACAATGACCTGCCGATGACGAGGCTGTCCGAGATGTTCAACGTCAACCACTTCATCGTCTCGCAGGTCAACCCCCACGTGGTCCCCTTCCTGGCCAAGGACGACGCTCCGTATCCCGCCAACGACTTGCAACTGCACCCGCTGGCGCGGGAAGAGGGAGACTGGATGTACACCATGACGCAGCTTGCGAAGAGCGAGGCTCTCCACCGGATGCAGGTCTTGGCCGAGATTGGCATCTTCCCGACCCTCGTCAGCAAGCTGCGCTCCATCCTGAGCCAGAAATACTCGGGCGACATCAACATCCTTCCGGCGATAGGACTGCTGGACCTGCCCAAGATCCTCAAGAACCCATCGGCAGACTTCATGCTACGCTCCTGCGCCCTGGGCGAGCGGGCGACCTGGCCCAAACTGTCGCGCGTTCGCGATTCCTGCGCAATCGAGTTGGCCCTCGACCGGGCTGTTCACGCCTTGCGAACCCGCGTCGTCTTTAGCAAAAGCCAAGTCGATTTGCGGAGGATGGCGACGAACAGCCTCACCTCCCAGCCCACCGGTCACGAGATGCGGATCGCGACATCAGCGCACGCGGACCAGATCTCGGCCAAGGAGAAGCTTAAACAACGCCATAGGCGGTCCAGTGTCAGCAACCTGCAGCCGGTCCTGTTTCTCTACCAGCGCCAGATGGGGGAACCAAACATGGTGACCGACGACGACACGGATATGGAGGAACAGCTGGAAATGTCGCTCCGGCGACAAAGCAAGCTCAGGTTGAAGCTCAAACGGGCTTCGAAGAGCAACCTTTTCCAAACCGGGGCATTAACAACGTCGTATTTGCCGTCCGACCACAACGAGCCAGATGCGTTTGACTTTGCCACGCCTCCGACGCCCTCTAGGGCCGAGAAAAAGCCCAGTCATCTCGTCCTCTCGCCGGCAACAGGACCGTTGCGGACGTCTCCCGCCGCGAGCTTCAACGAGAGGCCGGACTTGAAGGGCATGGATTCGGGTTCGATGACATCATCTGCGCCGGGTCTAAGTCACTCCCTGGAGCTCGAGACGAGTGATGTCCACACCTCGGATGCCGACATCGATAGCCACGGCGACGAGAGCCCGACGACTCTGATAGTGACGCCTTCCGGCCTGCAGGTGCCGCCGCCGCCAACCAGCGGAGAAGACTGGTTCCGGCCGGTCGATGCGCCCGATCAGCTTGTACCGCCGAGAGGGGACAAGCTCAGCATGACGAAGCGGGAGATGAATCCGTGGGTCGGTCTTCACGATGGTCACGACCCAAGCGCCGGTCTTTGTAGGTGACTGGCGGGGGCCGAGGACAGGTACGCCACAAGGAGGAATGAATGGGTGTTATCAGGGGGGTGACTCGACCTAGAGAGGGCCTAGAGCAGCATATCTGGTGTCTAGATTAATCATACGCATGGGGCCAGACAGGATCTCACGACGGCGTTCGTATTGGGAAGTATTGGGAAGCATCGGTTAAGCGGCATCACATCATGGGGCGGAGTACAGGGAGGAAACCTCCCTACCGTACAGCAAACCGTACGGGTACACACAGAGCATTGCTAGAGATAATTGAATTGACAGTAGTTACTTGACCGCCTTTGTAGAACTGATGGTCGACGGTGCTGTGGTGTAAGTTACGCGGTGTAAGGTAAGCAAACAGTGCCCCCCACCGTCCACCGTCCACGAACACAACTGTTTGCCACATCCCTTCCTTCCAGCCTTCCCCTACGAGTATGCCGTGTGGGTGAACGTTAGGGAGTGGAGACGGGGAGCTTGCTTGTGCAACGTCAACCGGGTGACGTTGACTGCTCACGAACTCATCATGGGATCACTACATTAGGGCTAGCATGCTTGTGTCTGCCTGTCTCTGCTTGCCTCTGCGCCTTGCACAGACCCCATCGACAGACAGTACGGAGTACCTACCTAATGTTATGCACTCCTACTTCCAAGAATGGAAGAGGAGGGGGCACGGCGAATGGCCGACATGATGGCCCGCTTCCTGCTGCAGCCTGCAGGTCAGAACAAGCATTTGCCAATCCCGTGGGCCGTATCCGTACTGGCAGTGGCATCCATCTGACCGCTCCTGCCCTGCCTGTTCTTGCTCTTGCTCTGGCTCGTTTGCTGGTGAGTGACGCCAATTCGTTACCAGTGCAGATACGGCAGCTCAATGCTACCACTGTTCAGAAATGATTTTTTTTTAGCTGGAACTACCCCCTGGGTAAATAGAAAATCCATCCCTCGACTACTATAGAAACTCTTCTTAATATAAACCCTCCGATTAATCTTCTTTCTATAACCGCGCTATATATACGCTAGTAAGTAAACCCTACTATAACGATAATACCGTTATAAATCGATATTAAGTATCAATATATATAAAATAATACCGATAAAGGTATTCGTATAATATTTATATAAGTTAATTATATATAATTACTATAAAGAGCCGTAGCGCCTAAAATAACTTCCTTTACTTCTATAGGTATAGCTAAGGTAATACTCTTTAACTTTCTATAGTAATAATTTCGATACCTAGACTTTAAAACTAAGAAATACTTTCCGTATAATAATATCAATTATAGTACCTTACGCGTATTCCTAGCTATACAAGTATTTATTCGATAGCTAGAGCCTAGGCGAATGAAAGGCCCTCGATAAATATCGTATACCTAAAGAGTATATATATACTATTATTAATATACTCCTTTCGTATAAGAATAATGTAACAGGGGCAGCTCAAACAGGGCCTGTTATCACGTACTATTACGTACGTACTGTCATTTCTGACTGTTATATCTGACTGTTATATCTGACTGTTATATCTGACTGTTATATTATGTTATTACAACGTGGGCTGTCACCACCGGCTATTATAGCCGGCAGTTGCAGTCGTTAGTCTAGTCTAGTTCCAGTAGCTGCAGTGCTGACTAGTAGTATAAGTAGGTAGTCTTTTCACCTCTAGATAGTTACAGAAATCAAGCCGGTTTTCACTCCTCAAAAAGCACCTATCCAGAGTCCAGTATTCACCCCCAACCAGTTATCCAATCAGTTATCCAATCAGTTATCCAATCAGTTTTTACCATGTGATCATTCAGATGCGCGCGCAGCCGGCATGCCGGCTGCGCTGCTGCTATTATACTGCATCCTTCGAGAGGTCTTGGTCGACCCCAAGACCGCAGGCTACTACGTACCGTACGTAGTAGTTCTGTTTCAGTATACGTGTAGCGCGGTTATAGTAGGAAGATTAATTGGTGGTAATATTAAGACAAGTTTCTATAGTGGCCGAGGGGTAGTCGCAGAGCGGGAAACCCCATAAAAATCTATTTCTAAACAGTAGTGACATTAAGCTGCCGTAGCAGATCAGTCTCACCGTCACTCACGCTTCACCCCTTACGCCGTTTGGTCACACGCCACGCCAACCCACCTTCCTGAAAGGGCGGCAATGCTTTCGTCATGCGGCGTACTTGTACTTTGGGTAACTTGTGCGGGCTGATAGGAGTTGGCACCGGATATCGGCCTTCTCGTGTTTCTCTTTATGCCGTACTCTCTTTCTCATCTCGAAGGCATATATACATACTTGTAGGCTCTCAGTAGTTAGGAGTTCAAGCCATCTCGATACCCCACTTCCGCTCCCGACCCAGGCAACATCTACAGTCTCGTACGGTCCATACCTACACGTCGCCAGTGCAAGATGCGCTTCTCCAGCGGCCTCGGAGCTGCCCTCGCGGCACCATTCGCGTGGACTGCTCTCGCGGCTCCCGCGACATCCCCCCTGGACAAGAGATATGTCGAGGTTCGCGACGAGGTCGAGTACAGCGTCTTTGAGCACGGCGCGACGGGCTGCAAGATGTCGTTTGTGGAGAACTCGGGCGTCTGCGAGACCACGCCCGGCGTCAACCAGTATTCGGGCTACCTCTCTGTGGGCGCCAACATGTCCATGTGGTTCTGGTAGGTAGGCCTCGAAACCACTCCCTCGTCTTTTGGCGACCGGTCCGGACTGACGGGCACAAAGGTTCTTCGAGGCTCGGGAGAACGCAAAGGATGCGCCCTTGGTCACTTGGTTGAACGGCGGCCCGGGATGCAGTTCGAGTACGGCCATCCTGTCCCGCGTGTACATCGAGAAGACTGCGAGGGGCAGATGCTGACCATCTCCGTCGCAGTGATCGGCTTGTTCCAAGAGAATGGCCCATGCCATTTCGTCGACAACCAGTCGGAGCCCTCACTCAACCCCCACAGCTTCAACAACTACGCCAACATGCTGTACATTGATGAGCCGATCGGGACAGGCTTCTCGTACGGTTCCATCGTGGTCAACTCGACCGTGGCGGCCGCACCGTACGTCTGGAAACTCATCCAGGCATTCTACGCCAACTTCCCACAGTACGAGTGCCGCGACTTTGGGCTCTTCACCGAGAGCTACGGCGGCCACTACGGCCCCGAGTTCGCCGACTACTTCCAGGAGCAGAATGCCCTGATCGAAGAGGGCACCCTGGAGGCCGAGACCATCAGCATCAAGGCAGTCGGCATCAACAACGGCTGGTTCGACTCGACCATTCAGGAAAAGGCCGGCATCGAGTTCGCCGTCGAGAACCCTTACCGCAAGCTCATCAATGACAGCCTTGCTGCGACCCTCTACGCTGTCTACGATGAAAAGTGCCTGCCTGCGCTCAATAAATGCATCGGCACGGGGGGTGATGCCGAGTGCTCCAACGCAGACAGGGTCTGCATCGAGCTCGTCGACGGTGCTATTTCCGAAGCCACGGACTTCAACGTCTTTGACATGAGGCAACCTTCGACGGATCCGAACCCGCCAGAGACATATGGCCTGTACCTCAACCGACCCGACATCCAGCAGCGCATAGGGGCCAGGGTCTTTTTTGAAAGTTGCCCTAGCGCCCCATACGAGCTCTTCTCGAAGACAGGCGACGGCAAGTTGCATCTACCCCTACCGGGACTGCTCGCTAACGCTCTCCAACCAGATGCGCGCTCATTCATCGACACCCTGTCCGAGGTCGTCCGATCCGGCATCACGGTCCTGATCTGGGCCGGCGACGCCGACTACATCTGCAACTGGCTCGGCAATTACCAAGTCGTCGACAAGGTCGAGTACGCCGGCCAGGACGAGTTCAGGAATGCCACGCTGGCGCCCTACACCTTGGATGGCGTGGAAAAGGGACAGTTCAAGACGGTCGACAACCTGAGCTTTCTGCGCGTGTACGAGGCAGGCCACGAAGTCATGTACTACCGTGAGTCGCGCCACCTGTCTTGCCGATTGGACAAGACACGTCTGCTAATTCGGTCACAGAGCCGGAGCTGTCGCTTCAAGTCTTTATCCAGACGATGAAGGGGGAAGCCATTTCGGCGACATGAGACACCTGACCTGGTGGTGTACGCGGGAAATATGTTGCAGATGAGGCTTTGCCCGATACTCGTTCTGATTCGACCCGAGCAAGTTGCTCGACTCGACATCCCTGATTGCTCATGCCGGCGAGCGACACCATTCTCCATCACCAATCAAGACAACGCAGTGTGTGCACCAACGTGATTCAAGTAAACGCCATGCTACATGTTCAAGCATGCCCGAGCAATTCTTGATGTCGGGAGAGCGCTTCGTGGTCCACATACCAAAGTCTGTCAGGACCCAGGCGGGAATGATGCTCGGGGGGGACTAGTCAAATCAACACATCGTTCAAGTCACCAAGAAAAGTGTAAGTGGTAAGGCAGCTCTTGCAAGAGATCTTATGGAAATGGAATATGTGCAAATGAACACCGTGTATACCCTCGAAAATACAACCAACAAGCGAGCCATGCCCTTTCCATTGACATGATACCACCAAAGGCATCCTTTGATGGCTTCTCATGTGCCGAATGACCTCTCTCGTAGAACTCCTTGGCCATGACGGTCGTGAATCGTAGAAATCTACAACAATGCCGAAATCGACAGACGCTTGCTCACTTGCTCTCCTCTCCCGTCTCGTCTGGAGCTCGCGCTCACGAGCTGGCGATGCCGAGACCGACTCGCTGCCCGTACTTATCTGCAGACCTGGAGGAGCCGTCGTTCTCTCGGTTCCTGTCTACAGTAGCACGCATTCTACGGCCCTCCATTAGTCCGCGGAGACCACGCTTCTGCAGGCCAATAACGCTGCTAAGCTCTCCGCTCCAAATTTCTTTGTTTGTGCCGCGCTCGCTGTCGCCCATCTCGCTGCTCCATTCACTTCCGCTGACGCTCGTGGAGGCGCTGTGCTCTCCGCTTCCAGGGCGGGCGCTAGGGACGCTCGTGTTGATTCGCAACCCACTCATGTTGCCCGACGTGTCATCCATGCTTGAATGCGAGACGGACATGGAACGGCCATTCTGTCCGTTACTCGTAAGCGAGGAGTCTGCTTGCACCAAAAAGTTGGGATTCAAGGAACCGTCGATTCCTCGCCCACCACCTGCAGCCATGGCTGTAGCGTTGAAGACTGCTGCCGCATTACGGGAGTCCAAAAGCGTGTGAAGCCTGTCCACTACTGCCTCCAACAGACCGTCTATCTTGTAGGGTCGGGCGATCTGAAGCAGCGAGCAGAGGATCTGTGGCGTACAGAGGGGAGACGAGGGCGGCGGAAGCGCGGATGCGTAGAGAAAGTGCAGTAGCGCCTGGATCGTCAGGTATGTGTGCGGGAGATACAAGCAGCGAGGTCGTGAGCTCGGGGGCAGCGAGGCTGGCGTCGGGGCTGTATTAATGGTGAAATCTGCGGGCCCGTTACCCGAAACCGAGGTTGCCGCTGTGCTAGGTGGCTTGTTCGATCCCGCATTTGACGAGTTTCCGTAGCTACTACTAGCCATCGAGTACGAGCTATCACTGGTGCTCCTGTTCGATTGCGTGATGGTCATAACAGATACGCGGCCGCCGGCCGACCCGAAGCCGGTTCTCAGCGTAGCCGAGTCGCTCCCGTCTTGGGTAGCAGCGCCTTCGCGCAACAGCTGCACAAAGTACGGTCCCCATCTCCGGCCCACTATGCGAGAGTTGATGGGCACGCGCTCGCCGCCGATGCAAAGAATGTCCATATCTGCCAGTTCTCGCATCGACATTGCCTTCTCGCCCAGCTCTTCGGCTGCTCGCGAGTAGCCTCTGCCACCTCCCGTCCATCCGGCCTTGCGTGCGAGGCTGAGTCCTGGCATCATATAAGGACTGCTCGCTGACACGAAGCCAGACAAGGGCGAGATCTTTCGCGGGTTGTCATAGAAGCCGAACGCCTCAAGTTCCACCATGCAAACGTTGGTGAAGTTGATGCGCCGGTGGTTATAGTCGTCGACCAGGCTCCTCTTACGGTTACCCAAGATGACAAACGTATTCCTTCTATTCCACAGTACGCCCCTGTTCCAGCTGCCTTGGCTGAATATGCTGCCTCCCGCATCGATACGCGCCCAAGTCAGGGTTTTGAAATCCAATGCCCACAAGGCATACTCTTGCTTCGAGCTCGTTAGGTAGGTGCCACTAACGACGAAGTATGTGTCGATGACTCCCCCATTAGGGAAGCGCAAACCGGGCGGCGAGTATGTGCCAGACATGGGTCTTTCGGCTAGCGACCCATCCGGGCTGCGGATCTGAAGTTCCAGCTTGACATCGAGGAAGTTGTAGTTGGAGTAGATTAGCATGGACGAGCCAGGCTCTCTAGGCTGCTGCTGACTGTCTTGCCGCGCCGAAATCGAGTTCGACTTGCCAATCCTAGCGGTCACCGACGGAGGTAGGGGTGCAACGACACTACGGTACGCACCACAGGACTTCCCAAGCGGTTGCGTTGACGTCCATTTGAGACTACGCAGGTTGAATACGCTGATCTGTTCGATGTAGTGATTGGCACCATCCTGGCCACCGACAACGATCAACTCGGCCCCGCCAGCTCCATCGATATTGATACCGATCCGTCCTTCGTTGGGATTTCCGCCAGAAGGATTGTGTTGCAGGGCAGACAGAGGAGCCTTGTTGGACGTGAAAATGGCCGAGGAGGGCAGGATGCAGGCGCAATGGGCATAGCGGCCCTGTGGTGCTTCTTGGACGGGGATGTATGTCCATCTCTTGGTGGGTACATCGTAGATGTAGATGTCGGACATGACTGTGACCTCGGGCTGCTGGTCTGGGCTGACCGTGCTCGGCTGACTGCTGATAGGGGACATGCCACCATAGCATACCATCTTGGTATCACCCAAAGCGCACATCGAATGGAAGTAGCGTGGACGAGGCATGTCGCCCGTGGTCTCGAGCTTGGTCCAGTGCCTTCTGATGAGATCCAACTCGTACAGATCAGCCGTCAGGGGAGCGGGTCGACTGCGAGAGAGAATACGACCTCCGAAGACGTATAGCTTGTCGCCTAGGATGGTTGTGGTCGCGCCTACAAGTGGGCGAGGCTCTCTGCCCGTAGTTCGGTGAACATTGCACATCAATCCCGACAGGTGAGCTGATGAGCCCGACGTAGATGGCGTCCCAACTGTCTGGCCGGGCGCAGGAGTCCGACTCGAAGAGGCCGTCGGGGGGGACGGCCCCGCGGACGCGGGTCCATTGCTCCTCGGTGTCAAGCTCTCTTTCTGCTGTCCGTCTCCGGCATCAGGTCTCGACAGGTTCGCCCCACCGTTTGACATGTCCATGCTTCCGTTGTGCATGTTTGGGGGTGGTATGGATGTGTTGGAATCCATGGTGGTGCTTCTACTCCTGTTCCCGCTCTCGGTCCTGCTCGTATGGGCCGGTTCCGAGCTGAAGGACACCGCCTGAGCCTCTTCCTCGGGCTCGCCGCTGTCCACTATCGAGCTCAGATTGAATTGAATGGCTTGGTCCTGTGCCGAGGCGAGAGGTGTCGTCGGGCTCGCAGGCGACAGCGAGGGTGGTGGTGGTTCGGGTAGTGGTTTGCCAAGACTATTCTGCAGGCTCAGATTCCGCACATGTTGTAGCTGTGGTGTGTTGCTTCTCGAGGAGGACTGCGGGAGCGGTGCCGACGTGGCTGCTGGGGGGCCAGGCGTGTTGCTGGTGGAGGTAAAGGCCTTGAGGGCCAGGCGCGATGGTGCTCGAGACAGCTTGAGGGATTCGTCCCGCGACGGGATGGCTCTCTTAATGCCCCGGTAGACGTCGGAGAAGATGTCCGAGGCGGATCTTGAGACGGCAGGGCGATGCTGCTCCGAGTCGCTCAGTTGGTTGTAGTTGTTTTCCGAGTCGGAGGACCAGGCGCTGTTGTCATCTGCGGCGCCTGCATGGCCAGATGTTAGTTCGGATCCGGACATGATGGTATCGGCCCCTTCCGTCGACCTCATGATACAGCGCTACAGCTACGGAGCTGGGCATCCGCCACACCATCGATTGTGCGACTTTGGTGAGGGTGATGGGGGAGTGCAGCCACAAAATGCGTGACGTGGGATAGGAAGGGTCTCGAACATAAATATACAAGAGAGGAACGCGAGCGGATACGGCTCCGACCGGGGGCCCAAGGCGGACTCCAGGAGAGTTCGGATCAACCGCGAGGGAAGGAAGGTGAGGAAGACCCGGGTCCCAAGGCAAGGGTAGTGACTCGCAAAGGCACAGGGACGCTACGTTGGAACGCAAGGCGGGAACCCTTCTGGTGGCATCAAGCAGCAGCTGGCCGGGCGGAAGATGACGGTCATGTAACCCGAGGCAAAAGGTACGGATAGAGGGGGATCAAGGAGGAGAGGTCTGGCTATGGGGTGGAGTAGCAGGCAGCATAGGTAAAAGGAAGGGAGGTTGAGTGGCCAAGCGATGTGCCCCAGCAGGGCAGGGCAGGCAGACAAGCAGCATGGGAGGTTGGAGACGGGACGGTAAGGAAAAGGGATGATGGTAGCTGGGTACGGAGTAGCAGTATCGATGATGACTAAACAGGCGAGTGCTCCAACTGGAACTTGACGTACGTACCTGTGGGTGTATTGTACTTGTACCTTGTTAAAAGGAGAGACGGACAGGTACGGGACGGGGTATGGAAAAGACGACGTTGCAATTTTAATTTCCCGGATAGGGGAGAGGAGGGGGGGGGGGGGTGCTCGTCAGTTGTCGTCGTCGTGTACTGTGTATGCGGTCGGTACTCGTCGTCCGGTTGCCCTCCGCGGATCGCCTCCAGGACTCTCCCCTACAAAGCTGTGCGACCCCTTGCTTGACCTTGGGGCTGGGAGGGATTACTTCTCACTTCTTGTCGCACACGCCGAGAGCGCAGTGAATCAGCACTGACGTCCGTGTGTGGCTGGCGGTGGGTGGGATGTTGGGATGTATGGATATCTGGGGGTGCGCAACCGTGAAAGCGGGCTGTCGCGACTCGTGAGTTGCAGGCTGCGCAAGTTGTTATCGTCACCGGTGACCACCAGCTGAGAGACTGAAACTAGTGTGCCGATAGTGGGAGCAGGTGCATCGATGTACGAAGTACTGTGTAGACAAACGTGGGTCATCAATGGTGCTGCTGGTGTAGAAAGTGTAGCAAGCTGCAACCTTGGGTGGGGAAAAGAGGAAAAGAAGAGGGCAGTTGGCATGGAAGGCCGCTCGAGAGATTTTGGAATGGCCCACCACTGTAGAAGCCACTGTGTAGTGTGTACGGAGTACGGAGTACCTACTTCTTGTTGGTTGGGGGGGAGAAACACTACTACGAAGTACAGTACAACAAGTGTAGAGCCGCTAAGTTCGGGTGTGAAGCGCCGGAACGGGTGCTAGCTTTGTCACAATTCCCCGATGTTGGGCACCTGACCTGAGTGGCTCGAGAGATGGCCAAGTATTTGCTCTACCTTTGCAAGTAACGACTACAGGACCTACGGAGTACATAGTATGCATACATCATGTGCTGGCTATTAGTCTCATCGCCATTCCACTTCTGCGCATTTGTCTTGACTCGAGACGTGATCAGATGCTGTAGCAGGTAGATGCTGTGGCAGGTGTGAAGGCTGTGTGGACAAGAATAAACGCTTTGTTCGGTCCACCTACCTGCAGCTTTCCTGTGCCCCTCGAACCTAAAACAAGCAGTCCAACCAGATGGCGTCTGTGCTCTCTCACGCTGCGAATCGCTTCCGTACTCGACCGTTTTCATACACAGTACTGTGTAAACACGAAGATTGACTTTACTCTCTGGTTGGAGATCCTAGGATTGTGCATTGTCCAGTTCTCTCTCGCAGGTTCTGCTCGTTTATTTGTGCTCCATCATGATCACATTCCAAGCGTTTCCCTTTGTCTCAACAGGGTAGTTGTACTCTGAAGTACATTACAGTAGATTACACAGTGTGTAGGATAGGGTGGGTGGCTCAAGTACTGTGTACGGAGTACCTCCGTACGCACCAGCTGTCTTGGCAGGGGAAACGGCTCACACCGCACCCAGAACTGAGCTGGATCCTCGTTTCCCTCGTGGCTTTTCCTCCGCTACATCCGCCGGGCGGACAGGACAGAAACAGGCAAAGACGAAAAACAAGGCTATTGGTTCGATTCGGTTCGACTCGCTGCCACGTCACATGTTGTTGCACACGTAGTTACACGAATACTTGTACCTGACGTCAGGTACGGCGGGCGCTCCCGTTTATTATGATTACTGTGGTACGGTTCGTCAGTCCAGCAACTTATCTTCCGTGCACATTCGTGAATACGCACTCTCGAATGGAACTTCTCCTAATAATAGGGACTCGCATACTACGAACGCGTATTGCTCCATACCTGGTGCGTGTAATAGATGACTCCATATCCATCCCACGGCAGACCCCTAGATCTATGTTATATGCAGGTACATATTGTTAAGTCTCATGTACTCCGTACTACGTAAGGGGTCCCCCTCCCCCCCCATTCGTGCCCTCAACTGACCGATGGGTCACCCGTCACACCGTTGAATCGTTCAGGCTAGCACATCGGCATCCCAGCCAGAAAATATCAGTCGCGCGTCGACCTCGGTTCCCTCCCAACGCTGAATGTACCCTACAACTACCTAGTTAGTAACTATGTTGGTTAATCTGCACGTCACCAATGTCCCACAACCAGCTCCATGAGGCGGAGCTCGGGGGGGCTTCATTTCTTTCGGGACGTGATGGAGATTTGAGACGACCATTCTGGGCAGCATCGCTAGCTTCGATGGCCATAGCTAGAAGTACAATTACTGTGAACTTGGCGAAACTAGTCGAACGGAACGTCACATGGTGGCGTTTGGCAGGTTGAAACCACGTCTCGGAAACAATCCCCTTTGGGCAATGTTCTGGAAATCGGTGCCGTTATCACATGGGAAACGATATATCCGTAGTGCAAGGTTCATCACAATCCCGCCCACCGCGCGATGCAACGGGGCGATAATGGCCTGTCGACTACCCAGTAAGTCCTTCATGGGACCACGTCCAAGACTCGGAGCAATAGGCCATCTCCGATCTCTCCCTTCGTGGGCAGGCGCCGGTGAGGGCAGCCAAACAAACGTCTACCGGCTTTCACCGGTCCTGCATACATAGTTCCTTTCACTTTTTCCCTTGGCCCAACTCGTTGCATGATGCCAATACATTGAACCATTGCTTGGTTTATTAGAGGCAGCCACCGTGTACATAACTACGGAGTAGTAGTTACTCTCACCACCGTCTGCGGGTGGGGACGGCTACTTTTTACGAAGTACGGAGTAATAGCGAAAGTATTAGGTATGGTAGCACACCGTTATAGTCCAAGGTCAAGTGGCATGTACAGTAGCTCCCTACCGTGGTCTACCTCTGAATGGATACAGAGCACGCAATTACCAGATTCCTGGGATCGTTGTTTCGTTTTACATTGCTACCTCCCCACCCTCTCTGATCTCCCTAGGTATGGCGGGTGGCACGGCACAGGCGGATGCAGTGTCCGGCTTGCCCGTCCGATGATCGAGTCATACCACGGAATAAACCATTGATATTGGGGGTTTGAGGCGCTAATCAACGACTGGGATATCAGTCTTTACTTAATCGATATTCAACTTAGCCACATAGTTGACTAACTACTTGGCTAACGATATTGCCCCAAGTTCCAACGAATGGTTTCTGCGCCAAGGTATTAGCTGCGTTCCTTTTCGCGGAAGGAGCCGAGCTTCACACGCCATGTATGGAGTACTTTGCGGCCAATATGTGCAATGTCATGGTCAAACCGGGGGTAGCCTGCATGTTTGAACTTGACTTGATTAAATTTGTTTGAAAATAGCTATGATTCTAGCGGCCATCTCATGTAGATGTATCAATAACATCGCCCCATAGAGCACCATTTAATATCAATAGCTGCCCAGCTTCTTCCTCGGCACACAAGACCGACCGGTTATGCGACGGTGGCCTTCTCCTTGGGCAGGGGGTGAAGCGCAGGTAGGGCTTAACGATGCGGAATTCCGGGAAGAGCTCCTTGGCCGTTTCGTTGTTCACCGAGGGGTGGACGATGACGTCGTCGCCGGGCACCCAGTTGATGGGCGTGGTGATCTTGTGTTTGTCGCCGGTCTGGAGAGAGTCGACGACGCGGAGGACCTCGGCCGTGTTGCGGCCGGTCGAGGCTGGGTACGACAGGATGAGGCGGATCGTCTTCTTCGGGTCAATGATGAAGACGGAACGGATGGTGAAGGCGATGCCCTTGGAGTCGACGTTGGTGGTATCCTGGTGGTCGATCCTGTGTTTGTGGGAAAAGGTTAGCATCAGACAGGAAGTAGCGGTTGGGTACCGGTAGTGCAGAGACGGGTCAACACTTACATGTCGTAGAGGTAGGCGACCTTGCGCTCCTTGTCGGCGATGATGGGGAAGGTGACCTTGGAGCCCGTAACCTCGTCAATGTCCTTGATCCAGCCCGAGTGGCTGTCGACAGTGTTGGCGGACAGGCCGATCAGCTTAACGCCGCGCTTGGTGAACTCAGGCTCCAGCTTGGCGAAAGCGCCGAGCTCGGTCGTGCAGACGGGAGTATAGTCCTCGGGGTGAGAGAAGAGGACGACCCAGCTGTCACCGATGAACTCGTGGAAGTCGATGGGGCCAGCACTGGTGTCGGCCTTGAAGTTGGGGGCGACGGTGCCCAGGCGCAGGCTGCCACGCAGACATGTTAGCTGTCCGCAAGTTGCAACGCGATGGCGCCGGAGTCGGTGTCGGTGTCGGCATCACTTACGGTGCAGCTCTCTCCTCGGCCATTGTGAAGATAGGGGAGGGGGGTCGTTGGGGGGTCAGCGAGGTATCTAGAGACTATCACAAGCAAAGGTTCAGTGCGACAGAAGAGAGAAGAGATGGGGTGAGGGGTTCAAGATGCTGGACCGATGCACGTTCAGAGGGGCTAGACGTCGACTATTTATTATAGTTCCCACCAGGCCTTCGAGGCAAGTGTCCTCAGGAATCCCTCCGTCTCCGCCGGCTCAGACAGACTCCGTGGACCAGCCTAACTGAGCATTTCTGCTCACGCCTTCTGCCCAGGCCCAGACAATTGCTCTGAAGAATGTCGCAATCCTCGTCAACGCGAATGATGGCGTGCGTCGCTTTGCCCCGCGACCCCTCAGTCGGCCGCTTTAGGACATGGAGGTGTATTGCGTGATGCGCAAGCCCTGTCATTGGGTGGTGTCCGCGTTGCACCATTTCTAATGTTCTCTCATCGTGCCTGGGCAACCTGGCCAAGGATTGAGCTTTGTGGGCTATCGGGTTCGCTCTATCCAATCATCTGGCTTGCAGCTTGGCAACAACTCACCAGGACTCATCATGCATGTAATGGAAAGCATCCCGAGGCCCTTGTACGAAGTACTACGGAATGCAAACTTGAGCCGTAGCATTCGTAACTTGCTCCATTTTTCACCGACGAGCCGCACCGAAGTCCGTACAGGGCGGCCGACAGCCGGGCCGGTCTCGACTTCGAGGTTGACGGGACTGTATGAATGACATGCTTTTCAGGTTTATCACATTGCATTCATGAAATTCACGTGATGCCCGAGCAGGACTCTCGTCGTCGTTCCTCATGTGCGCAGTTTCGAAACGGAGCGTTGAGCGATATTATTATGTCCAGGCGTCCATACCGAGTAGTCCCGTCCCATCGAAGCCGTCAGTCTATCTGGGCAAAGAGGCCGTCAACAAAAACATGGTACGGTAATTATACGACCCATCAGGGCCCCTCTTCAGCATGCAGCCCGAATGATCTCATAACAGCAAGCTGTACTGGCGATGAAATCATCACGTCATTGTGGCCTGGGGTTATTATTAGCCTTTTACCACATGGAGAAGATGCGAGTAACCTACCACCGTACGGTACAAGCTCCTCCCGGACGACAATATCACGAATTTCAGATTCTGCAATTGCGACGAATGTGCCATCATCACGCTTCATTGTCCTCTGCTCCTTCCATTTGGCAAATCCCTCGTCATCCAGCTGTGTGCCAATGATGGAGCTTGTGGCTGAGCGAAATAGAGCATCGCTCTCGGTACAAGGAATCTCCAAGTCGTTCTTGGCATGGATGAAGGTGAGCCTAAGTTTGCTTCGCGTCAGGCCGACAACTGTTGCCATTCTTTCGTCCGACTTCCACTTGTCGACGACGAAGCTTTGGAACACGCGCAACAGTGGCGGCACGGCTCTTAGTGGCGACAGAACAGGGATGAATCCAGCCGCCGTGTAGCGACTCAGGAGTGTGGGCAGGTTCGAAAAGCCAGCAATGAGGATCACGCCTGCGAACTCGACACCCTGCATCGCATAGTGTTCTGCCACTGCACTCGTCACAGCCGTACCCAAGCTTTGCCCCATGAGCACGATACGGCTTGGGGGATCCTGGCGACGTTGATGGCCCATTCGACAGCAGCGACACCGTCGTTGGTCAGCCCTGCTTCGGATGGACTGCCCGAGGATTTGCCAAAGCCACGATAGTCAATAGCAAGCACATGATATGTCGACGTGTCTGTCAGACTGTGGTAACTGCTAGGACGCATGCCTTGAGCTATGTGGCCGGCGTTCTGTAGCTATATGAGCGAGCGAAGAAACAGGATGGATATAGCGGGTATACGCACGCCGTGATCTGCAAGTTATGAGTATGGCATGTGCAGTCGATTGATGGGTGGGGTGTTACCTACAACTTATGACAAGCCGAGCCTTGGGGTCGTCTCTGAGCATCCTAAATGATTCGGTAGCAGTGATATCACTTGCAAAGCCCGCTGGCTGAGCTTGGAGCTTATCTTCGTTTCGCAAGTACTGTGGCAAGGGTAGGATATGCCATGCGTATAGGGACTCGCCATCTGCGGTAGTGACTGAGAAAGGGGTGACTTGGTTTCCTTGAATGAGATCAGCTCGTGGCCCTCGGCGCAGTCTCGAAGTGACGGACTTGCGAATCCCCAATATTCGGGTCGATCGATATCATGCCAGAAGAGCGTGTTGATCTTGTGTGCATATAGAAAGCTAGAAAAATCGCTCAGTCCATGTTCCGACGCCTGACCAGCTGTGGGGAATCATCATACTGTCGCTGGAATAACGGAAATGCGCCGAGGAAGATGAAGGTCAGATAGAGTCCGACAGGGGCTGCAAGACCGGCTACCAAGGGGATGGTCCAACGCGGAACCTGTGGCGCCATGATAGTGGTCGGTCACTTGGTTTCAAGGTTGGTCGACGGTCGAATCTAGCGAGGCGCTTGTAGAATTGGACGGGATGGAATGACTGAGACAAGAACGGTGTACAGAAATTTCAAGGGCTAGGTGACAGACATGATGTCGATCTCTAAGACGAAGGGTGGTTGTATTGTAGTTACAGAGCTGACCATGCCAACTTACACGTGAAGCAATTCTTGTTCACAGCCGCTCCTGCCCGAGGCCAGGCGGAGGCGTCATAAGCCATGATGATGTATGTGGGGCGCAGCAGCTGCTCGTGCGTCAAAGGTTCCTACACAGTAGGTACGGAGTACGTACCGCAGTTACGGAATTTTGAGCGAGAATCAAGGCAAAGGTATTGGGCCAATGGCAGCTTTCAGAGACGATATGTCCCCATCTATTAGCGTTTGGTTGGACCAATTACAGAGTCGTGGTGGCGGGTAGCGGGTATTGTGTTGACGACGTGCCTCTCGTTTCGCTGGCCCAAGTGCTTGTGCCTGCTCAAGTTGAGCTTTTGAGGCTGATTGAGCCTCCCAAATCCTCTTCTTGGGGAGACTGCGGCCTGTCCATCCTCTCCTTCCCTCTTGGCCGAAACCACGTCCGGTGACTCCATCATCCACTTCTTTCTTCTTCTTCTACAGTTCCCCGTTTTCAGGGCACATTCCACGCATTATACTATGAGAACGACGCCATTCGTCGGGACGTGACATTTTGGCGCGACTGGTCATGTGCAGTATCTCCGTTACATATCTGATTTCGTCCAGGCCTTTTTGCCAAACCCTCGCATCCGACTAGATGACTTGACGCTCCCACCCTTTCGAACCTGCATTCATTGCCTCCGTCCAACACGTACTGCGCAGATGACTATTGTCTAAGCCAACAAGTAAACTTGCGCATTGAAATCACCAGACATGGAGAGAAAGCGAAAAGTGCCACCGCGGGCAGCTGCACGCGTCGAACAGCTGTCCAAGAAGCGAACGTCGACACCTCCCGAACGATCCGTGACTCCTGCCCCAGCGCCCGCGTCCACGCCGGCGCCAGAGCCTGAGCCCAAAGTCGAAGAGGCTCCGTTGCCCAAGTCGATACAGGCAGGCAAGCCACTTCCCACCGTTGAGAGCGCCCAACCGGATGACTTGTCCAACAAGGGCTATCAGTCAGTGCAAGAGAGCGGCGTTCTTGCTGATTCGCTCTCGCGCTCGCGCCAAAGATGGCTGAACGAGGGCATATTCGAGAAATACTGGACGAAGCCTGTCAAGCGGAAAGGTGTAGTCAAGGAGGAGCCGAACAACCCGCCAAAGGACAGCATGACCAAGGTTGGCACCGTCACCATCACCGTCGAGCCGCACGTCATCGAGGCCACCATGTTCGCTATCAAGGACACGAAGCCAACCGCGCCGACTACGACTTCAACCTTTAGGCCTATAGTGCAGTACGGTCCCCCGAACGGAGTCATGCCGCCACCGCCGCCGCCGTCAAAGCCTGCAACGCCAGCACCAGCTTCTGCGACACCATTGACCCCGTCCGCCACCCCAGCTTCGCCTTCGCAGCCGCGGGCGTCATCCCACCCATCCTCGATACCGCCGACGACTTCATCAACCGTGACCGCACATATACCTGCCGCCCAACCACCAGGCGGAATACCACAGCAGCAGCCACTGCCACCAGTGGCAACGGCGCAGGCCAGGCAACCCCAACCACAACCTCATGCCTCTCACCCGCATCCGTATCAACATCAGCTACAGCAACCAGAACCGCAGCGACCAGCGGCGTCCACCCCTATGTCCGGCCGGCCTCCATTGGCCTCCCCCTCGCGGGTTTGAGTCTGTGCTAGCCGCGCCTAGTCCAGGTGCTCCATCGCAGCCCCCGTTACGGTCGCCCTCCATCGCAGCCACCGGGCACACTCAACCCTTGCGCTCACCTATAAGTGCGCCTGGCCAGTTCGGTGTCGCTCAGCCGAGACCCCTTGTGGCGCCTTTGCATACTTCGACAGCTGTCCACGCGACCCCGGGTACTCCAGGTGCTCCGGCTACCCTAAGTGCACCGAAACCGCCCACGCCGGGCGTAAAGCCTGCGACCCCTGCCTCGTCGGGTGCTGACCCCATTATTGTTACACTGGCTGAGAAAGCGTCGGAGGATCCTCATTTGCGTGACCTGATGAAGCGTGTGGCTGTGGGAGATGCGGCTCCCCACGAGCTGGCACACTTTCAGAAGATCATTGATCAGATCACTGCCGAGTACAAGAAGAATGGTGGACAGCATGGGCCCTCTGCAGACCGACTTATTGTCGATGGACGCACGGTTAAGTACTTTGCTGATGAGGTCAACACCATTCTTGACATTGTTTTAGGATCAAATCCGAGTCAAAAAGGGTTTAATCTACGCCCGCCGCCCGGGAGCGATGCCCTAGTCATCTTGTTGGTGAAAAAGGCTCTGGACGACACGGCAATACGGCAGATGGTCAAGAGGGTCGCTGAGAACAAGACGAAATTCACCGACACGACGGATCTGAAAGCTATATTGGACAAATTGAAGGATCTCGTACCAAAGGATGCCCCTAAAGCAGCGCAAACCCCATCTGCCGTGGCTCAGCCAGCTACCACTACCCCTGCTGAAGGAGCGACTACCAACACTCCTTCACGGAAATCCTCGGTCAGTGCGGCCTCTCCTGCGCCTGCATCTCAACAGGCTTTGCGCTCAAAGGGACCGCCCCCGGCTCCAAAGCCCGATATCTCAGCCATCGTTTTCGAGTTTGCTGGCGGGACCGGAGACAGATACTTGTTTCCCAAGTTTAGTATCCTGGAGTATCAGCCTGGGGCCACGCAGGTCCTGGCCTCTTTTCTTATTGTTCGCAAGGGCAGCGAGCTGGAGTATGGCGGTGATCCCACCATGGACTATTACCAGCCTGTCACTATCCGCTTGCAGTCCCACTCCGGCAAGCAGCTGGAACATCTGGCACGTGTGGTAGCACCCCAAGACGAGGTTAAGCGCTACATGGACGATGTCATGAGCAACATGACGAGAGCCGAGTACATCTTGCTGGCCATGCGCCTTCCACGGGCGGACAAGGGTAAAGAAGAGCAAATGGAGGATGTCGCCGAGGTGGCCAAGGCCGATCACCTGCTTCAGCAGCAAAGCCAACAGGGCGTGCTATGGACTACAAAGGCTGTGGCCCCTCTAAAGCAGGCGCAACAGCCCATGGCCAAGATGTTGAACGACGACGAGCAGTACCAGAATTTCATCTCCACCATAAGCTAGAGGCAGCGGTTGGGTTGAAGCGCTGATATTTATATACTATGGCGTCACATTGGCAACGATTGAGGGCTATACGCAGGCTGGGGCGAGGAAGACGCGAACGGACTAGAAGACCTACTATTCGGGTACGAGGAACAAAATCAGGATTGTGGGCGCATAGCAGCATTGTTTGATAATTGTGGCTTCTGTTTGACCAGGTTGTTGCTGGCATGACTAAATACCACCACGGGATCATCACTACTGTCATTTGTCTGTCGAGAAAAGTAGGTTGTCGATGGCAGTTGCGAGTACTTGACCCAGAAGCAGTAGTTAAGTGTATGATGAACAGATAAACCCAATGAGTTACTTTGGTGTTCTCTTCCACCACGATCTCGATCCTCTCCTGTCACTCCCCGCCCCCACGCCTGACGTCTGCTTGGTTTCACTCGGAGCTAAGTAGCTTACTGGATGGGAATTATGTTCTGATTCGACTCTGGCCAAGACTACGGTACGTCCGGGCATGTCTGAAACGTACTCATCCTCCCATGCCCATTCTGTATATTTGGTGTCTGCTGTATTGTCGGCTCGGGAATTGGTTCCTTGCGAGTCTTTGGAATGAGTACAGTTTCATCTTGTCACTACACCTACACAATGGCGAGCTCTCAACATGTCTCTCGTAGAGACATTGTTATCATGACTACCTCGGTTGTCTTCGAATGTCCATCATGGGTACGCAAGTATCAATCCGTCGCAAGATCAGACGGTACCAATCTCCTTCCATCCTAGCCCCGACCGCTCAGCTTCTCTCCGACGGCGATGCGCTCCTCCAACAGTCGATGAGTCCACTCCGGCTTCTCTATCACCGGCGCATGCCCCAACCCTTCCTCGATGATTCCCACACCAGGCTGCAGGTACTCGATGAGCTTCCTCCCATGCGGCGGCGAGATCATCGCGTCCTCGGTGCCGTGAATCACCAGAATCCTCTCGCGGCCGACCTTGTCACCCATTTCCTTCAACTGCTCCGGAGATTTGTGATGCCCACCGGAGGCAACGAGCTGCAGCAAGAACCCCTTCCTCGTATACCCCTGCTTGTCGCCGCGCTTGTGGATCTCCTGCGCCGCGAAGCGCTCGTAGTTGTTCTTGAACATGAGGTACTCGCCCCCGGCGGGAGCTTGACCCTGGGCGTCTGCGCGTCGGGCACGGTGGCGTTGTCGGGCTCGTCGAGAAACTTGGGCGCAAAGATGCCGCCGGCGGTGCGCTGCACCATGCGGTTGAGCGTCTTGGGCAGGATCATGTGGAAGCGGGTGACGAGGTTCTCGGTGAAGGACGTCGTGTTCTCGATGGACGCCGCCGTGGACAGCAGCCCCAGGGACGCGATGCGCTCCGGTATCAGGCACGCCAGCTCCTGGCAGATCATGCCGCCCAGGCTGATGCCGGAGGCGTGCACCTCGCGCGGCGCCGTCCAGCCCACGTGGTCCAGCAGCTCGATGAGGTCGCGCGCCATCTCCGACGTCGAGTAGCGCATCACCGGCTTTCCCGACTTGCCCATGCCCCGGTTGTCCAGGATCAGTACGCTGTACCTGTCGCCGTGGTAGTGGCCAAAGTGCATCGTCTGCCGCTGGAAGGCGCTCTTGAAGATGCCCAGGCCGTTGACGAACTGGCGGGGTTGTGAGTCTCGCGTCCGACCGATCCTACAGAACGATGCCGGAAGAACGGCACCGCTGCTGGACAGAATAGCACGGCGACGGTGTGACTTACAACGACCTTGATGGGGCCGCGACCATGGATCTCCCAGCTCAGGTCAAAAGGGCCTCCTCTCTCCGCCGCGACGGGCAAGAGGCCTTCCTGGTCGGGCTCCAGCTCCCAGCACGCAGTAGGGAAGGCAGGCTGCTGCGCAATCTCGTCGACCGACGGGAATTTATCACTATGTTGCATTGTCAGCCACTGGCTTCTCGGAGCTCGTGGAGAGGGCCCCCTTACAAGATGGACATGTTGAGTCTCGGTTAGCTCTTGGGGCTAAGGGAGCTAGCTACTCTGCACGTCAATTCGGATGGGAGTATAAAGCTACAGAGTAACTAGAATGAGGGAAGACCACTTCAAGGTTAGGCAGTGGAGTCGATTATGAACGAGAGTCTGGTCATTCGGACGAGTATCCAGGAGGGACAGTTGGATGGATGAGTGCAGGTCGCGGTGATCTACACGGGGGAGTTGCAAGACCAAAGTTACCTCGGCGGGGGTGGGTATAAATGTGGCATGAGTCGCATGACGCGCATAGACTAAATGCATACTCGCTTTTTACATTTCCTGGCTATGTGCATATAGTACATGTGAGACTACGAGTTTGCCATTGCTTTTTACGGCATCGTAGTCCTTTCCTCGAGGACAGACTGAAGAGTGTAGAGCATCAATGCCAACTCTGGGTGTAATAAGTGAGATACCCCGGTGAGACAAGCAGGGTGTAGGGTATCTCGATCATGTATCTTGATAGATTCCTCGCTCAACTACGATGGACTACCGTCTCTAGATCATACAGTAAGTAGCCTGGGGCCCAAACCGCAACAGGACACCTGCCATGCCCACAGTCATCTATCGAGTGGGTAGGAAGCGTTGCGAGTCTTCTTCCTGCTGCGCAAACGTCTGGGGAAACGCTGCGATGCCGGCAATGATGCCAGCCGCCATGAACAGCACGGAAATGATGGACCAAATGACACCCCAGCACTGCGAGGAACCTCCGTATCTCTTGGCGAACACACTCGCGTCCGAACTGTTCACCTTGCGAAGGATCAGGTCATCACACTGTCTCAGTTAGCGGAGCTTGCTTCAAGTCTGAAACGTGTTGCACTCACAATGTCCCATACGCTGTAAAGTGATGACATTACGCCGATGAAGAGCTGTTTGCGTCATAAGTTGAGTGTTCGGCGTCGGTTCATGCAGCTAGACGTACCACAAAAAAGCGCAATGGCTGAGCGTGATCAATGAACCAACAGGCCACAAGGAGGCCCACGGCAAAAAGTATAGTGCCACATGTCAACCAGTCCTTTTTCCCCCACCACAAGGTGAGGAGGAAGCAGAGCGCGAGCACGAAGCTGGCAATCTTGCTGGCGACGATGTTGAAGCCGCAAAAGATGAGCAGAGCTCCGATGAGAGAGGATCCCAGGTAGCCTGCCGGCAGCGTGAATGCGCTCTTGCCTCCGACCATGTGGGTGACGCCACCCTCGCGGGGGTCAAGAGAAATGGACTTGACACGACCGCCGGTCAAGACGGCCATGATGGCGTGGCCAAACTCATGGAAGGCGATGACAAGCATCTACGAAGCGGTCAGTGAGGACTCAGTACATCCAAGACGCCGTCTGGCATCCATCCGCATGCACATCCGTACCTTGAACGGCCACAGGCTCCAGCGGACGTAGGGCAGGTTCCACAGCAGGGCAATGACAACGACATAGGCGGCTATTACGCCCAGCGTGACCTTTTGTGCATCGCTGTTGACGGCGAGGTCCCGGCGCGACAGGACATCTCGGGTTGCGAGTCTGGCCACCTCCGGACTGGCTGCGACGACAGCAGCTCTCGCGGTCCGCAGAAGCGGCTGGGCAAACGCTGCGGACTTTGCGATCAGAGGTGCCATGGATGATGGACGGCGACGGGGATCAGACTGATTGGTACTCCGTACACGGTACACAGTGACAGTACACTGGTAGCTAAGCGAGTGTCGAACCGGACGTGTCACTTGGGTTTGCTTGCAGATTTCGTAGGAATGACGGTGGTGATGGAAAGATCAGTGATCACATTTCACCCACATGAGACTCTTCAAATCATGCTTTGGTACAAGGTAAACATGGCGTGGCCACCCCCCCGGCAATGCGGCTGGTTTGGGCTGACGCGGACGGCGCCTTCCCTGCTTTCGAGGCTGGCGTGTGCTGTGACTGAAACGCATGGACCCTGCCTATCCCGATTCAGGTTGGCTAGGTGGCTAGTTGGCTGATCGACCAAGACAACGAATCACTGCGCCTCGCTGTGCTAGACTGCGTACTGACTGCTAGTGTGGCGGCAATCCGGCAGTCGCGCGACCGGGGCTATAATTGGACACGCGCAGACCCCCGTACTAAGGAACCAAATCTCAGGTACTCCGTAGTTGTGAGATTGAATGACGAATGAAAGACAACACTAGACAATGGCGCCAATTATCCGTATAATATATCAAGATGCAGGATACTTCCACATACGATCATAGCTTGCCGAGAACTCAGAATCCGTTTCAAAGTACGGATAGGCTATGGGATGTGCGCATTAACCACTAGAAGTTACTTTTGTCAAATATCATGCGTTTACAGTTCCTCATGTAATTATATTCAGAGGCACTATTTATTCTCTTGGATCTCTCTCGTATTTGGTACGTGTTGACTACTGACTAGTGACTTGGTGGATATCGAAAAATAAATATACGCATATTAACAACTAAAAGTTGCCTCTCTGCCAGAATATACCCGAACGCAAGTAATTCGGACTAAAGCGCGGAACGGTCGAACGTCTATGTGGATTAGTAGCATACAATCAATACAAGAGAGATTAGGATGATGGAATATACATACAAATGTGATGACATAAGAACTACTCCGTAGATATACTGAAACAGAACTACTACGTACGGTACGTAGTAGCCTGCGGTCTTGGGGTCGACCAAGACCTGGATGTTAATAGATGCTTTCAATGTGTGAAGAATGGGATAGGAGGGGATTTCTGATAGTCTCTACTTCATAACTACGACTCATCCTACTTCGCAGCAGGGCGGAAATGACTGATCACGAGATATTGATAATGGGAGGGCAAAAATATAATTGTAAAGTGCGATGGCTAACTGAGAGGCTTCTGTCGTTGAGGATCAGATTGTCTACTTATATAAATGTGACAGTGCGAATTGTTGAACTAAGCATATCCTTGTCACGTTTTAGCTGCCCCTGTTACAATACGTGATATTGGATATTTGCCCACTCTAGTAGCCGACACAATCGAACGAGGCACAGCTTACACAACCCACACCAAAAACACATACATTGACGCTTTTATTGAGCGTTATAGTCCTATACTGAACAATTTCATGCGTGTCGTGGTACGGTAAATTTACCGCAACAAACAGTTGTGGGAAGTATAAAAAGGGAACCCCATGTAAAAAAAAACCCACAGCCCTCGTTTGCACCCAGCTGGGATCAGCTACAGAATGAAAGAACTTGGCAACCCACAGCCCGATACGTAATCACCAATCTCTACCGCCGTTTCTCCAATAAAGGGTGAGCCCCTATACACGGCTTCTGTATGTTGGATCTGCCCCTCAGCGCAGAAAACTCTTACAGACAATTATCGTCACCCAGACCAATAAAGTGAGTGTTAAAGTCCATAGCGCCGTTGACTTGTCCAAATACATTTTGGCACTCGCTGGCGATGGCATTGATGTCACCGGGGATATCCCCATAGGACACTCGGAAGGGATAGTTCGTCTAGAAAAAGTGTCAGGTTAGCAAAAATCACCACTGGAACCCCCAGCGAGACGTTCGACTGTTCTTGTATTTGTCATCATGGAAGGAGCAGAAACGGTGGTAGCATTCATCAGTTACCTTGTTGCACAGGTACATGCCGCAACCGTGCGAGCAGCTCACGCGCGCACATGCCGGTGCGTTGGAGACGCCACACCATGCCGAGCCGAGTGCGTTGAGGTAGTCGATGCCTTCCCAGCAGAAGTGCCACTGGCCGATTCTGGCACCCCAGCCACAGTTGATCTGATTCACGGTGACGTGTGGTTAGCCCTTTTTCCAACGACCATCGGACAGAGATGATTGAACTGTTAATAGGAGAGAAAGGGGTGGAAGGGAACGGAGAGACCAAACTCAGAAACGCGAAAGGGAAGAAGAAGGGCTTCTGAAGAATGGCTGTGGGTGGTTTACCGAGGATTGGCGTGTTTCCAGAGATCGGGTATCCAAGGGGCTTATCTCCGTCTCGTTGGTAAAGAGACGGGGTTTCAGTTGCCTCACCTCCTTGTAGATGGACTCGGCGGTGCCAGTGAACGTCAGCCCCTCGAAGCGGGGATCGGTCACTTCCAGGTCCACGATGGGCAGATTCTCCAGATGGACTTCATCTGCACGGCGGAGATACCAACCCGACGAGCCTTTAGGAACCGCGACTGCTGCAATTTGTCCTCAGTTAGTACAATACGACAGGCCGTGAAGCAGTGTCGGGCAAGATCAGACCCACTGCACTTGCGAACAGGACCACGGCGGGAATATAGACCTTCATAGTGAATTTAAGAGCAAGTAAAATAGTTATATGCAGGATAAATAGGTAGGAAGAAGCTGTGTGTCGCTGATGGGGAGAAGTGAGTTTTTCTGTCGCTATAAAGCAAGAACCTGCCGCCTTCTTATACCCTTCCCCCATCCCAAGCGATGCGTAGAGCCAAAGCATAAAGAAACCGGATAGACTGCCCCAGATGCCCTTATCCTGTGGTTCTCAGAGTCTATGTGACATGAGCTGAAGTCAGAATCCCTTGCTCGGAGATCGGTGGCCACAAGAGAAATATGGTTGTCTCTATATCCCTTGTGAATCACCTTGGCACAATATTCCTTCTAATCTAAACCGAGTGGTCATTGGATGGAGATAACTTGACTTAATTATCTTTTGCGATACTTCTAGGGAGAAGCTGGAATTCCAAGTCACCTGGCATGGCACGCCTCAATCACCAACCAGTTGCGATTACTTACCAAGGCCCTTGGTTCCGTGTAGTAGACGCAACCGCCGTTTATGCCTACACAGGCTGGAAAGGCCACTTACCAAGTCTCTTGGCCTCATGTAGGAAACGAAGCTGTCATATACTATTTCATGTACGTCGTAGATAGGGCAAAGCAGAACATCCTTCATGATAAGAAGTAATGTTTTGAAGTAACCTTCTATGTGGGAGAGTTTTTCAACCCAAGCCTTGCGTAGTTAATGCTCGTTGAAAAAAGATCGGATCGGGTGGCGAGATTGTGTCGGAATACATCATTTCCGTAGTAGTTACAGCAAAACTGCGTATCAACCTCTAGAAGTAACTTAGATGTCGACGTTTAACCGATAGATATATTTCTGTACCTAAACGAAGACTCGAGTTATCTGGAGTACCGGTCCGAAGTAGGATAGAACATCAACAATTAATACGTTCAAGCTAAGCATATACCAGCAGTTTCTCACAGGTCTTGGCTTACGCATAGTTGATATCATCTAAGCCCTCCTTACTTACAGCCTGACACCGGTTTCATGATCAAGCAACGCTGTATCCGTAAAGCAAGAATCTTTTGAGCCACCCGTATCGGGTTAGAGCGATATACGGTACCAGGATGTCGACCAGGCAGCACCACTGACGTATCTTTCGTGGAATACCAATTCGGAAGGTGCAGAATTACACGGGTCGTATTTGAAAACTAACCCCCTCGTCACTTGAAAGCTCATCCCTCGTTTTCCTTTTGCTATTTTCCCAGCTGTCCCCCCTCTTGTCTTCCCAATTTCTGAACGTGCAACATTATCGACTTGATTCTTGAGCATGTACAGACGACATCAACCAGTTCAACATGGCCACCGAAACCAGTGAGAAGCCGGCTCGGCCCAAGTTCGAATGGGATTTCGATGTGCCGGACACACCATTCTGGAAGGGCCTAGAGTTTACCGTGGCTCGTAACTTCCTTACTTGCTATAGCTCGGAGGAAGTCGAACAAAAGCATTTCGACGCTACACTCTCCGTACCAGACCGTATGCGGTTCCTGCTTTCGCAGCTCGCTTCTGACCTGTCAGCTCGCGAGGCTGCCGCTATGCCGCAGGAATTGCATGTCGCTGACCCGCCCGCATGGCGCCAATTCCTGTTGGGTATGCTGACAATGCAGAAGTTCCTGGGCTTGTCGGCGGAGGAGGCCCAAACGATCCGCAAAATGCTAGCGACAACCGAGGGCGATGCGCGGGTCCCGTGGCTGAATATGCTGTCCGATCTCGACTTGCGTAATGGCGACTATATCGAAGCCGAGGCTTTGTCCCGGGAGGTGCTGCCCTGGATGCAAAACCACGTGAAGCTTGGCAAGCATTCGCCACAGGCTTTTGGGACCACCCGAATCATGATCCAGAGCAAATGGAAACAGGGCGGAAGTAAGGAGGACGAGGCGCGCCAGCTGTTACAAGATACCTTTACGTTAATCGACGGTATGGGAGAAAGCAAGTTTGTCAAGTATCAGGATGAGGAGCGAGAGATGTTGCAAGATCTCCAGACTAGGCTCGAAGCTGGCAAATCGTTGTAGATGCCATGCCGTTCACAGTGTTGAGGCCTAGATTGAGTACAATTAAGTCTAAAACTTGCAGTCTTCTAATAGGCCGATTCATTATAACTGTTACAGGTGATGCACACGGACAATATAAGTGCGACATATATAGTTCTGATTATTGATGCGTACAGATGGCTGCCTCATTCATGGCTGATTATATAAGGGTTGGTGTCAGGACCCTGTCCTTACTCTGCTGTTGTCTTCGCGCAGGGCTGTAGCAAGAGGTGTAAATTTCTTTGGCTTCTATTCGTGCGTTAAAGCTCGCGGCCTTCGCACTCAAGTAGAGATCCAGAAGCGGTACATCCGACTCGGTTTCGAGGTAGCGTTAAGAGATCGCCTTATATGCCACTAGTACGGTTTGCAGGTATATATAACGCTATTATTTACGCTTAATAAAACTTTCTGTTGTGATTCCAGGACCACCAGCTGGCTCGCCTTCCATCTGGATTAGCTAGCAAGCCAGAGTAGCTGTAAATACTTCGTCGCAACTGTTGGGGCGCACCTAAGTGTATTGAAGTAATCCCTTGAGGTCCAAGGTCAGTAGTAAAACGAGCGGCAGAGTGCTACCACTATATATACAACGAGCGTCGTGGGCACACACCCTCCCATGACCTGAATCAGGGGCTAGGTACTCCTTTATTGCAACATACTTTGATCAAGCTTCACCTTTATTGCATCTACAGCCTTTGGTTTATGAACCGTGTTAGGGTATCCCAAGCACGACACTTATGAGACACTCCCTACCGCCTGAGTCGACTCTGTCCGGCCTCGGTAGTCATCCCGTGATTTTAGTCCTCCCAAAGCCAAGCTTTCCCATCATCTTGGAAAGTAACGTATTCCCCTGCTGAGCCTCAAGCCCCCGAATATGCCATAGGAGCACGAATACAAGAGAGACTGTGATGACGTCTTCTTTCGAGCCTTGAGTGTAAGGGAGTAGTAGAACACCCTCACTATTATCAACCGGGTGATCAATATGGGGTCCAGCATGGTGATATATAGCTGCCACCTCTGAGCCCACTTCCACGCCCCAAGCATCGGGCTTCTTCCTCAAGAGGTAGTAGCACAATGAACCTGGATCATCAGACCGTATTTCCCACTGCGCTTTTGCGTTGTCTGCCGACTCTACGATCAAGAGTGGGTACTGCCGATTCTTCGCCTCCACCGCCTCCGTTGCCTTGACGGTATCGCCCGAGTGGCCTGAAGCAACCCGAACGTGGCTCTCACCCTCAGAATCCCTGAGAACAGAAGTACCGAGCTTCTCAGTAGGCAGCGTGCTAATCACAAGTTAGCAAAACGTTACGGAACTGGGCACTGAATAAGTAAAAGTGCTCTCACATTGTAGCTACTGCACGCCCCTTCAGAGTCAACCTTCTCTCCTCGACGTTGACACAACCCGTCTCCTTTTCTATGTCGACGAATAGACGAGCTTGTGCGTTGGTACCGTCTCCCTTAGGCCTGTCCATGAACATGAGACTGATCTTGTACATGTTGGATCCGAAGGGCGCCTCCTTAACCGCCCTTGTATAGGCATCGGTCATCTCATAGATGGGAAGATGCGTTACGGTGCTGTTATGCTTGGGTATAAAGAGGACACGGGTCAGATGTGCCGGTGAGGGACCGAATATGCGGCCCAGCAGGTTGTCAACCACAGATACCGGGAGAGGATTGTACGGGAGACTGTTACCGAGGCTTTCAAAGGTGGCCGTCTTCTTCCGACAATAAGGATCTGATGGTATACACATTGTGAAAGTATCAATCTGGTCCTGGTAGATGGGGTGACTCGGAGGATGTGCAGCGTCGGATATATGAAGTGTAATCAAGGTCACCTCGGTGCCTTCAGAGGTCTGCGATGAATCGAACTTGGCCCCTCAGGTAAGGACTTTGAAGGGTCGTCGACGATGACGACTTATTTGTAGCTTCGTGAGTTACCCCTAGGGTTTGGCTACGTCTGTGTCCTTTACTCACCCTCGTGCTGGTCGCACGCTTCGGTAGTACAGTAAAGGTTATACGGAAAGTAGTACACATATCAGCCGGTCGCTCGTTTGATCGCGTAAACAAACTCGTCATTTTGGTCACGAGGTATTGAATCCCGACACAGACCGCCCCTGGATGGCTACTCAAACCGAGATATAGCCTGTAATATTCCTCCACCTCGTTCCTCGCTGCAACTAGCAAAGCTTACGGTGCCAGGGCACCGTACCCGCTAGTTGTTTTATAGATAGCGCTGAAAATCACTAAAGTGATTTTGGAGTAGTTATCTACGTGGTAGTTATCTGCGTGACAATCGTGTACGTAGTAGTCGTAGTAGTGTATATCTAATTCGGATTTTTATAGAGTAGAGTGGTTAGTTAACTAGGGGGGACCCCTAAGACCCCTATACCGCCTCGCCGGCGGCTGCTGCCTCCTAGGGGCTAGCTGTTCCAGTTAGTAGCCAGGTACTGTGTACTACTTACTAAGTAGTATGTACTGTGTTACGTATTCCATACGAAGTACTCCGTATTCCACGGTCGAAATTGGGACGGTGGATGGGCCCGGAACCCGAGGCCGGCTGACGGGAGGTGGGGGTACCCATAGTGGGGCCATGTACACTGTACAGTTCTTTCAGCTCTTTTGGCATGGTCGTCCGGAAGCCGACCAAGGAGGAACATAATCTGGATTCCTTCGCCCAACCAATGCATTGGTTACAGTGTCATCCGTACACCCCTCCAACGTGCATGCATCATGCATGACAGAGGCATCAGTACGCCAGCAACAAGATCGTATGACTGGACAAACCAACTTGTCCCTGCGAGGCTGCGCCGCCGACAGTGGACACTGCTGCCTCGGGCTTCCTACGTATGCCATGGATGATGGGGCCTAGGCGGCAGGCCCTGAGTCCCCCCTGAGTCCTGACGAGCCGGGGGATAAATCATGTTGTCTTATATGTGCACTGCAGAGTTGGGCGGAACAGCAAACATCTGTCTCACCCACCAACAGCAGATACTTGCCACCACATTCGCACATATAGCTGCTGCGCGCTCGTTCGTACAATGGTATTGTCATCATCCAAGCCCTTGGCCAAATTGATCGTGTACCGCGGCTTCGACTGGCCGGGTCGCTACACCTGGTCCCCTTTTGTCAACAAGCTCGAGACGCGCTTGCGACTGGCCGGCGTGTCGTATACCGCTGCGCCAGGCTCCGTGAGGCAGGCGCCGCGAGGCAAGATCCCGTACGTCGACCTGGGCAACGGCGACTCTATGGGCGACAGCACCTTGATCACCCGCCGGCTGGTCGACGACGGCGTGCTGCCCGATCTGAACGCCTCTTTGTCGCCCGCGCAGAGGGCCCAAGACTTGGCCCTACGGGCGCTGATGGAGGACAAAGTCTACTTTTACGCCGTCAGTACACTGCCGTGACGGACCAGTCGAAGAAACTATAAATTGATGCTTGCCCCCGTAGGTGCGCGAGCGTTGGCAAGACAATTACGTGACTATGCGCTCGACTGTCATGGCTGCTATCCCGTATCCCATCCAGGTCCTTATTGGCCTCTTGGCCTACAACAAGGTTACCGGCACCCTCAACGGCCAGGGCGCCGGCCTTCTGACGCAGGACGAAGCAGTCGCCTTCACTCGGGAGGCCTGGGAAGCTGTCAATGCCCTGCTCAGCGAGGCTCGCCTGCAGGCACCATCGACGGACCGCAGCGTGCCGTTCTGGGTGCTCGGCGGCGAAAAGCCAACCGAGGCCGACGCTACTCTGATGGGCTTCATAGTGAGCACATTGGTCTGCACTGCGTACGAGTTTTTTCTTCTTTCTTTTCACTCGGTCAATGACCCCCCTCCGCTGACCACTTTCCAGAGCACCCGAGGCCGGCCGGCTTGTCCGGAGCTTTCCTGTCCTGGTGGACTATTGCCAGCGCATCCATGATAAGTACTTTAGCGACTACGAGAAATGGGCCGAGTGAGGGCCCCGGGCAGGGGTTTGGAGGCCCTTGGTGGCGAGAAGGAGCTCGTGCTTACCCTTATGGTACCGGTGCATCTATATCAAAAGTGTCCAATCGAACGAGCCTCGGCCTCGAGGTGGCGAAATCAATGCACTCTGTGGTCACAACGGTCCTTTTTTGCGCCGTTCGCCTTTTGACAGGAACTGAGAAGATGAAAACGCACTCTTTACCTGTGTCTTGCAACATTACCTAGTCTCGTCAGACGTGTCAGTTTGAATGTCCAGTCTGGCCGACCGCTTCCCCTTGAGGCTTGGCGGACTTACCGCGACGTCTCTCGGGCTGCCTGTGTACTCGGCACTTGATTAACACGTTGGCTTTGTTGACATGGTGCTGGTAGACCTTCACCTGAGGGTGTTGCGCCATCGTGGCCGTCTGCAAGCCACGCAGTGTCGGCTCTCACTATATATGGCACGGCAAACTCTCCATCGGACCGCATGTACGAGAATGAAGAAAACCGAACGGGAGACAAATTGAGATGGATCAATACCCAAGCACAAGGCACAGTCAAAGGCTCATTCAAAGGGGGCAAAATGGTAGTATTTACAGAACAAACACGGCGTCCTTGGAGCTCCCCTCGGCAGCCGCGGCGCACACGTCGACGACGTCCAGCCAGTCGCCGCTGCGCGGCACACTCATCAGCTTCGAGAACCAGTCCAGCCCCGAAGGCCGTTCGCGCACCCAGTCGAAGAAGGGCCGCTCGGTGCCGAAGGCGTGGTTCCAGGCCAGATGGCCACCCCCCCCGCCGAGCTCTGGTACTAGACTTTCTGTAGGAATGCCGGAGGAGCCTGGTATACGGGACCTGAGATCTCAAAAGCTAGTGTCGAGGCACAATCCGTGTCAGTCGTGTGATCTTCGTCTTGAAAGCCTTCCTTCCCCGCCCGAGGTCCGACGGTGGTGTAGAGGAAAAGGGGACTGGGGGAAGGTGGGAAGTTGGAAACGCTTACGTGTACTGCAGGCCGCCCTCCACACGCGGATCCGCGAAGGCGCGCGTGACGTTGTTGGCGGTGAACTGGCCCTCCCCGACCTCGGCAATGAAGCGGACGGCGGCAAGATAACGCAGGATGCGCGCCATGAGGGCGGTGTCGGCACCGACGGGCACGGCCAGCAGCATCTTGATGCTCAACGGGGCTGGACTCTCGGCAAGACGCCGAAAGATGTTGAGGTAGATGGCCGTCTGCACCATGGAGATCTCGAGTGTCTGCAAAGCGGTCAACGGTGGATTATTATATAAAGGGGGGGGGCGGCTCCAACTCCAAGAGAGTACGGTGGGGACTTACGGAGCCAAAAAGCCGTAGCATGGTGTCGTTGGGGGTCTGGAAAGACTCGTGATACAAGCCCTTGGTGTCGAGACCTAGCTCGCGTTTGGCTGCGGTAGAGACGTTCTGGTTGCTCACTACACCCACCGAAGTCGTGTCATTGTGGAGTGGGATGAACCACACCCAGCTACTGGCGTCTGAAGATATGTCAGAAATGGACGGAAGCTAGCTGTACGAAAAGGTTCGACACCTACCTCCGAGGCACTCAAAGTAAGGCGTACCCTTGATCGGAGTCCCCGCGGCGTAGGGGGCAGCGTTCTACCAGTAGCCCCAGGAAGCCACGTTCTTGAGTTGTCTTCCCTCGTTCATTTTGCGGTTCTTGAGGTACTTGGTGCTCATCATTCCTGCCCCTGCCACTGGCATCGATAAGGTAGTCGAACTCTATCACGCCAGAGGTGCCATCCGGACCGCCTGCTGCAACAAAGTCGGAGTCTGTGGGCACCGTCAGTAGGACGCCAACGTCTACGGCCGGCTGCGTGTAAAAGGATATACTCACAAGCACCCGGATACGCCTGGCTCAGCTTGAAAGTGGCGCCTTTTTTAACTTGGAAGCCGTGGGCATCAAATTCCTTTTCAAGGTCGACAAACTTGAGAAAATGAAGGATGGACGGCAGCAGGTTTTCTCCAATATGATACCTATGCCAGGTTAGCGGCGATTTACCCCTTTCTTATATATACTGAAGGCAAAGTCTACCGAGGGAACTTGTCGGCCTCAAGGACGACAACATCAATGCCCACGCGGGCGAGGAGCGAGGCGCTGTATGAACCTGCCGGCCCGCCGCCGATGACGAGGACAGAGCATTTTTGCGGTACAGACATGATGGTAAGTGTGACGAGGATGTGAATGGATGGCGTGGAGGGATGTAATATGATTGGGAACAGGTAAGCAAGACGAACCAACTACTACAAATACTTATATACTAGGACTTGTGTATTTTCGAGACGGTCTTGAGTGATAGTATCATTCCCTATAGGATACCCTTTCCAGAACCCGTTCACTCGTAGGAATGTAGCATCATGCCATTGTTGCCTTTAGTCGGCGTTCTGACACGGCTCCCGGCCCTGAAGCCTCGTCGGAATCGCACTCCAGGGATCTGCCTTTTCCACCCCCGGTCCCCGGAATCCCAGCTGATAAAGGATCCTGTGCCACCCCGAGAACGCCTGGTCCAGCCGTATCATGTATGTGTGTGGCTCAGTCCAGTGTGCAGTGTCCACAAGCCGGACTGTGGGTCCACACCCCGGACTCTGGATCCACACCCCGGAATCCGGCCTCGTAGTACGGAGTACGCATGTCAGCACCACGAATCGTGCAAAGGGCCGAGAATGGCGAAAGGAGCGAAAGAGGCGAAAAGAGCGAAAAGACCAAGGACAGCGCATTCATCTCCTTATATCGCCAGAAATAGCTGCCTGCCGTTGGGCTCCCTACTAGCCTTTTGGCATTCCTACCCTCATCACATCAACCTTTCCTTGGCCCTTACCCACCCTTGCCTTGGTTCCGTTCCGTTCCTCTTGGCCCCCAACTGCTTGGCATCATGACCAGCAAAGACTCGTTCGCGCTGCCAAGCGAAAGCCCCAGGCCGCATCATGGAAGCGATGATGGTTCGCGAAAGAACGAACGCGAGGAGGTTCCTTTGGCAGAACCCGGCGACGTAGGGAGTAAATTTCCAGATGGGGGCGCTCGCGCCTGGTGGACTGTGGCGGGCTCTTCAGCCTGCCTGTTCGCTTCGTTCGGCTGGGTCAACTGCGTTGGCATATCCCAGGACTACTACCAGGCCAACCAGTTTGCTGCTGGATGTCGCGGTCGTGTGTTCATACTGGATGAGTTTAGCAGCGGCGTCGACAGAGAGACGGAGGAGCAGATGCAGGAGATTGTTCGGCGCGAGTTTGAGGGCTGTACCATATTGATGGTGAGTCACCGACTCGAGATGGTCATGGGGTTTGACAAGGTGTTGGTGATGGAAGAGGGGAGGGTTGTGGAAGAGGGTGTCCCTAGGGAGCTGGTGGAGCAGGAGGACAGCCGCTTCAGACATCTGTGGACGCTGGATAGGGCGGAGTAGAAGTATACCATTTTCATAGGACTAATACCGTCATACCCAAGTCTACTATGTAGCCCGGCCGCGCCTGGCTTCTCTAAGCCTGACACATAGTATGTAGTCGTCAGGGAGGTGATTTACACCAGCACCATAACCAGACCATACCTGATGTAACGTATACCTCCTAGTATCTCAACCACACGTGATATCAAGACAACAGCAAATTCAAGCCCTCGAGGACCAAGTAATGTGTGTAGGTAGATACTTGTACCTCAAGGTGAGAAAGCACATGGTTTAACCTATGGGTTGAGAATGAGATCACCACTCTCGGCGGAGGCAAAGGGGGCCTTGAGGACAGCCATCCTGCGCAGTGAGTGAGGGGGCTTACGGGTCCCTCGAACGCCACAGACTATATATAGTTCCTTGTCTTACTATAGTACTCGTGATCCAGGTTATCGCGAGTTCGCAACCGGAGTCGGGAAGATTGTGGAACAGAGCCATACTGGGGCTCGTCACTTCACGATTAGGAAGGACAGTTGACCGATATCGAGGTCGACTGCGCGGTAGACCCGGACGCTCTGTTCTGGAAGGTCACGAGGAGCTGTTTGGAGTCGGCCGACGACGTGAATCTGTTGGCCATCACAGGAGGCCGCAATCCCGAGCACTTGAGACCCTGCAGGGGCGAGGAAGGGGAGGAGGTAGAACTGCCCACGTGGTGCTGGAGGCCCGACTTCGACAACACGGATCCGATGCGGCGCAATCAGCTATCGTGGCGGACACATTTCGCAGCGGCGCCCGACCGGAAAACGGATATGCAGTTCTCTTGACGACGGGAGATTGTTGAGGCTGTGTGAGCACGCATTCGACACGGTCGAGGAGGTGAGTCCGGTGTTGGAAGAGTGGCGGGACGGCCCTGGGCTTTCCCTGTCCAAGTGGTGGAACCAAACTATTCGGTGCTTCCTTGAAATCAGGCGAGTCGCTGGGGTGGACGAAAGAGGGCACGTATCCCGGGACCGAGCTTTGCAGGAGGGAGGCGTTCCATCGCTGCATTCTCTCGACAGGACAGATCGCACAATCACGTCAGAGCCGGACTACGACGACGTTCTGGCCCAGTCGAAAACGTTTGAGAAGGTTGTCGCGGACAACTTTGGCAAGTCTTGGAGATAGTGGCTGGCAATCAGTGCCTACGTGGGCCACCCTGGTGAAGCTCCCCGTCAGACTCATGGTGGGAGATACGGAGACGAGTGCAGGGTGTATGTTCTTGGTAGTTGGTCCGACCTGGGAAACAGACAGACACATGATGAGGACCGCGAGCGGATTCATAGGCATAGCGCCGAGACACGCTCAGATGGCGGATGTGGTTGTTGTAGTCAAGGGGGCTCGCGTACCCATGGTGCTGCGGCCCGCCGGTGGGCGATGGAAGCTTGTGGGCGAGAGCTATGTCGAGGGCATCATGCATGGCGAAGTTTGGTATGAAGCAAAGTGTGAAGGGCTCTGGGTAGAATGAGTGATTGTTGAGGTCGCATTTTAGATTGGTACCACCGTAGACGACGGATGATCCGATATGCAACGTCGTATGCGGGCGATGCGGGCGTCCTTTGGGATCCCTTTACGAGACCGAAGGATTCAGGCGAGGGGCAGCCGACGACTGGCTGAAGGGCCAACACCTCGAAGGGATGGGGACCCGGAACGAAACTGAGTGCAGAACGAAGTTTGATTGGTCCGTATATCATGATGACGGTGCCAACGTATGTCTGACATTGTGGCCGTGGCCTGGCTGAACATGGCCAATGACCATACATACGCAATGCCCACTGATACGAGCATCCATCTTCTGGGACATTGTGGTGGGTGATGCGACATTGTGGTCCGTATGCGCCCCCCAGTCCAGCTATACGACTTATTGAGGTGACATCGCGTACTTCCAACAACCTATAATAGCACGCTGCACAGAGACACAGACAGGGCAGTGCGATGGCCACCGTGTTCCGGTCGAAAGCAGTAGCCTGATCACCGAATGGTTGCAGATCAGCCCGGCGCATTACTCCGATTTCCGTATATAATCCGTCGCCGTCGCTACCAACTCGTCAACATTACTTACAGCCAAGCTTGACTATATCACAAACACCACAGCGACCTGCGTCCACTCACACTCTATTTCTCCCCAAGCAAAGTCACCATGAAGCCTACATCGACCTTCGCTGGCGCCCTCGCCCTGGCATTGGCAACAGCTCAACCAGTCGAGAGGGCTGCGGCAGGCAACCTACCCTTCCAGGTCTCCGGGTTCTCCGCGGGAGCAACTCCTCACTCGAGTTACGGCTAGTAAGTCCCTGGCGACCTTGTCTACCTCGAAACCCTCATGACTTACAATGCTCTCTCCCATAGTGCGCGGCTGGAATTCGGGCTTGCAGGCGATGGAGCAACGGCCTTGTCCGAGTGCACCGCCTCTCCTCCCACGTACCAGGCGTTTCCCGCGCTTGTCCAGACGGCCTGCAGCAAGCCTGGCACGTACTTCAACCTGACCAAGACGGAAGACGGCGGTGCCGTGTTAGGTCTTCAGCACCTGGCTGCGTCCGGCGAGAACGTTTACGGCGTGCACGCGATCAAGGCGGGTGACATAATCTGGACCAACCTCCAGTCGCCGACGGGCAATGTGCAGACGTATGTTGGACCGAATAACTTTCCCGTGTAACTTAACTTGGAGTGGTCGTAACGGGTAGAAATGGTTGATGTGTAAGATGATGGGAAGGAAGGGAAAAGGTACCGGGTAACGCAACGTACGCATCGATCATGTTGAGATTGTGGAGAGGAACGCCGTGCCATGGCTGATGATGTCATGCTTGGGAATGTGCGTGAACGGGTACGTACCGAGTACGGAGTACGGAGCGTGCCACAGTACGGATACGGATACTGGAGCTCAAGCTAACCTGGTGCCGGATATTGCCGTCAGCTACCGCCCTCCTGGCGCATTCATCGTACGGGAGTACGGATACGGATACGCACTAAGTTATGTAGTTATTAGCAACGTTCGACTCCAAGGTTCACGTTAATTAGTGAGCACCTCTGCATGCATGGCAGCTCCGATGTCACCGCACTTCCACATTTTGATCTCTCGTGTGACACCAATTTTCTTCGCAGATGCACGTCTTGAGTCACAGACATCAACGTCGTCCCCATTCAAGCTGCACGCTGTCGCTATGAGCGGTGACGCGTGCTTGAACAGGCCATGTCGACGTCTAGTGCAGCTGCGACGCTGACACGCCAGAGAGTCGCCGTCGCCTTCGTCTCGGCCTGCACGGCAGCATGGATCGGCTACTACTGCTTCCTGCAGTACCGCGACGCCCAGATCCAACACGACCCGGCGCCCAACTCGGACCCGAGCCAAGGCCTCCACAGGAGCAATGCCCTGCGTAGGAACAGGCACAGCTCCCTGCGACAGGACGACTCGTCCGAATCCGACGCCGCCCACGGAGACGAGAATGCCCGTCTCGTGGGCGAGCCGGAACAGGACTCTCGCCCGGATCCCATCACAGACGGCCCGCCCGCGAACAACAACAACAACTACAACGACGACGAGTGGTACAACGACAGCGGCCAGGCCCCGCGACGCACCGGCGAGAACATCGTGACGCTCCTCTTCCGCGTGTCCGAGGACAACGCTCGACGCAACGCCTACGTCCACCGCGGCTGCCAGTGTAACGGATGCGGCATGGTGCCCATCAGGGGCGTCCGCTACCGCTGTGCCAACTGCGCCGATTTCGACCTGTGCGAGACGTGCGAGTCGCAAGGCCTCCACAACAAGACACACGTCTTCTACAAGGTGAGGGTGCCCGCGCCGCCATTTGGCCCGCGCCAGGTCCAACCCGCCTGGTACCCCGGAGATCCGGACAGCTGCATACGCAACTTGCCCAAGGAGCTGCTCAACAAGTGGCAGCGCGAGACGGGCTTCGAGCGCGTCGAGCTGGATGCCTTCTGGGAGCAGTGGACCTTCATCGCCAACACCGAGTGGCGCGACGACCCCAACGGACTCTGTGTCGCGATGGACCGCAAGACCTTTGAGCGCTGTCTGGTGCCCTCGGGTGGCTACAAGCACGCTGCCCCCAACCTGATCCACGACCGCATGTTCTCCTTCTATGACACCAACAACGACGACCTGATCGGCTTTGAGGAATTCCTGCACGGCGTGTCGTACCGCAAGAGGAAGGACAAGCTCCGACGGACCTTTGAGGGCTACGACATTGACGGCGATGGCTTTGTGAGCAGAAGGGATTTCCTGCGCATGTTCCGCGCCTACTACGTGCTGTACAAGCAGATGCATCGCGACATTCTTGAGGGACTGGATGATCACATGATGACCACCATCGAGGCCCAGCAGCTGGTCAACAGTCGCGCTCCACTGAGTAGTCTGTTTGGTCGTGAAGGACGCGTGCCGTCGGCCGATCATTCCAGGCCCATGGAAGGCAAGGTCTTCCGCTCCAACGGAGACGTTGACGTGCACGATGGCAAGGTGGGTGTTGTCAACGAGGACAAGCCGGACATATCCAGCCGAGAGGACGTCTTGCGCGGATTATTTGCCAGAAGCAGCAACCAAAGCTTTTTCACCGAGTCCTTCAGCTCGTCCTCGAGGCAGCCACTGTCCCCCAATGAAGTCGATTCGCGGTACTGGGCTGGCGTCATCAGCCCGCCGCAGAACATGGTGGATCTGTCGTCCCTGGTCAACGGCGACTATGCACAGCTCGACGACATCATAGCATCCATTCGGAATGACCCGGTTGTCAGACCATCCGGCCAGGAGGACGGCGAGAGCTCTTCGTCGAACAATGAGCAGCGTACGCCCGAGAACGACGTCGACAACGAAGCTGCAGCATACGGACTGGATTTAGCCGAAGCCGGAGTAGCACCTGGCGTTTCATCCACAGTTGCCGATTCCAGAACATTTACCAGCGTACTCCCGAATGAGAACCGGCAGCGAGCTCAGGACCAGCCCACCTCGGTCAACACCGTGCGGCTTGGCCTGGACAAGCGAAAGAGGGTTCAGGCGAAAAGGCAGCTTTTGGAGAGATGGAAGAGGCGCCAATTCTACCTCGATGAAGAAGAAGGTGGTCTTCCTCCACAGGGCTGGGACCAAAGCGCAGACATTCTGCGCAGCTTGAATGACGTGGTTGACTCTCCAAAGACGCCACAGCAAATACTGTCACCACGTTCGCGGTCGTCGTCCAAAGTCCGCTTTGCCGAGGACACGGATGACTTCGATGTCCGATCCAATCCATCTACTTCGTCAAGAAGCATCCCCGAGCGCTGGGGAGGCATGGAGATCCCGGATGCCGAGCGTGATGCTGGCAAGGAAATCCTGTACCAAGTCACTCAGCAGGCCTTCAACGAGCTGCTCGACGACATCTTCAAGAAGAAGGAGGACTTGGCAATCCGATGTGCAGAGACCAAGGATGATCGCAACAAGTATCGCCACCTCTTCGAACATATCGAGGTTGACAAGGTGTCGACTACTCCACCGAACGAAGAGGACACGATCCCCGGTCCTCGACCGCTTCAACAACAGAGCCTCGAGGAACTGCTAGAAGTTAGTGGTTACACAGCCGACCTGACTTCCGAAGTGAACAGACAGGTGGACGGATTCCCGGAATCGATCCACGGCCGAGCCGATTCCCCTGCCCGCGATGCCCAAGGAGATCTACCCAACGACGCATCGCCAGAGTCGGCGGTGGCCTCGAATGTCTCGGAAAAGGAGGCTTTTGACCCCACCATGCCCCAATTCCGACCCAACGTCGCGGCTGAAGCACTAAACGAATATGCCGTGGGAGGCAACTCGGTCTCTTCGGCAGAGTCTTCAGAAGACCAGCGCTCTGCTGTGAGCAAAGGCAAGGCCCCTGCTACGCTGCAGGGTACGGAAGACGATGGGTATGATGCTTCACTGGCACCCGCTTCCGACGAGCATATTCCCAGCTCGACGCTGGAAACCTGGAAAAGCCTGGATCTGGCCGAAGATGAGGCCCAGGCCCGTGGAGGCTGGGGAAAGCTCAGCTACGACGAATTCGAGGCGATTTATAGAGAATACGAGTTCCAGGACAGCAGCCGTAATCGCCTGGATTATCTAGGCAGCTGGATTGATTTTTGTATTCCTTAGGAGAGAATGGAAATCGACGGGCTCTTGTTTTCCATTTCGCGGCGTTCTTGACGAGGCCGGAAAACATGCAATTGGCGTTGGAGTGAGGGACAAGTGGACGCTTCTGGGGTTGCGTTGGCTGTACGTGTATAACAAAGCTTTGAAAGCATTTGTATGTTAAAAGGGAGGAAGAGGGATATGCCCAAAGTAGACGGCGCACATGGGCTTGTCAAACGAAAATCGCTTGCGTGTCACCAACATCTCTTGTGTGCCACAAACTTATTTTGGGGTTAGGAACTTTCTTCTACTCAGTAGGTCCTGCTTCTTACTGAGAGTATCACTATAAATTTCATCCTACCATCGCCTTTTTCTCCCCCGTCTTGTCTGCTCCAACGTCCCGTCCCATCGGTGGACCGGACATGTACTATTTCTTTCTTGTGGAATTTCCGGGTTTGACCTAGAATCTCTTTTTTTGGTCCACCTAACGACCGGTTGGCAGGCAAGCTCAACCAAAGACCAATATCACTTGCGGGCTGAGAAGATTTATCGATGGTGTCGAATACTTGGTCAACCGTTCAGGCTCGACCCAGTCAGTTCCCTTCCATCCCTTTACCTCTTCCCCATTCTCGGTTGCTCCGTCACTTGGTGGCTTCCTTCCTGCATAAACATATATAACCAGCGTGACACAACTTTATCCACTTTCTATATTGTTCTTTTCGGGTGTTGAGAATCCAGAACAGCTACCTTGTCTCCGAAAAACACGACAGCAACGACCTCGGATACATATATAAAGACTGTTCGCGTCGGCGAGCATGCCAGCAATAGATATCGACACTTGGAAGATCCGAGCGTGGGATCGACTTAAGTCAAAGGAAGGTGGCTTCTTGGTCCTCCGCGGATGGCGTGTCCTTTGCAACCCAGCGTAATGTAGCACTCCGTTATATTGGCTGGAGCAAAAGCAACGATTCCAACGAGGAACGTCCAGTCCCGACTTGATTTTATCTCTATATCCTGGAAGCCAAATCGCATCCAACACGATCACTATCCCAGCCGGCCTCACCATTTGGCACTAGGCCTGTATAAAGAAACCGATTTCGACCCCAACACGCCACAACTATAAAACGACCGGCACTCGATGATTCCGCAGCTAACGTTACGTCTCGGCGTAGGACTCGTGGGTTAATACCGCCACTCGCAAGAACCAGTACGAAGTTCTTGGAGAGCTACACGACTCTGACCGTTGGGGACGCGACTTGCATCGCCATCGGACGGACATTGTCCCGTCACGGGGAGTCGCAAAGTATAGGTAGTTCACCATTTGGTAGCATCTCCGGATTCGCCCTGAGGCCAGCCCTTACCCAAACTCCCCCGTTTGTCGATCAATACTCACAGGAACACTGCTGTCAACTCGTCGACCGAGTCGTTTGAGCAGATTCCCATGTCACCACAACCCTTACCCTCCCCGGTTCCACCCCATCGCCCGAAGCGGACAACACACCACTCTGTCTCCGAGGCAGCAACGACATAACCAAGAACCAATCTTCTCGGTCCAACACGGACGATACAGCCGCTCTTCTCTCACAAATGGCTATGAAAATCCGCCTACCATTTGGACCTCTCGACCAAGTTGCGAATCAATGTCTTCAAGCACGCTCTCGATCCTAATCAGGGAAACCTTCGTCTCCCTGTGGGAAGGGGGATATGCGAAACGTTGGAGTGTATACAGTATTGTGAACTTTTAGGAGATACCAGCAGAATACATGGCTTGGCAGACAAGCATACACATGGTAATCACTTGGAGAATGGTGTTTCTTGCGAGGCAGGCCACATGAAACGGAATAGTAGTTATATCAACGAGTCATAGATGACCTTCATACTGAAAATCGACTACATTTCCAAACATTGCGAGCTTGTGAGACGGTGAACAGACGTGTCAGTCCAACTTGTAAGAGGCGAGGATCCTCGCATGTCTGGGCATCGAGTCATCACTGACCGGACACCGTCAACACATGAGACTTTTTTGCCGGATTAGGTGCACACCGTGACGGGCTGGAAGTTGCTATACGTTAATCATGCCATGGCCTTTTTAATACCGCTTCACACTTCTCAGTTGCAGATAACTTATCCCTACCCTATAGTTATGCTGAGTCCCAGAAGATCTGATGATAGGATGGATACTGTGGAAACTACCACAGCAGCTGCAACGGATATCCGGTAGGTGGGTCGGGCGTCGGACTGCTTACGCATCCGAGTCTACCACATTCAACGACCGGATTTAATAGCAGCTGCAGCAGCTAGCTAACCTCCTCCTTTCCTTCCCTTCTTGAGGCCTTAGTACAACAATCACAGATATTATTATGCTTCACGTATTCACCGTTACGATCCGAATAAGGTGATACCAACATAAACACTTGCTTCCTGGTTCTGCCGCGAAGGTTCTATAAGTGATCTTGGGGTATATAGCCTGCGAAGAAGCGGAGGAACGCGGAGAAGAAACTCCAAGCTGGGAATACGTGAAAGCCGAAGTTCTGCGGCAAGGGGAATCCGGCCCCTACTCTTACGCAAACTATAGGCACTCGAAAAGTCGGCTGGAGGACAGTGAAGACCCCTCATTACCCGACAGTGGTAAGTAGCGCAGATGAAAAGGCTTCGGACAGGCCAATGCTGCTACAACAGGCACCTAGAAGGACCTCGGTGAATAGAGCGTTGAGGTAGGAGGGTACTTGCCGAATCCGAATAAGCCAACCAAAGCCAACGACGGATCGACAACCTCTCTCAATGGACAAATGCATCGAATGTGAAACGCAGCCAACCCTCGACACCAACACATACCAACATTCGGTCTGATGAATAATATGCCCGACCCGACACGCAGGCCGACCAACAACTTGGTATATCACTGTTCGTAGGCGACGGTAACCTAGACGCAGCTATTTATTTTTCAGTTGATTCAAGTTCGAATAGCGCAATAGGCAAATTCACATCTTGACGTTCGCCATCGCCAGCTCAACAGTCAACTTGTCAGTCTTTGCGTAGTCACAATTCCTCTTTGCCTTGAGTCCTTGACCTTGGCAACTTGATAGGCAGAGTGTCGAAGGACGTGATTGTGACTCATCATCATTCGCCTGGGGATCAAGTGCTGGCAAGAAATATATCGAGGACCAGTCATTACCAGGTGTCACTTGATGTTGTGAACAAGGAAAATAACTAATTAGCTAAGCTCAGCGCTGAGGAATTGACCCGCGGCCCTTCCTTATCAGCGCCTACTGAAGTATCTAACATGCCACTCACTCTCATTGGAATTTGGTGGTGGGTCTGCGTAGTGTGTATTGAAGAGAACGAGGATCTATGAAAGGTGATGCGGCCGACCGTCTATTACTGTGTATGGTGCAAATGACCGGGGTAAGACACCAAGCCGCATTGACGAACGTTAAATACTGAACACTTCGCTTACGGATACCGGTAGCATCGTCCTAGCCGGTCCCCATTTTAATCTGCTCACAACTCTTATCATCTAGGGTCCACCGCCCTCGCAATCTCAGTCCCTCGGTGCACCGAGAAAGTCTGCTTCTTGGTACTCCATACCTCGAGTAATCGTTACTTTCGAAAAGACTACTTAGTATACCCGTACAGGCCTGATGCAGCTAGATAACCCGTTCCCTGTCGCACGGCCTAGCCAGGACCCTATATATACCTATATATATCTACTCTTTCCATCCCAACAATCCGCCAAGATACCTCTACTTACAAACAGCTCAAACATGTCTCTTATATTTCCCCTTGAGCGGTTACCACCCGAACTTATTATGCCCGTTATGGCTAATTTGGGTCTGGAATCTCTCGATAACCTCCTCAGGGCATCGCCCATAGCATTTCGACTTTTCGAACATTACGGCACCGAGATTTTTGAATCAGTGCTTTTATCCGGTAACCCCCACGAATTTACCGCTGCCCTCGTCCGTATAACCGCCTTCGTCCGTACCAACTCTCTGCCGCCCCAGATTCACAACTTGGCCAAGCTTAAGAACTTTGTCCAACACGAGACCATGCCTTGGCGCTATAATCCACCGCGCTGGACGCACCCGCCTTCCAGATTGCCCTCGGGGATCCCCGCCAGTACGTGGCGCGGCCTCCTCGCCAGCCACCGCCGTGTGGTCTGCCTTACAGTCCGCTGTCTCGAGTTCTACCTAGATCGGTTCAGAGCCTTGCGACCCTCGCATCCCGCAGATAAGACGTTCAAGTACCACTTCATAAGAGATCCCCTCGACCCCGGTACATACATTGCTTTGCCACGCGATTTGCAGCCCGCCGAGGAGCCTTTTCCTATTCGCGATATCGGGCCCCCTACCTGGGTTGAGGAGCAGCGCCTCTTCCGCGCCTTTTGGCGCCTGCAGCTCTTCAAGGAACTAGTAGCTGCCGCTCGTACTCTTTTCGTGAAATGGACCAGCGAAGATGTGAGGCTCCTGAGCTGGCGCGGCGTGACGGGTCTGTTCTACATTGAGCACCCAGAATCGGTACTCCGACAAAGCGATTATGAAGATCGTCAATTTATGAGGCCGTGGCTGTACGACCAGGACAATACCTACGAGGATGATCTCATATGGACGGCCATGGCCTACCTGAAGGAGGATAGGGAAACAATCATAGCCCCCGAGTTTCTGCAAACCAGAAGGGGATGGGAGGTACCTGTCTCAAGGGGACAAACAGACCTTATGGCGATCGCCGACGGTACGCCGCCCACTCACATATTCTTTCATGATTTAGGTACCGATGAAAATGATAGCCCTCTACATCGGGTATCCTTCGAGCCTTATCGACCTCTGGGGTTTGCCCTCTGGGATGAGGATAGAATGGTGGGCTACGGACTACTAAATCCGGAAGGTCGGCGGGCTAACCAGCACCCTTTCTATATGGCTTGGAAAAGTGTGGTATCAAGTGAGGTAATCGAGGCGGTAAAGAAAGAGTACGATAGGTTTTATGGCCCGACAGAAAATCAGACCGAGTCAGACGAAGACTCGGAATCTCCTTCTGTGCGATCAAAATGGGTCAAGGATGGCAATAGATATTTTACGTTTCGTTGATGTACTGTCAATCTGGCACGAGGTGCACATTTATACTATTTCATAGCAGCGAGTCCAATCTATCACTGGAAAGCGTTTGGTACGGCTTTATTCGTATCTATTCTTGGAAATGGACTCGAGATAGTATCGGCTAAGTTGGCAGTGCCTCGACTATGCTCGTGAAATATCCGCTCAGCTCCACAGCGATGTGGAAATATTCTAATTCTTAGAAAATCATCAGTCTCTAGCTATGTCAAATTATATTACTAACGTACCAAAACACATGACTTTATGCGAGGATGAGCAAAGAATTAGTCATTTCACACCACTTCCAATGATTGATTATATAGCCTCGTGCCAGGAGATGTCTATTTGCCGGGTCTCGCACGTCCAACTCTTACCTACCCCGATGACTGACCAACTTTCAACCTCCAAAATCATTCTCAACAAATATCTTCCCCCATAGTCTGAACAAATTACAGACACTACACTTTTCATCCAAGTAACCATAGCAGATGTTCATGGTTATACCCCATAATTACTTTACATTGGCCCTGGCATCGCTTTCACAAGCTCATATCCGGCAAGTATTCGATGAAGGTGTTGTTGACCCATCTGCGACATATTCAGGGCTTTCCTTTGTTGTTTAGTAATGCTTCTTCTCGAAAAAGGTGGGACAGGACAACTTTGGTTATATGTCCCAAGAAGATTTGCAGTGTTATGCATAGCTTCCTATAAGACCAAGTATTAGCAACCGAGTCACATAAACAATAGGAATGTTCACTTACCATAACGTCGGCGTGACTTCTGGTAAGCGAGTTAGTGTCCGCATACTTTGCGACCGCGTCCCTTAGGGACGTCTTTTGAACATCGGTTGCTGTGCCTGGTTTTTTCCTAACGCCAAGAAACGTTTTTTCGAGATCCACGTGCTCGAACTGTCCATGCTTGAGCGCTTTACCAGCCGAGTTCGGAATGCCGAAAATCTTGTAATCAGTCGTTTTGATGCCGTTAGGGAACGGATACGGTTCCAAACCGTCTATTAGATTCTTCAGAACATTGTTTAAACGGGGCTGTCCATCTGCCAAAAGTCAATAATTATGCGTTTGTGAAAGCGTAGAAGCGTGTCAAGAGGCGACAGGAGTTGTTCCAAGATAACGATGACGATCTAAGGTACCTTTAATCCTAAATGTATGCCTAAGAAAACAGATCGTGAGAAGTTTTATTCAGCCAAATATCCGAGATGGACCACGGAATCATAAAGGCGATGCACTTACGCGAGTCGGATGAATTCTTTTGCATTTTTTACTTCGCCTGTAACAAACTCGTTGGCAGCACCGGCCGTAGTGCGAAGGCCCTCGAACAAAGTCGTAGCCTGTGAAGAAGTCAGTACCACATATTCCCTACGTTTTGCCTAGTGGCTTCAATGATCCGACACAAACTGTTTGATAACACAAGTAGACACCTAGTAATGGTGATGTTACTTACATGATCTACCACTTCGGCAAAAGGATCTTTGACGGTGTTTTCGAAGTTCTTCCGGGGGAAGAGCTTCTCGAACTCGAGGAGGATGCTCTTACCGGTGCACTCCAATTTGACTAGATCGTATCATGAGCGGGGTGGCGGTAGTGATAGGAATGGTTTGGGAAGCAGAGGCAAGTGATGGAAGAGGCAAGTAATGGGAGATGATATTGTACTTGAGAGAAGAACACGTGCATTTACTCTGAAGCGTTTCGACCATAGTGTTATCCCACGATGGACCTAAAGATATCCGGTTATTAGTACACTGTACATCCGTTTTAATCTGAGATACTTTAACCTCCAGAGTCCCGTGCCTCGTAGAACGAGCGACTTACTAAGTTTATGCCCGTCGCTAGAGTAGCTGTAGTCCCTATAGCCATCATTGCCAACATGCTTCAAAAACTCATCAAATGCGCAGATGCCGGTCACTCCAGCTGTTTCGCAGTCAGAAACAAACTTGGCTTCGTCGGCATCGTGTTGCGCCTGGACTTTCGGATCCGAGTTCTTCCAGTTCCCCTTTGAAGAATTTTTAGCCGACAGTTATGGCTAACTACTGTGTGAACGGATGATGACGGAGAATGAAACTCACGGCCTCGTGTTCGCAACCTGTTGCCATTGTTCTGTCACCAGCAGCATCTTGAACTTTCCACTCGGTTTTTTAAATAGCTTTCTTTTTGTTAGTATCAGTGATCACAGTCGCGGTATCGACTTTGAGCTAACTGGTAGTGTAGTGATGGAGAGAAAGATGCACGTACAGTACAGCCATTGGAGTTCAAAGGGCGCTGACGCGAGCAGAGCAGTCGTTTCGAGGCTCATAAAGAGCAAGACAATTATGATTGATAGCTGCATGGTATCGTATCTGACTCAAGCTGGCCGGTATGAGTTAAGAGGAGGTAGAAGAAGCACTTGAGTTGGAGGACCTTCAAGCATCCAGATGTCGCACGAGAGAGCGTGAAGTGTCACGACTCATGGGAGTACAGATTTCACAGCGAGATGATAACACGCGAGCGGGCAAAGTAGCAACATAGAGAAGACTTCCATCACTCTAGTCAGAGTCATCCCGGAATTGGGTTTTCCTGGTTCATTGCCTGTTGCTTCACCCCTGTCATCGCCAGACTTCATCACCACTTGTGGAAAGTGTTGCTTCACCGTAAATCTGCTCCGTGCAGCCCCAATTTCACCCCCCGTACCATATATATCAATAGCACGGTGGATTGCAGTTCTTACAGGTACCTTACCAAACCCTTGCAATCCTCTGCTAACCACGGATGGCCCCATCGATAGACGATAGGCGGACAATTGTGCATCCCGGTGGTAGTTGAGGGTGGTATGGTTCGCTTGTAAGATTGGACCAGAAGTGTGGAAACTACCACCGCAGCTGCAGCGGATACCACCGGTATCCGGTGAGTGGGTAGTGATCAGGATATACTACTACGCTTCATGCATTCACCGTTACAGTCTGAATAAGGTGAAACCAACAAGAAGAGTGCTACTTTCCCCCTGTAGCCTGTAGGTGGAGGAGGCGGTGCGGGATTTGACCAGGCTGCCTTGCCACCAGACGAGCGAGGAAGTTGGAACTCGCCCGTCGGGTAGGACTGAAAGTATTTGACCCGGTCAGGGGTCGCGCACCGATCAATGCCACCGCTCCTTGGGATGACGGACATGTGACTACGTAGTATGCAGAGAACAATGATAAGCCCTGTCAGTGGGCTGTCACGATGCATACAACCGGGCCTTGTACGGATACAACCTGCAGACATCTACGGTCTACCAATGCGGATACTGTGTAGGGTGGCTGTTCGTTCTTTTGCTTAATTGGAACCGGGCTACATCCCCGAGATATCCAGGGTCCTGAACCGCTCCTTGCTAGTTACTGTGTACAAAAACGGGCTGTCCTCACAAGCCTTGCCAAGCGATCGGAAGAAAGCTTGGTTCGGGCACCTGGACTCCACCACCACCCCTGCTGCGACCACGAAAAGGCTGCCGTGCCGCAGGTGGACGGTCTGGAAGCGGAAGGTCGGTTGTCTGAAGAGTTTTCATGAGGCAAGTGAAGAGAGGGCCTAGATTACCCTCGGGTCGTTAATGGCAAGTTCGTTTAGGTATCGTACGACTTGATCACAGTTCTGATGACAAGTCTCCTGGTCCGGGGTTGTCCGGATACATGTTAAGTGCAGTGTCGGGGAACTAGGCCGCTGTGATCCGTACTATTTGGGACCCTGGTCATATATGACTAGAAAAAGACGGTGGGGATGGCAAGGGCGTTACGTAGTAAAACTGTTAGTGTCACCTTATTCGGACCGTAACGGTGAATACGTGAAGCATAGCAATATCATCGTTATTACTAACTAGGCCTAGAGAACAAGAAGGAGAGAAGGTTGGATAGCTGCAGCTGCAGTGGTAGTTTCCACAAAAACTGTAAGAATATCGATTTATGTGCATATTCGAAACTTGACCTCGGAAACCAAGAGCATAGATGATAGAGCGAAGGCAGAAAGAACATTCTGAAGACTTTTTATAATTCTACAGGACCTTCATGTTGAACGCGAGTGCATACATTTAACAAAAAAGGCGTTTACGACAACTCCTCTTATTAATTCTACGTAATCTATAAATCGCAACGTGAAGAGAGTCGCCGTCTCACAAACCGAAGCCCCCCAGTCGGATAGTAAAGCATCGTCACTAAAATAGGAGCAGTGACGTTGATTTACTTCCAAGTATCACTAACAGTACTCGTCGTAGAACATCCGACCGGGACGGTGATCGAGTATTCGGCAGACGATGTATAGTTGCTGTCCGTGAGGTAATGGAGATATTTGTACTGGACGGCCATCCCGGCGGCAAAGACAGCAGTCGCATCCCAGAGAGGGTTGTAGGTGGTATAATGCTCGCTGGACATGCTGATGCTCGCGTTCACGTCCCAAACACCCAGGCTGGTCGTGGATCCTACCAGGCTTATGCTCTCGTCATCGGCATTGTCGACGACGGTGTACGGGATCTGGAAAGTCACGGACACGCTGGCGACCGGCGTTGCGCATGACGAGACGGCGCTGGTGGTTGACGCCGTGGTCGTCGCGGGCACACCCGTGATAATCCCGTCAAATGCATTGACACGGTAAAAGGTACCGTCGTCCGGCGCCCGTGTGGGAACAACCCCGATCAGGCTATCTATACCGTACGACGTGATATCGTACAGCTGACCAGGGCCCAAAGTCGACGTACACGCTGCGCCCGAGAATGGCCTGTCCGGGACGGCAGAGTAGTAGGGCGCGATAATGCCGAAGCCGTTCGGACAGCAGACGCCGTACGTCGAGTTATACATGCCGGCGGTCCATCCCGCGGGGCATACCAGCTGGCTGAAGGCAGGGAGAGCGACGGAGTGGATTGCTCCCTAGACACCATGTATCAGTCACTACCCCCAAAACAACAATCAACTTCGGATGGAGCTTACTATAACACTAGAGTAAAACTGGCTTGGATAGCAGCTGGTTACTGTAGACGTGGAGAGGGGGTTAATTGCGTTCTCCCACAGATTCGTTCCGTGCCAAGCCATCTGGCTGATCACTTCACCAGTACACTGTGGTGCTGGGGTGAAGGTCGTCGTCAGAGCCATGTTATATAACGCCGGATTCGTCTGAACCGAGGTCCAGAGCGGGCCTGTCGTTTGAATAAGCATCAATGTGGACGGCGACATTGTGCTAGTGACGGGCATCGAGATGGTCATGAAATGACTTATCGAGGTGCTCGTTAAAGTTGAAGATGAAGGTGAAGACGGCGTAGCCGGGCAAACAAAGCAGCTTGCATCGTAAAAGACAAAAGGCGCGGTGGGATCCGGATTGTGCGTCTCGGCACCCGAATGCAAGTTGCAGAACTGATCGACCTGGAAATACAGGTTCGTACATTCTGCCGTCGCAAGGCTGGGCAGGTCAATTAGCAAATCTGACTCAAGATATAGAGCATAGAGTGACGCCAAAACCCCCCCCAAAAAAAAAAAACATACCAAATCTCGCTACAACGAGTTATACTAAGAACGTATGGACCAGAGTCGTAGGATTTGATCGTTGTACCGCCATTGCTATAAGCTACTACATTGCACACTGCCCCAGATGGCTGTGGGGTTGCTAAGCCGTAGATGTTTGTCGTACAAGGAGCAGCAACAGTCTTCGCTGAGGATGGGCAACTGAAGCATTTCACGTCATAAAAGAGGTATACACTGTCGGCACTTGGCACGCTGGACGGGGAGTTAGAAGAGCTGTCTCATGGCTTGGGGCTGGAATGGACCAACTGTGTCTCTGCGCCAGAATGTAGGTTGCAGTACTGGTTGGAGGTGAAGTACAGATTGGAGCACCCGGCGGTTGCAAGACCTTGGTATGGAAAATATTAGTCGAGCCCCTTCCAGGTCTGCAAATAGGTAACTCACAGATATTGCCACAAGCCGCTAGACTCTGAACATATGGGCCAGTGGTGTACGAGACTGTGACAAAAATCAGCAGTTACATTACATAGGAATACAGTCCTATTAGTAATTACCAACGAGTGCACCGCCATTGGAAACTGCGGCAAGGCCGCAGACTGCATCAGATGGGATGGGAGCAACCAGGCCAGAGTTGCTAACTGTACACGAGGCCGTATCAGCAGCTACAATAGCGTACGCAGAGAGGCCCAACGCCGCGAGTGTAAAGACCGATGATAGAAGCATAATCAAGAACAGTTGCTTTGACAGTTTGGGAAGCATAACAGCCAGAGGTCACTTGCTCAATGGATTCGGGCAAGAAACATAGGGGGATACCGAGACCAAACAGTTCAGCCCTTCTTTATCTCTTCCCTGAATACTCCGTAATATTCATATCTAATGTCTACAGTATCTAACTGGCATTAGATACGGACCGCAACCCACCGAGCGACTCGAGCCGAAAGGGTCCCGACGTCCCGTGTTCGCCATGCCCATGGACACAGTCCCCTGTTCGCCGCACCCTGTTCGCCGTCCCCTGTTCGCCCCCCCTGTTCGCCGTCCCCTGCTCCCCATACTATGTCCCCTGTCTGCTGTCCGCCAACGTTACCGGTATACCTTATTCAGCTCCTGCTCTTCGTACCATCCAAACAGTACCTAGTAGTAACCATTCTATCTATCATTTGGTCCTGGACACGATCTACATGTTGATTGGCTGTCATGTAGCCATACTCATTTCATTATGCGTATGCATCCACCGAGAGCAGTAGAGGATAATGGTGGTTTTAATCTCGGCGGTATTAGATCGCAGCTTCTCGTAGAAAATAGACAAGATGCGTGCCGAAAGAACGGCCAGAAAACGACAGATTTGAGGTAGCGAACCCTGCAGGCAAGTTCCTGCTATCCCGGAAAGGATTACCTTGGGAGAGAAAAATGTGGTGATGAACAAGCCCACGATAGACAAGTACGCAATTTCATCATTGATATTATGCAGACAAAGACGTCTAGTGTTGCCGGCCTCCACTGGCAAGTCGCCCAAGCAACCTCTCTCACCCGGGTATATGTATATGGACCGACCTCTGCCGACACTACCGCCATGGGCATGTTTACGGAAAACGGGAGCTCTGGTACGTTTTCCTTCCTCCTTTTTTCGAACTTGGTCGCCGCGCTGACTGACGCTCTCCACTATAGGATTCATGGGAGAATGCTACTTCTCGGGAGGCGCCTACGGCATCTTCGGTGGCAACCAGCAGTACACGGTCCGAAGCTTCGAGTTTGTCGGGCAGACCAAGGCGGCAATCTGCTTGATGTGGGACTGGGGATGGACCTGGTCTCAGCTAACCATCGCTGACACCCCGGTTGGGATTCAGCTGATCAGCCCCAGCGATGCTACCGCACAGCCGGCGGGCTCCATCTACCTTGTGGATTCCAGCTTCGATAATGTCGCCAAGGCCATATATGCCAAAATAGAGCCGGCGTCCATGCTCGGATCCAGCGTTATTACGCTCGACAACATTGCTATCTCAGGCGTGACTAACGTGCTCGCCTTCTCGAATGGTGATAACGCGGCTATACCAGTTGGGAATATCGATTTCTACGTGATTGGCAACGTAGAAAACGCAGAGTACGTATATTTTTTCTTATTCCTCCCCATTTTTCGCTTTCCTAATAAGCGGCGTTGTCTCTAGTGATCATTATGGGACATACCAACCCACCGTGCCGGCCCCGTCGTCGGTCCTGACCAGTCCTGCCACCAAGTACTTTCGCGACAGTTACTTCTTCAAGTCTCGCCCGCAATACGAGGACATCAGCACCGGCGACGTCCTTAACGTCAAAGCATTCGGCGCTATGGGAGACGGTGTGCAAGATGACACGGCGGCGATTGTGAGTGTGCTTAGTTTGGCCACAATCTCGAACCTAATCTACTTCCCTGCCGGGTCCTATCTCATTACTGGCTCGCTGTACATCAAACCTGGAACAAGCAAGTCTTTCCCTCCTCCTAGAACCTACCTCTTTTTGACTGCTACTTGAGAGAACATGGAGTGTCGTTGTGTGGTACAAGGCGTACTAATTGTCATATCATGAATCACCGGAGAGGTTTGGTCGCAACTCGTTGCCTCTGGTGACTATTTCAGTAGCATGACTAGTCCCGAAGTGATGATCAGAGTCGGACTGCCAGGAGGCGTGGGAACTGTGGAGATATCTGACATTCTCTTCACGTCGGTCGGACCCCTCCCAGGCCTCATCATGGTAGAGTGGAACATGGCGGCCGAGAGTCAAGGCTCAGTTGGCTTGTGGGACGCCCACTTCCGTAAGCTTGTGTTGGTTCCTTGCAGCTATCTACATGCTTTTTCTCTGTGACACCCACTGACGTTCCGGAAATATCGAGCTTTGAACATGTATATATTATAGACCTTGACAGACTGACATGATCATCTAACCTAGGCGTTGGTGGAGCGGCCGGAACGAAGCTTCAGGTCGCTGATTGTCCAAAGGGCGCTCCGATCCAGTCAGGCTGTGTGGCTGCGGCAATGATGCTACATATTACGAGTGGTGCCAGCGGCTATTTCGAGAACATGTGGGCTTGGGTGGCCGACCATGATCTCGACGACGCCCAGAACACCATGGTATCGGTCGCTGTCGCTCGAGGCATTCTTGTCGAATCACGCGGTGCGACGTGGTATGTATATCCTCTCTTGGCGCGTACCAATGGGGAACGTGTGGCAAGGAGTTGCCCCTTGCGAGGTGACGGAGGAGCTGATTCTGACACAGGCTCTACGGCACTGCATCGGAGCATTCGATCCTTTACCAGTATAATTTTTACGGGTCAAGCAACACATTCGCGGGCATGATACAGACAGAGTAAGTAAATTCACTTCATTCACTTCTATGCCAGTTTCCCAAGAGTCAAATCTACAAAAGGTACATGGCAGATTGCATAATTCCATGCCTCCTGCCCTACTGACAAATCTTCTTCCCAGATCCCCATACTTCCAATACACCATTGGCACCGAGTCACCTTCTGTCTTCGGCTCTTCCATCGGTAAGTCCGATCAAAATTGCTGCCTCTTAATTCCTCGGCATGCCACTCAGTGCGAAATGCTGATGCGTTCACCAGGCTTGTTCAACAACGATCCTATCTTCCCAGATAGTACCTGCGCAGCGGGCGGTCTTCTTTGCAACTTCTCCTGGGCAGTGATGATTAGTATGACCTCAAGTCTCAAAATTGCCGGCGCTGGTCTTTACTCTTGGTTAGTATTTCTGTCGTCGTTGTCTCCGCTACAAACAGCTGATATAGCGATTACAGGTTTGACAACTATGACCAAAGTGCCTGTGTCGATGCTCAAAATTGTCAACAACGTCTTGTCAATAACCAAGGTGGAAACAGCCAACTTTATATTTGGAATCTCGTCACAGTGTGAGTCGTATACATTCTTGACCATTCTCCACGTTTCACTTTGATCAAAAGAGACTGACAATTGTTTCAGTGGCGCTGTAGAAATGCTTTCGGACACGACTTCGGGTCAGATTATCTACGCGAAAAACAACACACAAGGCGAGTTGGACCACTTTAGCTCGATCCATAAATGGATAGTTCCCAAACCTCTTTTTTACTGACAAAACCACCCTCTATAGCCACCAGTCATCCTTATTGGTCAGTTCTGGGAGCTTACCTCGACGACCAAGCTCCCGAATACCTCGTTTGCGACGACGATGACACCGACCCTGCGTGCTTTACGACTCCTACTTGTAACAAGTCTCTCTCCTACAGCACACTCGATGCTCTCGCGGCCGCGGATGGACAGTGGCCAGATATCTGTAGGGACTACTACGCACTGGGGGCTTTAAACTCGGAGCTCACTGCCGCGCTGGCGAACTATACGGCAGCCAACGATGGCTACTATGTGAGTCACATCCTCCCACTTGGGCCCCATTTGTTTCGGGTAAAACATGGGAAGGCAAAACACACAGATACTAACTACTTTTCCCTGGCAGGCGGTTTTCGGCAATTTTGTGGAGTACACAAAGGACATGATTCCCGGTGCGCTCTCGGTCAGTTATACTTGTCCGGCCCCGAGTCACGTATGCAAGTATTCAGCTAACGCCCAATCCAGGCATTCATGGCAGACTCGTCTCCAGGTGTGTTTTTGCCCGACCGAACCTTTTGAGATCGACGGACAATATCAATTCTAATGCCACGGAAACAGATCAACCCGAAGGCGGAGCCGGCAACAAATTCTTCTCCTGCGTATTTGTGGAGGAGTCATTAGGAACCAAGACCATCAACTACGACCCGTGTCCTGTAAAGTGGCCTCTAAAGTATATTGCTCCCCCCTAGCCTCCGAGCTGACGTGGCATTTTCTTCTTCCCAGGCTCCCTCTCACCAGATCTGGTACGAGACTCAGTACACGATGACAGTGAGTTTCGAAGCATTTCCACAGCTCATTCAAAAACCCGATAATATTAAAGCTAACGCCTTGTGTGTGTGTGTGTGTAAGTACACGCTGAAAGATGCAGATGGCTTCTATAGTGCTCTTAACTCGGCCTATGGGGTTCAGAAGGACTGGGTGGACTTTGGTATGTGATTTCCATTTCTCCCGGTATGAAGAGAGCGTGTGAAGAACGACCCAGAAGAAGCTCAGTATCAGATTTCGATCGTTTGTGTGCTGAACGAGTTTCCCAGGTACTACAAAGCACCAAGTCAACTGCGTGGGCGGCGGAGGTGGCGGTGGAGGTCCAAACCTCGATCGCCGCGACTGCGATCCAGTCTCTATTGTAAGGAACGGCATGCCTATAGCCTCGCAGAATATCGTGGTCAGTAACCCCAAGGATATTATCACCAAGGCCCTCCCGACGCTGGACGATCTTCAAACCACCATGATCTCCCGCCAGATGGATCTAGCCCTCTCACAATGGACCGGCCCGACCGACGACATTCTACAAGTCGTATCCGTACCAGTCTTCACTATAATACAGGTCAGTGCCTCGGAAACATGTAGTACGTTATTTTATTCTTCTTCTCTTGCTAACGAATGATCACAGGCTGTTCAAGGCATGGCAAACGCGAAATCTGTGGGACAAGAAGAGGCCAAGGAAAAGAAGACACAGCTCATACTCGAGATCTTGGGCATTGTGTTTGCTTTCCTTACCTTCCTCGACGAATTGGCCCCCGAGCTCGAGTTTCTGGTGAGTTTATTCATGTCTCTCTATACTGCTGCTATATATACCCACGTACGATTCCAATAGTACGATAGAACTGACCGCGTATGATGAATAGGATGGTGTGCTCGATATGGTCAGCGCCGGTGGAAACGCGGCGCTGACTATCCAGGGCATCATCGCCGACCCGTTGTCGGCTCCGATGGAGCTTCTCGGGGCTCTTACCGGCGGTGTCAGCAAGGACGAACGGGAAATATCCGCTTTAGCTGCTACGCGTCGCACGGCTACCGAAGACATAGGCAAGATTGGTACCACCTTTAAGAAACTAGACTCTGATTTTCAATCTCTCATTAAGAAAAAGGGCTGTAAGGCGTAGTTTGTTGGTGTAGGGGGGGATGTTAGGCGAGAGGTGGAAGCTTCACGTATTCCAATTCATGGATACACCATGTCATCCTCTACTATAAACTGATCATCTGTAGTAGAAAAACAGTAACATAATCAGATAATTTAGAATAGAGCTCGAGAAGTTTGAAATTTGCACATAGTACTTATAGTTGCCTGCTATCAGAACTTTCAAGATCTATATAGCTGCAGTATCTGTTAGTATCACCTTAGTCGGATCGTAACGGTGAAAACGTGAAGCATAGTAATATCTGTGATTTTTATACTAAGGCCTCAAGAAGGGAAGAAAGGGAGGAGGTTAGCTAGCTGCTGCAGCTGCCACTAAAGGTGGTGGTTGAAGGTGGTAGGATCGGATGCGTAAGCAGTCCGATATCCGACCCGCCTACCGGATATCCGTTGCAGCTGCTGTGGTAGTTTCCACAGTTCAACATAAGTGATGTACATGTCAGTAGTTGCGGTTTTTTATTATTCTTTTGGTTGTGCGATGATTGGGTCGACCCAAACCTGTCTGCTGGTCCGGCGAGGTCAAGACACCGTAGAAGAAAAAAGCCAGAACAAATAAAAAGTTGGCTGCGTTGCCGCGGCCATCGTCGGCTAAGCCAGCAGATGAGATGCAGATGAGATGCAGAGGTGTGCAAGCGTGGATACCCAGAGAAGGATCACCTAGATACCGTTTCGATCACCAGAGATAGCCTTGGAGAAAGGTCGAGCAGCCAGAGCCGGGCGGGCCCAGAACCACATACATCTTCCCAGGACGGATGAGCCCATCGAACAGATGCAGAATACCGCGCCGCGTCTGTCCTCCCGACGTGCCGGCGTGTCCCAGAAATAGACGAGCCGCCATTCGTCCCAAGGTCAACCATATATTGGCGACGTCTTTCTGAAAATCGACGACAGTCCCGAAACCAAAGACGCCAAGATGTCGAAAAACACAGTCCTACGCGTCGAATTTCCTGGCCATGTTCTCTGGTGACTTTGACGACATTCTGGGCCCGGGGACACGCAGGGAATTTGCCACCAACCGGATTCAGGAGAGAGTCGGGGTCGTTGCTTAATAGGGACTTCCTCTCGATGCCGTCATGGCTGTCGTGGCGCGAGAGCCCTCGACATGTTTTCTTCGTTCTCGTAGCGTATAGCAGTTTTTCCTGCATCGGCGCTATATAGGTTCTAAGGAGCTTTTCTTACTATACTCCTAGACCGGCTCAATACTAACTACCTGCATATCTCGTAGTAAGCGCCGAGGATAAGGTATAGGATAGCTAAATTATTGACGATATCCTGAATAGTGTGGACTTGGAGACCGTCACGCGCAAGAAGATTCGAGCCCAGCTAGAAGAGAACCTCGATGGCAATTATCTATCCGATCAGAAGGTGACATTGCTCTACTAGTGACCCTTAACCTAGAGAATGTACTGGACTTGATGAATGTCAAGACGCTACATGTAGCCCGAGAGCCGGGACAGTTACTGCGCTGCTCGACTGGTGCTGAATGTTGGCTGCTCTGAACCCGAAACCCCTTTTGCAGGTCGATTTTCATTGCTCTCTGACGAGCTTGCTCATGATGACATAGTCGGACACGTATTCCCTACCGGAACGGAACTTTCTGGGTTCGGGCGACATCGGGTCCTTCTCGAAGCCCAGTTTCGTGTAAAACTCCAGGGCGCGGGTGTTGCTCAGAAAACACGTGAGCATGATCTTTTCGATGATTGGCGTGTGAAGAGCGACGCTCTCTAGGAAGCCCATGAGCATCTTGCCCAACCCGGTCCTGTCGTTTTGGAAGACGTCAGCGATGCGTCACAGTCGTCACAAGAGGAAGCGTCAAAGGTACCCCTGCATCTCGGGCTTTAGATGAATCTCGTAGCAATACACGACCGGCTGCCCGTCCTCGTACGTGGGCATGAGGGACGTGAAGCCGCGTACGCCGCCCTCGTGGTCTTTGACCATGATGTACCGCAGCTCGGCCGACTGCATCTCCGCCATCTTGTGGGCGGGGTTCCAGCCTGTCGAGGAGGGCTCGTAGTCTGCGCGGCTGGTCTCCTCGACCAGGTCGAAACATGCCTCGAGGTCCTCGGGGCTCAACGCTCCCGCCCCTGAGAGGGTTAGGGTGTATGGCTCTTGGGTTTTGGGGTGTGTCCAGTCGGACCACGTGGGACTGTTGCGTTCTGTCAATTTCGGGGTTCTCTCGGTGACGTGAAAAAAACACGATGGGGCACTCACCATGGTTTGATATGCTGCTCAACGAATTCGTCATCTGTCTTGTTGTTCGTCTGCTCGATATGATTGGTGGGGGCGCGTCTGCGCTTGGGCTTCTGTCCGTTGGCTGACATGTTATGTGTATTGACTATTGGACTCTTCAGCTCTGGTTCGAGCCTGAATAGTTGCAGTTGCAGTTGCAGTTGCAGTTGGGGGAGGAACTGGAACAATTGCTCATGTTGAGTAACAATGGTGTTAACCTCCACCCCCTGGGCCCTCCTGTAAGTTGTATCTCAGTGACTTCTAGTTAGGGCCTAGGCTGGCTCTCCAGCTCCTTGCCCAGCGTATTTATGGGGCACCTTGACTGCCTTTTCCCGGTAGATGCATGTCCTCGTTATGGTCTGGGTTCCACATTTGACTATTTGAATCTTTGAGAGAATGTAGCAATCATCGTCGCTCCTAGGCTGAACTCGCTGACTGATCTCGAGGATTCCAGTACAAAACTCGGCGGCCACAAATAGCATCACTACTAAATGACTGAAAAACACTCATAGAAAAGATGCGCTCAGTGAGCTTGACCGTCCTGTCGCGGTCTCTGCGTAGAAGCTATGCGACCGAACCACCACGCAGTCGTCTTGGCAAGAAGACCCTGAGTCTAGATCACGTACGTACACAGCAAAAGATGCCGGGCGATGAGGATACTGAGCATCGATGTAGTTTCTCCAACGTGCCCGCGTCCTGTCATTCTACCGGACCATCCTTCGCGGGACCAAGCACATCAGCGACCAGACCACGCGTGCAGAGACACGGGGCCATGCGCGGGCCGAGTTTGACAGGCATTCTGGCGTCACAGACATTGTAAGCTTCCCTTCCTTCTCAGGGCATGAGTGCCGGTGCTAGTACAGCTGCTGACTTCCTGCAGGGACACATCCGGTACCTCCTGTCAACAGGCAAGACGGAATGGGACAGTATGGAGAGGTATATTGGTGGATTGTGAACAGTCCCAGGTCTGTGGCGCATCGAATTTTATAGACAGCGGAAGCGTCGTCTACTCGTCTTTCGCACCATCGTGCTCCTCTCTGATGATGCCGGCGACACCTGTGTAGTTTTGTCCGTCTCTATCGGTAGTTGTACACGTGCAATGTATTGTTACATCTGGGCCGCTCCCATTTTGCCGTCCTCGCCCACCGCAGAACGGCGCGGACGGTTTCTGGCTCATGTTCTTTCCTCGCTCACTTCGTAGACCCACATCTATCCTTGTCGTTGCTTGTGTCTTGGGTTCGCGCTGCAGATGATGTAGATGTAGCCCGTGTGCTTCTTGCCCGCCTTCCTTCGCACGACCTGTTGGCAATAACCTCGTCAGCAACTCCTCGAATTCGCCTTCCCTCCACAGCTCGCTAATCCTCCGTCGCCGTCAGAAAATGGCCGTCCTACCTTGCAATGCTCGCACCGCTTCTTGACCGAACTGTGCACCTTCATCCCCCGCACCTGCTGCACGACCGAGGGCTGAAGAGCCTTTGCTGCCGTCGTGGCGACGGCCGCTGTCGTGGGTCGGAGGGAGGTCCGCAGCGCGGGAAGGGCCTGGGACATGGTTCGCACGGCTGTTCGTTGCATCGCGGGCTTCGTTCGGAGGGAGAGTGACCGCATGGATGAGCAGAGCAGCGAGGGCGCCGCTGCCATCTTGGACCGGGCAATCGAGGGGCCGCACATCGTGTTGTCGTCGTTGTTGAGGAGCAATGAAAAAAATAAGTTCGAGATTGGATGTTGGATGGCGGATGTGGTGACTTGCGAAGGAGTGGATCTTTGCGACGTGCGGTAAAAGTCCGGTTTGCTCCGGCTGGAGGTGGCCTGAGTATCCAACCAACGGATGGCATCAACAATCAACTCGGTCAAGCATTCCATCATCCATGCAAGCAATCAAGGAAAACTGACATTCTTACCGACAACACCACTCACTATATGCAATGCTCGAGTCTATACATTTCTTATTTACACCAGTCTGCCCAAAGATTCCTCACGTCAATCTTACGCTTGAGCTCAATATGCCTGCATCCATTTGGTCTCGTGAAAGTCTGTCTATGCAAATTGTACGGAGCATGAACCTTGGAATCCAACCTGTCGCCGTACGGTCACTTTTCTACCCTCTACACATCTTGGAATTGTCCCACCCAAACACCGCAAAGTGACGCCCAAAACGCCCCGAACTCCATACCAATTTGCCTAAACCACTCTAACACCGAAGGAACGTCTTGAATACGGGACTGTCGGTGCAATCCTGCCAAGGGTATCCGATCTCCTTGAGAAACTCCTCTAGTTCCGGTACCTCGGCGTCGGGACACTGGATGCCCGCCACGATCTTGCCAACGTCACTGCCGCCGTTTCGATACTGGAATAGACTGATGTTGTACCGGGGCCGCAGCGTCATCAAGAACTTCTGCAGCGCTCCGGGTCTCTCGGGGAAGTTGAACATGTAGATGCGCTCATCGGCGACGTTGGATCGCCCACCGACGAGGTAGCGAATATGCGACTTGGCCAGCTCGTCTCCCGATAGATCCGTAGCTTTCATACCCAGAAAATTGATGCGCTCCAGCAGTGTCTGCAGGTCCGACACGCGCTGGCTTGCAGGTGACGTGAGCGATATACCAACCAAGACGTTGGCAACCTCGTCCGTCGCATACCGGTACGAGAACTCGGTCACAGCATGGGGCATAATGCAGTTGATGAGCTCGGAGAAAGCACCTGGGCGCTCGGGGATGCTGATGGAGAGGAGCGCCTCCTTGCCCTCACCAAGCGTCGCGCGCTCGGCAACGAAGCGCAGACGGTCAAAGTTCATGTTGGCACCACTCAGGATGGCAACGAACGAGCGGTTGGTATTGCTGGAAGGGTTCTGGGCCACCCACTTCTTCATCCCAGCCACGGCCAGGGCACCGGCAGGCTCCACAATGGAGCGTGTGTCCTCAAAGACATCCTTGATGGCAGCGCAAGTCTCGTCGGTATTGACTTGGACTATCTCGTCGACGACCTCCTGGCAGATGCGGAACGTCTCCTCTCCGACTGTCTTGACAGCGGCGCCGTCGGCGAAGAGGCCAACTTCCTTGAGGACCACCCGCTTCCCTTGCTGGAGCGACTGGACCATGGCGTTTGCGTCCTCGGTCTCGACGCCGATGACCTTGACGTTGGGGGCCATGCGCTTCACAAAGACGCCAATGCCGGCAATGAGGCCACCTCCTCCCACACAGCAAAAGATGGCGTCCGTCTTGTGCAGGTTCGTCTGGCGCAGGAGCTCCAAGGCGATGGTACCCTGGCCGGCGATGACGTAGGGGTCGTCAAAGGGCGGGATGTTGATCAGATCGTGCAGCTTTTCCAAGCGCTGGCACTCCTCCTTGGCCGAGTCGAAGTCGGGGCCGTGCAGCTTGACGATGCCACCGAGTCTCGAGACGTTGGCGTGCTTGATGGTGGGGGTTGCTTCGGGCATGACAATGGTGGCGGGGATCTTGAGCAGGCGGGCCGAGTAGGCGACGCCCTGGGCATGGTTGCCGGCGCTGCAGGCGATGACGCCCTTCCAGCTCTCCTTGGGGTCCAGATGGGCCATCTTGTTGTAGGCGCCTCGCAGCTTGAAGCTGAAGACGGGCTGTTCGTCCTCCCTCTTGAGGAGGACATTGCAGTCAAGGCGCCTCGAAAGGTTGACGGCGGGTGTCAGGTTGGTCTCCTTGCAGGCGTCGTAGACACGCGAGGTGATGATGAGTCGGGCGTAGTCGGGGTGGCCGTTGGGGAGGATATACTCGTCGGGCACGAGCTTCTTTATGCACTCCTGGGTATCATGGGGAGGAGTCGAGGGGTTGGCGCTGTACTCGGTGAGAGAGAGGCCTGACAGCGAGGGCGTCCGGGGCACATGGCCGTTGGCCCGGTTGTCGGTGCCATGGGCGGCTTCGTTCTCGTCGTCGTGGGCGCCGTTGGTGCCGTAGGTGCCGTTGGCCACGCCGACGTCAATCGGGGTAGCAATTGGAGTCATGTTGGCGTTTGGCGAGTCTCAGGGATCCCAGGAGGATACTTCCTCGTCGTTATATAGGAGCTGTGATGTAGCAGAATGGATCACGACCCCCCAGCCTGCGAATGTTGCGCATCGCCGACTTCGGGATCTGGGCATCCATGACTTTTTTGATCGTGTTAGCGGTTAGCGGTCACTAACGGAGTAATAAATGCGTGGATTGATTGCCCCGCCCCACCTACGCAAGCTCTTGTGACAGACACCAGCGAGGAGTGTGACGAGCCCCGCTTCTAACAACACCTACGTAACACTAGTGGTCAACTATAATACGCCAGTAGAAGCTTGTTAGCGGGCACGGCTTATTATTAACAGTACCTGCTGAAGTACGGAGTAACACACACGCACCTCGAGTAGTAGGTATTGTACAGTAGGTAGTAAGTACACGTGCATGGGCAGCTGTGGTAGATTAGATGACCAGTCTAGGCAATACCAACTCACATAGCCAAACAATACAAGTCTGTACTGGCGTATGCATTGTACACTGCCTCGCAATTGATGCCGATCGAAGCCAGGTAGGGGAGTGTACTCTATCCGTAACTACCAAGTACTTGCTTGTTCAACACCAGTTCGATGGAAGCTCCGGTAGCGCGACAGGAGCTATTTGCTATGGGTCTTCGTGCAGAATCCATGTCATCATCAGGCCATCCTACAACTTAACGCCGCCAACACAGCCATTGGAAGACGCGCAACCCTCGCCCACCATCTCGCCGCGTCTCTGTGACCGACCGCCAATCGCCCAGCATGGCCGACAAATCCATGCCCTCGTCTTTCGACGATGACAGGTACGCCAATCGCCTCCACTCCGAGTAAGCGCTCACGTGTGTCCGTAATTGCAGTGAATACCTAGAGACCGGCTCGCAAAAGGTGTTGCGGAAGCTCAAGGAAGAGCCTCTGGTGCCCTTAGGTATGTTGGAGTGGTCGATCCCTTGATTCATGAGCCGACACCACATCCCAGGTACCCTCCTCACATGCGCCGCGCTCTACAACGCCTGGCGAGCCATGCGCCGCGGCGACCACAACCAAGTCCAGCGCATGTTCCGAGCACGTATCGGCGCCCAGGCCTTCACCGTGTTTGCCATCGTGGCCGGAGGTGCCTACTACGGCAAGGACCGCGAGAAGCGACAGGAGCTCATCAAGCTCGAGGCCCAGCAGCGTGCCGAGGAGCGACACCAGAAGTGGCTACGCGAGCTCGAGGTCCGCGACGAAGAAGAGAACCAGCTGCAGGATCATATCAAGCGCCGAAGGGAGCGCTTGCAGGCCAAGCGACGCGAGGAGATGGCGGAGGAGACGAGCGCAGACGCCGACAAGGCCTCTACCGACCGCCAGGAGTCTGTGTCTGGGAACAAGATTGACTCCAAGGTGCTGAGTGCATTGGAAAAAAAGCCCGGGGGTTGGTTCGGTCCGAGAAACAAGAACAAGTCGGTGCCGGCCGAGGAGACGAAATCAGAGTCCTCGAGCTCAAAAGAATGATCGCTTGGGGGAGGAGCTGTACGATCACGCTCGAATGGGATAGCGCCGAGTGCTGTGCTTGGTGAGGCACTGCACTGTATATACGATTTGTAAATGATAACATTACACGAGGACTCGGCTGCCTGACTAAGAAGCCGGCGGTAGATCAACTTCAACGACAGTGAGTGGCCAGATATCCCCAGGGCCCACGGGACCAGAACCAACGAACTCGGCCCATTTTCCTTCACAGGGGGGACACGTATTCCTGTCTTTGAAACCCGCCACGGTGTAGCAGGGCGGCTGGGATAACAAGTCGAGTTACTAACTTTGGTTGATACTTAGTAAGTTATGTAACTTGCGAAGTAGCGCGAGTTCCTAGTGCCACTGTGCTACAGTGTAGTTACGAAGTAGTTAGTTGCCGCCAGGGTCCAGAAGAACAGGACAAGGATGCTCTCGTCTCGCCCACTCTCTCACCCCCACCATGGAAGCAAGCGCGTGCCGAGAGCCACTGCAACCAAACGGCCCAGGTACGAACGGATACGTCACGTCGACGGTCGACCCATTGCCATCCTCTTCCTGTCCCCAAACGCCAGCAAAAGGTTGCCTAGCACAAAAGTCAACAGCGCTCCGAGTACAGCACGAGATGAGGCTGCTGTGAACCATCATGAGCACTGCATTGCCTCTTTTTCACTGAGTTGGGTGTCCATCTCGACTCCCGTGTCGTCAAGAAGCAGACTGTAACTTACACAGTCGCCCGCTGCCCAAGATGGGTCAAGCCCACTCTCAGAACGTCTGGACGAAGGAGCAGATAGCGGCCGAGCTGGTGAGTAACGAACTCCCTTCAGTGCCCCGTCGAGGCATGTCTTTCCGCTGATGGGGCCGTCCATGGCATGACTGACACCGAACTCCCAAAGGCCGAGAGATTTGCGCGCAGGTGCTTCGAACCGCTCGAGCTCTACTCCTTCAAGGATAACTTCAAAGCCCTGGCCGAACAACAGTCCAACGTCCGATACCTCAAAGAAGATGTCGTCTCCAAGTTCCTCGAGGTGCCCGATGTCCTCAACGTTTCACCCGTCGTCTTCCAGATGATGTCCTACATTGGCGCCTTCCCCTTCCTCGAGGATGCGCCGACCGTTCTGGGATGGGAGCAGATGATAGTATGCGTAGCCATACTCACTGAGAGATACTCAAAGATACTCTCAAAAGGAGCAGCGACGCGTAGGAAGCTGTTGTTCAAGAGCATGGCTGTCTACGATCGCAATATGTCCGAGATCAAGAAGCCAGAGGCCGACAAGACCGGGGATCCAAACATGAGCTCGAGAAGTCATGTGCGGGGCTTCGCCATAGACGAGGCCGGCGATGATTCGGACTCGGATGATGGCATAGACGACGACGAACTTGTCATGGCGGCTCTGGACTCCCTGGACTTGGACGATGCCTTCAAGACTGGCGACTTCCACGCTGCCACAACGCAAGGCGCCATGGTACCGGCCGATAACTTCCGCAGGCTCCTCATGCTGCTTCTAATGGTAGCGCCGCTGAAACCACAGGAGAAGATGTCCGCATATGCGGAGCGCATCTCTGGGCGACAGCTCCAGGTCCTGCGCGACACAGCCAACAACATCCTGTCTACCTTCCTCGACGTGGAACAGTCACCCGGCATCACCTTTGCCCGGTTCGATCGAGTCATTCCAACCAACCTGCCCTTCTTGTTTACAGGCTTCAACAACCTTTTTGAACACTTCTTGTTCTCCAAGAACCTGGATCTGTCGAAACGCAAAGATGGTGAAAACGAACGTGTAGCGCCTCAAGTCACACTACCTCCCGTATTGCAAGAACACGGAAACCTGCTCGACCCCAACGTGCTATCGCAGCTTTCATTCTTCATACCTGGTAGTGAGCTGTTCCGACGACTGCGCTTGCTGTATTCTGGGAGCGAGGCAGGCTTTTCGATGGGTAGCTTCGAGACCAAGGTATTCAACTGGCGTGCGCCTACCATCCTGCTTGTATCTGGCACCCGGCTTGCTGGCAACTCAAGGAGCACTGGTGCGGAAGCTGCTTTTACCGACGCTCTTCCGCCAAAGCGGTTTCCCAACGGTGGCACGGCAGATCGAGATCGGATGGTATTTGGTGTCCTCGTCCGACAACCCTGGCGGCATACGCACAAAGAATGCTTCGGCGACTCGGACACGGTGCTATTCCAGTTGAGTCCGACGCACGACGTGTTCCCAGCATCCACCATGAACCGAGAATATGTAAGCTTTGCGAAACCACCTGCGGCCTTCCCCGGGATCGCAGTCGGCTGTCCACCGCCCAAACCGACACAGTCCTCACGCCTCCATGCCATACGGTCCCTAGGCGCGGTGTCTCTGGTGATAGATTCAAGTTTCGAGTTCGGGGTGTTTACGCATGATTATACCTCTCGGGGAGGGGCTTTTGCCAACAGCGTCTCGAGGAAATACGATTTCCAGGAGAGGTTCCAAATAGATGACATTGAAGTCTGGGGCTGTGGTGGGGACGAGGAGGCCAAGTCACAAAGAGACAGGTGGGAATGGGAAGCCAGAGAAGCCGAGGCCCGAAGGAGGGTCAACTTGGGCACAGGAGATATTCAGGCAGACCGCGCTCTGCTCGAGATGGCTGGCTTGGTAGGGAACAACAGAAGCGGGGGGGTCTATGTCTTAGAACTGTTGACGGTGTGGCACAAGCAAGGCGTGTTGCATCCTTTCGAGCAAAAACACATGTGCGTCAGTCTTTCGGGCATGTGTTGATGATGGATGCGACAAGTTGACGTAGTGGCAAACCTGGCAGCTATTGAGCGGAAGAGGTGCGAGTCTACGGGACTCTGATAGAATCGGCCACGACTCATTTTCCAAAAGGTTGGGATCTGTGTGTGGGCAATATTTCCGACTGTACACTGCAGTGATATTAGCACTTTGCTTTTGAAAGGAATTCAGCACCCAGTCATACGGTTTACCCTCCAGTCAGGGTGGCGGCATGAACATGTATTCAAGATTAGCCCCTGAGTGATTGGGGGAACCGTCTTCGAAAACTTGTCGATGCTGCCAGGATCTCTGCGATAGTGCTGGTACTCAAAAAAAAAAAAAACTCTTGCTATGAGTCGACGTGGCTTGCTTGACTTTGGATTACTGCGTCGACCTCCGGCAGTCAATAGATGTCGACTCGACTCGGCTCGACTGTGACGGCAAAACAATTGACAGAGGCTTACTCCAGCTTGCTGTCCTCGACCACGAGCAACTGCTCGCCCGGGGCAGTAACATGTATAAATATAATCCCTTCCTGCTCCCGAGGCTACTACACTCTTCCATGCAACTTAGACACAAAGTTCAATTCATCACAAGAAATTCCTACTTCAGCTCATTCTCAATTCTCCATCGCCACATGGCAGAGCAATCCAACTCGAGACACACTGTGCCCAGTGTGCCAGAACACGCCAGTTCTGATCCGCAAGATGGCCCCGGACACCAGTTCCACCAATTCCCGCTTCTCCCGAGCGAACTGCGGCTCATGGTATACGACATGGTCCTCCAAGAGAGCCCGAACCAAATCTGCACGCTCGGCTTCAAGACTGACAACAGCACTGACGGCAACAGCAGCACTGACAGCGACACCGACACTGACAACGAGAGACTAGTCATCCTAACCCTCCAGCCCGGCCGGCTCAACCCGGCGCTGTGGCACGCGTGCCGCGAGTCTCGCGCCGAAACCCGGCGCGTACGCTCGGGCACGGAGACGTGGGAGGTCACCTACGCGGGCGCCAACGCGTCCAACATCCACAAGGGCGTATGGACCCGTCCCATGCGGGCCAGAGCCGCGGGCTACCGCCACCTGCACCCGGACACGACCTTCTTCCTGCCGGAGCGGGTGCTGGCGACGCTGATGACGCGCATCGCGACGGGGGGCGCGGCCGGCGGGCGAGTTTGGCTGGCTGACGAGCCTGGTGGTCGACAGGACGGCCTTTCAGAACCTGCTCGGCGGTCCGCACGCGGGCCACCCCGCGCTCCGCGGCCGGTCGTTTGACGTGCTGGCGAGCCTGCGCCGCATCGTCGTCGGCTTCCGCCACCGGTGGCAGGACGTGGCCGTCCTCGAGGGCAGGTACGGCGACCTGGTCGAGGAGATCGAGGTGCGGCCCCGCGGCGGGGACGCGGACCCGGGCGAGTACGAGAACTGGGTCGTGGTGGCGCGCCGGGAGCTCGGGGTTCGCGCCATGCTCGAGGTGCTCATCAAGCAGACGGCCGCGCAGACGTACGACAAGGTGCGCCTGCTCGAGGAGGCCGGCATCGAGGTCGTCTGGGGCGTCGTCGCCGCCGGGGTCACGAGGAAGCTGGAGATCTTTGAGTGGGTGGAGGAGGAGGAGGAGTAGGTAGGTAGTGCACACGCACGTACGCACGCACGCACTACTGGTATTGGTTTTTTTTCTTTTCTCTTTCTACGTTTCTTTCCTCAAAGGCTATGGAGATATACATGACTGGCACGTCCGGTTTCAGGGGCTGTGCAGGCGCCTAGCATAGCAAGGTCAGAAGTCTGAAGCACAGCCGGAATTCATCAAAAGAACTAGAGGACACCCCTCGCCTTCATTGCCGCTCGCAGAACCTTGTGCATCTCAAAGACGTGGTCCGGATCCAGCATGGTGTAGTGGGCACCGGGGCTGTCGTGGTATCGGACGGGTTCCCGGGAGAACTCGTTCCAGGGATGCAGGTGGTTCCGGAGCCACATCTGCTTGTCCTTGCCGACTGCCAGCAGGGGGTTGGCATAAAAGACGTCGATGGACTGGACTGTGCCGGCCGGGTCGTAGTGGTGGGCGAGCCCCTGGAGCCCGGCCGAGATGCCGGCCCACTGGGCGAGCTTGTCGGCCGTCATGTCGAGCTCCTGCATTCTGGAGGCGGGGACGTCGGAGAGAATCATGCGCAATATCTCTTCTTTGGAGTACTGGAGCCGAGTCAGCGTTTTCCAAAAAAAAAAAAAAAAATTGATGTATATGTATAAAAAACACCACATGCTCGTTTCCCCGGCCGGGTTGTGTCGGGACTGGACCTACCTGATGATACTCGGCCGATTTCTCAACGGCCTCCTCTTCCGTGATGAAACCGAGAAAGTACGCCAAGTTCAGGAACAGCTCGCACCAATCGAGCTATTCCCGGCAGTACTGGTCAGTATATCGTCATATGCACCGCGTTTGGGTAACCGGAATAGTCAGGCATGAGGAAAGGGGGGGTGGGAAACACCAAAGGTGAGGGAGGTACTGACCTGCACCATCCTCCACTTGATGTGGGGAGGTCCATTGAGACTGCCCATCATTCCGACTCTATGGCCACCAGCTTCCAGCTTCTTTGACGTCTCAAAAGCAATCATCGACCCGAACGAGTATCCGATGAGTATGTACGGGCCATTGGGCTGGTGCTTGAGGATGGCGCTCGTGTAGGTGCTTGGACAAGTCGTTAGCTTGGACGCGACGGTGACACTACGGGCTGTGGTGTTTGGTAGCTATACTGACTCGGTCATCTCGTCGATCGAGGAGAACATGTTCTCACCCGTGTTGAAGCCAGGGGCTCGTATAGCGTATACCCGACGATCTGAGAAGTAGGTGCTGATGTTGAGGAAGACGAGCATTTCGCCCAGGCCGGGATCTACCGTTTTGTCAGCCAACTTGCGATTTCGTGCTCCCAAAGGTGGGCGAGCAAGGGGAGCGCAAATGACCATCATCGGTACTCACGTATGAACCAGATCGGCGGCGAGCTGGACAAGCCCGACTGAAGTGACACGACTGGGTTATATGGCTTGGCGACACTCCCGTCGGTCTCCAGGGCGCCGGCCAGCTCCCTGATGCTGGGGTTCGTGAGAATCACGCCGACGGGGATGTCGTGGTCCAGCTCCAGATGCTGCTGGATGCGGCCCTTGTATCGGAGTAGGCGTATGCTGTCGACGCCCATGTCAATGATGCTGCTGTCGCGGCCTACTTGGACAACGTCCATCTCAAACTCCTCGGCGAAAACAATTGCCAGTGCCACCTCCATGTCCGTCTCGGGGGCTTCACGCGACGATTGGCGGTAGGCGGACAGGCGCTCAGTTGCCTCTGCTGCGTACTCGTCAAACCTTCCGGACTCGTAGGCCGCCTTGAGGGCGGATCTAGACAGTTTCCCCAGAGATGATTTGTTTCTGCGCATTCATGTTGGTTTGAACTCTCGTGATTTGACGTGCTCGATTCCCCTGCGAAGGCTCACCGGGCAGGGGACGGGGGTGAGGAAAGTGTGAGCATGGAGAGGAATGGGAATGGCAAACGTACAGCAATGTGGCGGGGAGAGGGATGGTGTCCCTAGGCTTCTTGGAACAGTACAGCAGAGTCGCCTTGGCAATCTGTGTCACGGTCTGTGAGAGCGCTTCGTCGGGGAGGTCGGCTGCCGCGAGGAACGTCACGACGACTTCCTCACTGTCGGCTCCTCGAGGCCAGATCGAAAAGGCCGAAGTGAAGGACGGCAAGAGCCCGGAGCCAGCCGCATCCTCCACAGCGGCCTCGAGCTCGTGCGAGAAGTATTTGACGCCGTTGATGATCATGGAGTCTTTGGTGCGGCCACTCAGTGTCAAGTTGCCGTGGGCGTCCATGATGCCGACATCGCCAGTCTTGAACCATCCGTCCTTGGTGAAGCTTGCTCGAGTGTTCAGCGGGTCGTTGAAGTATCCCTTGAAGACGGCGGGTCCGCTGAGTTCCAGGTTCCCGGTCACGCCCTCCGGGGTGATGTTCCCGTCTTCACCCGCGATGCGAATTTGCATGGTGTCGACGGTCTGGCCCACGGAGCAGAACTCGGATTCGGCTTGATGTTCCAGACCCGGGAATCTAGTGTGGTAGATGGATCCCGCACAGGTTTCCGTCATGCCAAAGGCAGGCCAGACAACACCCTCCTTTGCTCCCATTGATTCCACCAGCTTGTTGAAAGCCTCCCCAGTCGCTACCGTGTTGGCCTCGCCGCCCGAGACAACGATCCGGAGCGAGGTCAAGTTGCACGCAGAGAGGATGTCCCTCTTGCTGGCGGCTTTACACACGGCGGCAAGGAAAAAGTTGGGAGCGAATGACACGGTACCTGCGTGCGCGCTCATCTTCTCCAGCCAGAACAGCGGCTGCTTGATGGCGAGCTGGGGTTCGATGTGCACTTGCGCCGCACCGACGGCCATGGCATGAAGATGAACCTCGGTGACGCAAGCAACGTGGTCGAAGCCTGTGTGGATGAGGTTCAGTATGATATCTTTGGAGACGTGACGGCCAGCCATGGGGATCACGCACCAATCCAGTTGAAGAAGACGTCGCTGTCGTCCGACTGTAGCATTCCCGACTTTCCCTCCATGGCTCGTAGAACTTGAGAGTGACGGATCTCAACGGCCTTGGCCTTGCCTGTGCTTCCCGATGTGAGCATCAGGAAGGCCAGATCCGAGTTCTTGGCCAACGACGGGGTGATGTAGCCAAGCTCACTGCGGTCGAGGCTCTCGACAGGAGTGACATGCACTTCTGACACACCATCTAGCTCGGGCACGAGTCGACCTGTGGTCAGAATAGTGCGAAGGTTCAGAAGGGTTTTCAGGTGTTGCAGATGATGGCCTCGGGCTGCCTTGTCGGAGATAAGAGGAGTGGAAATGACGGGCACGGCGCCAGCAGCTATGACGGACCAGAACCACACCGTGTAGTCATACTGCGAGTCGAGATGCAATAGCACAACTTCTCTCCTCGCCAACGTTCCTCTTTTGAGAAGATTGTGGGCATTGTCCTGTTTGGAAACCAAGGTCAGCAGACTGTGAAGACATCTTGAAGACTAGGTGCCCTCTCTGCGGGAAATCGGCGCGCGTGACGGGGGAACCCACGGTGGCTTTCTTCAAGAGCGCGGAGTAGGTTAGCTCTTTCGGACAAGCAGGGTCTTCCTCGTTGTAGAAGGTGAGTGATTTCTCGTTTCTGACTGCGGCGCGCTCCAGTACTTGGAGAAGAGAGGCAGCCTTTGGCTGAAACATGATGTCGGTATGAGGCTTGGGCAAGTCGCGACCTCAGACTCGTCCGGGTGTGTTTGGGTGGGCAGAACACGCCCTCAAATACCCTGCCGTACCGATACGCTGGTCAGTGGTGACCGAACAGCTTTACTCTGTCCGGCTTCGACCGATGGCGAATATTGATGTTTGCTACTTGACCCAACAGCATGGGACGCTTTCCCAGATGGGGTTGTATACTGCATACTAGCTCCTCTTGCCCTTGTTCAAGCATCGGGGTGCGGTGAGACATGTGTTCAGTTCGGTTGCAGACCTACGTGTGCGCGGATGGTGGCCAACAGGAACGACAGGCATTTCGGCAGCTGAAGCCTGAAGTGAGTGGCTTCGTGAGGTAGTTTCACAGTATGATGATGATGATGATGATGATGATGATGTATGCCTTGGTCATCACTACCTTGGATACTACGACACATACCCAACTTGGGAAGCACGTCGGAGTATATGAAACAAACAGCCTTGGTCTATGACACCGACCCGGGCCAGAGTACCGGTACGGAGTACCGAGTGTGTTCGTCTTCACACCAGTGACCACGTGACAAGAACAGAAGCCACAACGGCCGTTCGTCGCATCGGGGTTACACGGCAGGTATCCGTAGTGCGTGCAGCATCTAACTACTGCAGTATACATCCGATGACATCGAAGACAAACAAACCCCTTGCCGAGACATGATGGCGCACATCCGGCCAGTCGGCGGTCGATACGCTCTCGTGTTATTATGTGGTCATGGTGAACGGCGTGTCGACATCCGAGCCGACCTCATTTCTCGCGCAGTTCTTGACGTGCGGCGTGCCGTCACCACCTCCCGGCATTGATCGAGCTTGATTGAGTCTTGAGACAGTGAGTGCTTCGTTGCCGTCACTCGGTGGTGTGAGTGCTCAAGTGCCTAAAGACCAACGCGTCCACGACCGACACAAGCGTCGAGTGGTGGGTGTGTCGACGATCGTATCCGTATGTTTGTTGAACCTAAGTTTGTTCAAAGTACAATAGCCGAACACGGGGCGTAACTTATTATATCCACAGGCTACAGCTAGCTAGCTGTACGGGGTAACTATTGCCTAGTTGGATTCTGTACCAGGTCTATTTCCGTCTTTGGCGCACATGCCATGACGGGTTGGTACGCATTGAATATATAGTCAAGGAATCTGCCCCGTGCCACACTACCAAGTACACGCTCAGCCCTTTTGCTGCAACCTTAGTTGCACGTCGCAAGGGGCAGAGAAACCTTATTCCTTTGTAAAAAGGTACCTAGTTACTCCGTACTACTGTGTACTGTGTAACGTTATGTACTTGGACGGGGCTAAGTGAGCGTGCCCCGCACATATTGAGATGCATAAGTTACACAGTACGAAGTACTCCGTAGTGGTTGGTTACACAGTAGGCCAGCTTTCGCCAGCCCCCGCCGGTCATCGCTTATCAGCTTATTGGGGGGCGATGAGAACGATGGATTGGGTAAGTAATGCGGGGATGTCTCAGCGGCTGTACTCAGTCAGTGGTCAATGTCTGCCTGCTTTACGGAGTAACTGCGATTTACAGTGAAAGTACAGGCTCCACCCGGCGCAAGGCTTAGATTCGGCACAAAAGACCCGACCTAAGTTTAGACGGCATGCCATTCCTTGACGGTTGACCGCCGTGACACTCACTCGCCCTGGGCCCTGGCTCCACTCAGAGAGCAACTGCCCGTCGGCTAGTCATGTCTTTCGGGAAAGAACAGTTCGATGCTCACTGTCAAGAGGAGATGAGGCCCAGCGGAAGGATCGACGCTGGTACGAAACAGGGCAAGGCGGCAACGAGTGAGCGCAGCGATTGGTGAGCTCGAAACAGTTTTCGAGCGCCAAGGTGCCAAGTTCCAGCCGTCCAGGGATCCGAATCTGACACAGCCCTCGCGCAGCCGCGCCACTGCGTTGTGTTGTGTTGGGCCTTCCTTCATTCAGCCCATGGTTAACCAACTAACTACGGAGTACGGTGGTGTGTGGTTGTATGGAGTACGGAGCAAGTACCGGGTTCTGCCCTGCCCTGTCCTGCCCTGTCCTGCCCCTGCCCTGTCCTGCCCTGTCCTGCCCCTGCCCTGCCCTGCCAGCCAGTCAGTTCCCTATAACTATCAGCCGTGACGGCTCGGTTCCTCCTTCTTCTCGACTGTCACTCACCCCAAAGTCACTCACCTCCAACCCGCTCGCCACCCACCGGTACTCTCGAGTCTCGCCTACCAGACCCGTCCCGTCCCGTCCACCAGCACACAGCAGCCGCCATGCAGAAATTCGAAGGCATTTGGAACAAGCGACAGCTGCTGCCGTCATGGATTATCCAGTTCCTCGCCGGCGGCGTCTTCGCTGTCATCGCCTGTGTGCTCCTCGCCGCAGCCGCCTACATTGACAAGGCCGGCGCCGGCAAGGACACCACCTACTACGGCTACAGCTCCGAGGAGCTCACCAAATACGCCGCGTAAGTGCATTCATTCAAGATCCGCCGTCGTGCGACTAGCCGTCCAGACAGCCACTAACGCGTGCGTCAGTATCACTGGCGGCGTCATCTTGGCCATCTGCCTCATCACCTTCCTCTTCGTCATCATCGAGATGGTCCTGTACGCGAAGCGCAAGCTGAACCCCGTCGTCCTGCTCGTCTTTTCCTGCTTGAAGACGGCGGCATGGGGCGCCTACCTGATCATGGCCATCATATCCGCTGCCCAGGGGACTTTCAGCTGGGCCGACTTCTTCCTGTCGCTGGCCCTCACATCCTCGAGCATCTCGCAGCTCATCATCTCCGCGAGGCTCACCCACATGAAGCGCAAGGGCCTGTTGGAGCGCGGCCACTACCGGGTCCCCGAAGGGGCTGAGACCGGATTCCACCCCGGAAACTACGGAGATCAGAACACGGCCTACATGGGCCCGAACCCGGCTCCTGCCTACGGCTCAGGTCCCGCTGCGGGCAATGTCATGGTGATGGATGGACGAAAAGATGGGCACTATTAGCCGACCGAGGATTGGCGCGAATGAATGAATAGACTTATGATGCACGACGATGCTCTCCAGGCTGAACCGTTCCCCGTTGTCTTCTCGTGATTGCGTCTCTAGCATCCGTACTCCGTAACTATGCTTCTGTTCTGCAGGGTAAAAGGAGCATGCCCGGCAAGCGTTGCGTCATATTGTCAATGCGACGGCTTTACGAGGATTGCTTATTACTGCAATTTCCAAGCGGGCGCCTGTGGCCAGTGATGTTGGACTGTCACGCTGCCAAGTCGTTGGCATGCATTCAGCCGTCAGCCGTCATCACAGGGGGTCGTTATCAGGCCCCAACAGATTCCCTGGGCAACCCGCCATTCAGCGCAAGTCCAAAACGGCAGGCAAGTCTGATGTTCAGGGGACAGCTAGGAATCTGATTTATATTCCATCAAGTTCGGCGTCGAGAGTCGAGACCAAGACCAGAGCGAGTCTTGCTGTCTTGCCTGGCTGGCCCTCGAATGCGTGTAGGTAGTCCCTGCTTCTCAATCGCTGTTTCCAGCCGCCTTGATGCCGTGCATGCCAAGTAGTGAGTGGCAGTCTTCTGACAGTGGAGATCCAAACTAATCCCCATAACAATTATCGGAGTGTGTATTAATAAACCCCGCACACACCCGATTTAGAACAGCACCAGCGTACGGATAGTTACTGTGTAAGAACTGTCAAAGCCAACCCGACTTTCACCTTGCACAAGTGCACCACAAGTGAGGTCTATCCATCACAACCAAGCCGCAAGAGCGCAGCTAAGGACGAGCAATCACAAGTGTGACCTTTCGCCACGGACGGTCCGGATCGTAGGCTTGACGACGCCGTGTTAGTGTCGCGGCTCGCGTAGCGGATCGGCGGGATGGCCAGCCGCCAGACTCTCACAGTCTCACTCACCTGTAGTGCCGGTGGGCGTCCATCGGAAATCGAGATAGCCGTTGAACGGCCGGACGCCGAGATCGCCGCCTTCGCCCGTGGTGCCGCGCGTCTTGAAGGCCAGCTCGACCTGCAGCGCGTCGGTGTGGGGGTCGCAGCCGTAGACGACGTCGAAGACGGCACGGGGATCCCCGCGCTCCGTCATGAACATCTTGGTGGTGTTGTCCTTGGGCTCGTACTCGCCGTTGATGACGGCACGCCGCGGCGGGTCCAGGGGCAGGGTGATGACGCCGTCCACTAGGGTGAGGGCCTGCGTGAAGTTGCCTGCAGGACTGAGGAACAGGTGAAAATCACCGCCTGTCCAAAGAAGAAGAAGAAGGAGGAGGAGTCAGCCCACTGGCCTCTAGGCTCTGGACGCACATCTGAGACCCGGTCGAGGCCCAGGGAAGACCACGACTACAGTCTAGGTACTCAGTACTCACCTCCCCACTCCCAGATCTGGAACCACCTGTTGTCAATGTCCGGGTACGAGGCATTCTGGACCTGGATGGCAAAGGGCTCGGCAATGTTGTTGGACAGCGTGTCGGTCGGGATGTCACATCCAGACACGACAGCAGCGAAGAGGGCGGAGACGAGGCAGCTCAACATCTCGAACGCGTGCGATCTGTGTCGAAGAGACAGATGCGCTGACACGGCTTCGCACCGGGGAAGGACTGGCTTACTTGTAGTCTTATACCTGCCGCCTAGTTACCAACTTAGCGGTACAGATAACTATGCATGTATACCCGGGTGACTAGGTATCTCACGCCGTCATCCAGACCTCAAGCCAAGCGTTGGATACGAGAAGACACACATAATATTGAGCTGATTGCAGACCGGGCGCCGATGCCGTGCAGAAACGTCGGACGGTTCGGCGTCTCTGGCCAGTCGCGTCGAGCGGGGATCTGTAAGTTGTAACCTGTCTGCCTGGAGGCTAGAGGCTAGAGGCTAGAGGCTAGCCCTGCAGCGCGGCCCTGTCCGGATTCGGCAGCTACTGTGTACAGTGTGGCGTACCTTTGTCAAGTACCATGTATATCACCAGTCAGAAGTCGGAAGTGAGATGAGGGTTTACCAACGATCCACCCCGGGGTTGCCAAAGGCTAAAGCCTAACTTTGAAATGTTGAGTCGCGGCGTTGCCTACGGGGGTTACCCTTGCACCAGGCTTCGTTATACTGCCTTGCCATCTCGGAATGATGTGTACCACATCTGCATACGCATTATTGAACGACCATGTGTGTGTGTGTGTATGACATGGAAAGGGTTTGTGCCAGTTCCAACCCAACGTCACCCATGTCCCTTTCTCTCGCCCGCAGTGGCTTGGAAGTTGGAAGTACGGGGCAGGAACCCGAACAGCCCCATCCCCCATCCCCCGTCCTGCAAGTGCTTAGCCACTGCTACGCTGCGCTATACCATTGGTTCTGTTACGTCACTCGTTGCTTTGCGGTCCCATGAGAGGAGACTATTGGAAGCCGCCGGTTACACCTTGTGTAAGAAAAACTCAGCTGACTGCCATGCAACAACCTACAAACTACCCATTCATCCTCATTACCACCACCACCACCCACGACCTCCACTCCTCTCTTCGGAATCCAGTAGATCAATACACGAGTACAGCATGCACCCGCACGGCTTACGGAACTGTGATTGGGCTTGTCGCTGCAACGATGACCCAATGGAATAAGCTGACGCCCCCTTTTTGGTCGGGCTCGCTGTTGCGTGTATGTGCCTGACAGCCGTCTGGCAGGGACCGGCAGTCAGCTTGGTCATAGGGCATGCACCGAAGGGCATCTACGTCAAAACGACAGGCTGCCATTTTTCCGTTGGTAACACTTTTTGGTCATGGTATACAAACCCGGTGACTAACCGGTCATGTTCTCGGAAGGATTGAGTTAAGCACGGGGAGGGGGATTTCACGATGAGTGCATGCATGTCTGTCATGACGAAAACCATTCGAGTCTCGGGTAACACCACAGCGCTCATAAGGGGGCGAGATACAGGCCCAGATGGCATAGCGTGCCTGGAAAATGCGTATAAGAACTCCCTCCCTGTTGGGCAGAATCATACGGCTGGATGTAAAGTCAGTCAGACCATGTTCGCTGAAGTCCTTCAAGTACAACACAAACAAAAATGATCATTACATCCTTGCCATCGTTCCGGCGGCAGTCCGCGGCCATCCTGCTGGCGATGGCTGCCTTGCTCCTCCTCGTCGACTGCTCCTCGGCGGAGAGGATCATGAGTGGCGCCGATCCCAGTGTCGGCAGATTCGGGGACGGTTACTACTCGGCCGATGCGGCAGACGGTGGCATCTGGGTTCGTATGGCATCGTCGCTCAAAGGCCTCGGTGACGCCAACGTTCGACGCGAAAAGGTCTGGTCCAACACCGGCCTAGGTGACATCTGGGCCCCGGAGATCACGTCAGACGAGGGCAGGGTCTTTATATACTTCTCGGCTGGCGTCGGCGAGACCCACCGGATGTATACCATCAGCGCCGATTCGCCTCTGGGGCCGTACACGCCCGCACAGAAGCTGCCGCTGCCGGACGACCAGTGGGCCATCGATGGCACATACTTCAAGTTTGACGGTCGTGCTTGGTTCGTCTGGTCTGGCTGGGAGAGCGTGGGCAGCAAGGATGTGGAACAGACTCTCTACATCTGTCTCATGCAAAGCCCGACCCAGCCCGTCGGGCCACGCTACGTCATCTCGCAGCCGCGCGAGGGATGGGAGCAGCACGACAGGCCTCTCATCAACGAAGGGCCCGAGGCCATCGTGGATCCAGACGGCCAGCTGCACATCGTCTACTCGGCCAACGGTAGCTGGGACAGGAGGTACTGCCTGGCAGACCTCCGGCTCCGAAAGGGCGGCGACCCGACCTACGTGTGGGACTGGTACAAGTCCAACGGGTGCCTCTTCGGTTCCAACCAAGGCGACATGATGGCCGGTTGGGACTCGACGCTCTACATCAACGGCCCGGGACACCACACGTTTGCGCTCCCCTTTGGCGACGTGGCCTACAGCCCCGGTGGCACCGACCATATCCCCTTTGTGTTCCACGGCGTCGAGATGAGCATCCCTGAGTACAAGTGGGAATACCGTGCCTGGTTCACTGGCAGTTTTGTCTGGTGGAGCAAGACGACGTACAGCCGAAAGGGAGTTCCGGGGGCTGAGACGGACACGGGGTACAGCTTTAAATTCTTCGAATAGGCGGTAGCGAATCCGCGAGCTCGTGTCTCGTGTCTCGTGACAATACTGGTGTCTCAGACATTGGTCTTTATCATGTTGGAGCCTTTGCGCTTGCACTGCTAAGAAACCAATGCTGTTTGTTTGTCGTTCTTTGTGCGTCCTCTTTACTTGTAATCTTGGAGCTCAGGATCATATCTGCTTTCTCAGCCTTGACTTTGGTCAAATATAAGTTTTCTGTATGATACTCTACAAACTTACTAACAATGAGACATTTCAAGGCAAAGTTATATGTTGAACCATGTTCTTCATGATGACTGAACTCGATATACGGAGTACTGCTGACATGTTTCTCCGCTCCCGGGCTTGCTGTATTCATGGAGTATCCAGAGGCTTTATTGTCTGCATCGATTGTGACATGGGCCTTGAAGTCCTTCCCCAGCATAAACCTTCGCCTAGTAAATATAAAGGGGCAGCTTTCCGTCTAAACCTGACAGGGTAGACAGACTACCAAAGTATACGTACACGAGCAGGGGCACTCGGGGCCTTAGCCTCCTTCTCCCCCTTCCTTACTCCGCACTCATTCTCCAAGTAACTTAAAGGCGCGTCCCAACAATCAGGTGCCCCTTTGCTACTGTGGGGTCAAAAGCAATTGCCGTGAAGCAGACGGTGGCTACGCCCGCACTACGTTAGGGGTTCTGTCACATGTGATTGGCCTATGTACACAGCACGGCCGTGTTGTTGTATTTACCGAACCGAAATACCTGGCTAGGTTGTAAACAGCCTTCATATGGCAGGGATATGCTCGAGTACACTGTGTGAAGCTCAATGATCAATAAAAACTAGCTATCCTTGAAGTCGCCAGAATGCATGACGATGGTGTGAGGGACTGTGGGGACTATATATACGAGTTTCGGTCAGCTGATCAGTCTTATCCTGCCGGTCTCGTTTACGTTACGTGGGGAGAGACGAGCATGCTCACGCTCGCTCTCCTTCATGCCTTTGCTAGCCGCAGTAGTACTGCCAGTCTTGCTGGGGAGATTGCGCACTTTCCCCAAGTGACTCAAGCCTCTGATTTACTAGGATCTCTAGATCACCTTATAACGAGCGATACATCAGGGAGCAGTGGAAGCCTCTCTTATCTTAGCAGTGCCAAGCTATGGCGACCATCACGCCTGCCAAAAGTCCTAGTCATAATTTGAACGATGCTAATATATTAGCCAGACGGAGAGAGCAGAACAAAGCATCTCAACGCAGGTACCGTGAGTCTTTGAAACCCACGAATCAGGCCACAGAGATCCTTATAATTTTGTTTCTAGGCCAGAAGGTTGCCGAGGAGGTCAAACAAACAGCACGGCTTGCAATCAGCGCACAACGAGCCTTACAGGAAGTGACAAGGAAAGGAAAAGTCGGTTGCCCAGAATGCAGTCACTGCCAAGGGCTTGGAGTGCATGCCAATGCGGCTGCCGAGTCTTCCAGGTTAGAGACGCTCCTATCACCAAGCTCCACGGCTAGTAACTCTACTTTAAGCATCAGACAGTCTCCGAAATTCTCCGATTCGAACTGGTTTCCCAGCTATCGCCGCCCTTCGGACCCTTCCGATCCAGACCTCGACTCAATCCTGCCACAGCAACTAGACATGGACTGGGCTTGGCGAACAGAAGGGATGCCTATAGAAGAACCCGATGAAGCGATAGACTATAATCTATCCCCTTCCCGTTCAACTCTAAGAGACCCCTTTCAGAGCGATTCTGGACAGAGCTCGCTTCTAGAGACATTTACCGGCAGTTTACCGGTCAACAACAACATCCTTGATGTCATCGACGGCACCAGTGATATCACCACAGACTTTTTCAATCCCAATCAGGACATCGGCAAGGCCACACAACTTCTCAGCCAGATCGACGCGGCTTTACACCTTGCCGCCAATGAGCACCGCAGCACCATTATCCCGATCCTTCTACGCAACGGTGCCGGTGTGAACTCCCAAGACGAACAAGGCCGGACTCCGCTGCGGATCTGTGCCGAGAACGGGGATGAAGACGGAGTCGAGGTCCTTCTCGCAGCCGGTGCAGAATTTTCCCAGGTAGACGCCACGGGTACAAGTATATTGTCGGCGGCGGTGCTGGCCGGGAACGAGAGGGTGGTTGAGATGCTGGCTTCTAGCTTGTCGGGGAAGCAGAGCACCTCGATAGGCTTATGAAGAGAAGAAAAAATCAACTCGTACTGAGACTGGCAGGTTGCATAACACAAGCTGAGTTTCATATACTTTATGTTTACAGGACGAAATATGTTAATATCTACCATTGGATCTGAATGTTGTAAATTGATGTGATGGTTTTACAAGTCCTAGGTACGTGATTCGCGGGAAACGAATGGGCAGGTCACATCTTCCTCGTAATCCAAGCCTCCATATTTCCTCCTCAAACGAGTGTCCTAATTCTCCATGGCGCAGTGGTAGTCCTTGAATCCACCAACTAGCCTATAACATTATCCTTGCTAACAATAGGGCAGCATGACAGTCCTGGTACGCCGGTCGTCTTTAACTCGACCTGCAGAGCATGAGATCGTTTTCCTTCCCCAGGATTAGTCCGCCAAACCTCACCTTGTTAATAGGGACCGCGGATGGCTTCGGGCTCGACATCGGCTCTCTTGTACTGGCCACGGATGGCCTCGGGCTCGATATCGGCTCTCTTGTACTGGCCACGGAAGATCTCGGGCTCGATATCGGCTCTCTTGTACTGGCCACGGATGGCCTCGGGCTCTATTTCGGACCTCTTGTACTGGCCACGGAAGATCTCGGGCTCGATATCGGCTCTCTTGTACTGGCCACGGATGGCCTCGGGCTCTATTTCGGACCTCTTGTACTGGCCACGGAAGATCTCGGGCTCGATGTCTGCTCTCTTGTACTGGCCACGGATGGCCTCGGGCTCTATCTCGGACCTCTTGTAATTGCCGCGGACGGTCTCGGGCTCGATATCGGCTCTCTTGTACTGGCCGCGGAAGATCTCGGGCTCGACGGCAGGAGAGCCTGGGTCTCGGTCCTGCAAGGTAGACCGAACGTCGACTGGCGATGCCGAACTGGGCGCGGCGAGGAGGCCAGCAAGGAACACAAGGCTGAAACGCATTTTCGAAAGTGGAATAGGAGTAGCTTGCAATGTACAATTAGAGAGATCCCGTGTCTTGGGCCTTGGAATGGTTGCAAATGCGGTACTAATCGGATAGCAGAACCGTAATAACAAGGAACGCTACGGACTGCCTAGATATAGACAACGACGCATTCGGCTCTAACCGTCTCTTACAAGGTGATCTTGGTATAGATTCAACGGTGTTGTGAGTCTCACGGGATACTGGATCGCCTCATCTCTTGGAATCTCTCGTGATCTCTCGTGATGTCTGGAAATCTCACGTCACTTCAACTCATCTCATTTGTCATCTTGCTAGTTCCAAAACGCCATGATGTCAATGACAGTGTACGCCGCTGAGTGATCCCAACTATTCAAGACTGTTGTAAATGTCTATTTAATCCACACGTAAAAACTCTTCATTTCATGCTCTTTGCTGTCTACCACCGAATTTTATCCAACAAGGCCCAATGAAGGAAGCCCAAGAGGAATCTCGCCCATTCCTCGACCCGGCGGGCGAAAACTCACGGCGGCAACTGACCTTCCGATGGCTCAAGGCTAGTCTTCCCGTGAGCCCGGATGGTCTTTCAATCCTCTCCCACCTGGCAACATTCATCACTACCTCGTGTGTCTGGGGGATAATCTTTTATTCCGTTCTTAAATTCTCCCCAGATACCTTTGGTACTATCGGCCCAGGCGTAGGCGCCGGTGCCCACGGCAGGAACACCAGCTTTCTAGCCTCGGAAATCGACTTCATCAGCTGCGGAGACTCGTTGGACGAGGCCAAGTCGAGAGGATGCCAATACGACATCCTGGCGAACGCGTGGCTGCCGCCTCAGTGCGTCGACCAGGCCACCATTGAATACTACCAGGAAGACCAGTCCTGGCTTGGGTACGCGGACGAGGAGCGCACAGAGCTCATATCATACGAGGAGCTCGGTGACCGTTCGATGTACTACACGTCGCACCGGGATCACACTGTGCATTGTTTGGTCCTGTGGAAGCGACAGTTCCAAGCCCTGTATGAGGGGTGGAGGTACGTCGATGGGGGGCTGGTTAATCCGAACCATACGAGCCACTGCGTCGATTACTTGATTAAGCACACCGAGATTCCTGGCGATCGCGAGATACCTCTCAAGGTTTTCCCGTTTCAGTCTGGTTGTCATGTCAGAGTTTGATGGATTCTTGTTAAAGTGCAGGAGGACTTTGAGGCTCAGCATAAGCCCAGATACCGGTACCGTCGCATTTATCCAACACTATGTAGTTATGACACGTTGAGCCCTCTGGCGTTCCGTACCGGTACTTTGCCCGTACCGTCATTTTGAGGTGGGTACAGTAAGCAATGTGACAGGGCGGGCAGAATATATCCATGTTGGTGTTTGAAAGATATGCCTACTTACAACCAATGGCAGGAAGACAAGGCGATAATGGCTCGAAATACACTTCCCGCGGTCTGTATCTACACTCCACTACGTAGTATCCGTCGCTCCCGCTTTAGTCTTGCCGGTTATTTGTAGACCCTCACAGTGTACTCATCCCACTAATTTGGTAGGTCTAAGAATCACTCTGCAGTAGTTACTGTACTGTGTAAGAGGCTATAGAACTATATAGTTGCGTGTAGGGAAGGGTGGGGAATGCAGACTGTACAAGACTGTCCTTTTAGCTTTTAGGATGCCCCATCTCCCTAGACGGACCTGGGCATGGAGTGGTAAATGGTTCGTTTGTTCATTCTCCGGGGGAAAGTAGTGATGATAATTATGAGGGCCCTGTATCGTACCAGCCCTCTAATTCGGAAGGTACAAAAGACACTGTATACTAACAGGTTATTATACTATGTTAGTAACTCGAGGACAGTAGGGAATATAAAAGTCTCGAAGATACTTTGGGAAAGCCGGAATTCACAGAACTAAGCAGCTAATATACCCCTTTACCTCGGTTTCTGTAGCTAAACTCTATAAAGTTATAAAATATCTATAACTTATAAGTCGCAGTACATTTATTTATTGTTATTATTATTAAAACACAGGTACTATTACCGGAGCTACTTATAACAAGTAAAGAGCTCTAATTCGTATATCTCTTGTCTCAAGCTAGGTGGCCTTTTATCATCGTTGGTCGCTTTGAGATGCCCATACCGCATCCTTCATTCTAGGTTGCTAACATTTTCGGGTTAAACCAAATATATCAAATACAATTAATTGTATGCAAACTCATATCGGCCCTTGTACTATTATGAGCTGCTTTTCATCTCCTGGTCTTATAATTATCCTTTTATATACCTCCTTTCTGTTATGGGGTATTATCTGGTTGAGTAACACTCCATATTCTAAATCTGATATAAAGCAGTGAGCCTTTATATCTTCATCTCACTGAAACTTGGAGCAGAACACGTCGTCTTATCTTCACATTGTTTTCATTCTCGCATTATAACTTTTATAGCTCAACAACCTCAAACCTTGTCTCTTCCTTCAACTACAGAATGTTAGCTATTGCCTACCGCCCTAGTTTCTCTTCGGCCCTGCCTTCCGGTAGCCTACGCGAAGCGGTAGAACTAAATGTGAGATCAACATTGTCATCGACTAGAACCAGACGTTCAACTGCATCCCGTTGTGTGAAGAGAAAGGTCCCGGCGCTGACCTGGTCCTTATCAACAACAACAACAACCATATGCTACACAGCATGGCGACCCGCGTGTTGACCCTAAGCTCTGCGCAGCTTCCGTCTACTTTCACAATATCGGACAGTCATCTCAAAGAAGAAATTGCTGGCCGCTCGGATCGAAATGAATATCTTCATCAAGCTTGCCGCTGAGAGCCTGGAGTCTTTCGATGGTCTGCGGAAGAGATTGATGGAAATATGAAGTACGTTTCTACCAGTCTCTGCCGCAGAGTTTGGTAGAAACGTACTTCCCAAAACTGCTGTTTCCCAAAAATGACACCTTGGGCGTTTCCATGGGCACGGTGACGATTCCCAACTTGCGCGACCTGCTTTTAAACATGGAAATTCCGGTCAGTCAAGCCGTGTGGGTGGGCATGCCTCAACAGGTGCTCGAGGTTGAGTACTGCCAACAAGCATACTTGGGACACAATCACCCAGGTGCCTGAGAGCGACCTAGAGGATTACCACTTGCTTTCCCGAGTCTGGAGCCGTATCGCTATCTCGATGGAACTGGACCCTAGACGTTGGCGCACTTGTTATAGCTCCCTGGCTTGTCGTCAATGGCGGTCGTCTCTGCCAACGTGCGAGGCTGCCAGCTATGCTGCTGGGACTCGAGCAGGACCAGAGCGTGGCAGCCCAACTTCGAGTAATTGGGTTCTCTCCCTTTATCCACGGCGATCTACGCCTGGAAAACATACTGTACAAGGTCTCGAATTTCTGCTTCTGGCTTGTCGATCCGCGTGGTTATCCATCTTGTGACGTTTGCCATGACCTTGGCAAGCTCGCGCACAGCTACAATAGCTGCTACGGCCTGTTTGTTTACACGAAGGGCCGCCGTACTGCCGACTCTTTCATGTCTGACGATGGCCAAACGGTATCTATCAACTACGCAATTGCTTCCAGGCTCCTTGCAGAGCGAGCGATACGCTGACCTAAATGTAAAAGTGGACAAGGTGGTCCATGATTTGCTTGAGCCTTGAGCGTCACGGCGAAGCGAAGGATGATGTCGATCTGCATCAGCGCATCCGCTTCGGCGAGGCCATGCGTTTTGTTCCGACGTGCGATTCCACATCAATCCAAATGCGAACCCATGCCTTGAGCAGCCAATACCGTGGTAGTAAGTTAACCATCTCCACGTCTAAATCAGTTCGGTTGTGCGTGCCTAGGAACGAGGATGATGATGATTGATGATGGAGACCGGGAGTCGAGTCAGGACCACTGCCGATGCAACATGCGGCCTCGCCAATCATTGAATTCCCCTGTCCAATGCTCCCCCGTACCGCACTATTCCCCCTCATCTTTCTCCATACTCCCCAGCCTCCATCGGCTTGGCGTGTTCGCCTAGATCCAACAGGGCAATTGCACCGTGATTGAACCGCAGAAAGTCGGTCTCGTGAGGCCGAAGGCAAGCTAGGTCGATAACATCTCATACCGAGCAAAAACTCCGCGTCGGGGGGTCCATCCGCTACCAAGTAACGTTATACTGGATGGAGCCATAGGGACGAGCCTTGGACCTTGGTCACTTGGCTGGCTATGAATATGATAAAAGGCCGACATGGCCCCTTCTTTCCCTCGCAGTTCGGGCCACGGCTGCTCGTCATCCCCAGAGCCACCCAGCAACCCTCGGAGCCATGCTCAAGTCCGTGTCCTGCCTGGCTCTTGCCGGCCTCTCGGGGCTATGCCGTGCTTCGTACGTTTCGTCGCTGTCGCTCAATGCCCAGGGCCTGTTCAACGAGTCCATGGCTTGGATGGACAACCTCTACGACAGTGACGTAGGATACCTCTACGATGTCGACGGGTCCAAGGCTCTCCGCCACAACACCCGCAGCTCTGCGTGGTACGCGCTGGGCCTTTTGGCTAGAAACGAAGGCGACGATGTCCAGGAGGCGGAGCAGATCATCGCCAACCTCGTCGGTGGTCAATTCAAGGATCCGTCTCAGCAGTGGTAAGTTCACTTGCAGTCTCGCGACAGGTAGCAAGACTGGCGGCGGTGGGTGGCTGACCTGCGACTCTGCAGGTATGGAACCTTTCAAAAGTACCCAGAGGAGCCCGAGGTTGGATCGGCGGACTACCCTCCTAGCATATACAACTCCTGGGACCCCAACTGGCGGGGTTTCGTCGGCACGACATTCGTCATCATCCTGGAAGAGTTCTCTCCCCTGTTGAGCAGCAGTGTCCAGGATCTCCTACTCGAATCTCTGCACACCGCGACGGTGGGAGACACGTACCGTAAGCAGATGCATTACCACCCGCCCGTGCTACGGTGAAGAAGCCCCCGCTGATCTTCCCACAGGCGTCGGTGGTGTCGACAACGACAACTTGTACCCGGCTTACAGCAACCCGGTGAGTCCTCTTCCTGGCCAGACACATGGAACCCAGCTCATTCCGCCAGGCTCTCATGCGCGCTTTCGTGTCGGGATGGGTAGGTCGTCGCCTGAACGATAAGAACATGACGGATTACGGCGAGATATATGCGCAAGAAAGCATTGATCTCTTCACCATGACGGATACACTGTCCGAGTTCAACTCTGGTACCTACACGGGGGTTTCCCTCTTTGCGCTCGTGCTCTGGTGCAAGTACCTGCCAGCCGACTCCATCATGTCCGAGTATGGTCCCAAGATGGTGCGCGAGACTTGGTCGGCTGTCGCGCAGCTCTGGCACCCCGAGATGAAGAACATGGCCGGCCCGTGGGACCGGTCGTACGGCTATGACATGAACCGTTATGTGAGTCTGATGGGCCTTTGGTTCTGGACCTTGATCGGAAAGGGGCAATCGTCCATCATCAGCAAGGTGAGTAGTGCCCAACGGCACCGTGCTTTCGCTGCTGCCAGACACAGCAGCATCTGCGACTCATCGACTAACGCGAGTTTTCGCTGAAGCCCCAGATCATGAGCCACGCGGCTGACTGGGCCTGGTCGCCTTTGATGGCCGTGCTGTCGGACTTCCACTCCACGTTGATCCCCGAAGATGTCATGCAATCCCTCACGACGTTTGGCGGAGAGCGTACTTTCCAGGCACAGGCATACTACCCACCGTACGACAAGGTGCCGCGGAACATTACCACCTGGCTGTCCCACAATCTCACCATTGGAGCCGAGTCATTCGACGAGACCGTCGTGGGTGGCCCATCCGTGTCGCAGGAGGCATTCAACCCCGCCGTGGTGCAATGGAAAACAGATGGCGAAATTGCGTTCCTCTCGGTGCGTTTCATCCGCAATGGATGTGCGAGGTCGAAAGCTAACAGTCAATAGCTGTATCCCACCGAGATGGCTCTCGATGTAGAGGTTACGCCTGGCCGCCTCGAGCTTTCGTACCCCAACGGCAGCTCTTCCTCCATCTTCACCCTCGTTGTCTCGACGTTCACCAAGGCCCGTACTGTACGTAGCTGGGCCGATGTCCAAGGACTCGGCGTTACTGTTACTGGGAATGTCAACATGACGTACGGTCTGTCCTTTGCGGGACAAAATGGAGGTGCCAGCAAGCCCCTTCGCGAATGTGAGTCGGCCTCGGTTTCGCTCTGGAGATGGGCACAGCTAACGTGAAGCAGTCGAGTTTTGGAACTTTACGTACGTGATGCCTGACGATTTCGAAGGCATACCTCGCCTATGCCTAGATTTCCAACTGCCAGAATAGATGGGGGATGGTCAGCTACAGTTGTTCTTTCACTACATCACCATGCAATTCTATGGGATATGAGAGAATGATTTGGGACTTACTGGCTTGATCATGTTAGCCCTGCACGTATCTTTTGAGAACCTTGAATATAATACCATTGTTTCTCCGAGTACTTCGAGTACTCTGCAACTCCTGGGTTCTTTCCCGACACGAGTATCGACGACGCCGAAGACTGGCGACGTTTGGAATCATCCTAGGATGTCAAGTGTACACTTGTGTAAGGGAACCACCCGCTGAAAACGTAAACCAAGCGCAACTCACGGCATTCCAACAAATCCATGGTCGGGACCACCCCCGCCCTCTTTGCCTTGTTGGTACGATGGAAGGACAGGGGTATCCGTAATGTCGAATGCAGCCTTTGACGGCTGTGGCTCTGGTAGGTCCGGTTGGTTCCAATTATACCGTCGAGTCGTGGCGCAGATAGGAATGCAGCAGCAAACTGCATCTTGGGGCCGTAAGGGGTTTTATTCTCCGAAGGAGCTGAGAGTGAAACGGCGCTCGTACCGAGCCGTCATCCCTAGTTTCCAAGAGAAGAGCTTCTCGGAACACAAAAAACTCCCTTGAGGACGTGATCAAGGGACGTTCTCGGGTGAGTCCTGAGTTGCCACTGGCTATGCGGTTTTTGAATGGTGGCTGAGGAGGCAGTGCGCAGTCAATCGCACCTCCGGCTCACCACCCTTTGGGCATGCAGCGCCCCTCAACCTGTTGGTCTGTTTCGAAGAAGACGGAGGATCCGAAGGGTGATGGTTGGCCGTGCATCACATTCTGATAGAGAAAAGATTTCCCAAGCATTGTCTTGGTGTATAAGAGACGCGGGTCTGCGTACATGTTGTTGATCTCTTGGGACTCCCATCAACCTGCAACCATCTCGGACACTGCTCATCATTGCCACCTCACAGACCTCATACAAAACAAGGCATTCAACATGAAGAATCTTACCATCACCACCGTCTTTTCTATGGTACTAGCATTAGCACCCACAACGACCCTGGGACTGCCAAACCTTCCATCGCAAGACCAGTCAACCATCTCCCAACGGGCTCCGGGTCCCGAGCCCTTTGATCTGGGGGATTTCTTTGACGAAATCAGAGATGCGTTCGAAGACATCCCCGACGCCCTGAGGGATCTGAAAGACGTCCGTGACGATGTCAAGGACGCTGCCAGCAAAGCATGGCATACCGACGTCGATGGCTGCTTGGTGGTGCAGTGCGGCGCGGCATTGGGCCCTACGACGCTCACCTGCGTGACCGGTGCCCTGGCGGTCAACCCTCTTGCATGTATCGCTTCTGTACGTCGATATACTCCTCTGAGGCCATACGCGATACTGATGACGAACGACAGATTGCTGCCCTCAAGGTATCTCCGCCCAAGGCCTGCAACAACTGCACCGAGGCCGTGGCACACTGGTTGGGCTTTGACTAGGTTGCTCAACAGCACAGAGGAGAACTCGTCGAGATGCTTGGTAATATGATGCTTGGTAATATGATGCTTGGTAATATGATGCTTGGTAATATGATGCTTGGTAACACGATGCGTGGTAATATAGTCCGGGGTGGTTGGGCTCCTGTTCTTGTATACAACGCCGGTATGGATGCCATTGGATGGAACGTCGGTCTTTTCCTTCCTGCCTTGTAGATCGTCCACATATATCTGTTCATACTCAAACAGCCTTCGACTTTGATGAAGCGGTCCTGACAGCTTGCAAATACCGTCATCTGCCGGATCGTGGTTGAGCGGCGTGGAGTGCCCACCTAAAAACCACGACTGGATCTTCTTCCCCACCAAACCGTCGTCGAATCCATTCTTGATGTTTCTATCGACCAGACTGCCAATGCCAAGGTCTTTCAGTGGTGCGGACGGTGCCCGCTCGGTGATCGGATGTGCTCAGTTGCGGAGACGATGATGTAATTGAGAATGCCCACAACCATCTTAGTAGCCCGAGGTATCCGGACAAGTGAGTATACTTCAGTGGGATTTGCAGATTATAGTCGGCACTGACTCGAGCCCAACAGATCTAACTACCACACGTGCAATACCACACCACTTGCCGATACGTTTTTCGTTCAGTTCCATCTTGCATCGCTCTCTTGCAACTTACCACTGGCATTATGGCGACCATGAAGGAAGCCCACGTTGCGAAAGGTGCGAGTCTCAGATCGACTAGAAAGATGGAAGCGCTAACGAGTCGATAGGCCCCGTGGTCGAGGTTGTCGACTCTCCTATTCCCGAGCCCAAAGCTGACGAGGTCATCATCAAAGTGGTCGTCAGTGGGTCCAACCCCAAGGACTGGAAGATCGCCGAGTGGCTCGGAACCAACGACAACTCTGGCGATGACATCGCTGGTGTGGTCCACGAGGTTGGATCCGACGTGTACGAGTTCAAGCCAGGTGACAGGGTTGCTGCCTTCCACGAGATGATGAAGCCAGGCGGTTCATTCGCCGAGTACGCCGTGGCACACCAGCACACCACGTTCCACATTCCCAACAAGACGAGCTTTGAGGGTACGTGAATTGTTCATCCCGGCGGCGGCAGGATGAGACAGGCTGACAGCACAAACAGAGGCGGCAGCGATTCCACTGGCGGCCATGACGGCGGCCGTTGGTCTCTACCTACGTCTGGGTCTCCCCGAGCCGTGGCTACCTGCCACCAAGCCCACACCACTGGTCGTGTACGGCGCGGCCTCGGCAGTCGGATCATATACCATCCAGCTGGCAAAGAGAAGCAACATCCACCCCCTGATCTGCGTCGCTGGCAAGTCGCGCAGCCACGTAGAGAGCCTGATCGACGCAAGCAAGGGCGACGTCATCGTCGACTACCGCGATGGCGACGAGGCGCTCGTCGAGGGCATCAAGAAGGCGGCAAACGGCGCCAAGCTCCTGCATGCCTATGATGCCGTCTCGGAGCATGGCAGCTTCGTGAACCTGTTCAAGGTCCTCGCCGAGGGTGCCAAGATCACGCTCGTCCTGCCGGGAGCGAACTACGACGCGATCCCGGCGCACATCGAGCAGAGCATCACCAACGTCGGCGCCGTCCATGCGGACGATCGTGACTTTGGACATGTGTACTTTCGCTACTTTGCGCGCGGCTTGCTCGAGGGGTGGTTCAAGCCCCAGCCGCAGGAGGTTGTCCCCGGTGGTCTCGGAGGCGTCCAGCAGGGTCTGCAGAACCTGAGGGACGGCAAGGCCAACGCGGTCAAGTACGTCTTTCGCATTGCCGATACCGAGGGTGTCAACTAGAATCTAGATCAGAATCGTCAGAACTAGGCTCTAGGCTCTAGCTAGACACCTGCAAATGTTATTATGCACAAGCTTTTTGAGAGCGATTTGGGGGAACCCAAATCAAGCGCCAACCCCTTTTATGGCTGTGTGAACCTTGTTGGCGTTGTCCTCGAGTTGGTAGGACAAGGTAGTTAGGTCATTCTAACTTTTGCCCATTGACAACAATCTCGGAAATATGTTCCGGTTAACTACCTCGTGCGCGTACGCTGTGACCCCCTACCAGGCGCCCCACTACAATGTTACCCTGCATCCAAGGCCCAAGCCTAGACGTAGAGCATGAGCCTCAGCCGAGATTACAGCGGGGAAGTCGCTGTTCTAGCGCAAGTGTTCAGGGGTTCGTCGCTCATCAACCATCCAAACAAGCTTGATCTAATAACTAGTTATCTAGCTCTCTTCTTCTCCTTCTCTCTCTCCTGTTGAGAGACTTTCCCCGGCTTCACTGTCGATTCTCCAGACTTTGGCATGCGTATATAAGGTCAATTGGCGTATCGGAGTCTTTACACTCGTTTATTCCGTCGCTCTTTCTTGACCCTGACACCGTCATTGCCATCGTCCATCTCGCTGTTCGTTTTTGTCCAACCGTCGCACAGCCAGCTATCCATCATGTACGCACGACTCTCCGTCGCAGCACTAGTCCTGCTGGCCTCGTCCGCCGCAGCCATGCCGGCTCCTACCGCCGCGCCACTTCTACGGGCCCGACAGGCTAACGATGCCGCACTCCAGCCGTGGGTGACTGTCGGCGATGACGGCACAGCCAAGACCGTGACACCCGTCCAGACCACCATCAGCGGCACGTCGACCGTCGTATCCGCTGCCCCCAACGAGGTGACGGCGACCATCGTCACGACAACCCAGCTCGGCGAGATCTACACCACCACCGGAACCGGCCCCATTGCACCGACCGCCACGAATACCGACGGAAGTGGCGCTTTCCCCGTGTGCCACAACACCGACGGCGAGAATGTCCCCTGGTGCTTCCCCACAAAGGGCGAGGCATTGAACCCGGGCAAGACGTACTACTTCACCTGGGACGCCGCCCACTTCAAGTCTGCCTCCAACACCTCCGTCATTGTCCAGGGCAACTACGTGAACGCGACCACCGGAAACAACGAGACGGAAGCCTTCAAGTCCAAGCCGATCATCGCCGGAACGGGCTTCTGGAGCTTCACCGTCGCGAGTAGCCTCATGCAAGATGGCTACCCCTCCAACATCTCCATCGTCCTCTCTACCCTCAAGGTAGGCGATACGCCCAGCCAGACGTATCCGGGCCCCCTCGTCTTGGTGACGAACCCAGAGTCTCTCAACAAGCCCAGGCCGACGCCGCCCATTGTCGGTCCCGCCCTGTACATCGGCCTGCCCACCATTGCGGGCTTCGCCATCGTCTGCATCGCCGGCACGTGTCTGTGGAACAAGAAGCTGCGCCAGATCGGGCTCGGCAACATCATGTCGCGCAAGCGCCACGGGTACGGCATCCGCCAGAGCGCCCGCAACCGCCTGCACCTCGGCGGCAAGAAGAAGGCGGCTGCCGAGCGCGTCCAGCTCATGGAGAGGGAGATTGCCGCCGAGGGTGGCGAGGTCTACCGCGACCTGCCCACGCCGGATCACCTGGGTGTCGCTGGCAGGCGCGATAGTGACGCCCTGGACAGCCTGGTCGGGACGCCCACCGAGGACCGCCGCATGAACTTCAACAGGCCCGGCACGCGGGAAGACCGGCAGGGTGCTGCGGACCGCAACCTCTTCCGCGAGGAGATGAAGAGGCAGGACGGGGAGCGTTTCTAGGACATTCGACTCAAGCCTGCAGATCGAAGTGGCACATACCAGAAACTCGCTGGTCGCCGGAGCGTCGAGGAGCTCTCGACCACGACGGCCATTTGATACGTGCAAGCCTTTTTGGGTAATACCTGCCCGTGTCCACACGTTCCATGTTATCCCACGTCATGACGCACTTATGCTAGGCCTATGACCATTTTACTGCGCAGAGGGCACCCAGGCATACTGCACATACCTGGACACCTGGCCAGCCTATATACGTATAATACTCTAACGAATTAATTGAACCAACGGTCTCTGGCATGGAAACATGTTTGACATTATACAGGTACTACATGACGTGTGGACGAATAGTCTTGAGCGACCTGTCTCTCCATCCAGACTCGGACGCAAACTCACGACTGTGTGTAATGAGCCAGTTCATTATTCCCAGCTCAGAGTCCACTCCCCGCTCCACGCGCCCTGCTTTGTTAAACTGTCCAAGCCGGTGATGCGTAGGGTGTTGGAAGACCCGTCGTACGCGCAGCTTTGCGCAATATCCACGCCATTCAGCGCAATCTTGGACACGGCCTGCTTCACGCCCATCACGGTGACATTGCCCAGGGCGTTGGCGTCGACGTAGTTGCCAGACGGAGTGGCCTTTAGTCCCGCGGGCGTGACTGCGAACTGCGCGTCATGTGTTTGGTTAGCATATGCCAAATATCAGAACCTGGTTTCCCGCGTCACTTACGTCGACCCAGGTCGTGGCGCCGGGCGCGAGACTCTCGCCGTCGTCCAAGTACAAGCTACCGGTGGCCTGGCCCTCGCCGTCGAGGGCGACGAGGACGGTCCACGGCGTGTCTCTCGACTCGGTCGTCGTCAGTCTGGGCTCCTGCAGGGGCAGGATGTTGCCGCCCCTGATGTAGACGGGTATGTGTCCGAGCGGGGCGTCGATGGTCACGTTCTGGCCCGCCGTCACCCCGTTGATGGCGGTCTGGTTGTACCAGTCGTACCAGACGGTCCCGTCCCCGACACCGGGGAAGACTCCGTCGACGGTGCTGGCGCCCTGGGCCAGGCAGGGCGTGACCATGATGGCGTCGCCGAGCAGGAACTGGCGGTCCGCGCCCGCCAGCCAGGGCTCGTTGGGGAAGTCCCAGGCGAGGGCCCGCATCGTGGTCGATCCCGTCGCGTGGCTGAGGTAGTGAGTCGTGTAGATATAAGGCAAGAGCGCGTAGCGGATCTTCATGGCCGCCCTGGTTGCCTCCGCCACTGCTGCCCATACGTACGGTTCCTGGCTCGCCGCCCCGATGGCGTTGTGGTTTCGGTAGAATGGGAAAAAGGCCGACAGTTGCATCCAACGCGAGCAGAGCTCGAGATCCGCGTTGCCCGCAAAGCCGCAGGTGTCGACGCCGAACATGGGGATTCCAAACAGCGAGTACGCCAACGCCTGGGGAATGGAGAAGAACATGTATGACCATAATGAGTAGTTATCGCCCCTGTGGACACCGTCAGTCTTTCGCGTCACCGAACCCAAGAGATAAAGAATGGTGGACAAACCCCCAGTGGCCAGCCCACTTCCCAGACCCAGCAAACTGGGATCGGCCGATGATGAACGGTCGCTTGGTCGGAAACACATTGAGCAGGGCATAATATGTGGCGTTGAGGATTTGGTGGCCGAAGACACTATGGAAGTCGTACTCGAGAGCGCCACCGTGATGAGTAGCATTGGGGCTGACGGCATGCACCGCAAGATCTCCTGCATTGTTGTTGATAGTATAAGGCGGATAGTTGACGTTTCGCACGCCAGGAGTCGGCGTTGTTCGCAAATATGTTGTCGAGGTGGACGAGGAAGTGGACGTAGCAGGTGGTGATGGTATCGCCGCCGAGGCGGAAGCCGCCTCGGTGGCATTGGTGAGGTTGAAGCCCTCTGGGTAGGTGAGCACCTCGTTTCCAGGCTCCCCTGGCAGTAGGAAAGGGGGTGGACAGGGTTCAGGGTGATGTTGCCACTACCACAGCTACCGACGCAGAAGCTGGAGACTTCCGACATGTCGATCCAGATACCGTCGAACTTGACCTTGTCATAGTACTGTGAAACTTCGGAAATCCACCAACGGTTGGTACCTGTGCCGTTGAACAAAGCTCCAATCCAATCTGGGAAGACAGTGTAACCGGGCCACACGGCACCGACGTATAGTGAGCCTATGCATCGGGTTAGTTTACCAGGAGGCATGCACTATTCCCGGCATTACTCACCATCAGGGTTCAAAATGAAGGCATCCTCCTCCAAACCTCTGTCGTAGGTCGGATAGGCATCACTGGCATCGTCTGGGTTCGGGATATAGATAGCCGAATCAATGATCGGCACATAGTGTTGATTCTTTGCATGCAGACGAGAGAGGAACTCAGCTCCCTCCTCATAGCCAAACTGTGTCGCATCGTTCTCGAAGTCGCGGTATTGGTTCATGTAGTCAATATCGGCTGAATACACGTTGATTAGTGGATACGTAGGTATACTCCGTGGGGGCATGAGACTCACTCCAGATCGTTTCGAGTGGGATCTCAAACTTCTCAAAGTTGTCGACGACATCTTGCAGCTCGGTCCAATTTTTGTACCCCCAGCGACACTGATGGAACCCAAAAGTCCAGCGTTGTTGCAGAGCTGGGAGGCCGATGGCGCTCAACTGATAAGACTTTGTGATCTCGTCTTGGCTAGGTCCTTGATAGAAATAGAGATCTGGAATAGGGGTCAGCACAAGAGCAAGCAGCGCAGCTGAAGCGAAACTGACCTATGGAGCCACCGAGTGCTCGCCAAGTGATGCTGGACTCGCGTAGTAGTATCTCCTGGGCGTGCGCGTTCCGGTTAAAGACGCCATGAGTATAGGACTTGTATGTGGCAGTTTTGTCTGTGGCGTTCGAGATGTACGTCTCCTTGCCGGTGCTGTCATCGACCTCGAAGTAACGAGTGTCATAGTAGATGGGATGGTGACCATATATATTCGCATCAATGACATCGCCAACGTCGGCTGTGAACAGAGTTCCTGCAGGAATGTCAGCGATGCACCACCCGAAGTAATTGGATGGCCTGACTTACTTGTCAGGTTGTTGGACAGCTTTAGGCCATGAATGACCTCGCCAAGGCCGTATAAGTTGTAGTTCTCTGGTAATGCGGATACGAACTCGATGAACTGGTCCTCATAGACCAAATGGGATCCAGTGGTGGTGAAGAGAACATCACCGGTACTCTTTCTGGTAACGTTGAAGTTGAACGATGGCTCATTGCTCCATTGTAATCCAAGGTCACTATCCGAGCTCCAGGTTCCTGTGGCAGTTGGAGGCTTGGGTAGGATCTCCTCTGGTAAGACAAACCAGGTATAGTTGGCCTGGCCGATGTACTTGGGCAGGACCTGGACGTGCAGTCGGTCGAGAGCCTGGTATTCAACGGTCAAGGTGAGAGCATCAATGTCATTACCGTAGAGATTGCAGGGTGAGCCGGCCAACACGAGGTCCACAGTGAAGCCATTGGGAGTCTCAACCCCACCAGTGGCCTTGTATCCGGGACAGACAGACTGGGCGTTGACGGCTAGGGGATCTAGAATGTTGGGAATGACATTCTGGCCCACGTCGGCATCGGGCGGGACAGTGAAAATAGACTTGGTCGCCGTGGAGGTGGACGTGGACGTGGATGTGGAGGACCGCTGCGACCGGATGAGAGAGAAGAACCCAAGTAGGTACGCAGCCAGGATGACAAGCAGAGGGCGGGTCATGGTGCCGTTTCGTCGACGATAGGAGCAGAGACAGCGGGTAGCTACGACGAAGGAGGCTAGGGCGCTGACGAGGATGGCCAGGCGTGTTGAAGCATCCGAGGTTGGTTGCTCAACCCAGCTGCCAACGTTGGTGGAGACGAGATTGACGATGAATGCAGACCACGAGGGAGGCACGATACTATCCACGTTTCTATCTCCGTCGCTTGTCCAGGAAGGACGTGGTATATGTATTGGGCTAGCCATCGTGACACGGTGCGCTCATAGAATCGGGGGGAAACTCGCACAACCCAGATTCCGACCTGCTACTCGCGATACTTCATCTGCCCTGCCGCAGTTGTCGCAGAAACCCTCGGTGCCGGTACGGCGTTACCTCGTTAGTTGCGGGGAAATGACCGATAGGGTGCAGGTGGTTGGTTCTTCGTGACGAGTATATGCATGCATGCAGACAGACTTGGGGATAATCGCGCTTGTTGCTTGGTGAGTCACGGCCCTTCATCCGATGATGATGATGCTAATGATGACGGGAGAGACAGGACACATGGAATGCGGGGAAACAAGCAGCCAGTAAGTTAACTAAGCACTTGCGGGATCTCCAGTGCGGGATCCCCAGGAACATGGGGGTAGTGGGGGGCCTTGGTGGAACTTTAGTGGAACGTTGGTCTTTCTTCCCCGTAATTAGCACTAATCAGTTATGTAACGTTTGTCGTACCTCTTCCCAGTTGTTACTCGGTGTACTTCGTAATGAGCTCACGATGGCGGGGGGATCCATGATGCATACCATACCTACATACAATTGGGCGAGAACATCTGCCGCAACGGAGCCATGTACATCAACTCGGCCCTTCTCCATCTACCCTGGGGCCTGAGCCAGCACGCTGCACATGTCCAAAATCGGGGCCGATGAAGGCTGAGAGTGGAAGTAGCATCGTGAGGTAGTGGCAAAGAGAGCCGACCGGCGCTCTTGGGGTCAAGCAAGCGACTGGCTCGGTTGCTCCTCAAGTCAACCACACTCCAATGTGCATCCATCCCTCCAAGTCGCCGTCTTGTTCGCTAATTCGGGAGTTCTCCGTCTTTGTAATTTCAATGGTACTCACTCCGTACACCGAGTCCCAAAACCCATGGTGCCCGATAGACAACTCACATGACTACCTGGCACTTTCATTTGCAATATCGTCGTCCTCGTCGTCCGTGTCCCACGCATTTTAATCGGCAATGACATGTCTCGGCGGGTAGGCCCTTGTTTTCCTTTTGACTCGAAACCGCAGTTTCTTCCTCTTGAGAATTTTGTCGTTTCTGTCCGAATTGCTGGGAGATGTGTCGTCTGTGTCACTATCGGTGTTCACGAAAGAACATGTACCTTCTCCGGTCGAGCTGTTGGCAGAATAATCATTCCACTTCTTCAGCAAGATCTCGACCTCGGCCGAGAGCGTTGCCTTGTGACCAAACCCTTTCTCGCCGTTTAAATGCTTTAAGCATCGCAGAATAGCCTGTTGGTGTACTTGGATAAAACCGTCCGTGAAGCCGTAGTTGGAGATCACGGTTTTGAAATTCTGGCGCCATCGGGGGTCGTAAGCTTCGAGGTCACTGAATCTACCATGTGATGTGATAGATTCGTCGTTTCCCGCAACCGGGCCAGCATGATGGTCGAAGTTGGAATTCATTAGTCCTCCAGAATTTCGAGTCTGCTCTGAGGGAGGAGATACCAAGAACGCGTCAACTGAAGGAGGATCTGGCCTTGTCATGTGTCGTTCTACTCCATGAACTCCTTGCCTGGGTGGTCCTGGGTCATGAGGCCTCGCGTTGGTGTACCCTGGGTTTACAATCCCATCAGTGCGTGGTTCTGGTCCGTCTGATCTGATACCAGAGGGCGGAGACGGTGTAAACTTTGGAGGTCTGGCACTCGTCGGCTGTGATGCTCCCTGTCTGGGTCGTCTGGAATTATCCAGAGGTGACCCGGGAGCTCCCATATAGCCTTGGGATGGACCTCCTCGGCTAGGCTTTGCACTTTGTTGTTCCATAGGCCACATTTTCATTCGTATGGACCAGTCGGGCTGAACCAACCTTTGCCAGACCTGAGGGAGGATGATTTGGCCAGAGGACTCTTCTACCAGGTCGTAGTGGCCTGCCTGTACATGTGGTCCTATCATCTCCACGTGAATGAAGGCTTGCTTGATCAATTGTTCCAAGCCCTGCGTAAAAACATTAATATTGCACCCGTTAGTCGTTTAGTTCGATATCACTTACCTGCCAGGTTGCACATAAATTGAAAGGAAAGGAAAACTTCCTACCGACCGCGTCCTTTAATCTGACGAAAGATTTATCTCGTCTTGCCCTCTCTTCGGCGAGCTCTTTGGCCTGCTCTCTTTCTATCATAGCAGCCATCAGATTTTCGAGGGAGGAAAGGGTTCGCCCGATTCGTTCTTCTTTAGAGCTCTTCTCTGCCGCAGTGGCGGTAGCAGAAGTCTCTTCTTCAATGTTAGTCCCGGCTTCTTGCTCTGCAGTTGCTCGGGTCTCTTCTATGAGCCGCATCAGATCTGCCGCTGTGATTTGCTTCTTTGCAATCCCTTCAAGATTCGGTGTATCAGTTGCGTCTCTGGTGGTGGTGGTACTAGCTACCACCGGATCAGGCGTGCAACTTCTGGGGCTGTTTCTTCTGGTTGACATCTGTTGAGCGTGTTGAGTCCGGCCAATATCCGAATTGCCATGTTCCGAGATTGTCGGGGTTGCTACCCCAACTTCGACTGTTGCGAGTGTAGATCCCGAATAGCTGGACTGATCTGCCTGCCACTGTAGTATGTTGGACGTGGCATCTATCGCCGTTTCTTGGCCTTGATGGCTTCTTCCATCAGGCTTATCTTCGTACTGTGCGACTTGGATGGGCAAGTGACTGTGGTCGTGACTTTGTTCATCCGCGTCAGTGTTGAAGGCTTGTCGACTGGTGTATTGGGAAACTCACTAAGACGCCATTGCCAACAGTATGCTGACTGAATTTAGTCGTTCATTCAACTGCGTCTTCAGATTCCTGAGTTCGTCCTTCTTGAAGAGCGTCCAGCCGACCTTGCACCAACTGCCTTCGAGACCGGCGCTGTCATTCTTTTGGTTGTTCTTGTTCTTCTTCTTCCTGGCACCCAGCTGCCTCTGATACTCCTTGCTGCGCTCATAGAAGCTTTCGATGATGTCGACAGACGAAAGAACAATGCAGGCAATGCCCGTTGATGACATCTCTGGACAGGACCTTGCTGCTCACAAGATGGCCAGCTTGGAGGAAGGCCCGCTCCATGGCCCTGAGCTCATTCATGGCATCTTGGTATTCTATGCTGGCTCCGCGAGAGTCGGCGAGGATACGAACCAGGTCATAGGTGATATTGTAGCCGGCGATGAAATCGCCGACGGAATAGCCGAATGACATTGTGCGAGGACGGACAGAAACATGATAGGAGGTTCTAATACGTAGGGCTTGGGAGGGAGACTTAAATATACAGCTTCATCCAGAATCGGAGTAAGGCTCGCTTCGCCAAGGGAGGGATGTCTGCGCATCGAAGCGTGCATGCTAAGCCCCCCGATAGAGGCTCTTTGATTCGTCCGTGGCACGCAACAAGCCTCGATGGAGCTTACAGGGGGGGGATAGTTAGTACACCAACTCAGGAAACGCCATTCTCCAAGGCAGATATGCACATTTGGAAGCTTGAACTCACATGACATATAATCTTGAGGCAGTGCTTGGGGATTTCTCTTGGGACATTGCCCGAGGCAACCCGGAGGCCTGCTTAAGCCTTACCGGATGTATTTACTAACCACGAGCCTTGAACCAGGTTTCCTCATCCTAGATTTGGGTGAGTAGGCCAATTGATCCAATAGGATACAATCTCATATGCAAGCACCTGATAGCTTCAGGCGTTTGGCCTCTGAGTGTTTGCACACACATCATGAACCGTCTCTTGGCGAGGCCCGGCCGGACCTCGCAGCACACTATCTCGAATCGATGCAGCTTGATCCGATACATATTGGGGATCTCCTCCCGCATCCATATTATTCTTCCCATAATACGTCCTAGCTGAGTCTGGCAGATCAAGAGATAGCTGCCTTGTCATTACCCCACCAGATCTGCAGTATAATCACAACGTTACATTGCCCAGCACCAGGAACGAACAAGCTGCCCGTCCACGAGAAGAGGCGATGGATCCCAGGTCTATCCAGCAGCCTGTTCAGGAAGTATGTCCGCACTCCGCAAGCAGTCCATATCAGTCAAAGGGGTACTTCTAGGAGCAAGGCATCCCCCCCGAGAACTCGGCTCCCTCTCTACCCCCAAGCTGAGTGGCACTCTCTGGACTTTGAACACAAAGAGTCGACTTCTAGACACCATGAAGACCTCCTCACGATCCAAGATCGTAGAAACGGCCTATGCCGCCCTCTTCTTCCTTTCCTTCATTTCCGCATTGGTTGATGCTGCCGAGACCGAGGCCACCAAGGCCATATTCCTCTTCAAGGATGTGATGCAGTCCAACACTACAGCCCTGCAAACATCCGGCTTCAACACGCTCCTACTCTTTCGAATCGGTTTGTTGGACACGGGAGACCTGGTCTACTACTCTACCGGCGACGCAGGGGAGGCGGTTGACGCGCCCGTCGTGACCAACGGATCCTACATCGGCGGCGCTGCCCTCGCCGACAAGGTGCGTTCCTTCAAGACGAGTGCCGGCTCCCTCATCACTCGTGTGGAGGTTTCGCTCGTATCCCACGACACCACCTTCCAGATCATTCGTGATCTGATCGGCGCGCAAGGCACTGGGCCGGACACGATTCTCTATCGCAACTTTGACGCTCTCCGGACGGCGTGGGATCTGGACGCGCTCGACAATGACGACGAGGGCGTGTACCATGTCTCCAGCACCGTGGCCTTTGCCCAGATGCTGGGAGCCATCGGGTACAAGTACTCGGCGGCGCCGTACACCAACCAGGCCTTCTGGGCCAATGTGGCGGGCCAGCTCAACAGCCTCTCGCCTGGTCTGCTCGATATCGTCTACGTCCAAGTGTACGACGGCGGTGCGGGCAACACTCCCCAGTCTTGGCAGAACTCGCTCGGCATGAAGATAGTGCCGGTCGAGTGGGTGATCAACGATGCGAAGCCGGCCGAGGGCACGTCTCCGGAACGAGCGCAGGCCCAGTTTGAGAGCTGGAATACCCAGTACGCGATTGCCGGCGGGGGATACTGGAATGACTACGACATTGAGAAGATGGGCTCGTCTTACACTGCATATGGAGATGTGCTGGTCAACGTCTTTGGCTAGAGTGTCTTCATAGCTTACTGCGATAGGTACATGAAGCATAGTCAGTACGATGTATGAACAGGCCAAACTTGTGTTTCCCTAGAGGCCTAACAGGTTTACTATGACCGTATGACTTTCCTTGCAAACTCATAACCATCCCTTTGCGACCTTGCATCTTCCTCGCAAACTCACAACATCCATTGCGACCTTGCATTTCCTCGCAGATTCATAGCATCCATTGCGACGTTGCATTTTCCATGCGATCGCATAACATAACATTCCTTGCGACCTTGCGTTTTCCTTCGTGAGCAATGAGCATAGCATAGTCGAGCAATGGAGAAGAAGGCAGCCCATGTCTCCAGCCAAGACACTCAGCCGGCAACGTCATCTCGATACTGATCCTCGAGAGCGTAGCCGATTCCCACTTGGCGCTTCTATGCATGCCAGTCAATCTCTTCATCATCCTCGTTCGCATTGTCGTCGTCATCGCTCTCCTCGTCGTCATCGCTCTCCTCTTCGTCATCGCTTTCCTCTTCGTCCTCGCTCTCCTCTTCGTCCTCGTTCTCTTTGTTCTCCTTGTTGACTTTGTTCTCCTTGTTCTCCTCAATTTCTTCGTTCTCCTCAAGAACGACCTGGAGGGAGATCTTGGCTCTCTCCTTGGCGGCATCCTTCTCCTTCTTCTTCCACTCAATCTCGTCCCTCTCCCGCTTCTCATCCTTGAGGCAGCGGGGACAGAGGCACGTAAAGCCCCAGGCCTTCAGCGATGCGCGTCGCTGCTTGTAGTACAGACCATTGAGACCGATGTAGCTCACTTTAATCTCCTCGCCTTTCTCGATGTTTCGTGTGGCCATGAGATTCATCTTGGGCATGCCCTTGAGATTCATAGGGTAGATGGTGTTCGGATCGCACGAGTGGTTGATGCGACTAAAGGAGGGGAATACAGCGGCTCCTCGGGCCGGCTCGTTTCCCTGTAACGCAATGATAGTCAGCCGTGGGCCTCATGAGAGATCGGCCTGTGGTGGAAAGCGACGAGACGACCCGGCAAGGGAAATGGAGTGCACCATGAGATCGACGGCAGGCCGCTCGTGACAAGTGAACATGTGGATGATTCTGAGAGGATGGTGCTATGCATGAATACTTACCTTCTCCTGCAGATATACGCTGTTGGTTTGGAACACGGCGAAGCTCTTGACGGCGTTGAAGGCAACTTCGTTCAGAAGATCCGTGTCGTACGATCCGTCGGGGAGCTTCTTGATGCTCGGGTGGTTCTTCTTGCACCAGTTGCGGATGAAGCGCTGGTTCTTCTCGAGAGCTTTCTTCAAGATGTCCGAATCGTGATCTGAGGTAGGCAACGGTCAGGAAATATCCCCATCAAGCTGCCTTGAAAACATGCAAGTCACGGAGCCGGCTTTCCACGCCGCGCTCTCGTGGCATGCCGTGGGAGGAGGTTGAACTCTGTAGACGAGACTTACGGAGGAGGTCATGCACGGCTCTGGAACTCTCGGGGAGCTTGAAGAAGACCTTGAGGAACTCCTCGGCGAACTTGTCACCGAGGTAGTCATCTTTTCCCTTCTCTCCATCCGAGAGGATCGTGACGATTGACTTATCTTGGTAGAAGATCTCGTTCTTGGTGATGAAGCGCGTAGAGAACATGCCAATGCCAATAGGAGTCTGGCGGAACGTGATGGCGAATCCGAATCCATTGACAACGATGGTGCGAGCATCATTGGGGGAAAAGGTCTTGGAGGCTGTCTTCACGCCGGGGATTATCTCATGCTTCTGAGAACGAAACCAGGCCATGAAGCCGTCCATCATTCTGGTAACCTCGTCATCCATCTTGGCAATACTCGTAGATCTGTAGATCTAGACGGTGCTTTGCTAGATCCATCGAGTCAGGAAAAGAGACGTAGTAGTAAACAGGTGGCAGATGAGTTTACGTCACACTCGGATCCTGCTCCTGCGTGGTATATGATGGCACTTACAGGTCTTCAAGTAGAGTTCTGGGATGTGGTATGGAATCCTCCTGGATGAAGGACTTTTTTGACGAAGCAGTGGTGTTGTTGTGTATGGATGTTTCCCTGGCTGTCGAGTCCCGAGGGTCTAGTTTTGTAAACTATGGCTAACGACGATGGTTGCTAGCAGTCACACAACAATCAAATGGAAAGCATTGGGACGAGTGGTGGCACCCGGGGTGAAGATATCGTGGCCCGCTTCTTTGTGCCAGTGTTGGTCTCCGCAGTGATCAGAAGCGTCGACAAGGTGTCGACGATGGGGGGGTGCTGTCTTTTCGACATTCACCTAACGGATCACATCTACAAGCCTCGACACACTTGTTTTCATTGTCATTCCTTTGTCAATATGAGAGCTGACCGAGAGTCCGGACATGACAACTGGTAAGATTTGATGAAGACGCATCTACCGCGTGTAGAGAGGAGATCACCTGCATCCTCTACCATGGAAACCTGTCTATGTTATGGTATGTTGAGCCTACCTGGGAAGCCTCCGTGAATCAAAACAGGAACGTTTCGTCAGGGAGTAGCCGTTCTCTGGCTGCGCGTTGTGCAATGGTAACATGGTGAGATTACCTGGGAGACCTCCGTAAATCAAATCAATACATGAGCCACCATTCCCGATTTTCAAGGTAGACATGAAGTGTTTAATCCCACAGCCGTCCAAAAAAAAAACCTGCAGCATCATGTCTGGCGCGTTTCCTCTCACTGACAACTACTGTATTCTAGTTTCTGGCAGCGCGGCGAGCCTACCCTGGACACCTCCGTAAACCAACTTTCAAAGTCATATCTGAGCAAACAGCAATCGCCTGTTGCGTTACGGATTACCGTGCTTCAAATTGAGCACATATTTTACTGGATAATCTTCTGTAATACGTATTATTTTCCTTGGGAAGACGCTTCGATGTCATTGCCAATGCGTCTTTGTTATCGTGTGGTGTCGATGTCACAATGTACATATTTTGACAGAGAGACAAAGAGTTCTCTCCCCTTGCTTCATAATCAACGAATACAAGAAGGATAATGCATGGTATGAAAGCCTGTCCAAATAACTAACCCCTTTTCGGGGATTTCAAACCACCGAGTCCCTGTGTGTAAACATGACCAAGATTGTACCTCGTGGTAGTTGGTAACGAAGTTGAATTGAGAAACGGTGGGGTGCCGAACAGCGGAATGAAAGCCACTCCCACTAGCAAATACGGGTGGGTACCCACCGTTCTAGCAGAGCTTCGGTGGACTTTCAAGCTTCGACCGACTTGAAGCTCCCCGAGACTCCATCTTGGAATCAACATCCACATCCAATGCATTCATAACGACTACCAACAACATACGCATCGACTACGACCCGAGGAAGTTGGCCTCCGCACCATTATCGACACCATCGAAACACGCACACACACACACACACGCGCGACCACGCGCACAGCGGCGATCCCAGCCACCATGACCGCGACAGCAGCAGCGCAACAGATTCTGTCGCACAAGGCGCCGCAATACAACTTCACATTCACGCCCTTCCTGCGCAAGACGTACGGGCACGGCCTGGCGCCCAACCGGCCGATATGCAAAGCCTATCTCGCGGGCCACTGCCCGCTGGGGACGGACTGCCCGGACCGGCACGTGACGCCGTCGGCGGCGTCGGCCAACAACGCCTCGTACAACTCGCTGGTGTGCAAGCACTGGCTGCGCGCGCTGTGCAAGAAGGGCGAGAGCTGCGAGTTCCTGCACGAGTACAACCTGCGCAAGATGCCCGAGTGCAACTTCTTCGTCCGCAACGGCTACTGCAGCAACGGCGACGAGTGCCTCTACCTGCACATCGACCCGCTGTCCAAGCTGCCGCCCTGCCCGCACTACGACAAAGGCTTCTGCCCCCTCGGCCCCCCTGTGTGCCAAGAAACACGTCCGCCGCAAGCTGTGCCCCTACTACCTGGCCGGCTTCTGCCCGGATGGCAAGACCTGCAAGGAGGGCGCGCATCCGCGCTGGGAGACCAACCTGGAAAAGCCCGTGCTCAAGAGCGAGAAGATGGCCGAGGACCTGCTCAAGCAGCAGGAGGAAGGCTTCGGTGCCGATAACGAAGACCGGGACTTTCGGAGAGATCGGGACGATAGGGGAGACCGAGGAGGCTTCAGGGGAGGCCGGGGCGGGCGTGGAGGCTGGAGAGGCAGAGGAGAGAAGAGGTTCGGAAGGGGCAGAGGTCACCACTGAGAGAGCGTGGCAAGAACCGGCGGACACAACTTCTACAACAGAGATGTCCTTGGGCTGGACGGACCAAGGCATTCACAGGGCCAGGTCTAAAGTCGGAAAAGGATGCCAGGGTGTACATTCCACCCGCGGTATGGACCTTTGCCGCCACCAGGGTCAGGGCAACCCGAGTGTGGATTTCCGATGCCGCAATAGACGTCGGCCCGTTGCGGGTTGGCAATACGTGATGCGCGGACAGGCTTAGTTGGTCACATCCTAACGGTGTGTGAGAGCTCGCCGTGAAGAAAGCGTTTCAGGCACAGCCACGGCCTCACCATACATTAGGGTTGCAGGCCTTGGTACAAGCAAAGACAGAGAAGAAGAACGTGGGTGGATCAGAGTCAAGAAACCAAATCAAGAAATCCGTGGACAACCAGTGCTAGTGGGCATCGTGTTGTTCCTTCTACATTCATGCTAACATCGTGAGCTGCGAGCTTTCCAAGTGATAATCAGAGCGTCGTGTCGTATCGTTGCCGCCATATATACAGTCGCAAACATCATCTCGGGACATTTCTTGGAACTTCTAATTCTCCTTCCACACATTAGCCGCATCGTCATCGCGTGTAATAGCGACGAACTCGCTACCCTCCCCAGCCTCGCCGTTTTCACCACTGCTGCTCTCCTCGCTGTCGCTCTCGCTGCTGCTATGACACGAGCCCTCGTTCCAGGCACTCAGCTCGTCCACCTTGCGGATGCCCATCATCCAAGACACCATTCCTCTTGGTGCCCAGCGGCCCACGAACCCGTAGAGGCCAGCTCCGAGACCAACGCGCACCACATTGCTCTGTTCTGACCCGTCGATGACGTCGAAAACAGCATTGTGCAGCTCCCGCAGTGAGCTTCCCTTCAAACCTCGGATGCGGCCAGCCATGATAGCAGACGAGGATTGCGACATGTAGTTCCTGCCGTACGTGTGCCTCGCCGACTCTGGCCAAGTCAGCGTCTCGGCTGGAGGCAAAAGGCCGGCGTTGTACGGGCTTGTGCGTGTCGGGACGAAACCGGCAAAGTCAAAGGTGCCTAGCTGGATATGCGTCACGGGGATGGCGAGTGGCCGGAGCTCGGCGGTGAGCACTTCGGTGAAGGCTGATAGGGCCGAGCAGACGGTCGCCTCGGGCGCGTGGAAGGGGGGTTGATAGAGGAGATGATGGACGGCGTGAAGACCATGACCTTGGGCGTGACCAGCTCCTCACCTTGTGGCGTTATCCTCGACGTCAGTAGCGGGAGAAAGGACTGAATGGTGAGAATGGGGTGAAGCAGGTGGGTGTTGAAGAGGTCGGCGAAGGATGATGGTGGGATTGTTGCGATAGGTGATGTCTGGTAGTTGAGAGAGGGGATGAGTATGACGCCCTTGAGCGCCAGGTAGTTTGCCTTGGCTCGCGGCACGGCCGAGTGTGGTGTCTGCAGGTACGAGGCAAAGCGCTCGATGGATGAGCCGGCGCTCGGAGGCTATGGAGGATGTCAGTAAGCTGGTCCGTCGTAGGGGTATACTTCCTCAAGGTCTTACGTTGGTGATGTCGATGCTCAGGGGTTTGATGTCTGGCCTGGACAGGCTTTGCACCATGACCTCCTCGTCGATGGTGCTGCACACGATGTAGACGATGAAGCCTCTCCGCTCAAGGTCCAACGACAGCGACTTGGTCAGGGGCAACGACGGCGATCCAGCAACCACCACGACCTCGAGTCGACCGCCGTTCCTCGCTCGTCTCGCGCGGCGGGTCTTGCGCATCATTTTACTCGTCTTGACGGCCTTGTATGTAACATAGCCCGCGGCCACGACGACGATACCGGTGAGGATCTTGTGTCGCACCACCCAGTCGTTTACCCTTTCGTAGGTCGACATGTGTATAATCTCGACGGGCGGAGGCCGCGAGGGGATCCTCGGCCTGATCGAGTCGGGCAGCCATTGTGCGGACGCCAGGTTGTCTCTAACGAGCTCGGCTGCTTTCTCGACGGATTTGTCGACATAATCGGCGACCTCGCCCGAGTATTTGCGGACGTGGTTCGGCAGAGACGAAAGCTAGACAGTGGGAATAGCGGTCATTAGCCTCAGTGATCAAGGTTGGTTGGGCGTGGATCTTCCGGTGTCGGTACTAACCACGTCCAAGAACTGCTGGTCGTCGGCAGACATGGTGTCGATATCGTCTTATCGTGCGATCCGATGCAGGTTTTGTGCCTCCGAGCAGGTGTGAATATACGGAGTAATGGGATGCAGTTATGTTGGTTTGCTTGTGTAACGTTGACGAATGCTACCAACTTTTCCCACTCCCCGCCGTTTTCGATAAGCATCTCCATCATCCGTGTTGACTAATAAGACAAGGGTGCGCTTTGTTTACGGAGTACGGGGCGCGCCTATTATTCTCCACATATCATCCTAGTCGAGAGTTCCAAGCCTTGGGTGTGAATGTTACACAGTACTGTGTAAGCGCAAGCCGCAGTCTTGGTAACAATGCGGGGTACTTTGCCGCGCTCAACCATGTCCGCCCCGTAGGCATTCCCCAAGTTACCATAAAGTATAACTAGTAGTTGCGAGACATCTCATTTGCTTTCTCGGCACTTCGAGGATGACCGGCTCCATCTTGGATCTAGTCGGCATAACGCTGATACTCATCTCCCGAACGGTTGCATCATCATTCTCAATCTTGGTCGCTTTTCAATCCCTTCAAGTTCTCTTGCACTCCTTGCTTTGCCTCGGCAATAAACACTACGCGGGGTGTCGTTCTTTTTGCCGTTCTTTTTGCACGCGTCCAGGGTACTGCAAGAAGCAGTCGGAGAATGAGCGACACTCAATATTAGGAGGTCCAAACAGGGTTCTCTCCAATCAGTTACTGACTACTGAACAACAGACGTCTTCGTTGATCACAAGTTATCGTCCCAGGTCTTTTTGATCGGGCGATTCCATCGTGCCAGATGAAACATCTTACGTGTGCCACGGTATCTACTTCCGTATTGCGGGGTGTTATAGTCGTGCTAGTCAGCATGCGGACGCCAGCTTGGCCCCGAATCCCGGGGTATAATTGCGTGTCTCTTTAGCCCGCGGCCCGTCAGTGATCCGGCATGCCGCAATTACTTCTCCACCAAGTCACGGATGCCCTGTTGTAATCCCGGTTTACTGTGGTATTAAAAGTGCTAGTGTCGGGCCCGGCATCCAAGAAACCCCGATAAGAGACTACGGATAGCTCCATAAAGCATAAGTCGGGGAAATCGGAACGGTTCATACTCCATACTTTCTCCCCGCCTTCTTCGTATATAGTCTCTCGAGGGTCGCAATCTCTTTCTTGTTGCTGCAAGTGTTGAGGGAGTCCATTAGTTCCTCTTCATCGACACCATCTTCATCGTCTTGTGGGGATCTCGTTACCGCATCGTCACATCTTCAGACTCGTTCGACATGTCGCTCGCAGGAGGAAATACCCTTGGTATGCCGGGTCTGCTTTACAAAGCGCTTGGTTTCTGCGTAGCCCTGTTCTTTGCCCATTACCTGATCCGACTGTTGTACAATGTGTTCTTATCCCCTGCCAAGTCGGTCCCAGGACCCTTTGCGGCCCGGTTCACGAGGCTCTGGGAGCTATGGGCGATGAGACAAGGTGGCTATAACATGAGAGTGGTCAAACTCCACGAGAAACATGGTAAATATCACCTCGTTCGCCGGATCGCTCGCCGCTCCCCCTTTCAATGTCCATAAACCTCACACTGCCAAAGGTCCAATTGTCCGGCTGGCACCGAACCGCTTCAGCGTCAACTCATATGCCGACATGAAGAAGATATACCGCGCTACCAATGCCTTCCCGAAGAACGACTATTATTGTGCATTCGGCCCTCCCGGCCAACAGAATTTGCTAAACATCAAAAACGAAAAGTTGCACTCGCAGAGGAAAAAGGTCATTGCGAATCTATACACCATGTCCAACATGATCCACTACGAAACCGCCGTCGACAAGGTCAACCTTATTCTCAGAGACAAGATGATGCAGCTCACTCAGGCGGGCTGCTCGGTTGATCTCCCCAAGCTATGTCAGTACTACGCGTTCGACGTTATTGGGCAAATCACTGTAAGTCTCCCTTATGCAAAATGCTACTGAGAAGATGCTGAACAGGATCGACAGTGGGATGACAACTTTCACATGATCGAAGAGCAAAGGGATCCAACGAGCTTCTTGGGCAGGATCGAGCATTCAACAAAGGGAGCGGCGTATTTGGGCTTAGTTCCCAACGTTTCTATGGCTGCCCTGAAGATCATCAGCCTGCTCTTTCCATTGCCAACGTCGACATTGAGGGCCATGATCACAGAACACACTACCCGTCTCTCCACCGAGGAGAAGCATTCCGAGGCGGCGTACGAGCCCATGTTGTCGCGGCTTTTTAAGCTTCAGACCGCCGGGCGGATCGAAAGCATCAGCGTGGATGACGTTGCGGCAAGCAACATTGTTGCCGGCTCGGACACGACGAGCATCACGCTCTCGGCCATGCTGTGGTATATCTACCACAACCCGCAAATCCTGACCACCCTCCGCAAGGAAATGGAAGACCTCGGCGTTTCGGACCCCATCACTTGGGCCGAGAGTCAGGACATGCCGTATTTCCAGGCCATCGTCATGGAGACACTCAGAATGCATCCTGCGGTCGGTGTTCCGCTCCCGCGTGTTGTCGCAAAGGGTGGCGTCGAACTCAGCGGCGTCTTCTTTCCCGAAAATGTACGTACCCAGTTTTTGGTCGTCTTGTCCACCAAGTTACCCGAGATCGCCACTGACCATAGTGTGACAACAGAGCGTGGTAGGATGCTCGGCATGGGCTCTCCACTACAACCCCCAGAACACCACCGCACCCGAGGTCTTTAGACCGGAGCGTTGGCTGGACGGGTCGGTCAAGAACCTCAGTCCTAGGCCATCAGAAAGCTTCGCGGTACGTACTACTTCCTCGCCCATTCCTCCGATAGATATGCCGTCGAGAAGGTTACAAATGCACTGACACCAAATCCACAGTTTGGCGGTGGTTCGCGAGTCTGCATTGGCAAGAACGTTAGTCTGCTCGAGATATCAAAGGTCATCCCTCAAATTGTGCGTCACTTTGATATGGACTTTGATAGTGATGACATGAATATCGATGCGGCTTGGTTCGTGTATCCCCGTTTTACTTGTCGCTTCAAATTACGAAAGCAGTAAAAACAGGCAGCAATAGAGGGATTGAATTTCCACAGTATCAAAATTTTCAACACGTGAGAAAATCCCGCGACGCCCAACCCAAATCATGTCTATTGGGAAAACGCCTCTTCACCTTGGCGCATTTGCATATTTCCAGGTGGTGAAAGTGAAGCGAGAAGACGGTTCCTTAGAAACTACATAAAGAACGCAAACGGCTTCGTCTCTGGGACTGCGTATCACGAAAATAAAGTTGCACCTCGCTACCGCTGATCGGTACCGCGACGTCCCTATTTCCGTACATCCTATCCCTCCTTGCCGAGCCTACTTCTTGGACATCCCGTCCTCCCCAAATCCAGCCGTACAAGTCGAAGGCATGACTCCAGACCTTGCTCCAGGCTCCGTTGCTGACAAGGCTGCGGGCAGAGGGGCGGCTGGGTTGGTAGTGGTAGCGGTGGGCTTCGTTTGCGTCGCCATATTCGGACCCGCGGTCTTCGGTGGAGGAGTCAGTTCTAGGAATCTCGAAGTAGATGACATGGCCGGAGCTTGGTTTCCAGAGATTACTGACACCGATGTCGAGGCGGCTGCTTTTACCGTCGTAGCTGCTCCCTGATGCTCGTACGACGTTGCCTTTCCTCGAGGGACGGGCGGTGCCGGCAAAGGGATGTAATCACGCCAAGCGCGTCCGTAGTCGATGTGTCTCTTTGGCGGGCTGCTCATTACTTGCCTGGGTAAGTAGAGAGCTGGGTAGTATCTGGCTCTTTTATTCTCGGGGTACCGGTATGTGCAAGTTGTGGCAGTGTTGCTTGTGGTGGTGGGTAGGAATAGGGAGGGTTGGAGTTGGCTGTGCACCAAAGGGGTATCGTATTTATTTATACATTCTCGTTCCTCTCCATCAAGGAGAGTCGCATGACTACTTTCGAGTCTTATCCTAGATGAAGCATTGGTATCATAAGCTTAACTATAGGCATCTAGGCATTCACTAGCAGTTTGCCAAAGGGGGGGGACTCGGGCAACACAATGTCATTCATCAACACGCTGACCCTGGAACTTGATTCATATAACACTACAAGACCAGCACATCAGTTTCAATGTGCTTCCCGTGAGCCAATGCATCCACCCATCGCTCATCCTGAAGAAGTGCAATGTGTATCCTTCTACACTAGTAGGCAATCTACTTGCAGAAACCATACGCAAGTCCCTATTGCGCAGCTAGAAATAGCGGCACCCCGAAGGTTATACTGTAGAACAATCCTCTGCAAGACGGCTAGCAGTGAAATGGATCCAGCCACATGCCAGATTTATGCGTGCAGCTCAGGGGGGGCATCAGTAGTCCCGACGCGCATAGAAGACCCGAGACGGACCAAATCGTTGTTGGGTCCGATAGCCGCCATATCGGTGCGCCTCCTAGAGCGTCCGGCTGCCTTGTGGATGCGGCTCATCGGAAGAGACCGAATAGTATTTGGGCGACAAATGGGCCAGCAAAGTGGTTGGTAGTACTTGGCGCAAGTTTCCACGTAATTTCGTGAAACTTCCCGGCGGCGTGATGGCGTACAGAAAATCGTTCCAGGTCTGTTCGTCTTGACAGTCTGCAAAGCCGGGGTTGTAGGGTAGTCAGCCAAACTCCATGGCCGTGTCTGCTTGATATGATTCCCGGTGTTCCTACCCCCATTCTGCAGCGGTGACTTGCTCGACTTTTTCTGTCGAGCCCTCCTGAGCCTTCGGCTCGATCCCTATCTTTTGTCTGCGCTCTTCGCTGGTCTCAACAACCTTGCGCAACATCACCATGTTCTTGCTAAACTCGTCCGCTAGGCTTGCGTAATCCTCACCATCGCCTCTTTCTTTCTGGCCATTCCCGCTACTACTTGCCATCCCAGACCCCTGTCCGCCGCTCCTGTCAGAGAGCCTCAGCTCGGCCTCGGAGCTTGCGGCAGCGCCTTCTATACCTTCGATCCGTAGCATTAACCGGTCGGGTTTCTTAGGGCCGTCACCAGCAGCGCCGCTGCCGCTGCCGCTGCCCCCATCAGAGGAAGGCGGGGAGATGCGGCTCAGCTGGGCATCGAGCACCGCCCAGGATGCGGACAAGCTTGATGCCCATGACACCTTATAATCACCCTCGGGATCCGGGGCGACATCGAGGATGACGGCTCGGGTCCTCGGGGCAGGCTCGGATCCCGACTCGCGCAGGCTGGCGCCATACTGCTGTTGCTGGGCTAGGGCTTGTGACAAGAGGTCGGGATCGTCGTCACTAAAGATGTAGTGGACATGGGGATGATGGGTTGTCCGTGTCGAGGTGTTGTTCACCAGGGTGTAGATGGGCGCAAATGGGTGAGTCCGAAGCTCGTGGTGAGAGGCTTCGGGGTGATCGTTGGTCGGAGGGGACGGCTGAGGCTCGCTCGCGGGCTCCGTCATCTTGTGGGGAGGCGGCTGCAGGCCTGAGACATGGATCCGAGGACGAGTGGTGTGGTGAGATGACGGCCGCCAGAAAGAAGAAGAGGAAGAGGAGGAAGAGTGGTCGAGGCCACAAACATGGCGACTCTGTTCCCTCTCTCAAGGTTTGCGTTGGGAAAGGTTCGGTCGGGATCGGGAGGGAGAGCAGGAGGTGCAAGTGGTCTCTGATGAAAGGTATTGGTTGGATAAAGGAAACAGACTGCCTGGCCCCCTGGGAGACCCCCGGTAAGGCAAGTACTAAAGTCACTGGAACGGCGGAATGATGGCAGCTATGTGGGGAAGTGGGCCCACCCGTTTACCTCGTCTACAAAGTACTGTGTACTGCTGTGGTAGGAGAGGCACGTCTGAGCATACTCATTGGACACAAGATCGTCATGCCATGGTGGGTGATGGTGAGCTTGGAAGATATGCATTTGCCATCATGACAGACCGGCACCAATGGTACATGTTCATCTGTGATTCTCTACTAAACCCAGTCTGTAGCCCGTTCCAAGCCCGTAATACATTAGCGACGTGTCCCACGTAACGACGCCAAGCGATAAGCGAGCCAACTTTTCTCAGACCTGATGGTTGAAGATAGCACCATTCCTCGAATCTCCGATACCTTTGTTAATGGCGTTATGCCCGTCATCCTTCGGCCAACACCACCACGAGGGGATCCTGCTGCTGCTGCTGTACCTGTTGCGGCTGAGCAGCAGTCGTTGTCTCCCACTCGAACTCTAGCAATTCGAGGTCAGCAAAATGGTCGTACGCACAAAGACGTGAACGACTTACTCTGTCTGCACATTGGGCACTGGCCCTTGGAAGTATCCTGCTTGATCCACTCCATGATGCAGTGCTTCAAGATGTGTTAGTGTGACTCATGTTGCGGCCAACTATGTGCTACTGACCATGTGAAAGTTGTGGCCGCATTTCCCCGATACTGTAAGCTGGTCAGAAATAGAATATAGGCATGGTCCGGCGTGGATCGGCAACTCACATAGGCTGCAGTCGTCTCCTGGATATTTACACGTCGGACATGTCCCATCAAAGTGGACTTGGCAGATACCACAGACGTCGTCTTCGGGTAGATCCCATCGCCATGTTGCGACGGCGTTCCACTGCTTAATCTTGACCTTCATGGTGACTTTGTCTTACGAGACGTTATTGGTGTTGTGCTGCTTGTGTTGACTTGTGAGGACTCTTAGGAGTTGGCGTGCTCGCAGCAAAACCCAAGATCCCTCTCGCAACCAGGTTGGGATAATGCGTAGACGGACGCATGAGAATCACTCCCAAGCTCAACTGTCCAAAGCGTGAAAACAGCGAATCGGGATTGGATGCACCTATCCAGATTGTAGACTGTAACTAGTCAACGTTACCAAATCCATCTAGAATTGGAACCACAGTCAGTCTGTCACCTTGCCTAACTTGCCCCACTGTGCAACCAGAGAGGCGGTAACTTTCAAAGTACCCCTCCCTGTCGCCTGTCCAGTCCTGTACTGTGCCGGTTCGCCTGGAAACCCCACAGCTGGGCTGCTAGCACCTGCACCACTTTGTTGACGTGACTTTTCCCCGATAATGCAGCTTCCCCAACCCCCAATTTCCCCCTCCCATCTGTGTCGGTATCTGGAAACTGAGGAGCAGTCTCAACACCCTCGGCGGCGGCTCCTAGACAGATAGCCGGAGAGTCTGATTTATCGACGTGCAGCATCGCATCTTCTTCACCTGCGCATATTTGCGCCACTAGCAGTGCCATCGAACGTACCCTCGGTCATCGGTCCTGGCTCCGACATCCCATCGACCAATCGGCCGGAGTTGTTATAGGAACTTTCCGCACCTCTTATCTCTCTAGGGCATCACTCCTCTGCATTCACCGACAATGGCCACCTTCGCCGTGTTCCGATCGTCAGGAGCATCACTCCCACGTTCCGCCTTTAGAGCCAGTTTAAAGTCCGGCACACAGGCTACCTTCATCATGCTCAAGTCGCGGCGCAATCTTTCGTCCTACCTTGTGACACCGAAAGAGCTCGCAGACGCTCTCAAGAAGAGCCCCCCGTCGCCTATCAGTCCCGAGCCCCGAGTCATCCCTCTGTGCGCATCATGGTTCCTGCCCAACGACGAGCGCAACGGCTTCCAAACCTTCATCGAGAAGCGCATTCCCAAGGCCAAGTTCTTCGACTTGGACAAGGTCATCGATAAGCACAGCCCTTATCCGCACATGTTGCCCAGCGGCAAGAACTTTGCTGCCGCCATGAGCGAGCTGGGCATTAGGAAGGATGACACAGTGGTCGTCTACGACTCAAGAGAGACAGGCATCTTCAGTGCGCCGCGTGTGGGTTGGACCCTCAAGACCTTTGGCCACGCCAAGGTGCACATTTTGAACAACTTCAAGCTGTGGGTGGAGGAAGGCTACCCGACCGAGAGCGGCGAGCTGTACACCATCGAGTGCAGCACCTATCCCATCCCCAAGGTCGACCCCGAGGCCAAGGTTGCGAGCTTTGAGGAGGTGCGAGAGGTAGCCCTGAACCGCAGCAAGGAAGGTGCCGAGATTACGCAGATACTGGATGCACGAGCACAGGGCAGATTCGACGGCACAGCACCCGAGCCAAGAGAAGGTCTGTCTTCAGGACACATGCCCGGTGCCATCAACATCCCCTTGGGCTCAGTTCTCGACCCCAAGACCAAGGCCTTCCTGCCCAAAGATCAACTCAAGAAGTTGTTTCAAGAGAAGGGGGTGGACCCCCAGAAACCCATCATTACCACGTGTGGAACCGGGGTTACAGCTGTCGTCATTGATACGGCACTTGAGGAGGCAGGGTTTGGGTCTCCAGTGACACGAAAGGTTTACGATGGCAGCTGGACGTAAGTTCAACCGTATTCGAGATGCCGGGCAACCAGAGCTAACAGGATCTTTAGGGAATGGGCTCAGAGAGTCGACCCTTCCGAGTCACTTATCCACAAGAAGGAGTAATGTGGCCCGGAAACCAAACATGATGTTTGGTGATGTGACGACTAGATACCCTCTCAACTTTAGGAGTCTTCGGTGCATTTAGGTGGATTGAGCAAGCGCTTCTTTGCGCGAGCTTTGCATTGTGGCTGGAATGCAAATATGACGAATCATGGACACTCTTCTCCTTGCAATGCATGCTGCTTGTGGCGTTATGTATAGCGTTGCGAGGTTACGGCCATGTGTGAACATGCCGGCCACGGTAATGGGATGTCGAAGGGAAGTTGAGCAAGCAAATCATATGGAACCAAAATCCAATCTTTCGAGTTTGCTCCAAATCATACTGCAGTCAAGCTTGTAGAAGTATGGCTGCCGTCGCACTGATCCTGCGTGTCCATCGAGCAATTGTGAAAGATATGTATATCAAACACAAGTGACCCATACGTGGCCATGTTCCCAAGTAGTACGTATTCACAGTATTTCTACCAGGACCGCTAGAAATCATTCGTGTCCGGTCAGCTCGATAATCATCCCACATTGGCTCGTGTGCAACCTTTCGCTCGCAATCATCATCTCAACACATGAAGTTCTTTCATCTAGCTCCTCCTTGTGGAGACTTGGTGTGTAGGAGATAGAACAGGCAAATGCCAATTCCTAGCCGGAAACATTGATCCATGCCGGACGGAAGAAACAATGATAGGGAAGATGAGAATGGAGGGAACTATTCTTATGAAACTATGGATATTTTGATAGTTTTCCAGTAGTCACTATGGTCACAATCACATCAAGCATTATTGCAACAGGAAACGAATATGAAATTCTCAAGAACCCCCCTTTAAATACATTGATACCATAGCTGCATTACCCTGACCCATGTTGAAACAGTGCTCAAAGACCATCATGACCAGGCAAAAGAACGAAAATCATGGCGGCGTCTACCTGAACCGAGAAAGAATCATGCTCATTCATTTGCTGAACATAGTCGATCTTCAGCCCCGCCACGTCGTTGGCTAGCAAAGCCGTCCCGTATACCTGAAGTCGCACACTGTTCGCCTGATAAGAGCCCTGCCTGTGGTTTCGCACGACAATTGCATGGCTAGTCTTAGGTATCCAGACCACCAAATCACCCTCTTGAGCGTGACTCGAAGCGATGCCCATGCACGGCATTGCGGGGTTCCGGGAACGGAGTTGGATGAGGTGCGGCTCGGTATGAACAGCATCCGTCGCTAACATTTCCTGAGCCTTACAGTCGCTTCGAGTGCGGGCAAGAGTTTGAAAGTGATAGACCAAAGCACTCTCCTCTGAGTCAAGAAAAGGGATCTCTTCTTCCCACTGCAGAGCACTTATATGGTTGATGCACCACCCTTCCGTCCGACGTTGGTGAACTACGGCCTCAACGAGCTTTTCGCTCTCTGAACTAGCTCTCCCATTATCATCCGGGCAGTTGGTTTGAACCGTCCCCTCCCAGGTTTCCACGCTTTCGAGGTCCTTGTGAACACTGGCGATAGAGGGACCTATATGGATAATGTTGCCTATAACAAAGCCGTTGAGCCGGAACGCTTTCGGGTTCATGCTGCCAACCGTATATAGCGACTGGTCCTCAATAGTGTCAAGCGGTCGCAGAACTTGTTGTACGGCGTTGTTGTCGTTACCCATCAGGAGGGACTTCACTAAGGAGCCGAAGGTTATGATTTCCGACTCCGGGAGTTTCTTCTCCTGATTCATAAACATCATCACATCAGTCCATATCTCGATAAGAGGCTTCCCGTAATCCATGACGGGGAAGTTGCGGGTGTCTGTCGCAAGACCTACGAGACCGTAGATCTTGTCCCTTTGCTCTTTGCATTTGGCCTCTCGATGATCGAACAGTAGATCCCACAGATTGCAGCCGTTGGCGTGTCGTCGCTTTTGTCGAAGTCGCTCCAGTCTCAAGGGACCGCCTTGGCCGACGTCGCTGAACTCGATGAAATTGATAAACAAGTCCCACCGCAAAGGGGCCGAGTTGCCAAAGCACACCTCCAACTGGTAAGCCTTGGCCACTTCCTGGATAATCCACAACCGGTCCCAGTAGTTATCTTTGTACAGTCTTTCAGCCAATATTCGTGTGTTGGGCTGTGCAGCTGTTTGATCCGGCGACTGCTGGGCCGGATCTTGAGTGGGTGATGAAATGATGATCTGGGGCTGCTCAAGAACAGTATGCCGGGCTTGCTGATTCTGAATACCTCGTAACATCTCAGAAGATACAGAATACTGATGTCCTAACCAGACAACCACGGTATGTGCTCTGGAGTAGATGTGGTGCATAATCTTCAACTGTTTATTGCGCTCTGAGATATCATCCTGGTTGATACAAATGGCGTCAACCCACAATGGCAGTGGTCGTCGCTGTTGTCGCATGTAATGGAGCGCGTCGTACAAGTTTGTGCCTACTAGAATCTGGTGACTATTGAGAGTGATAGACTTCTTAACGGCATCACTGCCCCACATATAGGATAGTGCGTCGTATCTGAGGTTCTCGTGGAATTCGACCAAGGACAGTTTGCATATCATGGGATCGTCGTTATGTATTGATGGCGCAATGGTGAGTAGACGGATGGTGTTCTTGCGGTCGATTTTTGTATCATGATAGATATGTGATCTACTTTCAGCATGCTCTGCTGCTCCTCTTGGCCGAGACTGGTTTGCGGGTGTCATGTTCATCGGTAACGGCAAATGAGGACATAAAGAATAAGAACAAATGCGTAGAATCCGATTAGAGAAACTGTGAAACTGAGAAGTCGAGAAACTGAGAAGTCGAGAAACTGAGAAGTCGAGAAACCGAGAAGTCGAGAAACTGAGAAACCGAGACGTGAGAAAGACAAAAGTAATCGGTCATGGATAACGTAACGTAGCAGGCTATGAAGAACAACTTAATTAGGGGGTGTAGTGGATTGGTATGTAATTGGACGCGGTAAAATGCGACAGATGCCGCCGCCTCACTTAACACTATTGCCAGCCTATCCACGGCCGACCATTCGATACTTTCATGAGTTCGTTGAGAAGGTGCATTTCGAAAATGAGGAGTCTCGTTGACTTACGTTATATCCTCTTCGTCGACGACCTGCTACCGCCAATTATTTAAGGTACCCGTTAGGTGCTTCCAGCCCCTTACGATCTTGCTCTTATAACCAGTAAATAAAAGCCACAAGGCTAATTAAGTGTTGCAATATCGAAAGATATCACATAGTATACAATGGAATAGCTTTGCGAATCAGTGGCCGTGTTAATAATAAACACAAACCCACGTTAGTTAAAATAGTAAGTCCTTATTTTATTGCATTATTCGCAAAGAGTAGCGTATAACCAATATGAGAAAGAAAGAAGGAACGATATGGGTCTAAATACAAGCTTGTGATTGGTTACAAACTTCACGTGACTGCACTTTTACCAAGCTATAGTAAGGAGAAGAGTAGACTAGCAACTGCTCAGTGGTCGAAGGGTAGCATAAATAACTATACTAGTTAACCAAGGTCAGCTTGGAGGATGAGTCACGTCCACATCATTCGTTCGGGACGGTGTGCTCTCTCGACTCTGGTTCTGCAAGAGCTAGAATGACTGACATCATGCAAAAAGCTATTCGAATAATAAATCTCGAGTATAGGAGAGTTTCTACGTGCACATAGCAATATGTATCGGAGGATGCGGCCGGTCAATCTCACCGGCATTACCAACTCAAAGTCCGGTAGCTCATCCGGACCCCGGCCAATGCAGCAAATGCGTGCCCCGTACTCCGTAGACCAAGCCACGTTATGATTAGATTCCGAATACGGAGTATTTCAGGAAACTTGTCAATTTCTCATTACTGTACGACATCTACCGTCGAAACTACCAACTGCAGTCACGACGGCAGCCGGAGGCAAGGTCTTCGTTCACGATAAGCTGAAAACGCCCTTTTCAGCTCTTGCCTAACTCTGGGGCTGTCAGCTTTTAGTAGCCAAGGAGGCTCGAGCTCTGGTCCCACCAACTGTCCAAACATCCACTGGTCAGCTCTCAAGACGCACAGACCATCTCTGCCCTAGACCCCGCGGACCGCACAGCTAACATTATTCCGAGCGAGATTTTCCAAATTCCAGAGAGGTTTAGTGGATTCGCTCCTCGACGTTGGGAATTAATTCGCCAACCCACACACGAGAAACTGCAGCAGCCAGCCAGCAGCATCAACCCGCCCAGATCTCAACGAACACCCCCAACGAACGATCATCTTCGATTCGAGATCAGCACACATACAATATGGCTGACGCTGCACCCAGAGGAGGCGCCGGATTCGGCAGCCGTGGAGGCGATCGCGGTGGCGCCCGTGGTGACCGTGGCCGAGGTGACCGTCGCGGTCGCGGCCGTGGCCGTGGACGTCGCGGTGGAAAGGAGGAGTCCAAGGAGTGGCAGCCTGTTACCAAGCTCGGCCGTCTCGTCAAGGCTGGCAAGATCAAGAGCATGGAGGAGATCTACCTGCACTCCCTCCCCATCAAGGAGTACCAGATCGTCGACTTCTTCCTGCCCAAGCTCAAGGATGAGGTCATGAAGGTGCGTTGACCTATTGCGAGACCCTATAACACGTGATGGAACGAATGCGCGAGATGAACGGAAGTGTAAACCCGAATAAAAGCGAGCCATTGACTGACTTGCGACTCTTCCCCCGGATTACAGATCAAGCCCGTCCAGAAGCAGACCCGTGCTGGTCAGCGCACCCGATTCAAGGCCATTGTCATCATTGGTGACTCCGAGGGTCACGTTGGTCTTGGTATCAAGACCTCCAAGGAAGTCGCCACTGCCATCCGCGCCGCCATCATCATCGCCAAGCTGAGCGTCATCCCCGTCCGTCGTGGTTTCTGGGGTACCAACCTCGGACAGCCTCACTCCCTGCCCGTCAAGGAGAGTGGCAAGTGCGGTTCCGTTACCGTTCGTGTATGTGGATACTGCTACTTGTATTATCTCTCGGATCAATGCTGACACTCCAATCCGAATAGCTCATCCCCGCCCCCCCGTGGTACTCAGATCGTCGCTTCCCCTTGCGTCAAGCGTCTCCTCCAGCTGGCTGGTATCGAGGATGCGTACACCTCATCTTCCGGTTCCACCAAGACCCTCGAGAACACCCTCAAGGCTACCTTTGCCGCCATCTCCAACACCTACGGCTTCTTGACTCCCAACCTGTGGAAGGAGACCAAGCTCATCCGCAGCCCGCTGGACGAGTTTGCCGATACTCTGCGCGAGGGCAAGCGTTACTAGAGGGACTGAGAAAGAGCATTGTCGTTTGGGAAATGGGCGTGGGTTTGCACTTCTGCTTTCTAAGCTGCATTGGTGGCCGGTCATGATATGTCACGACAAGGTCAGGTCATGGAAGGGATCAGGTTTATGGTTAGCAAAACGGCCACAAGAAGCTAATGACATCTGACGTTTGACAAATTTCCCCACGTTCAAACGAAAGGCTCAAAACGTCTGTTCAAGGCGCCCCAGATACGTTTTTTGTGATCCACCTACAGTTGTGACGGACGACTGGTCAAGGGAAGCGAGCGTTGCGTCAATAGGTACCAGACCGTCGCCAGTCACGACGTGCAATATTCGTTCGTCCAAGCGCTTCTATCATACGTCAATTTACGGGGGGTGTACAAGCATACAGGTTATTTCGAATGGGCCATCTACCCAATTGAGAATAAGCTCTATCTAGCACGACAAGAGTCCATCTACAACAACCAGTATCCTGGAAGGGTGAAAGTAATCCACTCCAAGGCACGATCTGCCAACTGGGCAAATGACCATTCCATGTCGGCAATAAACTAACTGCCTCCGTTGTACCGTGGCCCTCCAGCAGAAGAATTCAAGATCACTTTTGTTCACCGCTGAGCAATCGGACACCAATAGCGGGCGGCGGTACCCCATGGCCGGCAACTGATCGACGCAAAAGAAAGGGTATTTACTTCTGGCTATGGAGTACTAAAAGCAGGAAGCTGGGTCTTGGCAGGTTGCTAATCATCCGCATGAGGATTGCAGGAGCTTCGTGGTGTTTCGTTCGCTGCCATCTTTGAGAAAAAAGGCCGACTTATACGGTCGCCTGCGGGTTCGTGATGTCCTGCGGAGATCGATTCGATCGCACCTCTCTCTCAATGGCCCGTTTCACTACAAATCAGTTGAATGGATGGGGCAGTCACGATGACCGTTTTCGGGTCTTGTGGATTCCCATCTCGTTAACTACACTGATAAATCGCACCTTCCGGGTCATCTCAAGATCGAGGACATGACTCTTTGACCGGACGTCCCCAGTCGCCTGTCCTCTTTTCTTCTCCATCCATTTCCGCCTTCGCTTTTCTGGCTGTCAAACACGTTCGCTACCACTGTCTTGGTATTTTGGAGGTGTTTTGGTCACTCGTTTTGGTCGCTCTCTATTTTACAACCCTTCACCAGTCATGGCGGCAGTGGCTGTTACTCTTGTCACTACGGTGACCGTCGCCTTGAGCGGCTGCACCAGTCCCCAGACCACAATGCCAAATCTCCCTAGTCCCCAGACCACAACGCCTTTTCTCCCTGCTCCCACAATACAAAACCCGGCCAATTCGTGGATGTACGCAGGCTGCTGGGCTGACCAACCTCACCAGGCGGTCCTTGCTCCTGAGCCTCAGCAGGACCTGGGCCCGCTCAGTAACGAGATCTGCGTACGGCGCTGTATCAAAGAGGGGTTTACCCTTGCGGCCACTTCATTCGGAAGGAACTGCTACTGTGGCCAATACCTCAACGGGACCCAGAAACTCGATGACTCTCAATGCACCACTCCCTGCATTGGCGACAACACTGAGGCATGTGGCGGCGACTGGGCACTCAGCTGCTACAGTCATGATGGCGAACCCCGAGGCTGGGCCCAGTTCGGTGAGCAGCCAAATCCAGTCATCCCGGATCCGCCCAAAGTCGAAAGCCTGAACATTGGTGCTGTTGGCCAGACCATCGTCACGCTTGACTTCATCGTTGGCCCAACAACCGGTGCAGATCTAAGTTCAATCCAAAGCCAATATGGACAAGCTACACAGCAGCCGAAAGCCACTCTTCCCAGTGATATCGGCCCCAACCTCGGTGGACAGTGTGCAGCGACCGATACCCAACCACCAGCCAGCAACGGTGCCGGGAACACCGCACCGGGAGCCGGTCAGAACCAACCCACGGCTCCAGCCGGCAACGGTGCAGGCAGCACTGCACCAGGAGCCGGTCAGAATCAGCCCACGGCTCCAGCCGGCAACGGTGCTGGCAGTACTGTACCGGGGGCAGGTCAGAATCAGCCTACGGCTCCAGCCGGCAATGGTGCTGGCAGTACTGTACCGGGAGCAGGTCAGAATCAGCCAACATCCCCTGTCGGGAACGGCGCCGGCCCCAGCAGCGGCAGTGCCAGTTTGACCATCACGGCAAACATCCCCACGGGACCCCCCAATGCAAGCTCTGGCAAAGCAACTTTATCGCCAACTGATGGAAACGGTGCAGGCACATCAGCACCTAGTGGTACGTACAGCCCTAGTGGTGGTGGTGGTGATGGTGGTGGTGCCAATCCACCTGCTACCATTACCAACCCTGCATCTTCTTACCCAGGTGCTGGCCCTGGTGGAAGCCCTTCGTCTCCAGCTTCTGGCAATGGTGCAAGCTCATCGGTTCTGAGCGGTGGAAACAGCCCGACTGCACCCGCAGGCAACGGTGCTGGACCCAGCAACGCAGGCTCGGTGCCGGGATCTCCTACCGCATCATGTAATCCTGCCACACCCCTAACGGCAGTGGTGGTGTCGCTCCAGGTGCGCAGAATCCCGGTACTGGTAGCGGATCTGCTCCATCGACTCCAAATGGTGCTGGTAACGCCTCTCCCACTGCACCAAGTCAAGGCCAGCCAACAAGTCCTGCAACCTCTGGTGGTGGATCTGGTCAAACACCTCCTAGTGGTGCCACTCCTACCGCACCAAGCCAGGGTCAGTCATCCAATCCTGGAACAGGCTCAGGTTCTACAGGTCCTAATGGTGGATCTGGTCCATCTGGACAGGGTCAGTCAACAACTCCAGTCTCGTGGTCTACGACTCCCAGTCAGAGTCCAATGATGACACCGACACCGAGTACCAATGGCGGCTCTCCACCGTCCGACCCGAACGGACCTGAAGGCCTTTCTCAAACCGTTACAAGCCAAGGACAGTACACAACTCCTGGTCCAGGTTTGGGTTCGGCTGCCCCCAGCGGAACTGGAAGTGCTACCTTGACCTCGCCATCAACCACTCCTGACTCAAGCTTGGGCGCCGGCTCGACTGCCCCCAATGGTGCTGGCGTTCCTTCCCCTACTATGCCCGAGTCCTCAGCTCCAATTAGTGGCGGTAGTGGCAGCACCAGCAGCGTTATCACAGGCCAGGTTCAACCGACACTTCCTGGCTCGGAGCCCTCAGGTCCTAGCGGTGGCATCTTCACTTCGGTCCCAGTACAGAGCCAACTAACGGCCTCTGGACTAGGCTCCTCAGGTCCCAGTAGCGGTGGTATCCTCAGCACGATACTCAGTGATGTCAGTACAGTACTCAGCGGTGTACCGACAGGTTGGCCAACGACTATACCTATAGTCCTGCCAACCATCCCGGTATCTGGTCCAGCGGGCCCCGAAGACGGTGGTGTGCTCAGCTCAATTCTCAACTCGATACTCAGCAATGTTTTCCCAACAGCGGTCCCGACAGCCCTTCCTTCAGTTCTGCCGACAGCACTGCCAACCATCCCCGGATCTGGTCCGGCAGGTCCTAATTCTGGTGCCATTCTCAGTTCGATACTAAGCTCGTTTCTCAGCGATGTTCTTCCTACGGCGCTACCGACAGTTATCCCGACGGCTGTCCCGTCAGTCCCCTTAACTATTGCATCATCTATTCTTTCCACCGGTCTCCCAGGTGTTCAACCGAGTAGCCTTCCCACGGCTCCTTTGTCAGGTCTCCCAAGTATTCTACCAACTGGTCTCCCGACTATCGTCCCGGCTATCCCTCCCTCCAGTCTCCCAGGTGTTCAACCGAGTAGCCTTCCCACGGCTCCTTTGTCAGGTCTCCCAAGTATTCTACCAACTGGTCTCCCGACTATCGTCCCGGCTATCCCTCCCTCCAGTCTCCCAGGTGTTCAACCGAGTAGCCTTCCCACGGCTCCTTTGTCAGGTCTCCCAAGTATTATACCGAGTGGCCTACCGACTGTTGTCCCGAGTATCCCTCCACCTAGTCTCCCAAGTGTTCTACCGAGTGGCCTCGCCACAGCTCCTTTGTCGGGTCTCCCAAGTGTTCTTCCAACTGGCCTCCCGACTATCCCTCCATCTAGTCTCCCAAGTGCTCTACCGAGTGGCCTCCCCACGGCTCCTTTATCGGTTCTCCCGAGTATTCTACCAACTGGCCTCCCAACTCTTGTCTCTACTGTCATTCCAACATTTCCTCCTTCTGTGCTCCCGACAGTTCTCCCAACGGCTGTTCCAACAGCTCTCCCCACTGTGGTTCCAACAATCCCCCCATAGTCCTACCGCCAGGACTAGGGTCAGACCCGTCGGCTCCAAATGGCGGCGGTCCACACAGTTCGATAGTCGGCGGAGGACCGCAGGGACCAGGTACCGGGGGCGGCGTCTTCACCACATCGCCAGGCCAATATCTTCCAACCGGTCTGCCGGGACAAGTAACACCAAACAACGGTGGCGGAATTATCAGCACGGCACCGACCCAAGGTCAGCCAACAAGCATTGCAACCACCCAGAATCCGGGTTCAGGAGGCCTGAACCCTGCTGGTTTCCTTACCTCACTGCTAGGTGGGCTAGGCGGCGGTCTGGGCGGAGGTGTGGGCGGAGGTCTTCCAACGGCCCTCGTGCCATATGGCCCGTTTACAACACTGATAAAAGAGGTGAGGAGAAGCACATAGGTTCAGATGCAGGCTGGTGACAACTAGTGTTATGTTATGAGGTTGAATTATTGCAGTTTCTGGTGGTGTCTAATGGGGTCAGCTAGCTACTATTGAGGTGTACTTTGGCAACGATAGAACATGTTTTGGTGGTTAATGCAATGATAAATTACTCGTCAGTCCTGGGGGTTTGACATTGATGGCTGTGAGAGGCAGAGGAGTCGGTGGAAGTAGGATGTTCCATTTTTCACGGTTGGGCATTAATGCTTTCTTTGGCTGTGCGTCCTCCGGACAGGCTGAGAGCGTGGCTGATCAACCGAGGGTGGATGGTTGTTGTCCTCCTGCTGCGCTTCGTCTGGCTGCTCTGCCTGACGTTCTGCATTGCCATCGTCTGGGATCCCGTTTGCGGCAGGGGGGGTTTAGCCAGCCCTTCGCGTCCACTTCTCGGATCTTCTCCTTGAACAGCTCGCCCATCACCAACCAGCCTTCGGGCGAGGGGTGCATGTGATCATCCTTCATGAACTCGGGCGTCACGCGGTCTGGCAGGCCCTGGTCGCTATGCTGCTCTGCTAGGGCAATCTTGCGGCCTTGGCGCGCGACGTCTACGTAGACCTGGCGTATCTGTGCATTGACGCTCTTGATGCAGCGCTCGAAGCCGGGGTTCGACGATGTGATGAGGGTGGACAGGATGATGGTGGTGTTCGGCGAGGCGTCGAACAGGAAGTCGACCATCTCCTGCGTGTAGTCGAGGGCGTGGGCCGAGCCCCAACGGTCTTCCTGGAAGCAGTCTGAAGACCCGGCGTTGATGAGAATCAGGTTGGGGAGCATGGCGGGGACGGCCTCGCGGGCCTTGGTGGTGAGGTCTTTGATGGCCGTGGCAGGGTAGCCTTGCACGTCATTGTCGGGGAAGTCGCCGAAGCGGTTCTGGTTGGGGGAGAAGGGTTCAGTGCTGTTTCTGTTTCTGTTTCTGTCTAGACTGGCGGCAGATGTCGACTTACGGATCCCACACAGTTGATGGGGTTTCCCAGCCCGGATACCCAGTCGCGAATCTGCATGCGGTAGCCCGACTGCGCCGGTTCACCCAGCGTCATCGAGGCCCCGATGAACATCAAGCGGATGGGGATGCCGTCCGCCAGCTGCCCGGTCTGCGTGCGCCACGAGGAGATGGCATTCGTGAGGTGGCCGTGGATGTCCTCGGCGTCGATGGGGCTAGCTTGCCAGAGGAGGCCGAATATCAGCAGCAGCGCCACGGACACGGCCAGCATGCGGTGCGAGCCCGGGAGCAGCCTCCATCGCGAGACCATTGCCGCGGCGGTCGTCCGCGCGTGCTGTGAGAACAACATGGTCTTGAGCGAAGTGGATGTGAGTCGTGACTTGACTATGTCGATTCAATGGTCCATTTGCTCGTCCGAAAGCCGAGAAAGGGGGGATAATGGATTGGCCGCCTGGCCGTTGACGGGACTGCCAGACGACAAAACAAAGTCTGGAGTTTGTTTTTTTCCTTGGGACACGCATGTGCTTTGCGTCGCTCACTTCCCCGGCTGAGCGGCAACTCTCAGCACACTTTTCCTGCGTGCCGGCCATTCAAGATCTCCGTGCCAAGAGTCCGAGACGGTACAAATGTTCCCGTGTAGAACCCCTGTCAGTGGCAGTCACTGTAGTCTGTGGCAGGTGAGAATGATTCATCGTGGTGAGTACCCGAGATACCGAGGAAAAGATGTAAATACTCTCTACCATCCCTGCTTCAACGCCGTGTTAGTTGACGAATAAAATAGATGCGACTCGTGAGTGATGGCGGGAATGGATTAAGTTCAAGAATGCATAACGTCGGCTAGTTATACCAAAGTACTTGGGGACAAAGTGGAGCCGGTCCTAAGGAAGCGCAATAACTAGTAACAACCAACGTTAACGTTACGGATAACTATCCGTACTAACTTATAACACTAACTTAACCACTTAGATCCGTACTCTCTATTAACGTTTGTGTAAGTTGTGTCTACGGGGTTAAAAGTATATACAGCCTAGGTCAACCAGGTTCGTCATGACGGCCCATCGTCACTTTGCATTCCAAACCAGACTACAACGCGAGTGATGAACCTCGAGGAATCCCCAACCGTCAATGCTATTTTCCGGGCACGGCTGCCAGTATGGCGACAGGATGATTGATGGTGAACTTGGAACGAGGCCAACCTGTTTCGAACTTTTCGACCAGAAAGATCCTCCTCTCGACGCACGTATCTCGCATCCATGGCATTCCGTGCGTGCCTTTGCTTGAGACCAACTTCACTGCACCTCCAATGAGTTATTCTTGCGGAAAGAGTGTACCGGTACGTAGATCATCATAACCGGCAGATCTGCTCGAACAGAGCACATTACAAGATCAAGCGTGACAATAGCAGGCGTAAATTAGATACTGGACAGGCTACCAACTAAACGCCTCATCAATCAACACATACGGCCTCCTCGAAGGGTCCTCCCGAGCCAGCTGCGTCACCTTGCGACGTACGTGATCCGCCATGCCGGCTGGTCCGCAGACGATGATGCCGAGGGGACCGTCGTCGCCAGCGTCGCGATCCGTCGCCAGCATGCGCTTCTGGCCCAGGATGGCGTCGATGTCCAGACGCCGACCGACGACCGTCTCGACCTGCACGCTCGCGGGCAGGGTCTCCAGGACCGGCCGCACGGCAGCGACCAGGCCCGGCTTGCGCGTGGCCCAGAACAGCTGCGCGGTGCGGCGGCGGCCGTCGTTCTGCTGCAGGTGCGTCAGCATGGCGGTGACGCCGACGCCTCCCGCGATGCAGAGGAGCGCCGTGCAGCTTCCCAACTGCGATACGGCGCTCGCTCCCGCGTGTTCGTACGGCCCTTCGATCAAGACGCCGAGACGGCTCGGGCCGGCCGCGAGAGCGCGGGCTGCTAGTTTCGTCGTGATGCCTGTGCGTGGACGTACGAAGAATGTAGTGGTAGTGGTGGTGGTGGTAGCAGCCGTCGGTTCGGGTGTCGCCGCCACGGCAGCAGCTGATGATTCCTGCGAAGTGTGTTTCGCGGCCGACGCGGCCGTCTTTTCAGGTGTGATGTCGACATCCGATGCCCTCTCCGCATCGTCGCCTTTCCTGGTCGAGAAGGCGACGGAGAACGGATGGGTCTCCCAGAAGCGCCAGCTGAGCGTCGGGAAGCAGAGATAGGCCACGCCGCCGCCCAGACGGACGCCTTGGACGTCGATGCGTATGTACTCGCCGTCGGTGTCCGGGACCACGGTGACGACGGCGGAGCGGTATCCGCGCAGCCCCATGCGCGCCAGCCGCGCGACGCGCTCGGCGCCCCAGAGGCCGCCAACGACAAAGGCCCAGATCTCGTAGCCCCAGTCGTAGGTGAAGCAGTACCAGATGTGGTAGTAGTACCCCACGAGGAAGAGCAGCGCCAGCGCGACGTGCGACGCCAGGAAGAAGTCGTACAGCCTCTGCCGGACGACGAGCAGGGACAGGGGCGGCATCGCCACGGCGGCCACGGTGGCGACGATGCCCCATATCCAGTACTCGCGCACCACCTCGGCCTCGTAGTCGCCGTGCAGCTTGTAGTACGCCAGGAACAGGACCGAGTGCAGCGCGGTGTGGAAGACGGCCCAGTACCCCAGCCAGCGGTGCAGGAGCAGGTACGTGCCGTAGCTCCAGTCCGTCACGTACAGCAGCACGCTGTTCCGGGCGGCGAAGACGAGCAGCGCCGCCGCGTTGGCCATGGCCATGACGCCCGCGCGGGCGCCGATGGTGCTGAGCTCCTGCTGCGCGAGCGAGGCAAAGGTGCTCTGGGGGTGGTGGTGCACGTACGGCGCGATCAGGAAGACGGCGTTGAGGAGGCTGATCAGCGCGATGTACAGCGCCTGGCCGCGCGTGGGCACCAGTCCGCTGCCGCCCACGGGCTCGCGGTGGCGGCTGCCCCAGGCGGCCGGGTGGACGAGTGTGGATTGGAGATGTGTCCAGGTGCTGCTCTTTGCGACGCCGGGCACGAACCGGATCAGCGACAGGGGGATCGGCAGGAGGAGGGCTACGAGCATGACGGTGATGCTGTTGCTCTCGGTCAGGACGGAGAAGAGAGGGAGAAACTTGAAAGAGGGAGAGTGAAAACCCACGGCAAAAAAGGCTTACTTACCTCAGGGTCGAATGCCCATTCTCGTTCAGCTCGAAATCGAGATTGCCGTTGTACTGCAACTGCCAGTCCTTGGGGTCGACGAAGCTGGTGACATGCAACGGGTCGCCAGCCTTGATGACGGGCAGGGGGCTGGACACGTTGAAGGTGCTCATCTCGAGGTCGTCCGTGTCCATGCTGCCGCCGTGGCGAGCCTCGAGCCGCCTCATGCTCATGTCATGGCCGGCCGCGGTCGAGTTGCCGTCCGCCCGGCTCTCGTCCTCGCGCGCGGCCGCCAGGGCGTCGTGGTACGACTCCGTCGGCACCCACTGGTAGTCCCCCACGCTGCCCGTGCCGAGGTGGGATGCCCAGTAGTCCTCGACGAGGCTCGGCGCCGGGCCGTCGCTCACCGGGCAGTACGTGTCGATGCACAGCGCCATGGTGCGCAGGAACGCCGTGTCCGCGACGAAGCATCCGGGTGGCGTGGCGCCGGGGTTGTGGTGGGTTCCGTGGTCGAGAGGCCCGTCCGTGGGCGTGCACAGCAGCGGGCAGGTGTTGATGACGGCGCGGCAGGAGAAGGCACACGTCGGGTTGTACATGGTCTTGCCCCAGCCGATGAGGCCGGAACCGTCGCTCTGCACGGTCGAGGCATGCAGGGCGAGGGCGAGGGCGAGAGCTCCCGGGCTGTGGACTCTGTGCGTCGGTCTCATGGCTGACGGCGTCTGGCTCCAAAGATGGGCTGATGCGAAGGGGAGAGAGGAGGGACTCTTCTCTGCGGAACAGAGAGCATGCCGTTGTTTAGTAAGAGCTTTGCATCCCTTCCATCTTATCCATCCCATCCATCCCGTCCATGCCAAGTAGTCGGTGATCTGACGGTGCAACAGCGCAGTGCGTGAGCAAGTTTATCTCACGGCCGCTGCAGGGGGGGGTTATATGAATTTGCAAGCCGATGGCGTTTGCATCAACTCAGTGTTGAACATACGGAGTACGGATACCGTGGATGGGTTTGGGAAACAGTCTCGTCATTCATGCGTCTACATCTTCTTTCTACCGGTACACGACTCGGCCGTTTGGAACATACACACAAGGTTATGGATCCAGTGTCCTTTTCTTCAACGGTCAATATACATGGTATAGACTGCTATCCTTGGCGTGTGTCGGTTCATTTACCCTCCGCGCCATCTGGTGTTCACACTTAGTTACCTACTTGTCACGAGTTCTCTCGTACGGATACGTGAACGCTACCAACGCTTGCTGAGCACGTTTGAGAAGGTATCCGAGTCTTGGCCGTCGTCTTGGCCGTCTTGGCCCGTTCCAATCCTCCCGACATCCAGGCCCATCCGCAGTCTGGACCTCGGCGGGACTCGTGCGATCCAATCTCAACCGCAGCTGTTACCTAAGACATCAGCCTGTGTACGGATAGTGGTGGCTGTATTGGCAGTGGCCGAGGCTCGACACTGGACAGATGGGGGCTTTCCAGCCGAGGAGAGCGACGACGAAGCTGACGGTCACTGCAAAATACGACTTTGCGTTACCGACGGCGAGCGATACAAGTCACATTCACAAGGCGGATGTTTTTGCGCATCCCCTGTCCGCATCGGCTGGAGAGGGCCACTTGGACAGTACTTGTCCAAGGTGCGTGTGTGTACACTCTCTGCACACGTCTGTACGGTCAAAGAAAAGTCGAGGAGAGCACGAGAGGACGCAAGGGCTCTCCATCCCCCAACACCAGCTGATCGAAACCGCCGCCGCCAGCGTCTTTTCGCCTGCCGCCTCAGACCTGGAGGACGCCACCACCACGCCGGCCCACGGTATCAGCCGCACAGGCGCGGCACACCCTCGAAGGCGTTCGCCTACGACTAGTGAAATCTGTCCGAATCCGATCCAATAGTGACAAGCCATGTCTCGCAACAGGATCGCGTCGTGCCGGGCCGGGCCACACCAGAAAGCAGGCGATACTCACCACCACACACCTCCGGTCCACCTCGGCCCTTCTTTGCCCTTCCATCACACCCGTTGTGTGCCCTGCCCAATCTCTTGTCGTTCGACTTGATCGGAAGCCCCGAATACCCGGGCGCCGCCTTTTGGTCGATGGCGGCCGTCGCGGCGGTGGTGCGGGCGTTGGCCGTGGCCTTGCTGTCTGCTGTTGCTCTTTCTTCGGGGAGCGGACGCTTCGACTGGGCAAGGAGACTTTCGGTATCGGTAGGAAGCGGCGGTCAGGATTGAGCCGAGTCATGGCACCAAGGCGATGGTATCCGTACATGTACCGGATCGTCAACAAGGGTATACGTCCCCCCAGAGGTGCGCCGCCATATCGCCTCCATATCGCCTACACCAAAAGGCAGCTATGACACGGTGCCCGAGCGAGGAACAGTTTGACGGTACATCACCAACAGACGTCGGCCGAAAGAGGCGAGGGCGTGGGTTACAGACGAACCTGCCGGGGGAGCGATCCGAACCGTTGGGCAGAGAGCTGCAGACAAGCCAGATCCCACGGCGGTGGTTTTTCAACAACGAGTCGCTAAGACGGCATGGGTGACCAGGCCGTTTTCTTGACAGCGCACGCATGCCAACGCCTTCAAACTGTCCTCGGAAGACAACCAGTTGACTAGTCAACTAACGTACCACGTCCAGAAACCGGACGAGATGAACCTGCGGTCGGCAGCCCAGAGGCACCCCCGAGTGCCGGTACTGGATACGCCCCCCTCTAGGTCACGACCGCATGAGGAGCCAATATAACTACTCTATTTGAGGCAAAAGGCCCCAGATTGCCAAGCCCAGGGGCTCATCAGTGGGAGCCGGATCCTCCCGGAGAATGTCATTGGCCCGCCCTCTGAAGTTGACGAGCTTGTTGGTCTGTCGACTCCGTATCCGTAGAGGGTGGGTACATCACGAGATTGGCTCGTTTCCGTCCTTCATGCTACCGGTAACTACCAGCCACAACAAAAACAGATAAACCAACAGACCTCCATCTGCTGCAGATGTACGAGTCAGCGAGGAATGACTAGGTGCCCCCCGACCGCGGAAACGGGAATGGGGGATAGTTACTTGGCTCTCTCTCTCTCTCTCTCTCCTCGTTTCCTTCGCAGTGTGCCGTAGTCAGGTACCGAGTAACAGCGAGGAGGGCCGTGAGGTCTTCCAAATCTCTTGCCGATCTTGATCTCCTAGGGACCCACGATGGACCTGAATGTGGCAAATGTACTTCTAACCGACGGTTTCGTATTCAAAACAATCAAGACACAATCACAAAATAAATCGCAACGTGTGTGGATATTCACACAAAACTGTCAGTTGAGCCACATGAAGAGGGACGTGCCGGGCAGACCATGATGAAAAGGTGATATGACGGCCACTTGGTAATCTAATCTAACCCAACCCAACCCAACCCGACCCCCTACCCCCTTCCGAAAGAAAACAAAAACACAGGTACGGAGTTACTAGTTACACACATGTCAGACTTGGGTTTCTCACAGGCGAGACTGATGTTAGCTGTGATCGACATGCTCCCCCCGACCCTCGTTGATTCCAACTCAAACACCAGAAGCCTAAACCAAGACCGGCGGCCCATGATTGGCCAATGCCCATCCCTTGAGTGCTGATTGGCTGAAACAAACACTCGACCCCCAAGCGCGGCGGCCAATCACGGCAGAGAATATGTCACATCATCACTTCGAGACATTGGAAACCTAGGTTGACAGATGACACCTCAAACCATGACATGACGGGGATCACATGCCGAGAGACAAACAAGATGACGTTGTGCCGAGCTTTTTACTATTTTTTGTGTGCCTATCCACGTTGCGTGCGCGGATGTGCATCATGTGTGGGCAGCTATCGCGACGTTGGCAGTATCTGATGGCAGCACATGCCCTCCACAAAGAATTAGTCGTCCCTCGACGGAAGTTGATGGTGTTTGGTGTGTGCATCGAGCCGTATTCCAACTCGTGACACCGGGCTGCAGCCATCGTCCTGACCACGCAAAGGTAGAGACCCTCGACCTCGCGAGAGACCTAAACCACCTGATCAGGAGGCCCGGAGAAGCGAAAGTTATCGCCCGCAAGAAAAATGTGTATCCTTTGTGAATCCTCCAATGTGCGAGTCCCACAAACTGCCTACTCGTCTTTTTCTCCTCTTCTGTCCGAGCTTCCACTTCCGCCACTCAGATTCACACGTACTTCTGCGAAAAGGCCCAACCCGTCATGAACCTTTTCGCACGTACTCCTGTCCTCTACCGCGGTGACCATACAACGTCTGGCCATACTCCTTGGTGTCTCCGAGACCGCTAACGGCCAAATATTGTCGTGTTGGTGGGGGTGGGGAACTAGATTTTTTTGGTCGAGGCGTAGTCGTTTCTCTTTTTGTATCCGCAAACAAGAGCTCCATGGGGTATGACGGCGAGAGAAAAGAAAAGAAAAATGTAAATCAAACAAGTCGCTAATGCCGTGGAGAGATGATCCCAAAACCGTCAATTTATGCAACAATCTTTTTGCTTCCAATAGTACAGATGTCCATGCTGTGGGCGTCGAGAAAGATGGGGGGGTTTCCGTGTGAGCGAAAGAAGGCCCACAACGGATGAGTCGGTCAACGGGGTTGGGGTTGGGGTTGACCGTGAGGGTAACGCTCAGTGCGACATCAGATGGCCATTGTACTCTTCGTGAGTGTATGTGTACTGCTGCTGTGGTTGTTGAGGGTATCCGGCCATGTTGTTGGGCTGAGGCGTAGGCGTGACCGGGCAGCGAGGTGGCACGTATTTGTTCATGGGATCTGTGACACCGTAGTGGACACCGTCAGGCGTAATCGGGGGCGTCATGTAACCGTCGGCAACGCCTGGGACAGCATGTCCCTTTTGCGGGGTGCTGTAGATGTTGGAAGACTTCACCGACAAGGAGGACTCGGACGGGGGTGAGGGCGGGCCAGCTCTTCTAGAGATCGCGGCCTGCTCTGCCAAGAAGTCGGCCAGTCTCTGCGATACGCGAGACAGGTGAGGGGACGAGTACTTCCGTGAGAGGGTGACCGAGGGTTGGTGAAGTTGTTGGGACAGGGCCAGCAATGTTGCGTTCTCAAAGTTATCCCACTCTCCGTCGTTGACCTCGGGACGTCCCAATATCGCACGCGCCAGGGCCAACGAGGCCCGTGCCATCATCGAGGGCTTCGTCGAAACAAACTCGCGGTGGTACAGGGCTACCTCGCACAGGTATGCCGCCATGTGCTCGACCTCGCGGTCATCCGACTCTTCGGCAACGATGAGCTGCGAGAAGAAGTCGACGGTGGGGTGGCCGATGTTCCACTCCAGAGTGTTGAGAACGTGCATCTCCATTTGCGTGAACATGCCCGAATCGTATAGTCCGCAGCACATGTTGTTGAGCTCGTTGATCTGGGGGACACGGTCCTTCCTGTCGCCATACTTGGCAGCGATCAGTAGAGCGGCACAGCCAACGAGTTGGTAGTGCTGCTTGTAGACGACGCGCTTGGAGCAGTACCGGTCCAGGAGGTTGATGGTCAGGAACAGTGTCTCGGGCAAAAGCGCAAAGGCGGCATGTGCCTCGATGAGAAAGTCGATGAGGTAGGGCCTCATGAACCATTGAATCTCACGTTGCATGTCGATCAGGTTGGCGTCGGGAAGCGTCTCGTCCTGTGATGCATGTTAGCGGTTGGCTACTGTAGGGATTGGGCAGATGCTTCGTACCTCCATGTGCCTCATGTGCTGCATGATATCCTCGAGGTACTCTTCGCTGGTGAGACGCGAGAGCTCGTTGCCAATCATGTCCTGACGGCTCCTTGCTAACATCTTGGCCGTCTCCCGGGAAGGGATGCGAAGGTTGTGCATCTCATCAGGTCCGGCAAAGTAACCAGAGTCGGTGTTGTTGGTGTTGGCCATGGTGACTGAGTGATGACGAGTATGAAGTGACTGGTCGGGTATGGTTTGGAATGATTATCTATCTCGGTTGTTGACGGTCCACGCAATTGGTGTTGAAAGAGTGACGTTTAGGTTCTCCAGGAATCTTGGGTTGGGCTGCTGCCGTATGGCTGACTGATGCTTGGGAGGCAGGCAGGCAGTATTATGGTGATGAGATGGGGTCGAAGGAGTGGAGATTCCCAAACTTGTGCAAGCCGCAATTATTAGACGATTAAAGAGTGTGATGGAAGAGTATTGTTCAAAAATGAATGTGAGTGGCCCAAATGATGATGCCGAAACTGGGAGTGGAAAGGGGTTGAAGAAAGTCGAGAGGAACACCAGTGAAGGTGGCCGGTCAAGATACGTGAAGTAGTCGACTAAGGTGCTTCTGTAGTAAAGTAAGGTGATTAGTTGGGCCACGACCACGGTTGGGATTTTTTTATAATCAAGACGACTCATAGTTGCTTATCGGCCACCAGGCATCATGATGTGCGAGAATCTGCCCATACTTTGCAACATGACATGACGTTGGACGCGGGTCGGAGATAAGAAAAAAAGGAAAACGATGAAAAAAGGGTAATCCTTACCGGCACGTTGAGACCAGAAGATTAGACTGTTTCTGGAAAACAGCTGGTGAGAGCACCGAATTAACGAGTCCCACGGCGAAGGCTTATCGCGGTCAAGATGAGTGACGAATTTAGATACCAAGAGTACTGGGCCTCGTTGGTAGGTAAAGACTACTGAGTGTCAGGCCTGGTTGGTTGAGTGAGTCGCGCGAAAGGACGGGATACGCACCTCGACACTTCAGATCATGTAGGTCCTGATGAAGTAGTCCTCAGAAATCCGGAATTAGACCTCGTGATGGGTCTAAAGCCGGCTTGATCTGGGAGTGGCTTTCGAGAGGCGAGTGAGAGATTCCTCGCACACAGTTGAGTAGCACGAAGGACCGAGGAGAAACAGATTGCCTGGCAATGTTGTCTCCGGTAGGTCGGCGAGGGAGGTGTGCGAGGCGGCCGAAAAATGGAGCAAGACCCGGAGTCTAGCAGCGGACGGTGGAGAGGAGGGTGTGGGGTGGGGGGAGGTGTGGCAGTTGGGATTCCTGGTCAAAGAGCCGAGGAATGCAAAACTGGATTGCCGAAGAGTGTGGGAGAGGAGGAATTAGTTGTTCAGAGTAAGTGGGAGAGAAAGCTGGTTTGGCTTCTTCTTCTTTTTATCTGCTGGCGTCCTCGTTCATATCTCTCGGCCCGTGTGTCCCTGTCCGTCCTTCCTTTTCGCAAGTGGGCGGCGGCTGGGGGTGTTTGGCTGGCTTTGCTTGGGTGTCGGTAGAGCGTGACCCGGAATCGATTCTCTTCCTTCCCTCTGCTGTTAGATGCACAAGGGGTCTCTCGGAGGGGTTTGTCGGGGAGAGAGGAGAGGATCGAATGGATTCGGGTGAAGAGGATAGAGGGGAGGGAAGGAGAAGGAGAGAAAGGAGCTGTCGAGTTGGAGGAGGATGGCTGTGGTCAAAAAGGATTGGAAGAGATTGGTCGACAGGCACTTTTAAGACACTGGGGCCTTTGCAGGCCTGTACCAGCGCAGCATCCAACCCAAGTGAGCCCACTCGCCAACCTACTAGGGGCCCGGCGCCCACCAAGGAAGCTCACGTAGAACAGACCCCCTGTCGGTCCCATTTGGATCCAACAGGGTAGGGTCATGGTCACGGGCGGCCGTGAGCCTGTCAGGTCGCGCCATGAAGCTAGGCACGGTACAGTGGTACCTCATCCAGCTCTGACCGACCCCGGGACCAGTACGAAGTAGGGGAAATCAGGCCGTTTCTCGCCTGCAAGGGTCAACCGTGTAAAGCCACTCTCCGCCGGCCTGTACAGTGCGATGTGCGGATAGGTACAAGAGCTCTTTTGCTGTGTCAGTCATGCAGTAATCAACTCAGCGCTCAATTCCTTCGTGTTTATCGCCAGTCCCTGAAGCCTTTCGGGAGGCCGAGTTTCCTCGACCAGCACGCTGCCGACGAACCACTCAGAGTCGGAGCCTTTGTTTGTTTAGCGGTGCATGACATGAATGGATGGGGTCCGGACGCTTATGCGCGTGTATTGTGTACCGGCCGCGATTGTGTCCTGCATTTACGGATACTTATGCAGCAAATGAACGGTCTTGTGGAGGCAGCTAGCCTGCCTGTAACGGATGGGGCAGTACTCCGTGGACCGTACATCCATCAGCAATGCCAATTATTACCAAATACGCCGGCGATGCCATCGTCATCGGGGCAAGCGTCGTTGTCGCCGTCGTATCCTCTGTGCATGCAAACGATATGGATACGCGGCGTACGGATGCCAAGCCATCACGATGGCGACGCATGAATATCATCATCACCATTCGGGATAAACGGCCTCGTGGTGTAATCAGTCATTCGCCATGGTATCGAATGCGCTCTCGTGGGTATCAACCTTTGTTTGGTTCCATTTGGCGGTGATGTATCGCTTATTTAGGAGCGTCCGAGCCTTCCTGCTAGACGACGATACTAGGTCGAGCAATTTAGTGGAGATACAGTGTTTGGGACACACCAGCCAATGTCTCGGCACCGTACTAGCCAGCGCCGTGAAAGCATCGTGAGCAGCAAAAAGGCACACGGTGTGCGTAATTTCCGTACATGATGACAGTCCGGATTTCCGACTCTACATGATGGGTATCCTCTCTCCTTTCATTCCAATGAGTGACTGACTGACTGACTGACTGACTGACTGACTGACTGACTGAATGACTGACTGACTGGCTGGCTGCCTCGAAGCGCACACATCGTGGCCAAAAGGCATCTGCCACTAACTACTCACTACGTAGTTAACTACTTAGCACGCGCATTGCAGATGTGCGCGAGTGCTAGTTAACGTAATCCCCTAGAAGGAAGAGAACCACATTCAATGTCGATCCGTGATACGTCGACGCGAGCTAACGCATATTCAAATCACGCTGTCGATATTATCGGGGGGCCCCTCCCAATGACTGTGTCTCGCTCGCGTGCTGGCGTCAACAAGTGTGAGAGACTGATTACTACTCGCTGCAAGGAAGCCTCCAGTCCAGCCCGTCCAGCCCGCCCAGGGGGGTTTTCACCTACAGTAGCGTCGCTTCAGCCCTCCAAGTCCGCAGGAAATACAAGGCACGATGACGGCCCATTCGCGCCATCCTGCCTACGCCCGCGACCAATCACGACTCTTGAACGCGGTCAAACACGACTTTACAGAATCAATTAACCATGCATGTGGTACACTGTAATTCGCGTCTAAGACTGGTGAAATGGCACATCATTGCTTCAATCTGACATGCAGCTTGCCCCCCCTCGACCTGACCAAGCCTGATTTCTGACCACGCCACATCAAACAGAAGACGCGACCCCATTGCCAATCAAGCAAGCCTGGCTAGCGGTCTCCCGACAATCTGGTCGCGGATTACGGTCAGGTCTGGACGCGAGACACCTTGAGATTCGCGAGTAACCAGTCATGATGATCCGGGGCCGCCACGGCTTCAAAAAAAACGGTGGGACTGGTGGTTGGTCACGAGCGTCTCTCTGGTTTGTGATGATCATCATCATGCGTGGCTTGCTTGCCCAGGACCCGGTAGTTGCTGTGTAACTGCACCATACCGGCGGATTGATGAAATGAGCTCGGCTGGCATTTTCCTGCGGTGCCCTAGCGCGCTTGCTTGGCCCACCGCGAGAATATGCCTCCATCCCAGGGGAAGGAGTACAACGCAACTGGTACACAGGATGGGTTCGAAGGCGTAAGGACAAACTCAATCGACACACGTCTCGCAGAGTACTTAACCAACGTCCAATTAGAATCACTGATTAGTTATGGGCCTGTCAATGCTAGCAACGATCAAGATCTACAAGGTAGCCGTAACTATACGTGACGGGCTGATAGTTATCACAGTATGCCGATAACTACCTGTCAATGCCATTGTCTCAAGCCCACAATTGTTCGGCAGCCAACCTTCTAAGCCGACAACGATCGTGCAACGAGACCCGGTTCTTACAATACACTCTCCCAACGTCAACTTAGGTGCCAGAGGGAAACTTAGAAGTGTTTTCGATGCCCACTCTGAGCACCAGGTGGGTGTGATAAGAACTGTCAAGACAAGACACGATCTTGAGTGAGGTCTAAACGCACAGCCGAGGCCAACAATTCCCATACTACGTACCTCAGCTAATCGCCATTCCTCTACTCGGATGCCGGTTAGTTACGTCCATGTCTTTGACACGGCGAGGTTGTCTCTGCAGTATACTGTATGGAGATGCTGCGGCGACTGTCCGCCGTTCTCATCCACTCGAGACGCGGCAACACGGACAGCATGATGCAAGCTCTGCCGGCAACTGCCAGGGGGGCGGTGTGATACAAAGCAACTGCGCTTTCAGGGGTTCAGACTCCAGATCTAAGTATCGCGAGCATGACACTATACCCAACGGATACTACCGCCGTGCTTTACCAACCTGGGTATGCTTGAAGAATGCTTGAAATTTTCGCTGGCAAGACCGGCGCAGTGCGGATGCTGGGCCCAGCAGAACGTCACCTTCCCCTCAATATGCAGTTCGATACTTCGGATGCCCTATTAGATACGCACCCTAGCCTTCGGCTATGTGTCATTCATGGCTGCATAGGAAGCCGTGCAGAGTTTTGCCCCGAGCGAGCGGTGGGTGGGATGGAGAATGCTGCCCCCCCTCTACATATCCAACCCCACCTTTTGTCGCAGGCGGTATGCGATGCGCAATGCCCGTTGAAAAAGGGTTTCTGGCAAAGTCGTTAAGAGCATGCATACAAATGCAATACTAGCTGCAGTTCGTCACTGGGGGGTTCGGCTACCGAAGGACCGTACTGTGTCAGTCCCATCTCCATAGCCTCGCTTACAAGACGGAAAGGAAAAGAAAGAAAAAGCAACGATGCAAAACCGGCTGTGATAACGATGCAAGCCAAGTTAGCGTGCGGCCTCGGTGTCACGACGAAGACGAGCGACTGGTGCAGATTGTCTTTAGCCAGTGGTGATCAGCAACTTACCCGATCCTGATGAAGCAGGATGTTGCTGATGTCGGGTAGGACAATCGTTGAGGATTAGGTAAGCCAGGCGGCATTGGTCATAGAGATCCAACGTCACTCCATCTCGACCGTCCACAAGTGCGTAGTTAGTACAGTCAGTCTAACTTATGGAGTAACCTAGTGCGAACACTATGGATAAGTTTCCGCTCTAGTGACCGCGGCGCTTTCCCTAAAGCTACAGGACCCCTGGCTGCAATGTTCGGCGTTACAGAGTTGCTCATAGAGGCATGATAGTCGGTCGGTCCCACGGCTGAAGGGTCTTTTTTATGACGTTTTGGCTTCACATTCGTTGGCTTGTTTAACTTAGGGATGAGAAGTCAAGAAGCAAGTACCTAGTGGAGATGTGGCTTTGAGTTGCGGTGGTGGTCATGCCAAGCCATATGCCGTTAGTTCGAGAAGCCCAGACATGGAATTCTTATCATTCTGCATGCTATTTTCGGTTTCCCCCATGCTGATCACCTGTCAGCTCCGCGTCGCAGTTATCCGTCGGACCCTTCCTTTGTATGCGGACGTTTTCCAATTGTCGTCGCCGGCAGGTCTTCGGGCCCCGAGCTTCACCGGGAGTGTTGTTGCGATGGCGGTGAGGGAGTTTGTATTCAATTGACACCGACTCGTCTGGCTGAGGTGCAGTTGTAATCGAACAGCCGAGCATGGGTCGCCGACGACTTTGCAGAAAAAACCTCTCTCCACAAAGAAGACGCCTCCGCCCATTATCCATGGTTTAAACTCATCGCTAGTCTGCACCTGGCCCCATGTGCGTCTGGGCGGTGGTACTGCTGGGCGGTGGGCGAGACGATAGGCTATGACAGTACGAAGTACTAGTTACTCCGTACGTAGTCATGTACCTGTGGCCACCGGACCCCTAGTCCGTCCGTCCCCGTTCTACGGGCAGCATTAGGGTCGTACCAAAGCACAGTGTATGAAGCAGGACAAAGCTTCTCGCGGCCCAGGTACGCGTTGACGCGTAAAGTGGCTTTTGCCTTGTCGCCCTTCCCTTGTGCGCGACCGTGTGAGAGGAGGGTCAATTCTCATGGTTTCACCAGGATTGAGAAACCCGCCAATACTGCACATACCCAGACAATCCGTCCATCAATCCCCGATCCTAACAAGTCAAACAGTTTCATTGTCCGGTATACCGAACGCACATATGTCACAGATCTCGCCTGAGAGGTCTGTAACCCATTGCCGTCGTGCCACCTCATCTACTCCGTAAGCCGTCTCCCAGACGACGACTGGGCCGTGCAAACGCCCTCAAGCCGCGGATTCGTGGGTGACCGTCTCCTGGATCCGCAACGCGAGCGAGCGTGCGTGTGTGCGTGCGTGCGCGCGCGTGCATGCTTGCTTTGCGCCATGCTGGATCACTACTAATAAGTACAGGCAGGGCAAAAGCCAAGAAGTCAAAGACGACACGCTACACAGGGGAACGACTCGTCAAAAAGTGAGGAGCTTGGTCTGCATCACCAACCACAACTCTCGTAACGCTATTACGGTCGACCTTGCTGAAACTTGAGCACTGGGGACATCCCATCAGTTCGTCCGAAGAAACTGCCTCGTGGATACTGTGTATATAAAAAACTACTTTCATGGCGTAATCCACGATGGTGATTGATCCGCAAACTCCGTAGTTCACGTTAACCTTGTAAGTTATTTATCACGAATGAGAAAAAAGGGGCTGGCGTCTCGACCCTGAAGTCATGGAACCCCTGCCATGGAAAAAAGCACGTCCGTCGGACCTTCGATCGTTGATCTAGAAGAAGCAGGGGTGGCTGAGGCTTTGCTACTACGACGTACTTTCATTAGAAACATATTTAGAGGACGGCAAGCCACAGCTGTAAGATGAGGCTGGAGCTGAATAACATAACGCACAGGATTGGGCACGCATAATCGGATCAACCATCCCCGGTTGGTTCAATGCAAACAACTCGTGACTTGCGTTATTAGTGCGTTGTGTAATGCGGTAACTATGCATTTCACATGCCAACTGTGCATTGAATTAGCCTAGCTCCGATGGGATTACGGAGTCCCCAATCGATCCATAAACATAATACCACCTGCATATTATCTGCAGCTTCACTAATGCCTACCGTGTGTATTGCGAAGTGAATATGCACTCTTGACGGAAAATTGGGAGTCACTGTTGTGCTAGTGGATCGTCGTGTGCCATCAACTTCGTAAGGCCGCTCCATCTGCAGCCATCTCGCCGAAGCCTTCAGAAATTTTCTGCGTTTGACCCGCCAGTTGTCGTGGGAGGACAGAGGTTGGCGAGGAAGCGCAGCTACCACGTCTGCCAGCTACGTACTCCATACTCCGTAGTGAGGTAAGGGTCTTTTCGCTGCTCCGGGCCATGTGCTGCCCAGCCATTACAAAGTACAATGGGTACCCAAAGATCATCCATCGGAAGGAGCTACGGAGCAGAGGTGGTTCTCCTTACAAGACCCATCGTGTACCGGGTTGTTCTCGTAGAGAGTGACATCGCTGCCACTGCACGACTTGCACAAACATAAATTACCCCTTTTCTGCCGGTAGTTTGGTTGGATCGCCAACTAGCACTGTGGTGATGGAAGTCGCGATCTTACTCGAAACCCACTTCGAGACCCGGGACTGCGATTGATTACTAGGGGGGGCATACAAACCAAGATTTCGGGACTACAAAGCCGATGTCGATATTCTAGTCCTTTGACTATTTGTCTCTTGCCATTCGTACTGCATACGCAGATCAGCAAGCAAGCAGTGATATCTGACTTAGCCGTGTCCGATATGGATGCCCGGAGCCAGCCAACCAGACCTGTGATCCTCAGCCGGCGGCGGCGGCATGCAGAAAGCAGGCAATGATGCAAGTTTGGATCAACAACTCAGCAGCGCCACGTTTGACGGCGTTTCATCATGACGAGCTGAGAGAGGCATATCGCTTACCGAGTCGCACAGGGTCGTATTGCACTTTGCGCGCTGAGTGGTTGTGGTATGCTGTGTTTCCCCGCAAGCCGTGAGCCCAGGGGTAAAGCCAGCGTGGTGCGTTCCAATCGTAACCCTACCGTTAACGATGGCAAGGCGTGCCGTCGCGCGTTTGCGACCCTGACGAGTCGTTGATTCAGAGTAAACCTTGCGGATCATGTGGCTTCATTCGGAACCTGCCCGTTGGCAACGCAGTCTCCGAGCTGTGCTCTGATGTTTTACCAGGGTCAAAATCGAGTCTCGGATGCGATGCTGTCTCGAAGAAGTAGGTCAAACAATGGAGCAATGCAGGTAAAAGAAGGACTCTCTAACTTATTTCCTCACAGGCCACAAGACGATCTCACGCCGGAGCGTTGGATCTGCTTCCCCCAAAGAAGAAATTGTGACCTCTTGGCACCCCCAGACTGGGATTCTGAAATGTCGCGACCAACATCGAATCGGGCCTACGACGCGCCGGGTATGAGCGACGTGCAGCCCCTGGTTGCATCTTACCGGGCCAGCAGATCATTACGAAGAAATAACGAGATGGCTCGGGCGTGATAAATGATAAATTGTAATCTTGACATTGCTTTGTTGGCTGTAACTATTATGGTAATCTTTATCCGAAGCCACGCCGTGGTCGCTACTGGCTCGGACCTATCACATGCTGCAGCGACTTCCTTGGTCGATAACGACCTAAACGCCGAAGGCGAAGGGAGCTTATCATGTGAAATCCCCAATCCAAGATTGCCATCGAAAACGACATCCCTTTATCCCTTTAGCAAGAAAGCGACACGGAAGACTCCCGGATGAAGAATCCGTGGCCAGCCCAAGAGCTGGGCGACGAGATGACGCGTCTGAGTGAGGCTGTTGCTGCCTTGCGATTTTGCCAAAGTTGCTAAAGGGGTAACTAGGTTAATAAGTACGGTGGCATCGAACATCACCACTGCTGTACGTTGCGTGAGAAAAGCAAGATGCATCTCTTGGCGCAGCGTCGAGATCCTCTCGAGATTGGCTCGACCACGATGCAACCGCAAGACTCGACACCGGCTAGTCACCCCGCCGCATATCACACACAGGCTAGCAAAGACGAGAGGCCATCACCAATTCAGAGTCGTAACCATGACCTTGGTTCGTCTCGAATGTGCAGCCACAAAGGAAAGGATGGTCAGCAAGACAGGTTCTTGCTAGTCGCCGAGCATGATGCCCGGCCGGGGTACGGATATTCTTTCTTCTTTACGACAGGACCCCCTTGCGCAGGTTTTGGTGATCTGACCAGCTTGTCTTGCCTGGACCAAAAAAGCAGCTTTACTCCTGTCGTGAGCGTTTTGCTTGGCGAAAGCAATAAACGGACGGACGGAGTAGATACGCGCTCGGCATCTTGCCTGAATGAGATGGGCCTCGGGCCGGTGCTCCATGGCCGTTTCAACAACTGCCTTGTACTTCGTATGATACGGATACACAGTAGAGCGAGTACTTTGTATTTGTGTTGGGCTTCTTCGGTCAGGCCTTGCCATTCGTCATGAACTTTCGCGTTCGCAGTTTAGCTCCCCCGCATTCGTTGTCTTTGTCTCCGCACAGAGGGGGGGGGGTTCGTTCTCCGCACCAGGACAGGGTTGGAAGTCTTTCTTACCTAATCATCACCTCCTTCCTACATAGTTAACGTACCTTCCACTAGTACTCCGTACTGCGTAAGTTAGTCTTTATTCCCAGGTAGTTACGCGCGACACGGTTTTTAGTCCCTCCCATTCCCCACGATGTAAGGTAGTTGGTTCGTGGGGCGTACGAGTTTGAAGCAACGCCGTTTCGCGAGGTCTGGTTCACCACGTCGAGTCGGCTAGGATACAAGCCCTTGCGCATCGCTCCGGACACCACGGATCCGTTGGTGGGCAGGGCGATCGATGCGCCACCTCCCCAATGCAAGACGCCTTGAACGCCTGGCACGGGTCAGGATGATGCAGGACTTACAGGATTTCCACCGAGTCCTTGGTTCTTGCGACATCCCATCATCTTCCTTCACACGGGCCAAAGAACGAGCTAACTAGCCACTTGTTCACCCGACTCTGCGAGCCTCATGCACCGCTTCCACTGCACTTGGCAGCTAACTACATACTGTGTACTCCGTACAGTTGCCGCTTCTCTTGGATGCGGCCTATCCGTAACTAACCTAACGTTAGTAGTGCGCACTCGGTAGACGACGCTGGCAGACGCTCAAACCCTGCTCGGCTGCCCGGAGCAACTGGCACGGAATCTCATTTCCGGTCGCCATGATGGATCACGGTCGAGCCCTTGCTAAATTCCCCGATAGGCCCGGCGGATTGCGCAACCACTGCCTCGTTTGAAAGAGCGCGCATCTCGTTTTCGACCATGATCAGCAACAAGCGGGAACCGGTTCCAGCTGGAACCCCTTTTCCACGCGTCCGGCCAAGGAGACTGGCAGACACGACTCAGCCAATTGTCGTAATCAAGTTTCAAGTCAATTGTCTCATCGCTGCAATCCTCATCCTCATCGCTCACTGGCGATGAATGGCTTCTCTTTGCGTTGCGTTTTAAACAAGGATCGTCCCCCGGTCGCTCGCTCACTGGTGGCGTCGGAATCCACCTCATCATCCAGCATCCAGCATCCAGCATCCGTACCAAGTACTGTGTATCCGTACGGAGTACGTAGTGCTACGTATCCTGCGCGCCCCTTATCCTATCCTATCGAGGTGGCCCAACTAAATCACCCTACTGTGTAAATCACTGAGCCCGAACAGCCCGTGTTCATCTCCGCGAATCACCTCGACATGGGTCGCGCTTTCTCGAGTCCACTCGGAGCCACGCGAAAAGTACCTGCGTGTTGGGATGCAACATGAAGACTATATTGAACGTCCTGCGCTTGCCACTGGCCACATCTGCCAGCACACGAGGCACATGGTTCAATTCTTCGAACCATCCTTACTAAGTAATCGCACAGGTGACAGGATCAGGGTCCGATGTAGGTTTCTGATATGTCTAATAAACGCCATAACTTACACTTCTTTTGAGTCATATCCCCTCGTTATCTGTCGCCTTCTGCAACTCTCATCGGCCGGGAATCGCTGATCAGCGCTCACACCATCCCTAGCATATTTGTCCTAGTTAACCCCACGCGCAAGAACGCAGCGTCATCGAGCTTCGAGTGGCTAGCATCACCATGTCTCGCATCCGAGGGCTGGGACGGTTGAAGCAACACGTGTTGCACCCAAGAGGTTCTCGACTCTTGCACATTGCTCATAAAGCCTTCGCAACGTCATTTCGCCGGCTATGATGGGTGGGACCTGAGCTGGTAGTGAGAGGGTGGATGGGCATTTAGTCCTTATCCAGACGTATTCCGGCGGCCAGGGCGAACCAACAACCTGTCCGTGTCGATTGTAGATGATAAGAACCACCAGGATGTGGCTAGATGGTGGCAGCCTCATCACGATGCTGACAGCTTCTCAGACTGCCCTTGTCTTTGGGGCTGGTTTGACAAGCCATGTTGTCCTGCAAAGCCGTTTTGCCTTGGGCCAAAGACCTCGCTCGCGACAATTTCCTCGCCTGCTTTCTCCTCCCACGAGTTTCTCTTGTGTGAAATGTCGGTGCCTGTAAAGACCTTGAGTTCGGAGTCTTTACCCAGTGTCCGGTGAGAGAAGATCACTTCACCCGGTGATCCCAACTCTGCAATATGCGACGGGAATTATGGCGGATACGCAGGCCCATACTCATGTCTCGTACCGTATCGATGGAAAGGAGGCATCTGTTGGGACCCAAGCACGTCTCGGCGGTTCTCGCCGTGCCAGATGTGATATGCTGTCGGCGCAGAGGACATGTCGCATGTCTTGAAGGGCAAGATGCCGCCGAGCCGGTCTGTCCTATACTCATCGGATGGACGGTTGGATGGATACGTGCGCTCGTCGACAAACCATGGGCAGAGTCCTCCTAACATGTCCTTTTCGTGTGGCCAGCCGAGCTCTTTCCCTTTGACCAACGAGGTATGGTCTGTTTGCACACTGTGGCCCATCCCAACGCACAACGCGTATAGGGGCATGTGACACCTGCCAGAAGCAGTTTCGACGGCGTGTACAGTCTGGGCAGCGTACATTGTCGTGTCAATGTTGAGCCGAGCCAGATCTAGGTAACGAAGCCAAGGAAATGTTGCCCCTGAGTCAAACATCATCTCAAAGGCTGTGCTGTCGGGTTGTTGGTCTCGTCTTTTCTGCCCACCTTCTCCCTGGCTGCTCGCTTATTTCACCGCCGTACGGCTTTCTCGTCAACGACGAATCGCATGGCTATAGGCCACAACCCAAACCCTTCCCACTTGGCCCTTGCCTCCTGCAGGAGACAAAATCCCTTCTTGGCAAACAGCAGCTTACTCTTGCTTTCCGCTAGGGCTGCTTCGAACCAGGGCCGAAGTCTCGGTAATAGCGATCGAGTATCTGGGTTCGGTCCTGACAGAACGTCGTATAATCTGGGCAGGCATCAACCAATGCCCCAGCGTATATCAGTAAGATAACCAGAATACGGAATTTGGCCCGAATCGTAACCTGCGATGGCCGCCCGAATGTCGAGTGACTGGTCTTCACACTTGCTGGACTTGAGCGCCTCGTGCAGCGTTTCTAGTCTCGCACCGATGCCACGTCTTTGAACTGTCCTGTTCGCAAGTTAGTTCAGATTCAGTCACCGGCGTGAGAGGAAGGTTCCCGAATCGATCGAAAACCCCCATGTGAGATTGTACTTATGCAGCATCGTCTTCTTCTTCTGCCCCCCCCCTTTGTCTTCCCGCTGCTTAAGTAGAGTACACATCACCCTGCGTTGCGCTGACGCGCCCTGCGGCTCGTGCTCCTCGTGCCACTTCAAGATGAACTCTTGTTGCAGGGTCTCGCGATCTCTGAGCCCGACAAGACAGAGATTTTCGGCCAAGCTTTCTCCAACGACCAGGGTCTCCCAGGGCTTCGACTTTGGGCACCCAATCGCCTGCACAACGCCGTTGCTGAGCACCTCGGGCGTATCTGCGTATCTGCGTACCAGTTTACTAGATTGTCACCGTTGGCCACGGTCGGTTCCAACAACTTGACACTTGCCCCAATGTCGTACTGGGGAGAGATCTCGGAGATCTCGGAGATCGGTGGGACGATTGTGCTGGTGTTAGTAGGGTTGTCGCTACGATGGACATCGTGTTGCTGATGGACGTTTACGGACTGCAAGACGAACAGACAAAGGCATGACCCAAAACAGGTGCGGACGGAAACATGAGACTCTTTCAATGTCTCGATCCGTACTCCAAAGATTGGAGCAATGCTATTTCCATCTTCGTTTCCAATTCGCAACCTGGATTCTGTCGCAACGATTGAAGGCGGCTCTCAGGAATGCCCCGAGTTCTTCATCCCTGGGTGCCCCCCCGGATTCCTCCTCGAGTATCCGCAAGCGTTGGACCGCCCATACACGTTTCGCACACACCCTAGCTATATCTATTCATCTGTCTGGTAGTCGTCGGTATAATGCGCCATCGTTCGCCACTCGATACAGTTTCCCATCTGTCCATCACACTTTTACTGTGCTGGCTACTTGGTGACTCGAGTTGCAAGTTTCAATTGCCACCGTCCTGCCTGTTACCTCATTTCCAAGGCGTGACTCGAATTTTCAGCACAATCGAATTGCAACATGGCCTTCAAGCGTAAACAGTCCATCGGTTCCGCGGGACCTGACGGGTTTGGTGGGCATGACCACGCCCGTCGCCAGAGAACCCTTCGCTCGTTTCCCCTTTCGGATATCGAGCATGAGTCGGAACTCGATATGAGCAAGCAGGATGCTGGCCCTCAGATCCGAATCCCGCAAATCTTGAACTTCTTGCAGGACGAGGATGATGATCGATGCACAGGCTTCAACGGCAAATGGACCGCCGCCAAGAGATATATCAAGTATGCCGACAAGCTGAGGAGGGATGGCAACGAGGCCTTCACCCCTATGCTGACTTCCCAACTCCATGATTGTCAGGCTCTATTGCGAACTGCACGAGCCTTCAAGGCTTGGAGCCATAAGAAGTCTACTTGGGCGAAGGAAAAGCTGCCAGGCGCCCATCTTCGAGGGCGCATCCCAAGATACGACAGAATGTTCCCCCTTCCGCCTTCCAAGAGAGACGCAGACGTACGTCCGCAAACATACACCTCGCTGACACCACGAGAGTTGTCTCATAAGCAGTCTCCCTTCCATCCTGTCGGTGACTTTGAAACAAACCCCGACTGGCAGACTTATCTTGGCACCACGGAAGGCACTCGGCTCGTTCAAGACCTGGCCGCACTGCAGCAACACGAAGGCCTGACATGGGTCATGAAGCCGGGAGTGCACCCTGACCAGATCCCCGAGTTCCAGAACTCCACCAACCCAAACGGCGTCAACTATTCACGGATCGAGAACGAGGCCTACGAGAGCTGCGTAGGCCTAGGCTGTGACGAAATTGTAGCCCGTTGGCCCGGCTCGAACGGGACCCCGACCAACATCGAAGATCGTTTCAGAGAACGTGGGTGGAAACGCGCAGCCCTCCAGCAGGCCTTGCAGCTGTGCAGTAGTGGTAGACTTAGGAACCTCAATACGTCGTGGACACGTATCATTCTACCGGAGCCCTTTGAGCCTGTCAAGGAGATGTTGTTCCCTCCTCGTGCCATCATCAACCATGAGCAGCTCGTGACAGACGAAGACTCCAAGACGAACCGATTCAAGCTCGAGGCCGGCAAAGGGGGCGTGGGTGCTTGGTGGGGTGAGCCATCGCCCTGGATTCACTACTACAACCAGTACCTCGAGAAGGTCAACGAGTTGTCCGCTGCAGCCCGTCACTTTACCCACAAGGCAAACTGGAAAGACTTTGACAAGATTGCTCTGCCGGCAAACTTCCAGGGTCCGTACACATTTTCCGGCAGATGCGCATACGACGAGCACTGGATGCGGATGGGCCAGGCAAGCACACAGATCTACCGCAACCTCAAGCAAATCGCAGGGAAGCACCAGGGCAGTCGGCGAACACTGTTGGCCTTTGTACTCGAAGACATTGCGAGAGGAGTCGACGGCTACCCATCGGACGACGAGGTCCGCGGGCGTCCCAATATCGATTTCATCTCTGGACCACACCCCGAGTTCCTCTTGACGGACGAGACGGATCTGGCCTGGATCAAGCTCCTTTGTATGCCTGGTTCCGGTCATGGATTCATCGGCCACCCGAACAAGACATTGGAGGACAACCTCCTGATCTTGTTCGACCACCGACTTCAGACGCTCTTCAACGATACTCTTACCAACATGTTTTGGGTCAGAGAGAACGACGACGTTGTCGCTGGCAGGCCCGATCCGGGGTACCCAGTCTACACTAGCCACACCGTTCCCCTCCCCGAGCTCCTGGACATCATCAACCGTGGTGGCAGGAAGCTCGTCAAAGGGCCGGGTGGTCTTGCGTGGAAGGCAGCCGACATGGATGACACCGACCCCCATCCACCCAACGACTTGTACCAGTTCTCCCTGGAGGAAGCTCGGCGATTCTGCGTCAGGTTGGCCGGGATGCATCGTCTGGTGTACGTACCTCACCCCCTCATCCGCTTTGGCTTACAAGTACTAATACTACCCCCACAGCTACGAGGCACCCCTTGCTTCATCCGAGGGGTTGCAGAACCATCCCAGCGTCTATTTCGTCGATTCGCAAGATCCGGATGACTGGGGCAGGGTAGGCATGCGCCGCTCAGAGGTTTGGCCAGAGGAGCGCATCGTCTGGCGTCACGCGGACGACGAAGCCCGCGCAGACTTTAACCTGGCGTACAGGACCGCATGGGTGAACGAGACGCTCCGTGCCAGGTCTGCAACCGATGACGCGTTCATGCGTGCGCGCCTCTTGGAGGAGTTCAAGCCGGAGTGCGCGCACAAGGAAGGCTACTACGTGGAGAACAGCGTCGAGAGCAGGCGCCAGTCTCCATCCTGGGACGACATGATATCCTACCGGGATGTCTTCAGGAAGCATAACCGCGTCTCGGAGCGGACAATCCAGTTCTACCGGAACGTCGCCTATCGCATGGGAAGGACGGTTCGCCACTACAAAGATCTATGTGCGCGGGCCGAGAAGCCGTCGAAGTTGAGTCGTCTCGACCTCGAACTGGCCATGAAGGCCTGGCAGGACGCCGTGAAGACGGGCGACTGGGACAGAGAGAACTACATATACCCGCCACCGCGTCTGCAGGACGTCGTGCAGCTCGCTTCCACGGCGGTCCCGCCCGGGGAGAGACTCGGCGTGCCTCATCCAGACGTTGCCACCGAGGACCGGACCAGGCTCCATGCGGCGATCCGCAGCGGCATCATCGAGGACTCGGTCAAGAACCGGACGATGCTCTACCCTGGTCGTGCCACACCCGTTTCCACCGACGGCGGCTACACCGGCGAGGTGTATATGCGAGCCAACATCTGGGGGTGGGCCGACAAGCGTATCCGAGAGCACCAGGCGCCGTATATCCGTAAGAGATACTTTGACGTCCGACGCTGGCCTCTGAACCGCCAGAGCGAGGCCACACAGAAGAAGATTAAGAACCGCGAGGATGAGGACCCCGAAATACAGCCTGCCCTGGCTTCGAACAGATACGGTATCCGAGTCGGCCCCAGAAGGCCTCGTTCGTATCAAGGCGCTGCTGGTTCTGACCAAGATCCTGCTGCCCCGTGGCCCTGTCGAGGCACCCATCCAGTACTCGACGAGTCTACTGCTCCAGCGCGTAGCGAGGGCGCTGCGCCGGGAATGAATGGGATCTTGGAGCAGGCGGTCAAGGCGGCACTGGCAACACGAGCAAAGCCAGGAGATCGCTACGCAATCTCCATCACCCGGCTGGAAAGCGAAACCTCGGAAAGCACCGACAAGATGGATCTCCGCAAGGTTCTCAAGCCGTTTGTTCGAAAGCACCAGAGGTTCATCCCTGGACCGGCATACTTCCCCATGGGTGACACCAAGTTGAAGGAAATGCACATGAGCAACGACATTGAAGAGCGTACGTATCCTGAGCCAACCCCTCTCCCACACAGATACATACACACGTCAAGCTAACAGAAAATGCACGATAGTCTTGTGCCCGAAGCCCAGAGGCATCATGGCCACCTTCAAGCGAACGATTTCGGGCATGTTCGACGTCGAGCCCGAACGGCTGACTCTGCTCCCCGACATCGACACCAACCGAGTCCCGCGCAGCAACCCGCTGAAGCGTCAGCTTCCACCCGCCTTCTTGACGGACCTCGAGCCGGACCGAAAGATCATCGTCATCCCGAGCAAGGAAGACGAGTCTGTTGCAACCCGAGGGCGGAGAGCAGGGGAGCTGGCGTACCACGAGCTGACGATCGGCCAAGACGGCCAGGACAAGACCACCTCGCGGAAAGACGTGCACAAGTCGCAGAGTTCTGGGCCCCACGAAGCAGCGAGGTCATCAAAGCAGCCGAGGAAGTACAGCGGACCCCTGTTTACACGACCTACTCACGGGGCGAGGTTCCAGAGCGGGCAAGGTGTTACCGAACCTTTGGTACAATCTTTTCCCAGTAATCCAGCAGCAGCAGCAGCACCTTTGCACGCCCAGCCCACCTCTGCGACAAGAGCACAGAACGGGCCGGTCGCTACAGCGTTTCTATCCGCCCAGGACGCGCCGTCCTCGATCGCCAGGAACATCAAGCAAATGGAAACGCCCCCGATCAGCCCGGAGGAGCTCCAAAGACTTGCCGATGCCATACCTATAGCAGCAAAGAAACCACTTCCTCCGCGATTCAAGAAGGTCCACTTCGATCTGCCTTCTCCGTCATCGAGTGACGGATGCCCTTCCATTCAAACGACTCGTCCCGTGAACCCCCACCCACAGCAGTCCGGGCCGCGCGCGGCCGACTCTGCTTTGGATTCGGCCCGGACCGGAGAGAACGTGTCATCAGCTCCGGCTGCGCAGGCCAAGGTTGACGAGGCAAACAAGAATGATACTCCGGCCCAGACGGCCTTCTCCCGGCACCCTTCCGTAGACCCCCCCGTTTCCAGAGAGGATCGACATGTCTCTTACCCCAAGCTCCCTGTGGTCGACCGCAACGAGCCCCCCACGCCAAAGGCACCGCGCGTGTACCCCTGGAACCGACGCGTCAACTCGACTGCCCCGCCGGAGCCGGAAGGGACCTTCAAGAAGATCCACGCCATGACGAAGCTGACCATGCGCAAGCGGGACGAGCAGTTTCCAAACGGGTGGGTGGCCATGCCCACGCGGTCCGACAGCTGGCTCTGCGGCCTCTACGCCATCAGGGGCAGCATCGAGGCGCAGCAGCAGCCGGGTGTGCCCGTGCCGTCCGTCGAGGAGCTGCAGGCCATCGCGCAGTCGCCCGGTCTCCGGGCGTCGACGCAGGCGGTCCTGTCCGACAAGGTCATCACCAAGGTCAACGACAACAACTACACCTTTGACCAGCTCGCGGCCATTCTGCGCGCCTACGGCGAGAAGCACGGCGTCGGCCTGCACCTCGGCGTCGTGTTTGACGAGACCTGCCCCAATGAGCCCATCGTCTTGTGGTGCGGCGATGCCGACGCGCCCGGCGGGTACGTCGTCTGGATCCATAACTCGGGCAGCCAGGCCAAGAGAGAGGAGGAGGAGATGGGGGCTTACGATCAGACTCTTGCGCACTACAGCGCGGTGAGGCCGGCTGGCACCAGGTAATATAAGTAGCAGCGGAAGCACTCCGACTTGACGAGCATACCAAGGAGCGTTGGGGTTTGGAGAACATTGTTTACCTGTTGGGTTTTGTATCGCATAATTGGAATGCTTACGCTGTTTCTTGAACCCTCATTCTGAGTGGCTAAAATTTCTTCTTTGATTGTTCCTGGCCAAGCAACGTAGCTACTTGGTCGACGCGGTGTGTTGTAGTCTGGAGCATGCTCCATCCACTGCTCGCTTTGGATCCAGTCGAGTCGTAGTCACTGTATTGCAGCACGGAGAATACAACTTCAAATGTTGCCTAGAGGCAGTTGGTTGGCTAGTTTACACGCCACCCCACGCCCCGAAATCACTCCATAGTCTTGGTCGCCGTCTTGATGCAGTTGTCGATGATGTCCACCCACTTCATCGCATTCAAGTAATCCTTGTTATCGATGCTCTCGGCAAGACCGGGGAACACGGCTACAACGGACAGTCAGCAGTGCACTTTGATACAACTCGCTTCGAGATGGAACTTACCTCCAGCATAGCCAGTCCAGATGCCTGGCGCAAAGACGACGTGCTTGAACCACGTACGGCCGTCCAGACCCGGTTGGTACAGGAACGCGCGCTCAATCTCCTTGTACTTGGTGTTGGTAGAGCGGATGTTGCGGAACAGCTGGATCTTCTTGATCCATTGCCACCACGGGATCGTCTCGTTGGCCTGCTCGGACAGTCGGGCAGAGTCGGCATCAAGCTTGACGGCCGAAACCTTCATTTCGATGAGCGACTTTTGCAGGCGCGCCAGAGACAGGCCGAACGCTTCGGCATCGCCATTGGGCTCGGACCCAATGGAGCGCGCTCTGAACTCGACAATCTCAAGCTCGCTGACGGGCTCGCTCGCGGAATGGAGAGAGGCGAGCTTCTTCTCCACCTGCCCCAAGTAGCCATTGAGCGCGACGGCGTAGTCGGTGGCGTTGAGGTACAACAGGGGCGTATCCGCAATCTTGGCAACGGTGAGCCCGAGGATCTGCGCCATGGTCTTGTGGTAGACAAAACCAGGATCTCCATACTGGGCCATCCAGTGGTAGCTGTCGTAGTTGCTGTGGTACTGGTAAATGGGAGAGTCCTCGGACTCGCCGCCGAAGCCAAAGTCCAGACTGGGGACACCGGCGTAGTCCTGGAAGGCGGTGAAGTCGCTACCGCTTCCCATGGTGCTGATATGGCCGTTCCAGACGTCGCGAACCGTCTGGCCCTTGACCGTCTGGTTGGGAGAGGGGACCAGGGCCGTGACATCGTAGATGAGCTGGTGCAGCAGAGGAGCGGCGGAAGCGTGGAAGACGGGCGAGCGAACGGCCACGTCGAGGTTGATGTAGGCGACGTTGGTTACGGAGAGCCAAGGAAGGAACTCCTCGACCCACTCGGTGCTACCCACGAGACCGTACTCTTCACCGTCCCAGCTAGCGAAGACGATGGTTCGGAGGGGCTTCCAGCCCTGCTCGAGAGCCTTGCCGAAGCTGCGGATAGCCTCATTGATGACTGCCGAGCCACTGTTGGGGTCTCCCGCACCTCCGGCGATCCACGCATCCCGATGGTTGCCCACCACGATGACCTCGTCGGGGATCGTACCGTTGATGATCCCGATCACGTCCCACTGAGGAGTGATGGTGTAGTCTTGTTCGTTTACCAGGTTGAGGACAACATGGTCAGGCGAGGGACCGATATTGTACTCGACACCCTTGTATCCGAGGCCCGTGTTTCTGGTCCAGTACCTGTTGAACTCTTTGGCCCGGGGCCCATGCCCGTTGAGCGCCTTCAGGATAGGGATAGCCTCCTCAAACGAGATGGGCAGAGAAGGAATGCTGGGGATGGCGCCGTCGACAGGCGCACGCGGAACACCGGGCTTGGACGGGTATCCAGGGGTTGTCGGATCGCCGGGCGCAACGCTGAGGAACTGAACGCTTCCGCGCTGCACGCTGCTGGGGTGCCTGGCCGGGCCGTTGGGATACTCTTCGTAGCCATTCTCGGCGGTAACCAGACCATCATCACCGGGGTCGGTGAAGATGACGCATCCGACCATGCCGAGTTCTTGCGCACGCTTTACCTTTAAGCCGCGGAAGATTCCTCCATAACGAGCAAAGGCGATGTTGCCAGCCAGGCTGATGTTGGCCTTGACCAGGTCCTCAAAGTCCTGGAAGGTTCCGTAGTTGACATAGACGAAGGGGGCGGTGACATTGCCCGAGGCCGAATAGCCGTGGAAAGTGGGAATGCGGTCCTCGAGCGCGGTCGTGGGGTCGTCCTCGAGGACAGCCTCCTCGAGCGTGGCCTCGAAGGAGACCTTCCAGGCTGCACCGTCATCCGACTTGGGCTTCTCCAGGAGCGCCAAGCGGTGGCCGAGTGGGTAGTTGATGTATGTCTCGTAGGCCACGATGTCCGACTTGATACCCCACTCATTCCAACGGTCGCGCGTCCATTCGGCCTATGCCATTGTCAGCCATTCGCCCCCTCGGCCAAGTACGTGAACCCCGGTTGGGGTGCGAAAAAAGGAGAGCAGCAGCACCACACACCTGTGATAAGTTCCTGCCGGCAAGATGCGGACCAGCCGTGTAGTACTTGCTCCACTCGGACGCCTTCTCGCCACTGGGCGTCTCCAGCAAGATGGTCTTCAGCTCCTCAAAGTCGACACTGGAGCGGTGGTGGGCACGTCCGTGACCATGGTCGCGACCATGGCCGTGATGATGGTGCGGTGGCGGTGGTGGAGAGACGGCGCCGAGCAGGAACGTGCCGAGCAGGAACACCAGCGACGAGCCCAGAGCTATCTTGCAGAAGCGCCGAAAGGTCTGGTGCGGGTAGCGACGGCGGGGGCCGGAGCCGACCGTCACCGTCGTGATCAAGGGCGTGTATTCGCTGGGCTTCGTCATGACTAGTACAGTTGTCGGTTCAGCTCACGTGGTTCTACAGGTCCCTCGCACAGCATCGCCGTCGAAGTTCGTGGGAGGGGAGAAGAAGAAGAAAAAGAAGAAAGATGGTCGGTGATGAGCTGCGCGCGCGCGATACGAAATGGCGTCAGTGGAGTTGCCGCATCATGCATGGCGTTATCTGCTACTCCGGCGCAATCCGGCCTAGAGCTAGGAGAGGAGACGGGGTAACTCGTCTTCAGTACGGATGGGGAATAGTTCGTGACGCAGTAACGTGGATAGGGGATGGGGGAAAGAGGGGGAGAGGGGCCGCGTATCGGCCTTCGTTATCTCTCTTCCCACACCGTCTCCGCTTTCTGTTTCTCAGTCGCACCGCCGCATCGGCGCACCGGGTCCTCCTCAGTCGCACCAGGTGAGGAGGAAGAGGGTGAATGCAACTCGACGTAAAATTACTCGTCATCTATCTATAGGCAATGCAAATGGTACGCAAACTGTGATTTCAAATCTCGCGACCCGATGCCGCCATGCCGCGTCCCAAAACGCCACTGATGCCAGTCATGTATCCGTGAGCACGTCAAACATCAATCTCAATATGGATCTCCTCTAGAGACCATCCAACTTCAGTGCCCGCCCCTATGCGTATGACTACGCGTACCGTACGGTCTGCCACTGTATTTATATGGCCTGCGATCCGGTTGACCTCACTTGGCGGCGGATGCCTTCCTCGAGCCGGAGGTGCGCGGGATGCTCCCGTAATTCGCGAGTCCCTGACTACTCCTCCAACTGCTCACGAGTGGTAGATCGTCGCCCGCAGTCGGCTCATGCACCGTCGCATCGTCTTGCCCGGCACTCAAGGCGCGGACACCACCTCTGTGCGGAGGAGAGATGGCTCTTGGCCGGCTAACGCCATCCATGTCCACCTCATTGTTCTCTCCGAACGCAATTCCGTCAATATCCGAGTCGTCGTCCGAGTCCTGTGGCGTGACCGGCGCCGTTGGCCCATCGCCCTCCACAATCCACCAAGCAGGAATCGCACCGATCATCGAGACCGCCGCAAGAATCCAGTACGGCACTGAAATGATGCCGCGATCAACGCCCCAAGTAAATGCGGCACCCGTCGTGGCAGGTCCAGCGGCGCGGCCGAGCCCGCTGAACGTTGTGGCGAAGCCGTTGAGGGTCCCAAGGATGCTAAGCGAGCTGGCACTGTTGGTGAGAAGAATGGTCGTACAGGGGAACCCGATGATGACGGCACAAGCCTTGATAACCATGACCCCCATCAGCGCTGCGAAGCGTATGCGCGGTTCCTCGATCAGTACCGTGTAGGGGGTGAGTAGATAGACAATGGGGAAAGCCAGCGCACAGCCTTTAAAGCAATTTAAAGTACCGAAATACGAGCACAGAGGTGGGAAGATGAGAAACTGAACCAGCCCACAGATAATGCCATAAACCATGTTGATCGTACCAATATGACCCGAATCGAGGCCAAATCCACCGCTGAAGACAAAAGGCAGCTGCGTGTTAGCATCATTGTGCTCTTCAGGGCGGTAGTGCAGAAAGACGGGCAATATCTGATCGAATGCCACGCTGTGAAGAGCCAGAAATGTGTACGCCACGAGGGTGATGACCGACTGGCGAGCGAAAACCATCTTCATTGTGGGCCGGACAGGCTTCTCGGTCCTAGCATCCACGGGCCGCGTGTTATTTCTCGGGTTACCACCTGCAAGTAGTGGTGCCGTCTCGCCGTCATCTAGCAACGAGCACCGCTGCTTTTGATGACGCCTCTTGAACGGCTCGGTAAGGCGATCACCGAGAACAAGACCCCAGTCACGGGAATGGCGTTTACTGGCCAGCGTCTCCCTCAGAAACAGTGTGCCGGTAGCAACAGAAATCAGGAAGATGATGGATCCGAGTAAGTTGGGTAGCAAGAACGGGTATGCCTTGAAGAATGCGCTGTTTCCAAACACCGATGGGAACTGTTCTGCTGGCTTTGCGAAGAACCCTCCAAAGGCAGGTCCGAATATGCTGCCGATTGACCAGACCAGAGGCATGATGGAGAAGGCCTTGGGTTGCAACTCCTTCTCGGGCACCATTTCTGCTACCATGGTTCTGATAATGCCAACTAGACCCAAGTCAGCTCAGTACCGTACTGGCGGGTTATGGGGAGGAGAAGTTACCGTTGCCGTTGCTTGCTCCCTGTATGGCTCGGACCGTTATGGCCATGGCAAGACTGGTCGACAGTCCCCATACTAGGAAGCAAGCCATTGTACATACCAGACCGACTAGAATGACGGGTTTACGTCCAAACTGGTCAGATGCTCTGCCCCAAGCCACGGCCGTGGCGCTCTGAGCGAGCGAGAATACGGCACTCGTGACGCCAGCCCACTTGGCGACATCGTTCTCGCCTACACCAAAGCTGGCAATCATCTCGGGTAAGTACGGAAACACCGAGGTCATGGCCAACGGCTCAGCGAACCGCGCAACGGCTAGATGTTATGTTAGCGCGATGACATGAACAGGGCAGGGTACCTGGTCGTGCCGGTGGCCCATGATGGCGTCGAAGAAGACCAGGTTCGATATCAAGTCGATGCCCTATGTCCCTGCTTTTGAGTACGGTCGACACTAGCTGATTGCAACAGTCACGTAGCCGAGCGAGGAAACAAAACACGAGTAGAAACAGCTTGCCGGCTCGTTCCAGAATCGAACGTTTCAAGCAGTGCAGCGGAAAAATGAAGAGGATAATGCTGTGACTATATGGTGCGGTGAACATGAAGATGCAGGGTTGAGAACGCCGATGAGGATCTGGCTGAGCCAGGTTCCACAACGAGACAGACAGTTACAACTATAACTACCGCCGTAGTGGACGGAACTCCTCCCAGTAGTTGATGGAACATGGCGAGGTGGGCCCGAGCACATTTCGGTACGCAAACGAAGAGAGAGAAAGTCTTACCTAGGATAGCCAGTTGTTTGGATGGTAGCTTGGGGCCATCGCGCTGGTTCGCCATGTTCGAGACTTTCCCAATCGGTTCCGAGGTAGCAAGTAAAAAGGTCGGTCTCACGAAGGCGGCCGGTCGAATTTCAGGTTGTGGCTTTGTCACGAGAAAACACCAGCACCACGCACGATATCCGGAGACTAGAGAACGTAAAAGGGCTCTCAGGGATGTGCAAATAAAACCAAAGGCCAACTTGTTAACGACGCAGCAGGAGAGCACGAGTTTTTCCAAACGCAAAAAGTGTGAAAAAGGTCATGGGCTATGGCAATGAAGATGGGAGACTGGGAACTGGCCGCGGTGCAAAGCCGGCTCCGGTCCAACCAGTCACTTCCTACACTAACCGGAAAGAGCCTGGTATACTGCAGAGGCAACAAACTGCGCACTGCGATTCGCCGCCTGCAATGGTGTCAGTGGCCCGGGGTGTGGAGCCGTGATGTTTTTTTCCGCTGACAGACACCCAATTTAGTTACCTGCACTGCCATGCAACCAACTTGCAGACTGGTAGTTAACTAAGTTAACTAGTTAGGTGCATTGTACCGCAGTATCTCGACCCTGTGACCTCCCCACCCCTCCCCCAAAATCAACACAGTGTACGACCTAAGTCAGGTGGCGGGCAATGTCACAAGGTCACCTCGCTACGGGAACAAAATAAAAATAAAAACGGTCCGATCTCGGCTGTACGAAACAGAGGATTGCCAGCATGGCAGCATCGGAACACAAGGCATAGTTGTTCTGTGTAAATACGTCAATGCAAAAGGAAAGCCCGGGAATGGACCCGTTGAACGGTATCCGCACATCGCACATCCCGCCTATTCCGTCCGCGTCTCTCTCCGAGTCTTGGCTTTCGGGGGCCTGCCTATTTCCGACAAGATTGTTCACGCTATTGGCTGCATCTTTCTGTCCTCTTTCCGTCCGTGTACTCCGTATTCCGAGTTGGATCAACGGTGAAACGAGAATCATGGAAATCTTCTTTCGAGATTGTGGTATCGCAATGCTAAGGTATCCATGACCATCCACTGATGCTACATCCTAATAACCCCGACATTATCAATACGCCGGACCAACATGGTGATGCGACAAACACCATTGCTTGCCATCACACCCCCAAGGCGCGCTTGTGAACCGCAATCGCAGAAAGAGGCGCACCGTCTAAAGCCCCCGTCTCCTTTCGACAAGCAGCGTGCGAGAAACTGACAAACATGCTAGTAGGCAGCCTCGAAAGATCGAAACAAAACACCATTCCAATGCCCGGCCAGAGCAAAACCTCCCCGAGCCCATCCGTTGTGCATATCGTCTCTTGTATGGTCCATGATATTCATGTTTTCGTGTCGACATGTGTTCCGTGATTTCTCGTCTTCGTCCCATGCACACACCCCAGCCCCAAACAAGCCCCTAGACCTACTGCGTCCGGTAAAATTTTTTGTAGAGCAGATGCAGCAACAGGTTGACGTTCAACCTCAGGTTGTTCTCAAACACGTTCATGAATTGATGGGCCTCGAACTGCGCCTGCAGGAGATCCTCGATGGGAACCAGGGCGCTGGCGCCAGGGATTTGGATGTGGCCTCTTGAACCCTCGAGTGTGAACACGCCGACTTCGTCGCATGAGATGGTCATATTAATCACACCCCAGTCGCGGTCGGGCACACCGGTCCATGACACCACAACACCCTTCTCGTGGAGCACGCGCACGCTGTACTTGTAGGAGCCGAACTTGGGGACGCGACCAGAGCGCTCAAGTTCACGTTGATGGTTGTACTGCTTCGTGAAGGGGAGAAGGAACCGTTTTTTGCTGTTCTTGTTAGTGAATGCCTTCAAGGTCACGGAGGCAGCTTTAATGACTTACCCCTTGTTTTTTTGCAGCGTGGACATTGCCTGCTCGATGTAATCATCGTAGCTCTTGCGCTGCTGTTCCAGATATGTGGCTTTCTCGTGCAAATTGCTCAGTGTCAACCTGACGCCGTCAATCTCGCGTTGTCGTTGAACTCTCCGCCTGCTCTTGGTGCGAATGTCGAGGGCGATGGCGTTGAGCACATCCTGGTAGAAGTTGTGCTTGGAGATGCGGCCCAGCTGTTCGAGTCGCATGATGTTCTCCAGGGCATTCCTCTTCATGTCGTAGTACGACATACGGGTAACGTCGACCATGTTAGCATCGGAATAGGCACCCTTGGCATTGGTGCTGTTGGCAAAATCATCACGGAGTATCGTCTTCCATTTCCGTTCGTCTTCCTGTGTTGGGGGTCGCACCAAGATCTCGAGTAGATTGGTGCCGGTTTGCACACGGATGATGTAGAGGATGCAGCGCTTCGTCTCCATAAAGAGCGCCTTGACCTCAGCTTCGGGATCGTCGACGTCGTGCAGCTTGGGAGTGAGAAACATCTGGATATCTGAAGTGCCAGCGGCGACCATTTCGTTTTCATTGTTCTTGGCGCTTCCGAGGTCTTGCATGATTTCGCGTAGGACATCGTCCCGGTTGGGGCAGATGTAAGGGAGTTCCTGGGCGACCAATGTGTGAATGGCAAAGATGTCGGGCATCTTGATGTAAAGCGTCGGCTTGTTCTTGGCGTATAAATCATTGAACTCGTCAATGTCAAAAGTACTCTCAGCATCAGGAACCGAGATCAGGTCATTGGTGATATGCGCCAAACGTTCCATGGAGTCGCTGAGGAAGGCGTTGAGAGGTTGCAGGTAGATGTTCTCGCCGCCAAAGGGACGACCCGAAGCGATTTGACCAAGGACCTTGGCCACTTCACTCAAGTTGCGCTTCTGAAGGGGGCTAAGGGTCTTCTCAATAACACCGACCTGTTCGGGGTTTACCAGTGCGGGTTGCAGATAGAAACGCCAGATCCAGTTGCTGATAAGTTGCAGGATTTGGTGCTGAGGTTCACGCTCAAACCTTTGGCATAAAGCCTCAAAGGTTTGCAGACATATGAAACGCAGACTGTATGGCATCCTGTGCAAGAAGTCCTCGAGAGCGTTGAAGTACTGGTCGCAGATCTCACGTAGATCACGAAGATGGTCAATGAAGAGCTCGCGCGTCTCGGGGTCCTTGATGGCTAGGTCACGTGGAATGTCAAGGGGCCGTTGGCTCGGCCGCCCTGTTCGGAGTTCCTCGTTGTTGATCGACGCCCTGTAGATTTGCATCGGATCGCTCTCAAGGTCCAAAGCCGGGTCCTCGATGATGTTGTCGCGGATCAGCGGACCAAGTAGATCTCTTAGGTACTTGCGATCGCGCGGCGACCGCGTGTAGTTGCCGAGAAGTTTGGACCAGAAGAAGTTACCTCGTAGGTAGTCCTGCACCGAATGGCAGGAATCGACTTCCTCGCGTATAGACCGGGCCATGAGCTTGAGAAGATAGTACTCTTCACGGCGCTTCTGAGCATACCCAAACAGTCCCATCATCAGGTGCTCAATCCGCTTGCACTCCTTCTCGGCCGTACCTTGCTCTCTGACGCGCTTGAAAAGGCGAGCCAGGTACTGCGGCTGCGTCTGCAAATTGAAGAACAGCTGCTGGTAGGACTCGAGCTTTTTTCGCGAACTCTTGTTCAGCGCTTTCAGGTCAAAGTGATTGGTGGACCCAATCGACGTGTTAGCGAGGAGATTGCTAGAGTGGCCGCCATAGTTGTTCTGATGACGGACAACCTCGTCCAGGGTGATCTTGTTCTTGACTAGAAGCGCGATTTTGATGTCCAGCTGATCGATATACTGCTCCAGCATCTCGTTCTGTCGAACCTGCTGCACGACCGTCTTTCGCATCCTCTCGAACTCCACTTCTTCGTTGAAATCGAAGTCGCTGTCGTTCAGCAAGTGCACAAAGTTCTTGACAGCGCCAACAGGAGGGTTCTTGCCAGTAGTGAGACTCTTGTATGCTTCACCCTGAAGCTTGCCACGAATGAAGCTTTGGATCTTGATGACCTTGGACATGTTCTCTTCGAAATGACGCTTCTTCTCTTCAAAGATGGCGCGAACAAGGGAGCCCCGAGCCAGCGCCTGCAGTTCGACAACAGCTTCCTCGTGCTCGTCGAGCTCGGCAAGAATATCCCCAACCCGCGCCCGGGCAAGCATGGCACGAACCAGGGCTTGCAACTCGGTTATTTCCTGCTCATGTGACTTGAGCTCGTCGAGCAATGCGTGATGTTGATCTCTAGACAACGAACCACGTATCCTCGCTTGGAAATCTATGATGGTCGACGAGGCCTCCTCCAGTGCGTCCAGATCATCGGCAATATGGGCTCTGGCCAACAAGCCCCTGGCCATGGCTTGAAGATCGGTGATGCTTACTTCGTGTGCACCCAAAGCCTCGAGCATGTCGGCAAGATGGGCTCTAGCCAGTAGGCCTCTGGCCATGGCCTGGAGATCGATAATGCTCGACTCGTGTGCATGTAGGGCACCCTGAGTATCCGCAAAACGGGCTCGGGCCAGCAAGCCTCTGGTCATGGACTGGAGACTGATAATGTGCACATCGTGTGCATTCAGTGCGTCGAGCGTGTCGGCAATCTCGCGGCGAACGGCAGCAGCGCGGGCGTGTGCCTGCAGCGAGCGAATCTCCGTGGTGTGTCGGAGTAACTCCGCCTTCGTAGCCTCTGTGGCAGCGCGGGCGATTCCTCCGCGGTAGATTGACTGCAGAGCCTCCCATTGCGGAACGAACTGCTCAAGAGAGACTCGCTTCTGAGTGATTTGATCTCTAATCGTCATCGCCCTCGCGGCGGCCTGTAGGCGACTGATAGCCGGAGCCTGCTCTTGGAGTTGATGGAGCTCCATCTCGAGTCGACCTCTGAGCAGCATTCCTCGGATTGCAGACTGGAGCTCCATGACAGGCCCTTGCGCCTGATCCGTCTCTTCCTGTTGAACATATATCTTTTCGCGCGCCAGATAACCTTTGAAAAAGGCCTGAAGATCCGCCAAGGGACCGCTCGCAGCATCCAGTTGAAACCTGACTTCCTGTACATCTTGGCGAACTTGCATTGCCCGTATCATGCTCTGGAGCGTGATGATGTTCTTCTCCCTGCTCTTCCAGAAGTGTTCCCTGTTCATCATTCTCTCGCGCACAAGGAAGCCACGAACAGCGCTTTGCAGCATGACAGCGAACTTGCGCATCTGGAGGCGGTAATCCATGACTTGTCGGATCCAGTCTCCCCGGATCCGGGATTGGAGGTCGATGATCCAATCTTCCGAGTCCCAGAGGTCGTTCATTATTTGACCCAGTCGCATACGCACTGCAGCACCTCGTATCTGAGCTTGTAGGTCAATTATGACCGCTTCGTTCTCGGCCAATTCCCGTTCGATGCGTTCGTTCTCGGTTTCCTCCGGCTCCGGCTCCGGCTCCGGCTCCGGCTCCACGCCAAAGTCGGCGCCCATGTTGCCAAAGCTGGGCATGTTAATCCCGAGCTTGTCCAGACCCTTCTGCATGGCCTCCAACTCGTGATGTTCGAACTCTAGCTGACCGACCAAGTTGCCGATCCTGAAATCCACAATTCCCTTGCGGAATAGAAGCCAGCTGAGCGCGTGTATACAGTATATGACTTTGGGCATGTTCTTCTTCTCGTACAAATCAATCAACTCGAAGCGGAACAGATCCGGTAGCTCCACCTCGTCCAGGTATCTGAAGAAGGTGGCCACATTGTCCCAATGGCGAGCCTGGAGACGCTCGTGACGGAAGATACGGAATTTACGATCCGAGTTAAGCGCCTCGACTACCTCGGCGAGAGTGATGCCGTTGCGTAGGGCTTCGTCGAGCTCAACAATGGGTGGTATCTGGCGGTGAATGATGTCCTCGATCCATTCCTTGGCTTCACCGATGTGGCAAAGATACTCATATGCTTGCAAGAACTTGCGCTGCTTGTCCATCCAATTTCGGTTGCCAAAGCCATACTTGTCGCTGCTGGGAGCAGCGACAGCGTCGCCGCTGCGCTGAAGCCTCCTTCTCCCGCGCAACCCAACGACTTCTTGCGTCGGTGATGTGATTGTGAAGTCTTCAGTCGCGCCAAGTTTGGAGAGGGTCCGAAGTTGACTCGTCGAAGAACGGCCCAGCAACTGGAGATCTGGAGCGATAATCCTGGGAGCGGGAACAAGGGCGCCAGCATGGCCACCGGGTGCGGCTTGCCTGATGGAGTCGGAGCGGGTGAGCAGCATAGAGGTCGGCCTTGCCATAGCTGACCGAGGTTTGGGAGTGGGCGAGGGCGGTCCATCGTATAAAGACAGCCTCCCTATGTCAAGACTCTTGCCGCGTTCGTGGGAGCCGTGACGAGGCGGTGTGGGCGTCCTTGTTGGTGAAGTCTGGAGAGAGGTAGACTGTGTAGAAGCCTTGTTTGGGGATATCCGATGCGAAGATGTTAATGGTATGGAGGCTTTGTTCGGTGATGTTCGATGCGAGGGAGATGTTGCTGTTGTCGTTGTCGTTGTTGTTGTTGTTGTGGAGATCGGCGTGGGCGCTGGGGTGTGAGGCAAAGGTCGTAACGACTGTCTCGCTGTGCTGTACAAGTCCTGGACTTCTGGTTTGGGCTTTGCGACGTCGTCAAAGGTGATTGATCTCGAGGGGACGTGACGTATGGCGGCCTCGCTCATGCCGCGCTTATGGGTACGGACCGAGGGGCCAAATACACTAGATATTGAGCTATTGGTGCTTGCCCTCCCGAAGTCATAGGAGTCGGAGGTGTATGAATACCCAGAGGAAGCTGACGAAGATGTCGTTGATGTCTGGCGGTTAATGCCGCGCGCATTGTCAAAGTTGGCCTGGTCCACAGTGTAGGACTGCCGTAACGGGTGCGGTCGTGACATTGTGCCTGCTTGTCGTTGGGGTTGGGCTGGGCTGGGCTAGATATCTACAGGTGGTGTTCGGCCATGGACTCGTGGGCTGTGTGGGATTTGTCCGAGTTTGAACGCATCACCGCGATTGTGGTAGAATTGGCTCGGGAGTCAAGCCCGTTTTGGCGCAGGTAAGGTTAATGATGGCGAGTGAATCAACCAAAACAACAAATGTGACAAGGTGGTGAGCTAACGGCTTTAGGTTTGTTTCGTAAGAGAATAGAGAAACATCCGCGATCAACGCACGGGAGGTGTCAATGGATTGAACGGGTATCAAAACTTTGCGGCGTTCAAGAAGTCCATCCCAAATGGAAGTATCGCCAGAAGTCATGCAATTACTACCTGGAAAGGCAGATAGTTAGATAGAAGAATATCATGGACAGAAAGCGGGTGGTTGACAATCGAAACGCCTGATACTTTGCGCGGGGCTGGGCTGGCCTTAGCATCGATAGTTACGCCGTAATGTTTGTGGGTCCCCTGTCCAAGGCATTTAATAAACAAACAGTTGCTATGGGAGGGGCAGGGATCCGACCGCTCGCGCTTATCGATAACGAGACTTTTTCTCCGGCCCCGCTTTCAAATTTCTGACCTCTATTATTTTCGTCGCGGGGCTGCTGGCGAATTCTTCTCTCTCTTCTCTTTGGGCGGGAACATTTTCAAGGCGTCGTCAACTTGTGGTAAAAGCAACTCTTGACGACCATTCTCCGACCCCATTGCTCAGCTGCCTTCAACTCACAGCTCTGCTCTTATTACTCCCACTACATTCCACAATGTCTGCCATGAACGGCGTCAATGGCTCAGCCAAGGTCCTTGACTTCAAGACTGCCGTCGAGGACTTGAAGACTTACGAGAGCCGTGATGGCCTCGGTATCGAGGAGCTGATGGACACCAAGAAGCACGGAGGTCTAACCTACAACGACTTCCTGGTTCTTCCCGGCTACATTGGCTTCCCTGCCTCCGAGGTCACTCTCGAGTCGCCCGTCACCAAGCGGATCTCGCTCAAGATTCCCTTTGTGTCCTCTCCTATGGACACTGTCACCGAGCACGAGATGGCCATTCACATGGCTCTGCAAGGTGGTCTCGGTGTCATTCACCACAACTGCTCGCCCGATGCCCAGGCCGACATGGTGCGACAGGTCAAGAGATACGAGAACGGCTTCATCAACGACCCTGTCGTCATCACCAAGGAGACGACCGTAGCTGAGGCCATTGCTCTGAAGGAGAAGTGGGGATTTGGAGGGTTTCCCGTCACAGGTAAGGCACCACCCCTCCCAACCCCTAACCTCCAGCATCGTCTGATTACACCAATAATATTATAACTTTCGTTCCACCATATCGACAGAAATGTCATGAGGAATCCATTATGCTCTTTATGAAGATGCCACTACACATCATACTCCTGACAGACCTGTTCGTTCTCCACACTAACCCGTCTATCTCTAGAAACCGGCAAGCTCGGTTCCAAGCTCCTGGGTATCGTTACCAACCGAGACCTTCAGTTCGAGGACAACCTCGACCAGTCCGTCGAGGCGGTCATGGTCAAGGAACTCATCACGGCCCCCGAGTCTGTTGAGCTTGTCGAGGCCAACAAGATCCTGGCCAAGTCCAAGAAGGGCAAGCTGCCTATTGTAGACAAGGATGGAAACCTCGTCTCCATGATCTCCCGCTCGGATCTGAGAAAGAACCTGCATTTCCCCCTCGCTTCCAAGCTTCCCGACTCCAAGCAGCTGATCTGCGCTGCTGCTATCGGTACCCGGCCCGAAGACAAGACCCGTCTTAAGAAGTTGGTGGGCGCCGGCTTGGACATTGTCATTCTCGACAGCAGCCAAGGTAACAGCATGTACCAAGTAGAGATGGTTAAGTGGATCAAGCAGGAGTTCCCAGATCTCGATGTCATTGGCGGAAACGTCGTGACTCGCGAGCAGGCCGCTACCTTGATCGCTGCTGGCGTCGATGGTCTCCGTATCGGGATGGGCAGTGGATCTGCCTGCATCACCCAGGAAGTCATGGCTGTCGGTCGTCCTCAGGCCGCAGCGGTGCACAGTGTCTCATCCTTCGCTGCCAAGTATGGTGTTCCATGTATCGCCGACGGTGGTATTCAAAACGTTGGCCACATTGTCAAGGGTCTCGCTCTTGGTGCCACCACCATCATGATGGGTGGTCTCTTGGCTGGCACTACCGAGTCTCCGGGTACCTCATTCGTCTCGCGCGAGGGTAAGCTTGTGAAGGCATACCGGGGTATGGGCAGCATCGATGCTATGCAAGACAAGAAAGCTGGCGCCGGTGGTACGGACAGCCAAGCGAGCAATGCAGGCACGGCTCGCTACTTCTCCGAGGGCGACAGCGTGCTGGTTGCTCAGGGTGTTGCCGGTTCCGTGGCTCACCGTGGTTCCATCAGCAAGTTCGTGCCCTACCTGGCTGCTGGGTTGAAGCACTCCATGCAAGACGCTGGACTGAAGAGCTTGGTTGAGCTTCATGAGGGTGTTGAGAGCGGTGTTGTCCGCTTCGAGATTCGCACTGCCAGTGCTCAGCTCGAGGGTGGTGTCAACATGGAGAGCTACGAGAAGAAGCTTTATGCTTAGATTTTGACGCTGCGATGATGTACATGATTGTTTACCGGCGTTTAGGAGGGTAAAGCGGATTCGGAGGCTGGCTTGCGCGCCATGCATTTCCCTCTCAATATACCATGTCTCGCAGGCAGCGAGCAAGGCACAGAGAAATCAAAAGTTACTCGGTTCCCGGGGCGGCATACCGTCCTCATAAACATGCAGCCTTGCCTCTTTTGCTCCAAGTGAAGTGATGCCTCATTTTCAGTCCAGGCGTTCCTCCGCAATCCCATTAATAACTACCCCACTGTAGCTCTCGGTGGTTATGTCTAACGTTGGCCCTAGAAGTTACTCCGTACCGATGGCCTTTGCTAATTCGACACTACTAGCAAATACTCTAGTATGCAATTCGGCTTTGTCTGCTACGCATATCAAACGCCAAGTTAAACTTCTAGCTTGCTTTCGGTACTGACTCTGGCCCAAGCCCCTCGGCCTGCAAAGAGCAACATGGACTGAAAATAGCCATCGATAAATCAAGTTTGCGCAGGGCAAAGCGGTTGACTGTACCGTGGGTAAGCGAGAAGCAGCGGGCTATTCTGAACATGCGATGCGCATCGTGGGCGGTGGGAGCCGGGCCATCTTGTCGACGACCCCCTCGCACTTTGAGCGAGTACGCGACCGGGTCCGGAGGGGGGCAAGTACGTGCAACTGAAGACCGACGTCGCAAAACCGAGCGCACGGAAATGGTCAACCCATCTCCACCCCCAAGGAGAACGGTCCGTCTTCCCTTCCCCTCGAGCGTGCTTGCGACGGGGCTACTCGGCAACGAGGCGAGCAGCGTCGTCGAGAAGATGGGCGTCACGAAGACGGGGACAGGGGGGCCTGCCACAGCATTGCTGGGCGAGGACGCGTTGGTAGGAAGGCGAGCTGCGAGCGTGCACTAGGGACCGGCATAGGTAGATAGGAACCTTGAGATGCGGATGGTTGTACGGCCACGGCGCCGTTTCCTACAGCGGGGCATGCGCTTGTTTTCTTCAAGGTCGTGATCAAGGCGTGTGGAGCGGGAGCAATACTCGAGATGTCTTGCTAACGGCGGCGGCTTGTCGGGTATCGGAACCCAAGAGACTTGTGCGCAATGTGTGAATACATCAACAGTTTACTATACGGGATCCGCACGCTCAGGATGGGCTCTAGCCAGAGCTGTGTGCAGCCTGACGCTCCGTTGCCTTGTTTGGTAAAGGTGGGCTGCTTCGTATACACGACGCTGCAGTCATCATGGCCACCCATTTTTGTCAGCGCTCACATCTTAGTCCATTATATCTCGAGATACTAACAACGAGTCTCATGTATATGAGTTCATGGTTATGTCCTGCTAGAGCTACATGTACTCAGGCAGGGTCGTATCGTATCACTTGACGAGGGCACGAGCAGCTGTCCCAATCGGGTTTCGTCCAGGCCATCTTGTGCATTCGCACGTCACTATAGTCTTCATCACCATACCGCCGAGCTGGTACGGACGAGAGGCATTCGCGGGCTGGACTTTGGTGGGTAGTGATGGCGCATCGGTTCAAGACAGTCCGCTGGCTTTGACAAGGTCGTTTCTGTTTCCGGGGAGAGTCGACGAACATGACACTCCCGCGACACACTACTTGAGACGAGAGGCGGGCTGCTTCAAGAGCATGGCTGGACTTGCAGACAGTCGTAGGTGTGTGTGTGTGTGGTTTGAATGTGTTTGCGTGAGAGACGGGCAGGAGATTGGTGAGCGGGCTTCGAGATGCTGCTCGCCTCTTCGCTCATAACTAGTTACACACGTACTCCGCAAGTACTCGACCAAAGTCAATTGCAAGCGTCGTCTTGGCGTACGTAGTATCGATCAGGCGACTTTGGAGAAACCCAGTCGACTAGAGCGCCCCCAGAAACGCCACCGCCGGGAGAGAGAGCTTGGCGATGACCGTCACCAGGGGTGATGATGCAAGTCGGAATCGCCAAGACGGCACGGCAAGGCAAGGCAGTCCAGTCCATTCGAGCGAGACATGATCGCAAGAGCCTCATCCACGAACGACATGCCACACACTCTCTGGCAGTTGTAGAAAACAGGGCGACTGGATGAAGATGTATGTGGAGGTCTGTTGGCAAAGTTCAACCGACGTATTAAAAAGGCACTATTCCCATAGGTGGCTGTTTCCCCAGGATCCCCGAGTCCCAATTCCCAAGGTATCATCATATCATATCGCTCCCATCACGTCATACTGTACACATGTGACATAGCAATGCGTTCCATCAACGTCGCATGGGAACTCTCCCGACCCAATGCAGATCCAAGACTGGTGGTTCTTAGTCCATGTGGCTAACCTTGCCTCGAGCCTCACGACCCTTCTCAGACCAGGGGAAGTGGAAGACGGGAATGAGGAAGAAAGAGTTACTGAAGGGTGCGGGGTTAGCGTTGCATATAGGATACGGCATGATGATGATGATGGAGAAACATACCCCGAATCAGCGATACCGGCAAATGCATTGTACCACGCGAGAAAGGCGGCTATCAGGCCAAAACCTCCACCCGCCTTCTGCAGCGTCATTCCCGACGAAGTGGCGCCGTTGCTCTTGGCGAGATCCGCACAAAACAGCATCAGGAATGCCAAGTCGAGGGTGAAGAAGAGCAGGAAGAACATGACGGTGGACCGCAGAGTGCAGAGCAGCAGTATCGTCGTGAAGATGAACCAGCCGGCGAGGAAGAATCCAAGCACAGAAGCCTCATCAGTAGCACTGTACGGCGCGACCGCGTTGAAGCTTGGCGTCAGGATGATGGCGAACGAGATCCAGAAGCCGCCGTACGATGACAAGGCAGTGGCACCGAACGTGTTTCCGACGGCCATTTCCCTGCAACGCAAGTCAGTTCTCGTGTCTCGTCATCCTGCTCCAGAGTAGGTAGGTAGCAAGCAAGCGTCCGAGGAGAGTGCCTACCACATGCCAGCGAGAAGCTGGACCAGGCCACCGTATCCAAACGCGCAAGACACAACGATGTTGGGCTCGGTGATGTCGCGAGCACCGCAGTTGATCAGGGAGAGGACAAAGGTGGTGAGGGCGAAGGCGGAGAGACCCAGGGGCGCGGGATTGGCAAACTTGCGATCAGTCGGCGCCTTGTACAGGCCGGGCTGGAATTCACCACCAAAGGCGGCGAGCCTGGCATCAGGGCCCGAGTGGATGTGAGCCAGAGGGTTGCCACCCCAGTCGTAGGCGTTCGTCCGGGCAGGGTTACCGTTGGGGGGAAAGCTCCGCTGGGAGGGCTCTGGGTGTTGTGCAGGCCGTTGGTCCCGTTGGTCCCGTCAGTGACCGTCTTCTCGACCGGCACTCCCGCTGTGTGGTGTTCTGTGGTGGCCATGGTGCTTCGGTCGCTGCCTCTTTACCGGCGACTAGTACAATCTTTGCTAGCTTGGGGGGTGAAAGGGGGAGAGGAGAAGAATGGAACCTGGGGCACCCGGGGTATTATTATACACAGGACTAAGTTACCACTATGGAGCTCATGTACGGAGCAACAGTGAGTGGATTGCGGAGTAGCGGCCCACGCCATGATCTGGGGGCTTCTCCGTACGAAGTACTTTGATAGTTACTCATTACTTCGGTACGGGCTAGGGCTAGATGGTTGGTTCCCTTTGTCCAGGCTACTCGGCACCAATACGGAGGAGCATGGGTGTGACAGATTATCAACGGTTGCTGCTGCTGGCGGTAACCTCAGGCGGAAGGAGACAACGCTTGTTTAGGGTAGCTCACAGTACGTACTAGGCAGTAGTGCTACTAGCTCCAAGGGGTGGGGGGGCGAGCAGGGGACTGTATTCGGTAGCCAATTTGCATTTGTCACTGGTCTGCAGGGAAGATCTGGAGCGAAAGTGGACGTAGACATGGATACGTCGTAGTGCGTAGTAAGTAGCGGTACCCAACAAGTAACGCATACTTTTGGGGAGGCTACCGACGTACAAAGTAGAGTCTGGAGAGAACATACGACCCTCGGGTGGTTACAGAGAAATGCGGTGACGGAGCATACACAGGACTGCTCATGACCATCCCACCGGAGACTCTCGACCAGAATTGCCCCTGGTGAAGGGGGGGAAGTTCCGCGCCACCAACCAACCGTACGTAGCTATCGAGTAACTGAGCCTACTACGAAGTTTCTCCGTACTATGGTAGTTATGTACGGATGTTGACTAGCACTTGGAGATCCCCGCAAAGCCTGGTGATGTGGTGGCGTCCCCTATTAACTAGTCAACTACTCCGTACTACGTATTATGTAGTGAGATCCGCTAGACCGAGCACCGAGCATTCTGTAACTACTACTCCGTAGGTATTACACAGTACCGTGTATGTGTTTGGTATCTGGATGGGGTGTTGCATCCACAGTAGCTCACCGTTTTGACATGGCAGCGCTCGAGATGGAGGAGGAGGCACTCTGTTGGGCTTGGGGAATTTCGTCATCCATTCTCTCTTCGTCTGGGGGAAGCTTCGAAGCCGAGACTGCCAGACCCAAGAAGTCAAGAAGCCAAGAAGCAAGGTGGGTCGGGGTGGGTGCGGTGCGGCTTCTTCTGCATGCATCCCATGGAGTCATCCCATGCGGGACAACGTTACTGTGGTCTGGTCTGGGGTGATGGCAGGGATCAATTAATAATGTTCTTGGCTGGCAAAAGTTGAATTTGGGGCAGAAGTTGGGGTTCCTCCACAGTACCAAGTAACATCGGTACGGAGTAGACCGAGGCATGTCAGGGCCAAACCCACCAATACACAGTACTGTGTACGGAGTACACACTAAGCTCACAGTGGTGTACTTCGTAGTATAATAAATACTCCCCCGTATACGACCCGTAGAGTCCCTTGGTCCGGCTCAATCGACTTGCACATCTTCTTCACTCCAGAATATATTTACAAAGTATACACAGTAGCGACCAAGGGAAACTTGGGTAGGCGATGACTCCAGAGGAGGAGCTCTCAATGTCATGGATGCGATGCACTGCCGAATCGCCCGCCATGCGGAGATGGACTACCAGAGAGGGGTACCCTGGTTGCGAAGTAACTAGTTATGTTCTTCACAGATGAGGCAACAAGGGGAGGGGTTCTCCAATTACGACACAACACGGACTATCTTATTGACTTGCTGTGTACATTGAAAGCTGGACGAGCTCTCCCCTTTTCGATTGAATGCGATGGAAGACGTCTCTCGCCGTACCAAAGAAAGTCCTTTAGTCCTTGACAACCTGGTGCGGTAAGAGTGGCCGCAAACGAACCAGCGTCAAGACCGACCAATCTTGTTCGGATCTCGGCATCATCACTCTTCCCCAGAGACGTTCTCTCCCTCCAGTCAGTACACAGTAGCGATTCGGATATGGAGTAAGTCGTTTCCATCCGACAACGAGTAGGGTAACCTGGTTGGTTGCGCTAGCCTGGCACACAGAACCATGGCGTGCGGGCAGGAGGAACGGGAATAAGCGATGGAAAGAAGCCTCCATCACAGAAAACCGAGACTCGACACTTTCTAACCGATGAAGTGTAGCTAGCTAATTAGTAAGTCACGCGTATCTTCCATCTCTTACTGTTCTCAATAGTACTCGTTAAGTCAGCCCCGGACCTGCAGTTCTCATGGCACCACACTCATTTGAACCCTCCGTGTTCTCCCTGTCTCTCACATGTACCGCTTCCACGATGTGTATCTCCCGGGCAGCGTTCCGCGATTCTCATGTGTGTGTGTGTGTGTGTGTGTGCTGAATGTGCCTTGTGGCCGCCTATCCCACGCTGGCTCTGCTGCATAATGCATTTACCCTATTAGCCGGCAAGATGATAGATGAATGCTGAAGCCGCTCGGCGAACCTCCCAAATCAAGCTTTGGATCCTCGCGCCACGTTTCATCTCGCTTGCTTCCTTGCCCGCTCGCAGGCTGGCGAGCCGTCTCGCTTGCAGCAAGATTGTGAAGGCGGTATATCTCCCGGTCTTGGAGATGAAGCGCAAGCTTTGTGGCGCCACGGGATACAAGAGGCCCGATTCTTGGCAGTATTGATCAAGCTCGAATGCAAACCTCCGTCGGCAGGTTATGCATGCACAGCATGTGCACAGTAGTGCTATCCAATTCGTCCGCCCTCATATACGAGAAGCGGACTGTGCACAATGTACGGATACTCCGTACTGACTCACTGAGACCTAACTTGACTTAATGTTATGCCACTGGGTGACAACGTATAACCATCAGTACTAATGTTAACAGCTGGGAGCATAATCACCTCGTTCCACTCCGTACAGAGTACCAGCTAACCAAGTTATGTCATCTCAATGTGCCCGGCTTACGGTTACTCCAGGGGAATTTATCCGTCATCAAATAACGGCGGGATACTCACAAAGTCATAGCTACCGGTAATATAGACAGACCCCCGTGCGACCAAACCTCGGGACATACGACCATAGCTTCTAGTCTCCTACATAAGCTGGAAAGCGCACTGCCGTTGGCTAGAAGGAGTCCAGGTCCGAAGTCCGGCATCTGCTTACGGTCGACACGACCGTTTCTGCACTTTGCCTAGGTGGTGCAACCAATGCACCACCAAATGGTTAATTGCGTTGACTCGCAGTCGGATGATTGGTCACTGCCGACTCAAACCTAGACATTTATCAGTCCGAAAAGCCAAGGATATAGGAGGGTTCATATGCAAGGGGTAACTAACTAGCAATCGGTATTCTAGCCATGTCTCCCTCCGCCTGCGAACTGAGAACTGAGAACGGATGCCAACCCGCGTCTTGATTCAAGTTCATTCAACCCCCAAACCGAAGGGAAGGGCCTGTATCATGGTTTATTTTTGAGGCTTCGAGGACGTGACTCGATAGCGGTAATGTGGCGTTCAATGGGCTTTCAAAAACACCACGAGGGAGTGTATGGGTACGAGGTTGGCTATGAAGACCTGAACAGAACATGGCATGCATTACCTATGCAAGTCGTGGGTATTTTGACATTTCAAACAACAGCGCTTTAGTCCTTGATTGACAAGATGACTGGAGATTTGGATCAACCCAAGTTGCTGATCAAGGTAACCATCCGGCATTGATTCATGCTTCCCCTTTCCAAGATTCAGACGGTGAACAAGAAACCAAGGCTCAACATCCAAATGACAAGTCTTGGGTCGGTCTTTTTCATAATGAGTAGGTAGGTATGCTGTTGGATCACATACCTAGCCTCAGATGCAGCCAATCACTCTCCTCTACCCGCTCCCTCATCACTAAAGGCATCGTTAGAACTAGAGCCAAGGCGTATTGGCTCTCGATAAACTGTAGTCTGCTGTTCCCAAGGGAATGAAAAATGTCGATCGTGTGTCCTTGCTTCGTCCATGTCCAATCAGACATCTACAATGTAACCGGGATACACTCCAAGCACACCTATCAGCCCCTGTATCGATATGCAGACATAACAAACAAAGACGCCGCTGTTGGATTTCGCATCATATCCAAATCTAACAAAGGCATCGTGACTTGGTTTTCTCCCATGTCGATGTGTCGAGCCTGCAATAGCCCCTGTTTCCCATCACCCAGAACCCCCCCCTCACGACTTACACCATCCATCGCTCACCTATATTAAGGTCTATTGCTCCTCTAGACAACATAAACTCGACACTATCAGCTTTCTGGCTATTCACTCCTTTCACTCGCTCATTTCTATACTCGCCGCAGTCTCTCATTCCAAACAAACTATTCTACCCACGTCCGGCCCTCAAGCCTACCTACCTGCTTCGCAAGCACTCCAATATCGCCTGCCTCTCTCCACCTCTCTCTCCAAACCGTAGCATCGTCGACACCCAGCCCCCTTTCGATCAAAGATGCAGTTCACCAAAGCCCTCGCTCTCCTGAGCGGCCTCGCCCTCGCCCACGCCGCCGCTATCGGGAGCCGCGCGATCCCAACCGCCCCGGGCGACTACTGCGGCAACTCGTTCTTCCTCAACGGCCTGAGCGCCGACTCGCCGACCGTGAGCGACTGCGACGTCCTGTGGAAGACGCTCGAGGGCGCCAGCCTGTCGATCCCCATGACGGACCGGCACGACGGCACGTGGCAGCCGCTCGTCAGCTACCAGACCTGCCAGTTCCAGGCCCAGAGCGAGGCCGCCGGCGTCCGCTTCGGCAATACCGACATCCGCGACCTGGTCCGCGACTCCGTCGCGCGCTTCTCGACCAACGGCCAGGTCGGCGCCGTGGGCGCCGCCTGGTGCTTCATCGAGGACCGGAGCAGGTTCGGCTGGGCGGAGTGGCGGATTGTTCGGCCCTCGTTTGCTTACCAGCCGGGCGTCATTTACACGTGGTGAAGATGCCGCCACGGTGGCGCTGGTCGGGTCTCCGCACCGGCGACGGACGAGGATGGCTCACGGGATGGGTTCCCGTGGAGGAGAGCATAGGCCGCGTGGCTCAAGTACTTCAATTCCGTAATGTAATATAATAAAAAGTTTTGATCTTGCTTGCCAATTTTACCAGAATGCTCTACTTCAGAGCTCAGTACGTTGCATTTGACTCGTGGCGTCGTCATAGCTGTAGTCAAACCAAGTAACTAGCATTCCATCTCGTTATTTCCGATAAACACCAAAAGAAAAGGGAAAGAGAGCCCATATCATCAATCGTACCTGAAACCCAACCAACACATAAGCCTCATCATAAACTCGTGAAAACCGGGGATCTAATCGTACAAGTACTCGGAGTTCTCCACGTCGTCCCGGTCGTTCTCGTCGACCTCAGGACCATCGTCATGCTCAACTTGATGGCGGCCAAGGAAATCCTTGAAGCTTCGGCTCATCTTGACGACGGCGCGGAGGTGTCTGTCGGCGACCGTCACCATCTCCTGGCCGTCCTCAAGAGCCTCGGTCTCGGCAAGGGTGACGGCCGTCTGCAGCGCGTTGCGAATCTCCCGCCCATTCCAACCAAGACTCCGCACGTCGCGGCTGTCGTAGGCATACTCGCGGGTGGCGACGGACACGTGAACCTTGCCCTTGGAGTCGCGCTCCAGGCGCTCGAAGCTGTGCAGCCAGATCTTCTCGCGGTCCTCGTCCGTGAGGGGCTTGTAGTGAAGTGCGACGTGGATGCGGGAGGTGAATGCCGAATCAAACGTCTGCACGCGGTTAGTCGTCAAGAAGAGCACGCCGCGGTAGTATTCGAGCGCGCGGAGGAAGACCGAGACTAGCCCGTTGCGAGAAAAATCCTTTGCCCTGCGCGCTTCGAGGTAGACGTCCGCCTCGTCCAGGAGAACCATGGCACCATATCTCTCGCCCAGTTGGAGGAAGTATGCGAGGTTCTGCTCGACCGAGTATGCGGTGCTCAAGTCGCCGCTCGTGAGCGACAGCAGTGGCCGATGGGCCAACTCGGCGATCGACTCGCACGTCGCAGTCTTTCCCACACCAGGAGATCCGTGGAGGAGGAAGATGCGGCCCTGGCCCTTGTTCTTGATAAAATCGTTCGGCCAAGGAGTGACCTGGCCACCGGCGTTGACAAACTTGCCGATCAAGGCTCGTACTGTGAGCTTGATGTCATCATCGAGAACCAGGTACTTGAAAGCCTCCTTGTCGTAGCTGATGTCATGTAGGTGCTCTACGTTGAAGTAACCCCAGCGCCTCTCACCAAGGATGAAGCCAGACACGGTCTTGGTCAACACAAGGTAGTACAGGTCGCTTTCGGGTGCAGCATCCTCGGTGGGGTCCAAATCTTCAAAGGTGGCGAAAGCACTCAGGCTGTCCCTGTTCTCCAGTTGGCGACACGCGGAGCACCCGCAGCTCGGTGCAAAGTATGGCAGCTGGTCTTTGGAAGGAATCTGGACTTCTCGACTCCGCGGAGGGGGTGACATGCTGCGGCCTCGTCCTCTTCCAGGACAGTCCAAAGCAAAGCGGTCAAACCCGTCGCAATCAACGACGACCCGACCACTCATCTAGCAACGACTGTGAGCGGCTTAATCCTACAACGACAGGGGGAAAACGCATCATGGTACTTACATATCCAGTAGTGCTGGTTGGACGCCTGAAACCAGAATCGGAGCTCGTCTCAGCCAGGTTGCCTTCATAAGACATGTAGGCCGGGGCTTTGGCCAGATCCCAGACCATCTTACCCAGGCGGATGTTCTTCGTGAGGACGTCGGCAGGATTCTCGCTGCCACTTCTGCCTTTGAAGAAGCGGGAGGGAACCACTCGTAGCCCCACGATGGCCTCTTCTCCGGAGAAAGTTTCGATTTGGTACGAGTGCATGATGCGACGTAGCTTACTTCTAGAGAATGTAGTCGTCCAGCACTCGATGGTGAATGGACCGTAGGCATTGCCATCCTGACATTTGGAGATGACAAACGCCGTCCAGTCTCCGGCGTACTTGGCATAGACGACGTCGCCGGGTTTGTACAACATCCACAGGTTCTCAAACGTGGCTCTGGGTGTGCTGCTGTTGTGCCGTTCTTCCTCGGCCTTGAGCGCGGCGCCTAGTGTCGTTTCGAGGAAGTTGAGCAGAATGTCGATGTGCTTGCATGTCGTTCGGGCATACTCGTCATCGTGCGAGGCTGGCTGACTGGTCTTGTAGCGAGTCAGCGCCTCGCGGTGGTGAACTAGGACATGGTATGGTGCGTCGATTTCGACACTTTCGGCGATGAAGCTGACGCCCGGGTAGTAACCCACGACCGCCTTTAGCGCATTGATGAGATGGACCGAGTTGATGATCATGGAAGTGCATTCGATCTTGGCAGCCTGGACTTCGTCGGCGTGCCTGGGCTTAGCCTGTCGCATATTTTTTCCACGGTACTCAAAGTAAGGCGGGAAGCCCTGGGGGGAAGGTGGGAAGCCGGTCTTCCAATTGGGTCCATGACCCTGAACCCCAGGGCCTAGATTGCGAGATCTGCTGTCGACGACCTCGGTCGACAAATTGGTGACTATTTCAAGGACTGGCTTTCCCATCCCATCAGTAAGTCTGTCGCCCACGAAACCGTCCGATGGAATATTGATGGGCTCCGTGCTTCGTCCGACTGGTATTTAGTCAGTACTAGTCCTATACACCCCACAGGTATCCGTACACGAAATGCAGATGGCGCATTTCCGAAGCAAGGACCAAGGTGGAAATGGCGCGCAGGCCGAGGGAGAATAGACTTACTCTCAACATATCCCTTGTAGGTCTTGAACATCAGGGTATAAGAGACATCTGGGGCTTCGCCATCTGCGAGCTGTGCGGTGGCGCCGCCGTCGTCCTTCGATTTGACGACAAGAGACCTCAACCGTTCGATCATCTGCTTTTCGAAGAACATGGCATTGTCGAAGCCGGGGAAGGGGGCTGTCTCACGCTGAGGACCAATGTCCTCGAAGCTAGCCACGGAAGAGATATCCGACATGCTGTGAGATGCAGGTCGAGCTCAGTTGCTTACAGACAGGATAGGAGCGTCGAGAGTCGAGACAGGAACTGAGCTAACGAGCATTCCCCAGGCGCAGGATGAAGATGGCCATCACTCCCTTGTAGGTAAGGGTGCTGCTTCGCTCGGTTATATATCACAGAATGCGGCGCGGTTCGCACGCCACTCAACCAGGCAGCAGTGCCAGCAGCAGCAGGCTAGCAGCGAGCGCCTGTATCCCACATGCAGTTGCAACCCACACCAATCAAGTTGCGTACAGAGAAAGCCCACTCAGTCTTGGCGCTGTAGGTTGACTGAGACCACGACTCCGACGAAATGCTGACACGGTCAGGCTTCCAGGCTTCCAGGCTTCCAAGTGAGGGGTATCAACAGTGAGGCGACAGAATGAATGCCTTGAGACAAGGATGCAGTGCATACACACTACCGAACACTTCCCAAGGTACCCCGGTACCCCGGTACCCAGGTATGTGTAACCGTCAGGGCCATGCCCGAGTGAGTAGTAGGTAAACACCCCCAATTCGAGAGGTGAGTGCGCTCGATGCCTGCAAGGCTCGCAAGAACGTGGCTGCATCTGTTTTCTTCTCGAGTCAGTGAACCTTTCATTAGAATATTGCCAGTCATCCGAAACAGCCGTCAGCGATTCTCTGGTTGATTGCAAGCTTGTCATGATCTTGCCGGGATCTGCACAGGTGAAATAAGACAGAAACCACCGACGTGGAACGTTCAGCTTCGCCTCCATCTTTCTCGTCCACAATACTCGATTCAAGTCATCTCTTGTAACATGAAACTGGACTCGGTGTCCTAAAGCGAGTTTCCATAATCCCTTCCACTCAATCAGTCGACCGTCGTCAACCGTCAGAATACTCCAATCTCGTCTCAATCGTTTCGTGGCGGCTCGTCCCAGCCCTGGTCGAAATCTGCTCCCTTGGGACGCTCATTTCCTCTGACCGTGACACCGTAGCCGACACGCTCAACCTTGCGCACCTGCTCGACCATGACTTCCTTCTTGTCCCACCAGCCCTTGGTTGACACGGGCGGCACGATCTGGAGCATGCTCGCCGTGTCCTGAAGATCCGTCAGGATCGTTCGTCTGCCCTTGAGCTCGTCAGCATCCTCACCACCACCCGGCATGGCGCCCGACAGAGCCGTGACGGCGGTGGCAAAGCGCATCATCTCGCCCGTGAGGTCGAATATACCAAAGACGTAGTCGGCGGGCGTCAGCGGGATGTTGACGTCCAGCTCGGCCTGGGCCTGCTCGGGGCTGATGAGGGCCTGGTGCCGTAAGTAGTGGGCGAAGGAGACGGCCTCGACAAACTCCTCGAGGCAAGGCATAGGGTACTGGTACCGGTGGAGCCCACTAACGTCGTCGATGATGGTGTTGAGGAGGTCCTTGATCTCCACGGTGCGCTTCTGCATCTCGGAGAGGATGTTGGGCGGGATGGGCTCGTTGAGCTTGCGGACTCTAGGGAGGAGCGTGAGCTTGCGGCTCAACAGAGGGGATTCTTCTCGTTTGTTACCTTTGCAATGAGAATATGCTAGGAGATACCAGTCAGCCCACAGTTCCACCAAACTCATTCTGTCCAGACTTACATCTTCTTGCTCAACCCCGTGACGTCTCTCGACACCTTGCCGATCCTCTGGCGACGGTCGTGGTGCGCGTCCAACGAGTCGCGGAAGCCCTCGAACATGGACGTGTACTCGTTGACGACGACATCCTTTTCAGGGGCCGGACGATTGGAGTACTCCTTACGGTTACCCTTGTAGTCTCTCTTGACGCCTGTCATTTCGTCTTGTTTGCGCGGGACGACGACTTCTGCCATGGCCAGATCCGTATGTGGCTGTTTGATGCAGCAAAAGCGCTGTCTCGTTGTGTAAAAGGTGGGATGAGATGGACGCACGCCCCGGTGTGGAACAGGGGGCTTTGCCAGAAAAGATTGGGTGGGGAACGGGGTTTGAACTCGATGGATAGAGTCAACGTCAAGGACCTTTCAGTCGGCTATCGTCTGCTGACGATGCTCCGGTATATATCAACTAATACATTTGGAAGGACAATGTCAAGTCCAGAAGATGTTAGTGACCTGCAGAGATGTTTGATCCGGATCATGACCACAGCCCCACCAAATCGGCAAAGGATACGGATACAAATGCAAGCAAGTGGTTTAGCCGAGAAAGCCCCGGCGACTAAGTAGTAAGTACTCTTTAGCTACACCATTTGCATCTCATGAAGCTGTCTGAGACACATCTGACTTACACGACCAGCCTCGAGCTCAATCAGGCACCAAAACACATGTCCGAACGGCCAGCTTTATACTATCAGCATGACTGAGTGGAAATAGTCGTTTATCCCGCTTTGCCTTTCCTCGCCAGACTCACCACGGCCTAAAGTCCCAGACTGAGAACACTCAGCCTTCAGCCTTCAGCCTTCAGGGGCTTGATACCTCAACTCAACCACCGACGGTACCGAGGTCAGGAGTCATGGCCAACCCTCTTACAACCTTCTTCTCCTCCCCGCCCCTCCTCTTCACAGCCGCATTCCTGCTGCGCGCCGTCCTGCTCGTCTACGGGCTCTGGCAAGACGCCAACTCACCCCTCAAGTACACCGACATCGACTATCTAGTCTTCACCGACGCAGCGCGCTTCACCTTTCCCTCTGCCCCGCCACTCTCCTCTGCCTCCCCGCCGCCATCCCCCCTACCTGCGCGAGACCTACCGCTACACCCCGCTGCTCGCCTACCTCCTCTACCCAACCACGCTCCCCGGCGTCTTCTGGTTCTCATGGGGCAAGATCTTGTTCGCGTCGGCCGACCTCCTGGCGGGCTGGTTCCTCGTGCTCATCCTGCGCGATCACGCGACGCCGCGGATGACCACGGCTCGCGCTCTCCGCTATGCCGCCATCTGGCTGCTGAACCCCATGGTGGCCACCATCAGCACGCGGGGCAGCTCCGAGGGCCTGCTCGGGGTGCTCGTCGCGGCGCTACTGTGGGCCGTCCTGGAGCGCCGTGTTGTGCTGGCCGGCGTGCTGCTGGGGCTGGGCGTGCACTTCAAGATCTACCCGTTCATCTACGCGCCGGCGATTGTGTGGTGGATGGACGCCGCGAGGATGGACGTCGGAGCCGTCGTCGCTCCTAGCTCGGGGAAGACGACGGGCGAGGAGAAGAAGAAGAAGAAGAGCGCGTCGTGGATCGCCATCATCCATGACTTTGCAACCCTCGACCGCCTCATCCTCTCTGCCGTCAGTCTCGGCACCTTCGCCGCCCTCAACATCTGGATGTACGCCCTGTATGGACGCGAGTTTCTGCAGCACACGTTCCTGCACCACGTCAGCCGGATCGACCACCGGCACAACTTCAGCCCGTACAACGTGCTCCTGTACCTCGCGTCTGCCACGCCAGGAGGCGGTTTCAAGATTGAGAGCTTGGCGTTCGTGCCGCAGCTCCTCCTCAGCACCGTCTTGATCCCGCTGGTCGGGGCCAAGAAAGACCTTGCCGCCACGATGCTTGCGCAGACGTTTGCATTCGTCACCTTCAACAAGGTCTGCACTAGCCAGGTACGTTTTTTTTTTTTTGCGTTTTCCTCTCCCCATGTCTGTCTTTTCGCACCTCTCTCACCTCGTGCCCCGCTTTCCCGCCCTCCCCGGTGCAAGATTGACACGTCCCACCGCAGTATTTCCTCTGGTACATGATATTCCTCCCGCTCTACCTGCCCAACTCGTCGCTCCTCTCCAAGCCCGCGCTCGGCCTGACAGCCCTGGGGCTGTGGGTGGCTACGCAGGGCGCCTGGCTGCAGCAGGGGTACAACCTGGAGTTCCTGGGCCAGAGCACCTTTGTGCCGGGCCTGTGGTGGGCATCGCTCGCCTTCTTCCTGGTGAACTGCTGGATCCTGGGTATCATTATCGGGGACTTTGGAGGGATGGGATCTCGGACCGAGAGGGTGGTTGAAGGCGGCAAAGGCAAGAAACTACAATGAAGGTAACCAGACACGACCGTGACGATTACTACAGATTAAACAGCACACAAAGCTCGAGAGGCTATACGCTGCGCACGTCACAGTCCAAGTATCCACTTACACGTGAGAACAAGTCCCGGATGCTACTTGTCACTGTCCGCGAGCATTTATTATTTCAGTTGCAACTGGTATTCGCGTGTCATCTACCGTATAAAGCCAGGTACCTAAATGAACCGTTCGGGCATGACGTCTCCCTCATCAGACCGGAGCCGACATGTTGATATTTCAGCCAACGAAAAGAGACACAAAAAGTTACCCGATCGACATACGGTCCACGCTGGATAACATTCTCAACGTAAGAGCACACGCCCTTTCTCCACGTAACACCAGGCTATTATGCTATTTGATACAGTAAATTGTCCATAACTCCGACCGATGTATTAGGAGACCCGAGTGAGGGGTATCTTGCAGACAGAAAACGGCGAAATCAACCCATTCATCTAAACGCTAATGAATTCCGTGTTCGTCCAAACGCCATATATCGAGACTCTTTCTTGGAGGCAGGAGAAATTGCAAGCAGTCACCCTGGCCGCCGTGAGGAAAGATGTCTCCAATCGTTGTCATAATCGTAAGCTCGTTGTTCATGTCGGCGAGACAACAAGATGTTAAGGGTCGTAGCGCCCCGGGACCGAGCAGCCACAAGCTCGAAGCTCCATCAGACTATGGTGATGCCCCCGGAGAGCATGGCGTAGTTGGCGAGTTTCAGCGACAACACGCGAGACTTGGGAAAATCGGGACTGATGACAAGTCGACCCTCCTTGTTGTATCCAACTTCGCCGAAGCTCTCCGCCATTGACTCGAAGCGTGCATCTGGCCGCACGCGGTTCAGCTCCGACACAATGTCGTCGCTCCACACGCCCGAACACCAACCATCCTTGATGACGAAGTAAGGGTTCAACGGCGGCACGGGTGAATCCAGATCCACGTAGCGGATGCGCAACAGGTCCACCGACTTGAGACGCTCCAAAGATCGGATCCCGCCAAGTACCAGCTGCTCAAAGGCACTGATAAAGTGCATATCGGTGATGCCCGACCCAGACTCGTTCCACTGTGCATACTGGCGGCAGCAGTTCTTGACGGTGATGTCGATGGTCTTGAGTCGGGTGTCGCGTGGGAGAGAAAACTTGGCGAGCTGATCGAAAAAGGTGTGGCACACACGACCAGTGTACGATAGATGTTCCAGGTTACTCGCTGCTTTTGCGAGCTTTTCGCACCAATGGAGCTGCTCGCATACCTTTAGATAATACGGAGGGCAGGTCAGCTCCCGTCGGTAGTCGGTTTCGAGGCTGAGGTTGAGCTTGGTAATCTTGGGATCCAGGATCTCCAGTGTTCCCGCCATACTGAGGTAGCTCTTGGACTTGGGCTTGGCATATGTACCGTGCCACTCCTCCAGATTCGGCAAGGCATTGGAGATGAATTCCCAATCCTTGTAATGCCGGATAATGTTCCATTGGCTCTTGATGATGAGCGTACGAATGGTCGGGATAACCGGCAGGTCTCTGGACTGCCACGCTGGCGATGATGGCAACGAGAACTTGACTCTCGGTGCCTTTTTCCTTTCACCGCCCTCTAGGGTCATGACGCGCACCTCCGGAAGTGCCGCCGTAACAAGCCAAAAGACTTCCTCCAGCGAAGCATTGTCGGTCGGGAGACCGTACTGAGCACTCGATATCCCCTCGGGCGATACGGTAGGAAGGGCCAGAGCCGAGTTGGATGGGAAATTGGCACCGAGCTTGGGCTGGAAGACGGGGAACCATATCTCGATGTGCTTGACGTACTCCCTCAGGTGGAGATGGTCAGCAAAAAAAGCCATGACTTCGTTGCAGCCCTGGACGGTAGCCTTCAGCTTGATGTGGCGGTAGAGACGCTCCTGCACCATCCATCGCCAAGCTGGCATGACCAGGGCCAAATTTGACAGTTCTTTTCTCCTCGAGTGGCGCAATGCCGTGCTCCAGCTACGGGAATTGACACTGGGGATGCTGAGAGAGCTTGGCGAAGTCGTCGAGACGCGATAGCCAAAAAGGTGATCCATGATGCATTCGTGGATTTCTGCAGGCAACTGATCTAGGGTCAGCCCAGGGGGTTGCTCCACCGTCGGGGTCAAGGCCGGGCTGGTCATTTCCGAGCCGGCGAAGTCAAAGGCCTCGGGCTGGCATGTCATGCAGCGGATGTCGATCTGCCCCTGATGGGCATTGGGGAACGGAGTACTACTCGGCCTTGTGGGAGGCACGAAGTCCTGCGGTTTCGGTTGGTCTAGCGGCGGGCTTGAAGGGCCTGGGCTGACGGGAGTCGACGCAGTTGTCATGATTGCGGCTAGTTCCACTGTTGCCGTCCCTTCGGTGTCCACGTCCACTTCGACATCCAGATCTCCCTCGGCCGCCGTACTATCGATATCCTCGCGGTCGACCGACGACATCTTCCTCTTCAGGTAGGATTCCCGGTGGCCGTGTACATGGTGGGTATGGGTGTGCTGCTGTATCTCGAAGGCGTTGGATAACACGGCACGCTCGTCGTTGCCACGCAGGACGGGCATTTGCTCCAAGGTTGCAGTCATAGTGCGGGATGTTCGCTGCGCATCCCAAGCACAACCGAAAAAGATAGTGATGAAAGTAAGGTCGTTCTGTGGCGTCGTAATCCGTTTGCTTGCGAGGTCCGCTCAGACTTAAACTCAGGCGCCGAGGGGGTTGAAACGCGTGTTGGGCAGTCAAAGCGGCGGGCGTGTCTTGTCTGTACTGCTGGTCTGCGGTGATTCGAGCAGAGCGGTGCCCCGTTGATGCTGCCGGCGGTATTGATGGGGTCGCGTGATGTGGTAATAGATCGCTTTTTGCGCTCGCTCGGCAGTTTTGTAGTGAGGGAGGATTCGGCGGTGTTAGGACGGTGAGCGTGCTGCCAGCGCCCAAGGAACCCGAAAGCCAAATCAGATGCCTCGGATTGGTTATCTCGGGTTGGGGAGATGGGAAATGAGAGTCGAAAGTGGGCTGCAAATTTCGGGCACTTCAGGTATCAAATGAAGGTAACGTGGACGGACTACCAGTTAGGATGTTTGGTTCGAAGTCCTGTGAGAGAGAAAAAGAACAGTTAGTCGGCTTGTTTGACTGAGTCGCGCGCGAGGTGGCGGTTGACGGCGGATCGTTCAGGCTTTCCAAGTTTCTTTCGAGACGGGAGAGACTTGCCGGAAAGCAATCGTGGAACTCAGACTTGATTCATTCAAATGCAGCACTCACGTAACAGTAACAACAGCGATGGCCTGGGCCGGCAAGAAGCGCCCCATTTCCATGGTTCCGAGCCGCGCACCGCTAATAACGGTTGCTTGATCCTATTGGGCGCTTGGCTTGGGCTTGACCTTGACCTTGACTACGCGGCCAGCTGCGCGGGCCAGAGCCGACAGCTGGGGGGCTCTCCTGCACTGCAGTGCCTGCACTGTAAACAGTACGTTAACGTTGCAAGTTGCAACCTACGGGCATCTTGCTAGTCCAGTTGCAGGCAGGGCCATCCATCCCGAGTCATCATCGCCATGAGCGACAATCTAGAGGGAAACTGACAAACTGTGCAGATTGACTTCAACCCTATGACACGTGCATTGTTATGTTATTCCTGCCCATGTACGGATACTCCGCAAGCAATACTTTCTCCATCAATACGACTGGGACTGGGACTGAGATTGGGACTAGGACTCGGACCTGCGCAGCAGTTTTTATTTTATTTTAATATTGTACAGAATCAGCCAACCTTTGACTCGGGCATGCCAACTTGAACTTCAAGATGTGCATGCCAACCAACAAATATGCCTGATAGATGGCACAATCGGTGTCCCAAGCAGGAAACATGGCTTCGCAGGTGGTGCGTCGACCATCGACTCCGAAAGAGGTGCACTAACTACAACAAACAATCTTTGAAGCATCAGATGCCCAGTAACCAGTCTCTCGACTAGAGTGGAATATTCACAGCCGTCGCCCACAGGCTAGGATGCAGTCAGTACCAAGTATAGCATAGTTGCCATGATTTGCGACCCAAAGACGGAAAGTTGGCAGATCATAAATGTCGATGATAAGTTACGCCGGGTCGCTAGGCTTATAACGAAGTGGCTGTGTCGGTGTGTCGAGATTGCGTGCATGAAAAGCAATGTCGCCATCACTATCCGTACGTATCCGTAACAACCGTACCCGTCGACAGTCGATGAACTCGGTCCCCGTGGGCGGCCCGGGTCACTGCGTAATGGCTGACCCGGCTATCCGATGAAACTCTCCGTCGCCACCGCTCACAGCTTGACCAAGATGGTTAGTCCTCCGCAAATAGGTACCGTATCGTTCATCTGTTTCTTCCATGTCGTTTCGAACATGTAACCGGCGATTGGCAGAATGTTCTGTGATCGACTGAAAGGTTCGAGTCAAGATGTACGGACCGACCAGTCGAGCGTCTGCCACATCAGGAAGCCGTACGAATATAACCGAGACGTCTATGAAGACAGAGACACGGAGGACAATCCAGCTCCACGATGGTGTGCGGAATGTCGCGGATCCGGGCGTTGCATACGAAGAGTTACCGCTGTACTCCGAGAGGCTTTCGTGGGATGGACTCGGTCCCGGACATGATCATCCAACACGACCGTGAAACGGAGCAAACGGATATGCTCCTAACAAGTTAACGTTACGAGGCTTGAGGGCTTCCCGAAGACCCGTGTAACGGACAGCATTGGGGCTTGTATGGTGAGTGCGTGAGTGACAGTTGGTGGGCAAGACAATGATTGGCATACGACCATGACAATCGATTATTCGTTTCGACGCATGACTTTTAACTTCTGATCGCATCGGAAGAAAGGACCGGATGTGCCATCACGACATACTATATGCAGAACGTAGTAACCTAATAAGTAACCTATCCGTACTCTGTACAACAACATGTAACTTACTGTAGTATCCGTAGTAACTACGTAGTACGGAGTATGCATGAAGTGGCGGGGTCAAGATGCAGATTAGAAAAAGGCCGATGACTACGACTCAGAATCCCAGACGCCGACATGGGACGTCTTCCAATCCCCGCTTCTCGTACTATACTTCGTTATGTGCTGATTGGCAGGCCCCCGCCGTCTGATCGCATCTTATGGGGGCTCGTTCGTCCTTCATGGGGAGTGTGAAATTATGAAACGGCTGGCTCGCAGCTCTGATGCCGTTTCACCGTTTCACCTTCATCCGACAGGAACAACAACAATAGCTGGCCAATCACAGGTGTGCGCGCTTGAAACGATGCTCGTCAGGCAATAAGGGCGATCTTATCACGTTACTGGGTTCCAATCACGATCACTGGAGCTAGTTACGGCAAACAGCGCCTCGGTGTGCCGCATAACTACCTAGCTAACTAGTTGCCATCTCGTCGCAATGCAGTCGATGCCTGCTGTGAGCCTGTTCCCCATCCACAGAGCTCAAATCCCTGATCCTCTGGTTCTCTGATTCTCCGGTTGATTGTAACATTGTAACCCATCGTACGTAATCAGGACCTGCAGAGATCTTCGAACTTGCATGAGGGGCTCCGTGTCTCATCGCTCCCGCCTGTTGTCGATTGGTCCGTGTCTATTCCTGAGCCAGCATCCCTTGCAGCACGACGGGCCATCACGCGAGCCACTCGATCCGTGGTTCATAATATGAGCGCCGCAGTCGTCGAAATGACCATGTTCCCTAGTGGCCTTGCATGAGTCGCTTCGGCGTGTTGCCAATCTGTGGATCGCCGGGTGGGTTAGTTAAGCCACTCGACACAGGCACAGGACAGTACCGTGATACGAAGTGTTGCAGCACCTGGGGTGACATGCCGGCTTCCCAAGTATCCCAAATAACTATGTTGCGACACGTGGGAATTCCTCGTCGCAGCGGACCGGGTGTTCGCAGACGACACCGACGTCGTTTGGATTGGCGGCTGTGACCTTTTGACACAGAGGTTGATGCACGCACGGGCTGTAGTTAACTAGTACCTACATCATACATGAAATGCACCGTAATATCCGTAATCCGTAGACGACGGACAGATCGGTGGTCTGGACTCTGGGGTGTGCGTCAGCGTAAGCGTGCCCTCGAATTTCCCTTCCGGCGTACTTGAAGCGACCCTCGGTACTCCGTGCTGCAGGTTCATTACGACGTGCTCCGTAGGAGGCTGTGATATGGAAGAGTCTCGTCTAGAGGCATCTTCGGCGCGGCGAGACCAGGGCAGCTCCCCATCCCTTGATGCCAAGTGATCAGGAGTGGCACCCATCTCGGAGATTCGTAATGATTATGCTACACAGTCGTCGTCGACCCATGGGCTTTCCTGCAGTAGGAGCACCAAATGCAAACCAAACATCACTGGCCAGCAATGTGCAGCACGGGTTTGGGCGGATCATCGCGCGGCAGGCTAGGGTGTTGCAGGTTTGACTTGGCGGCTGTGAAAGGCAGCCAAGGGCTTGGCGCGTACTATTCCCAGCCAGTCAAGCGCCCGTGTTCCTGCCAAGGCTGAGCTGTAGCTCCTGCAACCCTGATCGAGCCCTAGTTGACAGGATATCCACTTCATGCTTGCTTCACCATGGATGGGACATTGGACCCTTCTGAACTTCCACGCTCTGATCATGAGGGAGACATGCCGACAGGGCAGGACGGGGCAGGACAGCGCAAGTCGCCCCTTAGCCTGCTCGGGCCTGAGAACGGGACAACGCATAAAGCTCCCCGATACCAGGCCTTTCTTTACCCTCTTTTCCTCCCTACTCTTGTCCCTCATCAGAAGCGCTTCTCTTCTTGTTTTACCGGTGGAACATTTCCTGGAAGCTTTGATAGTATTGTCCACACCTTTCCTTGTTCAATACTCCTCCTTGTCCCTTCTTGGAAACCGTTCGCCGTCTTTTGTTCTTCATCTTCGTCTCCCCTGCCGCATACTTAGTTAGCCCTGCCTGGAGCACTCGTTCGGACTTAGTCATCACTCATTCGAAGACCTTTCAACTATACTCTTTTCCGCTCGTCTGGTACAGCAAGAAAAAGTACACTCATTAGGTTACTTTTCCACTCCTACAAAATGGCTTCTCGATTTGCCTCTCTGGTGACCGCACTGCTCGCCGTGGCGGCACCGCTCGTCCAGGCCACCCCCATTGCCGCCAGAGATAATGCCACTGTCCCCACGTTCCAGGGCATCCCCATTAGCAACCCCGAGGCCACCAATGTCGTGCCCAACAAGTACATCGTGGTCTTTGACCATGAAAACTTCAACGAGTCCCAGATCGAGTCCTCTCAGATGGCCCTCATGAGCACCATCGCCAAGCGCAACGTCAACAAGCGTGGCCTAAACGGCAAGAGGCTCTCCACCCAGTGTCAGCAGTTAAACATGGGCGCTTTCAAGGCCATGGCCATGGAGGCCGATGATTTCATGGTCATGGACATGAACGCCATGGCCGAGGTCGCCTACGTCGAGGCTGACCAGTATGTCAAGTCGTTTGCGCTCGTCGCCCAGATGAACGCCCCCTCCGGTCTCGTCCGCCTCTCCCACGCCACTGTTGCTTCCGGCAACGCCTCCGCTCAGGGTTACGTCTTCGATGACTCTGGCGGTGCCGGCATCACTGCCTACGTTGTCGACACTGGTGTTCGCACCACCCACTCTGAGTTCCAGGGCCGTGCTACCATGGGATTCAACGCCATCAACACCAACGTAAGTCTTCATGGACCTTGTTACGCTGTCTTATCCTAACTTTTACGTCTAGGACACTGATGAGAACGGCCACGGTACCCACGTCTCTGGGACTATTGCCGGTGCAACTTTTGGTGTTGCCAAGCAGGCCAACATCATAGGAGTCAAGGTCCTTGACGCTGACGGTGGTGGTAGCAACAGTGGTGTTCTTCAGGGTCTCCAGTTCGTTGTCACGGATGCTGGCACCAAGAACCTCAGTGGCAAGGCCGTCATGAACATGTCTCTCGGTGGTGGAAAGTCCACCGCCATCAACGCTGCCGTCAAGCAGATTGCCGCCGCTGGCGTTGTACCCGTCGTCGCCGCTGGCAACGAGAACCAGGACTCTGCCAACGTCAGCCCTGCATCTGCCCCGGAAGCCATCACAGTCGGCGCCATTGACCAGTCCAGCGATGCCAAGGCAAGCTTCAGCAACTTCGGTGCTTCCGTCGATATTTTCGGGCCCGGTGTCAAGGTGCTCAGCTGCGGCATCAAGACCGATACCGACACTGCTACTCTGTCTGGTACATCTATGGGTAAGTGAACCATCATGCAGTCAAAGTAACCCGTTTTCTGACCATAGAACCAGCCTCTCCCCACATTGCTGGTCTCGCCGCCTACATGATGGCTCTCGAGGGCATCACCGATGTCACCGCCCTCGGCACCCGCCTCAAGACTGTCGCGACCGCCTCCAAGGCTACCGTGCTGAAGAACACTGCCAACACCGTCAGCATCATTGCCAACAACGGCAACTTGTAAATTACCCCTAGCCGCCTTGCCAACAGATTCTACCAGTGTAGTGAGCATCTACCCGTCGCTTGATCCCGCGCGCCAACACATTGATTGGTGCTGGCAAATGATGCTGGGTTTGGTCAAGCTTGAAATTATCCAGCGTTTTATCATAACTCAATTGGACATTGTGTTTCAGTTTGGGGATCAAAAGCAGGACGAGGATTAGACGGTGATGTGTTCGTCTTTTCGTGCATGACACGAGTGATTAATATGTCTTCAAAGACGACCCAAGCGAACAAATGAGCATTTGGATACCCATCATGAGGCAGGGAGTTAGCAGAACACTTACCTATTACGTCGAAAGCCATATCGTCGACACATTTTTTTTTGGAGGTAGAACATAATACCGAGTACATAATCAACCATCTTGCTACTCCGTACTTGTCGTGATTTGAATACACATTGGGGGGGAGGCGATCAATCGACATCTGAAATGCTGGCGTCTCATAACTCACGAACTTAAGGTTAGCAAACGGCCATCTCCGAGTCTCCGACCAACCATCCTACTGGGGGAGGCTTGTTGCGCTCAGTTCCACAACTCTAATCTCAAGTCCCAGGAAGACCAGAATGGAAATGAATTTGGAAGAGCAGCGGGCCATCGTCGGTCGTATAAACTTAGCCATTGTGTCCGTAGCACTCACGTAACTACAGAGGAACGGTTCGTTTTGTAACGTTTCACTGCGACAACAACGGGTCTTTTAGACTTCCGTGCCCGTTTGAGCAGGTCAGAATCGCATATGAAGCAAAGCTCTTCCAGCTGGCCTGGTTGAAAACAGGCCTCGCTCTCCTCCGGGACTAGCGCTGTGTATGACGGAAGAAATCAGATTACCGTCGCCCTCGGTGTGACCATTCCTCTCTCCAGCTCCTTCGTTCTCTCCCCTCCTGCCATGTCCAAGCCCCTGAGACTACTAGTTACCCCATAACTACAAGCTGCGTAAGCGTACTCGGCGCGAGATTCCAGATCCGGCTTCGTTGTCCCGCCAAGGATACCATGTTTCGCCGAAAGAAGCAACAACAACAACACGAAGGGCAGAGATCGCCCAGCCGCTAAGAATAGCAGTCATACCCCACACAACTGTGCCGGCTGTGCGGAGCGGAGAAGCTTTACTTGCGTTTCATGCTTCGCCCAGTTACATGCATCTGTACCTTTGAATACTCCGTAGTGGCTCTTCAGTGGCCGAGTTTCTGCGGTACTCTGCTGGCCGGAACGCATTGAAGCTATGCTTGCCTTTTCCTTCTTCTCTTTCGATCAGTAAACCGAGGTGCGCCTTTGGCAAACTGTCATGGGATGACGGGGGAATTCTAGTCGTGAATCAACTGTACAGGCTGCACCTTGGATAATTGTTGTTTGGGGGTACCGTTTCAGACATTAGATGTGGTATCTTTCGTGACTGTACGGCAGAAATAATTGGGGTTATACTTCCTCCGGGGACCAGGGGTGCATGAGTACCATTGCATTGATGCGCACAGGTGGTAGTGATACGGTCGAATGTGTGCAGTATGGATACGATGCATCAATTGTGGTACGACTTGCCGCCATAACAGGTATATTAGTCAGTACCTGTCGCACCACCTCTGGGTTTTGGAAGAACGATTAACTTCGAACGGACGATAACAGGGCAATGGTATGTTCGCGATCCACGGTCGTATAACTCTTCACTGAATAAGAAAAGCTTACGACCGTATGCCTACGACCTCGTGAGATCGGTACTACTCGCGGTGGGTGTTTGCTTTCAGCACTTCTCGGCACAAACCACAGTCATTGAACGACTGGGTTGTAATTTGACATCCGTGCTATCGGGCCGTCATGTGTATGACGGGTTTTCTTTTCGGCGGCCACCTTTGATGACTTGGCCCCTTATCTCGCGCTGTAAGTTAGATCAAGACCGGTCGGGAAAATTTCGAAAAGGAAAGTCGACAACTCCATCTGCTACCGTGACGGTCAAGATGAAGTTGCCTATCATCGCATTAAAATAATATTAGTATACTTCGTTCCTCATTTCATATGAGCATGGCCCGGCTTCTACTACAACAAACATGCTCAAAACCGCACAATATCTTAACCGCAGCCAGGGCAAGATAGCAGCATATACACGGAATAGAACGAGCCGGAAAAAGGTGTTTTGTACAGCTCGGTGGCTACAGCTCGTCGTGGACACCTTGCGTCATGACGGCTGTCGTTGTTGTGTTTCCCCCAAGACTTGCCGGAAGCCGTCGAAAACCTTGTCGAATCTGGCACCCATGAACCAAGCGGCACCAATCTGTTGAGTGTCAGTGGAATGTGTAGATAGGCAGAAAAAAATGGGAGGCAGCGTACCATTAGTCCAGAAGTAAAAAGCAAAACCAACACAACTGCCATGATTAGGGCAAAACCCTCCCAAGGATCCATACTACCCTCGGGCACTTCGGCACCAGCTCCCGCTTGGGCCTGCTGCACCAACTGGGCCTTCTTGGGATCTTGAGTGGGGAACAAAGTCTCGATGAACTGCTCAATCTTTCCGCAAGCAGCACTGATCTGTAAATAATTGGGATCTCTGGGGTCGTTCTTCTTGGCTATCCGCCTAGCGTAGCGGCGGAAGGTACCGCAAGCGACACGGAGATTTTGTGTTGACTCGAGCATAAGCTGGCAGGCATCGCCTTTGGTGATCTTGGTCTTCCGATCGAACACGGCGGGGTTCTGGAAGACAAGTTCGAGCGTCGCGATGGCCATGGCCTGCGGGATGCAGACAAAGTTGAAGACACTCTGCTCGCGTAGGCCAGCCATGTAGAACAAGCACTCGTCCACGTGCTTCAGCGCATCTAGGACCATCTCGGAGCTGCAGTGCAAGGCTTTCGTCCGGTTCTCGGGTTTGAACAAGTCCTCCCACGTGTCGACGTACTTGCCCCATATCTCCTTGGGCCAGAAGCGACGCTTGTCGTGGAAGTCCTCGTTCACGTCTCGGATGATGTTTGTCTTCTGGAGCAACAAACCCATGCTCTTGATCAGCTCGTGGCGCTCCAGCAGAGCCGGGTTGGCATAGTTGCCAGCCACAAAAAGGCGCGTCAGACCGTCGCCGACTAGACCTGCGACGTACCAGCAGTATTCCTCGTACTGCTCAACCGACTTGATACCCTCCTGGAACTCGGCGTTGAGGGCATAATCGGCCATGCCGTTGCCCATCTTGATGGTAATGTCCTCGATGATGTCGTAGTACTCGGGCTTCAGCTTCTTCAGTTCCACAATGACCTCGTCAAAGTGAACGAGCAGCTCGCGGTCCTTCTCATTCGGCCCGTTGTCGTTGAAGGTCCAACCGTCGATCTTCATCTTCTTGTGAAAGTCGCGTAACAAGGGTTCTTTAACATCGGCCGAGATGGTCATGTCGTCTTCGATGGTGTCGAGGCCGCGCAGGGCAAGATAGAACAGGGCGACAGGCACGAGCATGTCGGGGTTTAGTTCCTGGATGACGACGGCGAAGCTGCGACTCGTCATTTCCAAGTATTTGAAACATGTCTTCAGCTCTTTGGACTCCTTGGACGGATCGCGCGTGTAGACGGGATCGTGCCAGACCTTCCATTGTATCATGGAGCGGAGCTGGACTGGGTGGAAGGCATAGTAGAGGATGCTCTTGATGGAAGGCATCTTGCGGTGGCGCGTGAGTGAGTGGTGGTGCCGATGATGCCGCTGGGCAGGTCCTGACGACGCGTAAAGTCAATGGAGAAGTTCTTTAGGGTAAGGTTTAGTCAGGGGGATCAGCGGTGCCAATCTGGGGTGACAAGGTAGTGCTGCAGGTGTAGCTTGGAAGATAGCAGCTACGTGATGTGTATGTATCGCGTGCGTGTCAACAACAATGCATGTCCCCGGCAGATGATTTGCGACGAGGTATACAGCGTGCAGCGTCGTTTATTGAACTGGACAGAAGTTTGTTGTGTTGTCTCGCTTTTGGAAATTAGAAAATGCGGAGAAGTCAATAAGCTCTTGCTTACTATTACTCTGTAGTTACTCCACAACCAAGTAATGAAAACCAATGTGCAGTCCTAACGGCCGTTTTCCCCAGTCGCCCCTACTAACTAGCTTTCTTCCACTGATTCATCCGGCTGGGCGTGCCGGCGGAACTGTCAGGCTCGTACGGAGAAGTTACGAAGTACATAATTCAAGTACCATGTAGCTTTTGATGGACTTGTACGGAGTAGCTTGGGTCCACTCGGTTATGCGGCCAGCGGGTAGACATGACTGGCTTCCCAAACTTGAAAATCGGCAACTTGTCAGGAACAGCTGAATCATTCAAGGGTACGTAGCCTATCGATCACAGCCGCATAACGTTAACCATTTCGCGATGCTGGACCCCTCTCTGGCGGATGATACTACGTTACTACGTACAAACATCACGGCTGCATTAGCCTCCGTCTTTTGTGCAGCATCTGGAACCCGGATCCTCGTTCGAACAGTGTGCAGGATAGAAATCTACGGATAGATACTCAGTAGGTAGATGACCGTGGGCGCTACCTACTTCTCCAACGCGTACCCTGAAACTTGTATTCTTTGTAGACTCGTGATGAGTAGAAACCCTGACCAGCTCTTCTCACGAGCTCCTGTTGGCCTTACTTGATACAGCAGGCAGGCTGCATACGTGGTACCACGCCCGACCACGCTATTTATCGAGATAGAAACATGCTCTGCAGCCGTCAGGAGAATGCCGCTATCTTCCAGGCCACACGGAGTACAGCAAGCACCCCCTGTGTCCTTCGAAATGTTTGTCCCCGCTCCAGGATGTCGCCAGATAACTCACACGAACCCACTTGACCGTACCGAGTACTTCTAGCAGCTCGAGTTGTCAAGTGAGAAGTGTAATGAGCACCTAAGTTACTCCGTAGGCAACAACGAAACTGCAACTTACACAAAGCGGAAGGCGACAACCTACAGCGCTCCCCTCAGTGGCACTCTAATCAATCTTAACTTCCGCGCTTCGTACTTTGTACCCGCTAACTGTTCAGGCATATTCACCATCTTCCCCACGCAAAACCGCTCTCCCGCCTTTTCCCGCCACCGCTTGTTCCTTCATCCATCCTCCCTCAACCAACACACGCTCTAGCAATGGCTGCCAACGGAACCAGCAACAATGTTTATCTTATTTGGGGGAAGAGGGTGGGTGGCTGGTCACCTCGAAACTCTCCTGAAGAGCCAGGGCAAGGAGGTCTACACCACCACCGTCCGTATGGAGGATCGTGAAGCAGTCAAGGCAGAGCTGGAGAAGTACAAGCCAACTCACGTCTTCAACTGTGCCGGATGCACGGGACGCCCCAACGTCGACTGGTGCGAGGACCACAAGGAGGAGACGATGCGGTCCAACGTCATTGGCACCCTGAACCTGACCGATCTCTGCCTTCTGGCCGGTGTCCACTGCACCGTCTTTGCCACGGGCTGCATCTACCACTACGACGATGCCCACCCCATCGGTGGCCCTGGCTTCACCGAGGAGGATCCTGCCAACTTCAAGGGCAGTTTCTACTCGGAGACCAAGGGTCATGTCGAGGAGGTGAGTACCCCGGCCCCGTCGGGGTATTCGCACTGACATGATATGCCAGATAATGAAGCACTACACTAACTGCCTTATCCTCCGCCTGCGCATGCCCGTCTCAGATGACCTCCACCCGCGTAACTTTGTGACCAAGATCAGCAAGTACGAGAGAGTCGTCGATATTCCCAACAGCAACAGTATCTTGACCGATCTCCTGCCCGCCTCCATCTTGATGGCGGACCACAAGGACACCGGCGTCTATAGCTTCACCAACCCGGGCGCCATCAGCCACAACGAGGTCTTGGCGCTCTTCAAGGAGATCGTCCGCCCCGACTTTACCTGGAAGAACTTTTCCGTCGAAGAACAGTCCAAGGTCATCAAGGCGGGCCGAAGCAACTGCAAACTGGACACGACCAAGCTGGAGAAGAAGCTGAAGGAGTATGGATACACTCTCCCCGAGATTCACGAGGCGTACAGAAAGTGCTTCGAGAGGATGAAGGCCGCCGGTGTCCAATAAGTAGCTGTCTCGAGGACCTGGGAGCATGTTGATGTGGCCCTTGATGGATGGTCGTAAGGGATCAGAGACTAAATTCCGTTTATAACGCTGCGTGTCGTTTACCAAGTTGGCGAGCTTTGTCCGTAATCTCATTACGAGGGAGAAGAACATATTTCTCTACATGGTGGGGCTCACCAAACGAAACAACCGTCGCGCAGATCCCAGGCAGATCCAAGTACCCCGCAGAATTATCACAAGCTTCTTATTTTATTGTGCATGGTGTCCGTAGTTTCTGATTGATGCTTCGTTCAGATCTGGTCATTGTTGATGTCACAAAGTACACGGTCTTGCATAGACGTGCAGAAGTGCTTGATTTCTCTGTACAATCTACCCTGTTATATGTAATGCAGTAGTCACGTAGTTGATAAGGGAGCCTTGGACAGTTGGTTAGTCTCATGATGACTGTTGGATGGTGGAAGCAGAAAAAAGCCATTGGGTGTTGGAGTTGCCTAGCCTTCTTCAGCTAATCCCAAGCCGGCAGGGATATTTGGGCGCATCTGCCTCCTGCCAAATGATTTCCGCCCCCTCCCCCCACGCTAAATTCGTCATTTCCTCAGCTTTCCAAACGCTGCTGTTGCGCATCCTCACAACCAAGTCCAACAGTAGGCAACACCACCTGCGACTTCAACAATAGTGTACTCTGGGATTGCGCCATCTTTACATTGCTTCTCGATACTACACCCGCACTGCTGAAGTATCCCCTCGGACATAGTAACAACTTGCTTCAGGCCTGAACCTCGCGCGCATAAGTGGCACAACGCAAACGGCCCAACGGTTGATCCATTTTCTAAACCGCCCATCATCGTCCTGCTTCCAGACGGTACTCGCATCTTTCCACATTACAACAACAACAACAACAACAACATCAGCAACAACAACATCAGCAACAACAACAACAACCCGTACCTAGTATCTGTTCCGAAGACGTCCAAATATCAACAACAACTTTGACGGTATGGTTGTCGACACAGCTTACTACGAGGCGCTCGGCGTCAAGACGACTGCGACCGACATCGAGATCAAGAAGGCGTATCGCAAGCTCGCTATTGTACACCATCCGGGTATGCCTATCTAATGTCTACGTCGACGCCTCTCTGCCTACTCCTCCTTGAGGGCGTATACCTCACTTCGCATCCAGCTAACCCAGACAAACCCTGTAGATAAAAACCCGAACGATCCCACAGCCCACGAGAAGTTCCAGGCCATCGGCGAGGCGTACCAAGTGCTGTCAGACAAGGATCTCCGCGCTGCCTATGACAAATACGGCAAGGACGCCTCCAAACCCAGTGAAGGCTTCGTCGACCCCGCCGAGTTCTTCTCGAGCATCTTCGGTGGCGATGCCTTTGTCGACTGGATTGGCGAGATCAGCCTGATGAAGGACTTGACTGCGACTATGGATATCACCATGGCTAGCGAAGAGGAGGAGGCCGCCGCTGCTGCCGTCGCTGCCGGTGAGGAGGCCGAGTTTCCCGGTACTGAGGATGCCAAGCGCGAGAGCGCAAAAGCAACCGCTGCTGCCGAGGCCGGAGCCACCTCTGCGGGCGCTGCTCCGCCAGGCACCGTCCCAGCTGTGGTGGTAGAGGACGAAAAGGTTAGCGAAAAGGCCAAGGAAGCTGCTAAAGACGCCGAGCCGTACGAAGCACCACCGCCTGCTTACTCTGCAGACAAGCCCGCCAAGTCACCTAGCCCGTCCGGCGGTCATACTCCTTCCCGACATGCGATTCCTCTCCGTCCCGCGATTATGGATCGACCCTCGGATGACTCACATCTCGCTGGCCAGACCGAGGAGGAACAGGAGCTGCGGAGAAAGGAGAAGAAGAAGAGCGGCATGTCCAAAGAACAGCGCGAACAGCTTGCCGCTTACGAGCGTGAACGTGCCAAGGTCCGCGAGGAGCGTGTCAAAACCTTGGTTCAGAAGCTACAGGACCGTGTCAGTGTCTGGACCGAGACGGACAAGGGACCCGATGTCACCAAGGCTTTCCAGGAAAAGATTCGCCTTGAAACCGAGAACCTGAAGATGGAGTCGTTCGGTCTTGATATTCTACATGCTATTGCCCAGGTCTATCTCAGCAAGGGAACTGCCCTACTCAAGAGCCAGAAGTTCATGGGTATCGGTGGTTTCTTCAGCCGCATGAAAGACAAGGGTGCACTAGTTAAAGACACATGGAACACCATTAGCAGCGCCATCGATGCCCAGCAGACAATGGAGGAGATGGCTCGCATGGAGCAGCAGGGTGGCGACGACTGGACCGAGGAGAAGAAGGTCGAATACGAGCGACGCGTCACAGGCAAGATCTTGACTGCCGCGTGGCGAGGTTCCAAGTTTGAGATTCAGAGCGTTTTGAGGGAAGTGTGTGATGAGCTGCTGGGTGACAAGAAGGTGCCGCTGAACAAGAGACTAGAGCGTGCCCAGGCTCTGGTCTTGATTGGAGATATCTGCGCCAAGGTATGTCTTACGTGACGCTCCGCCTTCACCAGTACATAAATGAGACGGCCAGCGCAGTAGCGAGCGGCTGTCGCGTTTGTGCCTGCTGAGACTTCAACGCCCTCCAAGTCAGTATTGCTAACATATATTACAGACCCATAGATCACCAGAGGAAGAGGGAGAATACATGGCCTTTGAACAGCTTGTTGCCGAGGCTGCCATCAAGAAAGAGAAGGACTCCAAGAAGAAGGGCAAGGGCAAGGAAAAGAAGCATGGCGAAGCAGAGACGGAAGGTGAAACTGCTGCTACTGCCGCCGCCGCCGCCGCCGAGGCGTCCAATTTGCCAAAGGAGAAGGCATAGTTTGCCGTGTCATCGATCCTCCCTATTTTTGTTTGCAGCCACACCCGGAAGCGGCTACGCCCTTCGCTAGCAAGACTTTTGTTGTGATATTACTTTGTAATGGTGCAAGCGATGGTGGTAAATGTTTGCACAAGCGCTTCTACGAGATATTTTTACCTAGACAATGAAATAATCCAACCCGAACCACTTCTCAAAGCACTTTGACAAGCCTAGACTCCCAGTGGTCATACTACCGGTCTATCTGATGGGAGACGGCCTCTGATCGAGACCGTACCAAGTACAATAGACCAGGCACAGACTTGGAATATGGCAGGAACTAGGATGTGAGAGAGTTGATTAATCGACCCCATCCATAGGAATATTCCCGTGATTTCTTCATGGCTGTAGCTCTGAAGTGACCAGCTAAAGGGACGGGTAGGTATAATCACATCACAAGGTCATGGTTTCAGAGAGTACCTCCTTACCCGATTGTGGTATCTGAACAAGATTATGATATCTGGGGAGGTGCTTTCTATCTTTGCTGTAGATGGCGTAGTGAGATCCTATCCATAGGATAGTGGTTATATTCTTATTGAACACGTTCGGCTGCTAAGAAAGCATTCACTACCTTGTCGATGTCCTGTCAAGAGTACAATACAAGACCTTTCAAGGCCTAGGTGAATATTTGCATGAATTGTGGTCCAGGTCCTGATTCGCACCAATACTTTCAACGTTGCCCCCCCGAGATGTACTTTTCTAGCACATCAACAGCAGTAAGAACCACAGTCAAAATCACAACCACACAACCACAACCACAACCACAACCACACAACGAAAACCACAACAGTCATAATAATCACAGTCACAATAGCGCCTAATCCATTGACCACCCCCCCCCCCAAAGGATTAACAGCTCTGCATCCCACCCATTCTCCATATCTTTTGATTCCCCCCTTTTTTTTGTCTCGAACTTTACCCTCCTCTGTCTTTTGTGTTGTTCTGCTTCCTGCCTCTGTCAACCACATCAGCCATCGCTGCAGCCCGCCATGTCCTCCACCAATAACAACGACTCGGCTGTTCTAGAAGCGTTCGCTGCAATCATCCGGCAGGAGGAAGGAGAAGCAGACCCTGTTCATCACGAGGCCGCCGCCGAGGTCCCTGTAACTGTCGATGAGGCCCGAAAGGACTTCCGTCAGCTGCGCAGAGAGTTGCATGGCTTGAGTACGTACTTGGACCATCTCATCAAGGGCCTCGGAGAACGTGTCCCAACCAAACCCGAGGAGGGAGTTCTAGACTTCACTGAGGAAGATGGGGAGCTCTTCCTCGAAGTCACTCGCGGCAAAGTCGACGGTGGACGTGCCATCGGAGGACTCGCCAACTCTGCTGCCCCCAGCGATTCCCCTTTGTTCAAGTTGCCCATTGAGATCAGACACATGATCTACAAGGAAGCCCTCCGCAGTGATTGGGGTAGCGAGAACCGCAAGTTCACCACTATCGACCGCCCTCTTCCGCCTCTCATGATGACATCTGAGCGTATCCAAAAAGAAGCCATGGGTCCATACTTTGAGGTGAACCACTTCCACATCTACGATTCGGTCCTGGGTATGATGTGGTTCAAGAGTCTGCCCGATGCTGCGCGGATCAACCTGCGTAGCATCACCCTCGTGGTGGACATTCCCATGTGGAACTGGGAGAGATTGGAGAAGGAAATCTTCCTGTTCGCACCTAGACTAGCCGAAGTCAGAGTCAGAGCCGGCTCGACGGAAGACCTGGTGGTGAACAGAATCAACGTGCTCCTGCGGCAGATGCAATGGAACAAGGAGGGCGAACAGACAGAGTGGAAGTTGACCGAAGGAGAGTTTGGCGAGTCTGTCTTTCTGTGCGAGCACAAGTTGAACCCGAAGCTGTGAGTCTACTGTCCTTCCGAGTCCGAGTTGGAGCGGATTGCTAACGTGTGAGGTGGTCCAGTGGCCAACAGGTGAACTTTCAAGGACCGAGGTGATGGTTATGGGAGACTTACACTGCCAGAACCAACACGAACAATTATTTGAGTTCCTTTTTGAACCTTCCGTCGCCGAAGGGCTTTGGAGGCCACAAACTTGTCATCAAGTATACCTCGCCCAGTTCAGTACACACCTGTGCCGCACACTCCACACGGTACCATGGAAGTCGACACCAGCGTCGGTCCTTCCAAAGAGTCCCAGCATATGTTTTTCGAAACGTTTTGGTCTTTTTTACACGGAGTTTTACAAATGCATACACGCTTCTATGGAACTCGAGGCTCGCGTTGGTTCTTCTGGAGAGTCCCAGGATCTGTTCTCCACAGAGATTTGGTCTCTATGGCAGGGATTCCAGGAAAACGCGTACACAATAATATCAAAGTCGACACCAGTGTTGGTTCTTCTGGACAGTCCCGTCCCAGGATCTGTTCTTCACAATGGTTTGGTCTTTATTGCAGAGAGTCTAGAGGAATGCCGGTGTTCTTGTTTTTATTTCCCTTTGTTCATTTCTGTCATGGTAACAATGTCACCCAATGCCCGAGTTACGCATTTGTGTGCTGCAAGGCTAGTATTTGGGGAATATTGGCAGTGGCACAAACCCGAGAGTTACTGCGTGGACAGGGAAGGGAATAGGGACAGGAAATGGTTTATTGTGGTTTCAAAAGCTAAAATGGCAAATGCTTTAGTAATGTTTAATAGGAAATGTTTATGAATGAACTAGGGTGTAGAGAGGTTCTACTTGCAATTTCGTTGATAATCTCGGAAAATCCTGATCGCAATGACACGTTGGAAAACCCAAGGGACCAGAGAAAGTAGAGGACAAAAGCCAAACTCACAAGGCCCAAACAAATCACAACAGTCTAAGCAGACTAGCTACCCTTTCAACCTCGCTTCAATAGTTGCCTGATGAGGTGCCCCCGGGAGCCTCCAGATCTTCTCAATCTCTAGTCCAACGCTTCCAAGCAGCTTTGTCCACTGGCTCTCGGAGCGCTCCATCCCTGTCAACATGAACATGCGCAGGTCCATCCAGAAGGGGAGAGGGTCGGACTCGGGGCCAGCCTTTTCCGGCTTGATCATGTCGCCGATGAGTACGCGCGAGGTAGGACCCATGGCCTCGACGGTGCGCTCGAGGATGGCCCGGCACTTGTCATCGTAGTAGTTGTGGAAGACCTTGCGGATGAAGTAGACGTGGGCGTCTTTGGACACCGAGGTCAGCACGTCCCAAGAATTGCGAGAGGCGACCACGGGGGGCCCAGATTGGAAGTACTCACCCTTGACGGGCTGCTCGTCGTAAAAGTTATGCGGCATCGTCTGGACACCCTCGATCCGAACGGGGTCCTGGCCCTCCAGGACCTCATGCACGTCCTGCAGCACCATCGCCGCCCCGTAACTACCCGCGCATTCCTGCATGATGGCCTCGAGCGCGTTGCCCCGGCCGCCGCCTACGTCGACGACAAACACGCGGTGGGGTGCCGCTTCCACATCCTCCTTCATGGAGGTGAACGGAAACGTGCCGAGGACCGGGTTGAACCGCCCGGCCATGGCCATGCCCTTGTGCCATACGTCCGAGTACGCCGGGTCCTGCTCCAGGAGCTGGTAGTACGTCAGGCCCTCGCGGCCTAGGCCCCAGCTGAAGGGCGATTTGAGGGGGTCGTAGACGTCAGCCGCGGAGTGGGTGCGGAGGTAGTCGGATACCTTCCACCAGGAGGGGACGCTCCATGAGCTGGTGGTTCGGGGGTGCGTATGAGTCATGGGTGATCATGTTGGGAAGCAGGAGAAAGAAACTTACCCCAGGCGGTAGTATGCGCGCAAACTGTCGTCACGGAAGGCAGTGGATCCGCGACTGTGTTTGTAGACTCTCGTCTCAGGCTCTTCAAGGATGCCCTGGATGATCAGGACGTCGAGGAGACGGGCTGGAAGCTAGCATTAGGGCATGTTTTGATTGCTGGAATGTATTGAAGGAGGCGAACCCAGCACGTTCGGGTCCATGTTGACCTTTGCCGCCAGGTCTGCCAACGAGACGTCGCCCTCCAATGGCACGGCGTCAAACAGTCCCAGCTCAACCATGGTGTTCATGACCGGAACGAACATCATCTGCCCACGTGTCAGCTCATGCGAATCTCCATTCTTTCCAACGACATCCCTCGTTCAGACACGAGAAGTTGTACACATACAGCCGTGTTCTGGTAAGCCATTGCTTCCACGGGCCCCTGAAGCAAACATCGCAACTTATTAACCTGTCTCAGCAGAGCAGGGTGGTCAGCCTGTGTAGTGTCCTGGTTCTTGAGGGATGCCAGCAGCTGCTCGACTTGCGCGATCACGGATGGGTCTATAGCGGAGGAGGACGACATGTTCGTGCAAGGATGGTGACGGTAGACACTGTGACAGGTTTACACTTGGAGGTGGCAAGTTTGCACGCATGCATATATACAGGTGACGGCGTCTTTTGTTGTCTAGACTCTACACTTGGGAGGGCTGCCGGAGCTCCGAGACACGGCCGGAGTGGTGGGGTAAAGAACGATGGCCGTCGAGAGCTGCACACTGGCCCTGCCGCACTGGTGACTGCGGTGTGTGCAAGTGTAACAGTATAAGTAGTGCCCCCACTTCGAGACTTGTTGGGTTGACGGTTGACGGTTGACGGTTGACGGTTGACGGTTGACGGTTGACGGTTGACGGTTGACGGTTGACGGTTGACGGTTGACGGTTGACGGTTGACGGTTGACGGTTGACCGTTGTGTGATTTCATGTTGGACGGTGGACCTGATGATTGATCCGGCTCTAGGTACAGCATCTTCCAGACAGAGCAAGCAAGTCGATGAGAGACAGACCTTGGCCGGTAGTCGTAGTCATCACAGTCGTTCCAAGTGCTATTTATTGGGTTGACTGCGTTTACTCAACACCCGGGTTGATTTCATGTTTGGGAAAAAGTTAAGTGGCAAACAGTTATTATAGTGGTTGCATAGAAGAAGAAAGACGCGACGCGATTGTCGCATGACTAATTCCTCTCTACAAGAGCGGATCGTGCTGGTTAATTACATTAAAACCCACCCTACTCCGTATCCGTATCCCAACCCCGGTAACTACCGTATGTATCCCACCTTACTTTTCTCACCCTGGTCAACTTCTTGGGAACCGAATCTCGGTTCTCGTCAAGAATGCAGACTTGCCGAGTAACTAGTTAAGCCGTCTCTCTCCGTTCGCACGACGATTTACTTCCATGTTCGAGAGCGAGATCACGACACCGTCAGGAATTGAGAAGAGGCGCACAAGGATGAGCTGCCCAAGGGCCTCTGACCCCCACGCGTAACTTGTAGAGTCGGCTGCCGCCGTGCCAGGTCACAGGTGTACCGTGTACGTACATTATACACACATGCAGCTGTCATCCCGTGGACCTAGCCAGTAACCATCTTGTGTTCGGGTGATGGACAGACTGAGGTCTCGATTGGTGTCGCGTGTAGCTGCCGCCGAGTTTCACAGCAGAGCTCGTGGAGCTTGGTCACCACGACGCGTGCCAACACGGGAACCACCACAGCTCTTCCACAGCTTGCCCGTCTGCCACACACGACGGCTTCACTCAAGTCGCACCTGCGCCTCCATCGAGTCTGGCCCTAGAGACGACGTGCCAGACTCGACCCCATCTAACCCCTGGTCCGAACTGCTCAGCCTGGACGCCAGCTACGATGCCTCTCACCACCAGGAGGAGCGAGGTATCCCTCTGCAGCAGCAAGTCGAAGCACTCGTCAACACTCCCATCTTCACTGCTGCAGTGGAGAGACATGTCCATGCTTCTCTTCCCTCGGATCAGCAGACGTCCTCGTCTCTGGTGCCCCAGTATGGCCTGATTGGCATGCGCCAGAATGCTCAAGGCACCTCCGCCGAGGACCGTCTCGTCGTGGCAAACCTCGACACCCCGTGGTCCGCCTTTATCTGCGGCTCACAAGGTGCCGGCAAGAGCCACACGCTAAGCTGTCTCCTCGAGAGCGCCCTCCAGGAGAGGAGCACCACCGGAAAGCTTCCGAATCCTTTGTCGGCCATGGTATTCCATTATGACAACTTCTCGAGCTTCACGTCCTCTCAGGTTTGCGAAGCTGCCTATCTGTGCTCTACCGGAATTCCCGTCAAGGTTCTCGTCGCGCCCTCCAACATCTGGGCCATGACGCGCCGGTACGCCCATCTTCCAGGTTTGCCTGCCGGCTCACCGCGCCCCCAAGTGATGCCGCTGTACCTCAGCGAAAAGCAGCTCGACATCTCGCGCATCTTGAAACTCATGGCCGTAGATCCCACTGGCGACAGCCCACTGTACATGGAGGTGGTCATGAGCATCATCCGTGAAATGGCCATGGCCGGCCCTCGAGCTTTTACCTACAGCGCCTTCCGCCAGCGCCTCGACGCAATAGAATGGGCTCCCGGTCAGGAAGTCGTGCTCAACATGCGTCTCCAGCTGCTCGACAGCTTTATGAGCCCGTCCGATCTCACCTTGAGTACTCGGCCGGCCCCTGCCACAGAGGATATCTGGGCGTTTGAGCCAGGTACAATCACCATCGTCGATTTGAGTGACCCCTTTGTCAGCTCCAACGAGGCTTGTAGTTTATTCGCCATCTGCCTGTCGCTGTTCCTCGAAAACCGCAGCAGCTGCGCGCGCATTGTGGCGATGGACGAAGCGCACAAGGTAATCAATTCCTTTGCTTTACAGTGGCATATATACAAATAGGTGCTAATGTGGCGTCATGTAGTTCTTGGTCCAATCCGGAGAAGCGCGCATTCTCACAGGCGACCTCACTTCCATCATTCGACAACAGAGACACACCGGTACCCGCGTTTTGATCGCAACCCAAGAGCCCACACTTGCTCCAGAGCTGATCGACTTGGCCAACGCAACATTTGTCCACCGTTTCCTCTCTCCGGCTTGGTACGAGGTTCTAGAGAAGCATCTGGCAGGTGCCAGTAAGCATGGTGATTCGAAAGCACTCTTCGATACCATCGTTGCCATGCGCACGGGTGAGGCTCTCCTCTTCTGCCCTACAGCCTTGACCGAGCTCTCAGATAATAAGGCACCCGGACACGCCGCTTCAACGAATGCTTCCGACTCATCTGGTCGAGATTCATGTGACGATGACTTTAACAAGCGGGCCTCTTTGGATGAGTTACCTGGTGGAAGCAGCCCCCGAACTCTACGAGCTCTCGGCAACGGGTACATAAAAATCAAGGTAAAGATCCGAACCCCCAACCCCCAACCTCCAACCCACCTACTTCCTTGGAACGTCGCTACACCGAAATAGTTCTCATAGCCGCTTCATCGCTGCTTTCGCGATACCTCGCTGACATTGAGCGTATAAGATTCGGAGACGTCTTACGGCCGATGGTGGCAAAAGCATTACGGCGGCCGACTCTCAAGGCTTCGCCACGCACGAGGCAGTAGACCTCCAAATTCCTATGCATCTCGTTACATCCAAACCCGAGGAAGCTGCCACCAAGAAGCACAAGCGCGAGAGTGCCAGGCCTAACAAGTTCAAACCCAATAGATCCGGAAGCAAGAGATCCGGAAGCAAGGAGGCTGTGGCCGTGAAATTCGTATCCGGTAGATTCGTATCTGAGAAATTCATATCCGAGGAGGCCAATTCCGAGGAGGCCACTTCCGAGGAGGCCACTTCCGAGGAGGCCATTTCCGAGAAGGTCACACCCAGGGATGCCAAACATACAAAGTCCAAATCCAAGAGGAACAAAGCCGAGAAGTCCAAAAGAAAGAAGGCTCTCGCAGAAGAGGCCAAATCCGAGGAGGCCGTACCCGAAGATGCCAATGCTGAAAAGGCTGTCACAACGGAGGCCGCTGCCGAAGATGCCGTCAGCGAGGATGCCATCGCCGAACCTGATGCGAAGCCCGATACGGAGCACAGCGATAACCCCTCCACGGATATACCCACCCCAACTATGTACAGAGACTTTTCAGATGTAGACAGTTCTGCAGAGTCTACTGTGTCTCCAATGCCCATCCGAACCGAAACATCAGGACGAGAAGGTGTCAAGCCTAAAATATTATTCTCCGGAGAAATTTTCAAGGCTAAAAGAAATATCCAATCACTGGCTACGAAAAAGGTTATGCAAAAGGTCTGGACAATCGATGATATCACGATACGCAGGAATCGGTATGCTATGTTCCGTGAAACTGAACGTGGGTTTGATCTTCCAAGCGGATCGATCGCGCGCATGGAGCTTTCGGATCCAAGTTTCAAGGAGTTTATGATGCATACTGTTGTTGTAAGTAATCACCAAGATTCCACAGTTCAGCTTCCGCGGGAGTATATTTAGGATCCGAGCTGACACGTCGATGCGAAGGATTATGTCAAGGCGAATTTGGCAAACGGCAAGAGCTCACGGAAGAACTGAGGAATTGCTATCCTCGGTTACAGATTCGGTTCCCGGACCGCGAGCTGTGTATTACTGCTAGAAGTTATGTCGAGATTATCTACAGCTGGTATATATGGGTGTTTGATGGACTTTGATGGACTGCGAGTTTGAGAGGTCGAATATGAGGTCCGCTCTCCACCCACCGAGGCAATGGAGCGATTTGTCTTGCTGCTGGCGATGCCATCGAGATCCTGGATCTCGTGGATAGGCCGAGGTCTGGTCGACTGTATAACATCGGAGAACGATGGCGCCAGGGTATTTTCGCTTGGTTAGTTGTACAAAATGTATATAAAAGTAAGTAAATACCACTCGCCATGTTCATACGAAGATGACGCTTCGAAATTACATCTTGATGTTCCTCTAACTAGTTCCATACGAATGATGTTCGAACCTCGGACGGGGTTGCCGTGTCCTCAGCCAAAACACCTTGGTAAGGGAGAGAAGCAGTGCGTGCGAAGGGAGGGATGGATGGAAGAGATGATGAATTGTCGACGAATTACAACAACTAGCTTCCCGAGCAAGACAATCGCATACTATTATTTTTTTGGCGTCCGGTACTACGATTTGTGTCGATTCGCCTTCCTTTCGAGATGAGATTTAGAAGATAGGCACGAGCGATACTTATATTTACCCCCAAGTACTCCGTATTGTGACTTGTTTCAAGGTTAACGTACCGAGCACATGGTCTAGGTTAGGTTGGTGTGGGGCGTGGCACAACGCCACATGCAAGGGGTCACGTCAAAGCCATTAGCAGGAACCCCCCCTCCTCCCTAACGATCCAATGTTCAGATGAACGAACAGCTAACTACGGATACCTTGCACGGTACATATGCTGGGGGAAGAAACTACCTTTTCTTCACCTGATTAGTTAATGGCCTCTGTACCGAAGACATGCCCATAGGTCAAGACGGGGAACAACGACCTCTTGTTGCTGGTCTCGTGCCCGACCCCGTCAATCCTGGCTTAGCTTTCTTATACTCTTTCCCTATTCAGATACATGGTGCCTCGTAAGGAACATTTTACCATGAACCACCAGAAACACAAGTTTCTGCGCTCAAATCCAAAGCACTCCGTTCACTCGGAGTGAATTGGCTAACCCCCTCTCTCTCTCCATACTCTGGACTTGAGGGGTGAGCCGAGGTACGCCTAGCATCTGCTCTAGTGTACTATGGTCTCGTGGTTTAGCGGTATAATTCTCGCTTAGGGCACACTCCTGAGTACAAATTTGCGAGAGGTCCCGGGTTCGATTCCCGGCGAGACCCAATTTTTGGTGTATTTTTATTATGTCCCACCTGTTTAATATCATAGTATGCCGATATTACGTGTCTTGCTATCTTGAGCTGCTTCGTTCATTTTTGGTGTATATAAACGGGTTGGTAACTAGTTATAGACTACGAGTTCAACGGTTCGGACCGCAGGTGGTGGGGCGCTTTTTAGGTTCTGATTTTACTTTACAGGTCGAGATTAGTACTAAACGTTAGTGTTACGAAGTAGAACTAGAAACACCTAATACCCCAGCCCTTAACGGGATCTTTTAACTCGTAGCCATGGCAACAACATGAGGCAGAGTGAAGAACGCATAATACACAGCCAAGTAAGAGATGTGCTGTTTCTTCCGTCTTGCACGCACCAGCTACGTATTCACCCAGCTAACAGCAAGTATGTGGTCATTCATTCATTCTTGCAGTCGGAATCTCATAAATGTGTTGTAGGTTCGACAAATAATGTCTGTACAGACTCCCCGAGTCTTCTCTTTCAGGTTGTGCTATATATCCTCTATCTCTTGCTCGTTGTTTTGGAGCCTTCTAATGGTGCCGTCTACTGCCACCTCTTCTCTGCTTACACCCGCAGGGTAATGGGTGAAACGAAGGGGTATCATTACACAATAAAAAAAAGAGTTATATGCAGAGTATCGAATGATGAGGGTTGGTGTGTGGAGATTGGTTCGACCGTGCCGTTTCGCCTATGCGTGTGCAAAAAGCCCAAGAACCGTTCCGCGGTTGCATCCCCAGGGGTATCCCGAATACTTTATCGAAAAAGCGACAAAGAAAAAAAAGTCAAAGAATGAAGTCCAACCCAGGCCGAGCTATGCTGTTACCCCCAAATCGTTGATATTTGAATAAGGGGGGGAAAAAGGAGAAAAGAAAACGCCGTGGTCGCCGCCCGATGCTGTCTTGTTGCTAAGTCATAACCAAACGTAAGTAGGGAAATGTGTGTCTGAATGATGGGTGATGTTGGGCATTGGAGTACCATGCGCTGGTGTAGAAGACGCGGGTACTTGTGTGCCTGAAACAGTTTGTTCCGGCTTGAGAGATGATGGTGAACTTGGTGGCAGCAGTGTCGGGGATATGAATGCCGGCATGACGGGCGCCGGTGTAGAATTTGCTGATGTGACGAGCGCTGGCTCACGATGCGGGAGTATATGACTTCCAGCTCTCTTGAAGATGCCAACAAGTCAGCCCCCAGCCGCCCTGACATCTATTCCGCTGACACGGTCCAAGGGGGTTTTCACTCCACCCCGCCAACCTTGGCGTGAAAGGCAACTCCAGAGGATCGAAGTCCTCCTCATCATCGTCCAAATCAAAGTCGTCGGTATTATCGAGGTCAACATCGATGTCGAGACTGTCCGTGGTAAGGTCTTCCTCCTCCTCGACGGCGGCGAGCACCCGCGGGCCTGGTATTTCAACATCGGCAACGCGGACTTGATACTCGAGAGCCTTCTTGCCCTCTTTGATGAGCTCTTCAGTCCAATCCAGGCATCTCTTGATGCTCTGGTTAATCTTCTGAGAATCAACGAGTACTTCTTGATGCTTGGAGAGATCGATCTGCAATCGCTTCTCATCCCGCTTGCGGTGCTTTGCGTCACTCTCGGCAACGATTGTGGAGTTAGCAGCTTCTGAAGCCGAGTCCGACTCGGTGAACGAGTCGTCTTCTTCTTCTCCCATATCCTCGTCCTCGCCTACATCGGACAGGGCTGGTCGCTCCTCTACCGCATCAGCGGACAGTAAATCAGAGACTCCCTGGCTGGGAGTAGGTGCCATTGATAGACGTCCCGAACGAGATAGGCGTCTGAACCGACGTAGTTCGGCCGTCTGTTTCCGCATCTGGCGCTCGAGCGTCCGGTTAATGGCTTCCAGTGAAGCATTTGTGATCTGCAAATCCTGCACCTTGCGTTCCCGACGTGCGTTTGCGACAAGGTCGTTGATAGGCTCTGCGGAGTGACTCGACTTTGTAGGACTCTGAACGTCCGAACGAGAACCGTTGCCGAGGGATCCGTCCTCTTCCTCACCTTCGCTGCACTCGTCCTCCATGTCATCCTCAAAATCTTCGGCAGCTTGTATTATCGAGGCCAATGTCAACGGTGGAGGATGCAATATAGCATCAAGGGAAGGTGACGATGGCCCCGAGGCTAGATACGGTGCGCGGAGGGTCGGCTCTCCCATGATTAGACTTCCGGGTCTCGAGTGGCTACTAAGCGACGTAGCAGTACTCGAGCGACGCACGCTCGCCGTAGGTCTGAGCTGGGGTGATGTGATTTGGGAGCGTGCAGCCGACAGATGTGGGTGGTTGCCATTGTTCGACTCAGCCAGCGAAGGATTCTGGGCGTACTTCACGGGCGAATTGGTCCTCTGCGCCAATGGGTATCCTGTGGCCAAACCATGAGAGATTGACCCCGGTTTGACCGATGTTGCCCGGGAAGCACACGAGACGATGGATGCTGGCCGGGATGGGGCAGTCGATGGACTAGTCCGAAGTTCGGGTAAGCCATTGGCGTACATGAACTTGCTGAAGGGGCCGTCTTGCGAGTTGCTCTGGACCAGGGGTGGAGCTACCGGGGCCGCCTTGCTTTCTCCCGGGGCCGCCCTGGTCTCTACTGCGTTGCCATTGGCGTAGAAGAAAACCGGCGCCTTTGCTAGAGTCGACTTTGGCTGAGAGTGAGGCTGAGAGTGAGGCTGATGCGGCGGCTGCGGCGGATGGCCCCCGCGTGCCTCGCTAGCAAAGAAGAACTTGGCGTCCGGATCGACGGCGGCCGTCTGTCTCGGGGGTGGCCCTCGGACCTCTGGCAGCATGGAGCTGAAGTGTACCTGGAGACGTTTGCCGGCCTCGCCGTCCATCGACGAGGGCGAGAAACCAAGTGTCGGCCTGCGCTCCAGGCCTTCAGCTCGGTCCGGGTTCGGGGTTCCGTTGGGAGTGCTGTTTGCACTGTCGACCCGACTCTGTCTCTTGCCAGATCTGGGGGTGACATTTTGACTGAAAACGGGAGGTACATCGTCGTCCTGCTGCAGTGTGGTAGTGGTGCTGGTGGTGGACGTGACAACCCTGGGTAGGCCACCCCCGTTTACCCCTGAGCTCCCGCTCAGCGGACGTGGCTTGACCCGCGGTGCCAGCGGCGTACGGACGCTGGCCCCTACTGCGACAGTCGGAGAGGGCTTCATAGCGACCTTGGGGGTGGGCGGGACCCTGCTCGTACCCCGTGCAGCGGCTGCGCTCAGCGAGGGGCCTGGTGGTCTCGTGGCATTGGCGGTGGGCGTTCGTTCAAAGGGCATCCTTCCGGTTTTCGAAATGGACGGATGTTGAGTCATCGGAGTGGCATTTTGCTCTCGAGATCGAAGTGTCCCCCGCGACGAGGTAGAGGAGAGCGAGGAAGACGGGCGCGACGTCTCGTGTGGTGATGGCGACGAGAGGACGGATGCGGACCTCGGCGCAGAGGTCAGACGGATTGCAGCAGGCGCAGACTTTCTGAGCGGTGGCCTCGTGTTGGTGCTGCCCGTTGTAGATGTGGCGAGACGCGGGTTCCTAGATACAGTCGTGGTGATGACAGTGTGGCGGGTCGAAGATGGCGGTCTGAGGGACTCGGTCGAGGTTTGGTGCCTAACAAGCCTGGCGTTCCCTGTATTTGCTGCCGACAGCGACGAGACGGTGGACGATTGAAGCGAGGACAGGCGGGGCTTTGGGTTCAGTGGCCGTGCATTATGATTATCAGAGGTGGAGGAGATGTCGGAAGCTCTGGAAGATCCGAGTTGGGGCTGCGGAGCATTGGTTGTTCCCTTGTCTGCAGCCGCGGTGGTTGACGAGGTCCTTTTTGGTGCTGGCGTTGTTGATGTTGTTGTTGTCGTTGTTGTCGTTGCTGCCTTTGCTTTTGCGGTTGTCGGGGGACGACCGAGTTTGGGAATGTTTGGAGTGAGTGCGCGCATCCTGAAAGTTGGAAAGTTGAGGACTGAAAGTCAACAACTGAAATTGGCTCCTGCCGCTGGTGGTGCTGCTGCTGCTGCCGCCGTTGCGCTGCACACCGCACTGACTTCCGCTGGTTGCCAACGCCAAGTACTTATTTCTGTCCCTGAGACGAGCCGTCGGGACCCTTATTTCCTGTTTCCTCCGACCTCGACAAGTTCGAAACCAACGAGCATTACTAAAAGATGATCATGCACGCAAAGTTGACAAGAAGAGACTGGAAGATGGACAACTTGCAAGCGTCTGTCAAGTATGCCCTTATTTTTAGCCTCACTCACCGTCCACTTTGTGTCACTCGGTACTGCAAGATTGTTCCTTATACGTTTTGCGTGGTCACGGTTCCCCGCAGTTGAAATGATGATTGATTCGATACCCCTGGTTCCCTGGAAACCATCCAGGTCACACATCATCTGCATTGCTTCCCAATCAAATCACAAATAGGAGAAGCACTCGGACAGCCCACCGCACGCCTTTACACATCTTATGGTTGCTAGATGGTTAGACCAAATCTACGTAGCGTTTCAAGCTGCTTACTCTCTGCGTCTACTTGCCGTCGCTCATAGTTACTACATACTTCGTAGTAGCTGCGTGCTTACACTACATGCGGAGTTCTGTGTAGTTACATAACTACATGCAAGTACTCCGTACCGCTGACAGCCCCCCCCTCCCCATATGGAGAGACATATTTGAGGCTACCTTGATCAAACGACCCCACCGGCTCCTTACTAACGTTACGTAGTACGTACTTGTTAATTAACCTAGCAACTTGCCGTGTACTGTACTTTTTTTCCCTGCGCCCGAAACTTCCCTTCCCGTCACATGCATCCGTCCCACCATGGCATTCCTGGGCCTCACGCTCATCCTCGCGACCATCATATACGTCGCCGTCACGAAACCCCAGATCATGCAAACCCTCCTCGCCTTGTGGCGACGAGACCCACAGATCTCGCAGCCGCCATCGACTGCGCAGCCCCGCGCCGGCACATCCGCCACAACAGAGACGCATGATTACGATGCGCCATCACCGGTAACGATCACCACGACGGGGGCCGACGACGATGAAGAGGACGAGGCGACGGCGACAACACCCAAGGCATCGGCAGCGACCCCGCCACAAAACGCTACCGTCACCTCCTTCTCGCTCTCCTCTTCGCCCCCAGCCTCGTCGGCCGCCGTCGCCCGTAGAGCCGCGGGCTCAATGGCCCCCCCGGCCCTACCTTTACTCTCCAGCGCGACAGCGCAAGACCTCATGCCGCCGCCGCCGCGCCCGCCCACCCTCAACAAGCTCGTCCCCAACCCCCCGAAGCTCCCTCTCCCCGGGGCCGACACGGAGCTTCCGTAACAGCCTCGCCAACTCGGCGCGCCAGCCGGGCACTTCGACCTTGGCCCCGCCTCCTACACACACCAAAATTCCCGCGAAGCCTACGCGCAAGGTGATCCTGACACAGGGCCACTCACCCCTCGACTGGGCGCGCATCGCCCAGGCCCCGGACTCGGACCTTCGCAATCTGCCCGCGGGTACCCCGTACCTCAAAGGTGACGCCGTCCATGCTGAAGATAATGACGGGACGGAAAGGCAAGGACGCCTGGACAAGCATGGGCGGCAAGGTGTATAACCTGACGCCGTACATGCCGTTCCACCCCGGCGGGGAGCCTGAACTGCTGAGGGTGGCCGGCCGGGACGGTACGCTGCTGTTTGGCGAGATACACCCGTGGGTCAACTACGAGGGCATGTTGGCGAGTAGCATGGTCGGGATGATGGTGGAGGAGGGCGAGGAGAAGAAGGAAGGTGGAATGGAAGACATGGACTGACGCCTAAACGACACAACCTGTGGATGTCACCGCGTACAAGAGCACTGGGATGCCAACCTTGGCAATGCCCTGTTTGGCCCAAACGCCTGTGGGAGTCGTTTGTATCATGACATTTGGGAAAGAATGTCCCGACTGTATGTATATTGGAGCCTTTGCTGGTCAGGGGTCGTGGATTTTGATGTACAGACCTTTAGAAGCATGGATCATGCGTGCTTGGGCACATGGAGCAGGCATGGTAGATAGTTACAGGGGTAGGTACGGCAGGCTCGGTACCAAGTGGACATTGGTAAACAGAGCTAGAGAGCTAGAAAGCTAGACAGCGAGATTGATACCCCGGGCGAGACCGATAGAGAGAACATGAGCAGTAGTCTCGCGCTGGCATATAGAGTGACGAAAATGGTCTGTTTGGTTTGATGATGGGATAGCCCGGACTGTGTGCCTCCAACGCGTTGGCCTGTGTTGATTGCGCTTCAATTTCGCATCAACGCTTCGTGAAACGGAAACGCAACTCGTCCTCACTCTCATCGTCATCGCTAGCGGTGATTGGAATGATTTTAGACCGCTTCGCCGGGTTTTCCCTTGCGGGCAGTGCAACGGCAGGCCTTTTCGTAGATGATCGAGTGGCTTGTGTCGTGCGCTGCGATGCTTGCGTACTTGCCGCCGCCGGTGCTGTTGTTCTCGAGGCTCTACTGCGTGTCGACGAAAAGACCAAGTCTTCGTCCTCGTCATCCTCGCCTTCTTCTATGGTGTTACCAAGCGTGCTAGCTCCGTGTTCTCTAACTCCCTCGCTTAGCAAGGACGCAGGCGTTGATCTTGATCCGGAGTGGGATTGATTTTCGCTCGACCCATTGAGAGCCTGACTTTGTGCTCGACTCGTCTGGCTGCGCTTCTCTTTCTGCTTTCGCTTCTGTGTGCCCTCTTCTTCAAGCCAGTAGCTGTCGCCAAGTCCGGCCAGCTTGGGGACCACTTCTTCCAACTCGAGAATGATGCGTTGTGGCGGTCTCGCTGCACCCGCAGCGCCCCGTTGTTGGAATTTCTTGAAATTCTTTCGTCCGTTCCAAGACTCATCCCAACGCCCATCTGCAATATCCTTCTCACGCGTTCGGGGTGGAGGAGGTGCTTGCCGAAGTTCCATCGACTCTTCGATCTGTAATCGTCGGACATCTTCCAGGTCAATGCTATCAGTCGCCGTGATATATCCTGAACGCTCAGCGGCTGCGCGGGCTTCCAACTCCATACGGTGTTGATTCGCTAACTCCAAAACGTCGATTTCCTTTTTCTTCCTCACTATCTTGGCGAACGGCTTAGCACCCACGGTGGGGTTTTGGGCATCTTCTTCTAGATCATGATGCAGGCGTGACGAAACGTCTTCGCCAGCCGCGATCCGTTGGCGTTTCAGTCGTGTGGCGTTAGGGGCATACTCATTCATGACATCTGCAGCTTCGGGGGCAGGTCGCTTCCGCTGGGACCGCAGGTTGGCCTGTACCGTTTCTGGCTCATCAGACGTCACCTCCTGCGACACAAACAAACCTTCCTGTGATTGTGATGGCTCAGCGAATGCAGGCACAGAGGCAGGTAAGTATTGAGGTGCTACATCGCCGTCCTGCATTTCCTCGTCAGAATCATCTTTAATGAAACCCTTGAACCGTGTGGCGGCAGCGCCTCGAGCCCGTCTACGCGGCATACTTGGTTGAGAAGGCTCCGCTGGGTGTTCCGCGTTGGTATGGATGGCTGGGACAGGGACCGACGAATCTTTGCCGTCTGTAGTATGATTTTGTTCTGACGGCCCGGTTTCCACCTGGAGTGGCTGTCTGAGTGGGCTGATGTCGCAGGCTAGAATGGCGTCGAGGAACTCCCTTTTGATCAATCAGGCGATGATCCAACCTGAGCGAGACCGCCTTATAAAAGCTAGAGAACCAGGTCTGGATTCCAGGACTCTCTGGATTCTGTGGCAAAAATTTGACCACAACCACACCTTTGCCCTCGCTTCCATCGTCGAATTTGCCGAGCCCATTTTCCCCTGCTATTTTCTTGACATAACCGACGAATTCGTCAATGGTGGTTTGGTTGTAGACAACCTCGTTGTACAGAGCTTTGCCTTTTCCGTTGGTGATGGGTCCCAGCAGATTTTCGTACTGGGGCTTGTCGTAGAAGACGAAGGTGTAGCCGTCAAAAAGCTCTGCCCTTGCAGGATCTGGCGCAAACGACTCGGCTGTCCGGGTGACAGGCTCATTTCCGGCTTCCGGAAGATATTGTACGGCGCTGGGCCAGTGGGTGTCGAAATCTGCTTCCAGCGCACTTCTCTCGACACCGTCTTCGCCCATTACCAGTTGAGCGGCGGCAGCGATATCGTCGGCAAATTGGCTATTAACTATATATCGACCATTGATGAGGGCCTGCAGCCCTTTGGAGGTGTTGCGCTTCCTGGAAACGACATGGGTGGTGGAACGGACGTCGTAGTCGGAGAGGAATTTGATGTCGAGCCGTTCGAGCTTTTCTCGCAGCTTGATCAGGGGATCGTTTTGTAGCTCTCGGCTAGTGAAGGAGTAGCTCAAGACCACGGAAAACCAGGTGAGCTTGAACTTGCTGGGGAAGCTGCCCATCTTGAAGACATTGCTATCCTGCGTGACAACAAAGGTCTCGCCTTTGATCTTCTGGTCGTTGATTGTGGTGCCTGCCTTGGAGCCTAGGTCTTCGATAGTGAGTTTGGACCGGCTCGATAGGTTTTGCTGTTTCGCAACGATCAGCAGGAGCTTGCGCCGTGGCACTCATGGATCGAAACGCACCCCATCACCCTCGCGGACGTCGCCAACCATGATCGTGACATGTTTCCTGGAGACCGTGTTCGCCTTCTCGCCCTTGATGGCAAGCTGCCCAGCTGTTGGATTGTCAGTATGCGCGTCTGTTTGGCGAATGACAGTTTGGTGTTTGTGTCCTACGTACGTTCAGCGACTGTCCGGCCGAAGAGATATCGTTTGCCCGGTCGCAACCAAAGTCGCTTGCCTGCATCGAGTCAGCGTTTGGTTTGCATGCATCATAATGCAATGGCACGTGTCGGACCTTCAAAAGCTTCGCCCTCGTTCTCGAGCAGCCACATGGCGACGATGTGGATGAATGCATGTGTTCGGCGCGTTGCCTGTTGCAAATGTCGCGTAGTTGTCGTAAAGTATCCGTACCTCGTGGCTAGGCAACTAACACGCTCGAATGACGTTGGTCGAATTGTGGAGAGGGCAAAGGGAACTTACTCCATACTTCGCGGCCTGTGGAATCTGTGGTGCCTAAATAAAACGCGCTAGAAACGCCTAAGCACGTGTGAAGTGACAACCCCTTTTTCTACAGAAAAGGGGTAATTAAAGTTACTCCTACCGTGTAGTCGCCTAACGTTGTGTAGTAAAGACAAGGCGTTTCTTTGAATCACTTAACTTACCCTCCATCCTACCACGTCGAGATGGGACGCATAACCTACCTTTCCCACGCGTGTCCGTCAACTTGGCATCCTCACTGCCTCCTCTATATATTAGTAGAGCTGTGTGCTCTGTGCTCCGATGGCAGTCATTCTTTCGGCCGCTGTCATCGTTCTCGTCATCCATTTCGTCGTCCGGGTTCGCTCTTGGCTTGCTTCTTTTTCTGTCACTACGGTAATTAGATTGCATCATGAAGTGGTGGATTTCAATACAAGTGCAATAGGAAGTGAAAGGACCGGAGGGGGCGTTGCTTGTGGGGATTCCCATAGTGTGTACTATGTAGCGTCTTGTCATCCTACACTGGCCACATTAGGCAGGTGTAAGTACTTGTTGAATACGTCCACCGCCGTCCTAGTAAGTGAGATCCGTGGCGTAATGATTAACCTAACTTGGGTATTTGGTCAAGATGAAAACCCCAGTATATAGGTAGTATAGAGCCCCGGTATTCCGTAGGACCCTAGTCATCATGGTTAAGTCGTCATCTAAACTCACTCGGCGGCCAGCACATACATTGTCGCATACAAAGATAATCGTATGATACAGAATTGCATTTTGCTGTACAGCTCTGTCGGTTTGTTGAATACGTCAATGTAACTCCGGGTAACATGGACGTGCCGAATCTACCAAGTACCTGAGGCAAAGCATGATTCACCACCTCCAGAACGGGCTCTAGTTGTCCCTTGCAGCTAATGACGACTAATACGCCTTTGCGATCCGCTTCATATGAAACTCCAACCCTGTCATATCAGGATATGCCGAAGGAGCCAAATCGTCAAGGAACTAAGGCAACGGCCCAACTGATGCGTTGCGATCGGCCTTGACGAAGTAGGGGATAGAGAACCGCTCCGGAAGCGAGACTCCAGAGCCACGGGCGAGTACAGCATTGGCCTTCTGGTGTATGGTGACGCGGTGTACGCCGGCGGTGAGCTACGGGGTGTTGGAGACAAACGTTAGTCACGAGGGCGGGTGGGGGGAGGGGGGGCCTTGGGGCTTGAACAAGGAGGATGGAATGAACATCATACCTTTCCCTGCGTCCATATTTCCAAAGTCTCACTGATGTTCACGACCAGCTCACTAGGCCGTCCCGGAGGAATGGCCTGGAACCTGTCATTCTTGCTTCTGTCCTGAATCTCCCATCTTCCTATACCGTCCTGAAATAGCAAGGTCAAAATTCCCGAGTCGGTGTGTGGCCATGCTCTGTTACCATCACTGGCAGTCTCCAGTTGGGCAACGGGAGGGTAGCGGTTTAGGCGTAGCTCGTCAGCTGGCTGTGTAAACTTGTCCTTGATGATCTTGGCAAAGCCGTGATTCACCAGCGAGTCTTTAAACTGGTCTGCGAACTCTCTTTGCTTCAACGTATCTCCAGAAATAAAGAGGGAGGCGTCGAGCAGAGGAAGCGTGAAACCTTCGGCGGGGCTAGTATTATCGTTCAGGCGTCAGGAGTCAGGCGTCAGGAGTCAGGAGATGCCAGATGCCCGATGCCAGAAGGTAGAAGCCTGAAGCCAGAAGCCAGAAGTTATATGCCAGAAGTCAAAAGCCAAGAAGCCGGAGAAAGGGTCACATCAGACACTGTTTGATCATATCCAACCACCATGGCTCTCCGCTCTCCCGGGTCCCCCTCTCTCTCCGGTGGTACTTGCAAAACATTTGGCTGCCAGGAATGTCTTGATGGACTCAAGTTGGGATGCGGCAGGCACGGAGCACGGCCGAGCAAGTACATTACAGTGCCCGTTGGATTCAATCGAGGTGAAGGGTAAGTTAGGTAGTTGTAGGGTCAGCGTTGGCGGGATCTGGATCCGTGACAGGGGCCGGTACGGACCCAAGGTACGTACAGTCTGTGCTCCGTACCGTGCATGTATGTACTCACTCTACTTGAAAAAAGAGGCACAGCACCAGCGCATGGTTTTGCTTCTCCAGCCGCCCAACTCTGCTATTGCCGCACCGTTTCGCGTCCGGTTCAGGACGTGAAAATCCGTATGTAGGGAACAATATCTTGACATTTCTCCGTATTACTTGGGAGCGTGCATGCTCCAATACCGTAAATGCCCCGATACCGTGCATGCACCGTTATACAAATACATATCCTATCGATCTATCCCAGCATTAACGCTCGAGGGGTGCAACTAGCGCAACCCCTCAACCCTCTTTGAATGTTGTCTGACTCTACTGGAACAATTGACCTGCGAACATCATTCTTAAGCTCTACGTCCGGATATCTATCCTTTTGCCATTTGCTATCTCTTCCTTTTCTTTTTCGGTATGGGAACACGAATTCGATCGAAATGCACAAGAACAATGGAGCCGCCCTGCCCGACATGGCCTCGTTGAGCCTGGCCGATTCGGATTCGCCTAGGCTTGACAACCTACCAGACTTGGTGCCCATTATCTCCCACCTCACCACTGCTCAAAGCCTAGCGCGGTTAACATTAACGTGCAAGAACTTGGAGTAGTGATTCGGGAGTATGGCTGGCGCGTCTTTGTCTCTAGCCGTTTCGCGGGTCTCGCACTCCCCGAGAGGGCTGCCGAGGGCAACGACTGGGCCGACTTCGCTAGACGCCTGACGTGGCAGTCACGCGCCTGGGATCGACGTACCTTCTCGGTGGCGACGCTTTTGCCGCCTGATAATGAAACGCCCTACAACTCGCAAATCCGCGGCAGTCGCGGCAGACATAGTGGCGGTCGCGGCAGACGTGGTGGCGGTCGCGGCAGTCGCGGAGGTCGCTCTCGGATGCAGACTTATCCACCACAGATCGTGGTGGATGCAAGCGCCATGCTCAGGGGTCCCATCGAAGAGGAAACGGTCGTATTGGGTGTCGGAGAGGATGTCGTGGTCCGATGGCGGGAGTCGAGAGATTCTTCCATGATACAAGAGAAATGGGGAGCTATCCAAGGAGCTATCACCGGCTTTCACAGCGGAGCAGATGACGTGACAGCCATATCCCTTCTGAGTGATACCGCGCATAGTCCAGCCGTCCTTATAGGCAGGGCAAGCGGCTACTTGCAATTTTCGTCGATAAGCCCGAATGACTTTGGGCGTTCCATCGCTTGGTTCCTACCGTCGCAGAGTCAGTCAGGGACCGCATTAGGACAGACGGAGATACAGCACTTTGATACCAACGCGTCTCAGCTTACGACGGCGGTTATCACGAAAGACAACCTCTTCTTTTACCCCTTACCCGAGACCTGGTCAAGTTCGGGCCAGAATGATCTTCTTGTCGAGCCGAAAGAATCACTCGAGGTCAGGAAACTGCAGAATACTGGAAACTTCAGGCTGTAACAGCAGGCTAGGTTTATGGAAAACGGAGACTTGGCCTTGGGTATGAGCAATAGCCCGGCACCATTGCGATACCTAACGAGAACGCCAACGGGGACTATTATGACCAATGCAGCAAAGATTTGCCCATCAAAACGCTGCACAGAGACTTATATATACGGCAATGAGAATCCGCAGACACTTCGAGCAATCTTGCCTGTTACCAGGACATCAGTTGCGCTCAACCAAGAAGCAACCTGTGTAGTGCAAAATTACATATATATATATATATATATATATGTGCTAGAACAGCCCTAAGATCTCACCTGATTCTAGGGCTTGGATAGACATTCCACTGCTATCAGTAGACTGTCATCCCGTGTAGAGAATGTGGAAGTGTACTGCCACGAGACACGGTGGCTAGTTTGACAAGGTATAGGGTGAGCATGCCCGGTTAAGTAAAGAGCACGACTCTCTCTCTCTCTCTTTTCAGCCTTCTTCCAAGGTCCTTCCTGCATACTCTTACATTTGTGAGTGAAGCAATCACAAGGTGGTTGGCGGCGAAGCGCCCACGTCGACATGCAGCTCTAGCTTGTTCCTCGTGAGAGCAGTGCTTTGACGGGGGAAAAGAGTCTGCCGGAGAGATGGATCTTGACGAAGATGAACACCGCCACGAAACAAATGAACCGGGCCCTCGAAGAGCGTGAATTCGCAAAGTCTACTCAGACCAGTTACCGGTTCTTGTACGATGAACTTGTCATACGTATTGGTCCTTACATATATCAAAACATGAGGCCCCCCAACTGCATATAACTTCATATCGAGACTCTCTAATACAAATACGATGTCGTGATACAGTCCTACCAATTGTCGGCAAGCGGCTCTATAACGTTGCAATCTCAAATGCACTATGCGCAGAAGTGGCGATTGTAAGGCTGGAACTAACACCCCAACGTGACGGGCCCGCTCTGATCAACTTCCTATTGCTAGTGTCTCTTCCGAGTAATATATCGCTATTGCTACAGTGCTGCTGTTCTCATGTGATAACTTACCCTATCCGCTACACGATATTGGACGAACGCCTTTCCACTTAGTACAGTGTGGTTTACCTTCGCTATCGTATGACAGATCCGGCGACAGATCCGGTGACGTAATGCAGAGCACGAGCTTGCAAGGGCATATCATAAGGACAGACGGATTAAAGAAGCGATCGGGATGTTGGAGCACGTGGTGGAGGTGCAAAAGAGGACGTTCGGCGAGGAGGATCATTCACGACTAATGTCGGAACAGGCGCTCGGAAGGGCATGTCTCGACGACAACTAAGCTCAAAACGCATTCAACCTTCTCGAGCATGTCACGGACGTAGTGCAGGGGAAGACGGATATGACGCTTCTTCTTCGTTATACTGTGGTCTTCACACCACGCCTTGGGCCCGTCATTATCCTCCAGGATAAGTCACGAGGCCAGCCGGCATCATGCCGATCTCGGTAAGGAAGTTGCGCACCCAAGCCAACTCCTCCACCACGTACTCAGCTTCCTTAGAGAACTTCGTGATCGCAGACTGAAGCTTCGATCTCCAGATCACCGGCGCTCCTGCCATAAAGACGACATAGCCGGTAGTGGACTTGGATAAGTTCTGGTCCCCCGGTATAGTTAGAGTCTGCAGCTACGAATAAATCCCAATTCGTTAAACTACCGGTGTGGATGAGGTTGATTACTATCCAATCTTCGGTACCGGATAGACAGGCTCGAGCTGCCTTTAACATACTAGGCCATACGTTTCACGTCCCTTATCTGGCCTAGCGACGGATTGCTCATAAACCGCGCCCATAGTAAGGCCCCGTGGGACAGGTCCGGACGAGCAATTGCTATAGGAAAGTTCATAGTGCCCACGAGGCTGGCATGCTCGTAGATCTCACGATCTGCGGCCTTGCCCTCGTACTTTATTAGTCGATGAGTATGATCACGGCTCGGATGCATACATAACATCCGTTGAGTTTGGAAGCATGTCTTACATCGTCCGAAGTGTTGCTTCAGCTGACAAGGTTTCCTCGCCTTAAAGGTGCAGCCCCATTTGGGACAGTGGTACCACCCCTCCGTATCTTTGTGCTTCTTACAGGAATGGCCGTACACCACCTCGGTATTGTCATGGGCTCGTGAATGGATCGTGGTCCGCCCAAGCTGGGCATAGGCGAAGCGAATCAGTTCCTTGAAGAAGCTGGTACACTGGTTATCTGCTTGAGTATGGCGTTCGAGTTCCTCATCGTTCAGAAAAAGTGCGCCCCAATTGCACCGAGGTAGGTCGTTGAGTTCGGTGAGCATAGCAACGCGATGTAGCTTACAGCCTTACACTACAGAGTAATGTCTAGTACTCGTGTAACGCCCCACCTAGGTCGGACTCACCATACAGAGTTATCTAGACAGAGCATTAAGTATTTGGGGTAATCGAGAAAGGTACAAAATGAGTCGGCTCGCTCGTCCTTCTTGCGCGGAAAACACCTCCAGTCGCTCGGCGGGAAGGAGAATATGAAATTGGGTGAACAGTGGCTAAAGCGTGCCCGAGTTCTCCGCGCAGAAATTGTTTGTCCAGAGAAGGAACCTAAGAAGTAACAATTGCGGATTTCAACGAACTGGTTTGCTTTTGGTCTATCTAGTACTTACTAAGCAGCAGTACCACATAGACTACACACGAATTGCTGTCGGATATTTTAGTAATCCTTGAAGCCCTATTCGCTCTCAACAAGTCTTAGAGCTTTAGAACTTTATAATTGCCAAATATGTTAGAGTATAGACTACCTAATACACAGCACAGGAACGAACGAAGCAATTGAGCCTATCGCCGAACGTGTTACTCAGTACTGATCTTCACAGTACCTCGTGCGGCGGCAAGGGGCTAGTATCATTGACTGGCGTGATGGAGTGGACGCGAGTTACCCCGATCACACAACGAGAACGAGGGTGTGCAGTACTCCGTACGGAGTACATGGTATTCCACGTTCTGCGGGGAGAAGCGAACGAACCATGTGCGGCGATGTTCACGATGCACGGGGCAGACTGGGATGCCCCATTACCCCTAATGGTTGTCGGCGATACTAATACCCCAAAGCGCCGACGAGATGGGTATTGCCCCATACGTTAAAGGTCACGATGTAGTTGAGCTTTTCACACCTGAACTACGGAGTAGCAGTCTGTAGAGGCCAGAATCACGATGTGTTGCTGATCTGAGACGACTGGACGTCATGGAGATGAAGTGCTCGTGGCAATGAGTGGTCCAAGAGCCAAGTGGTGATTGACCTACTTCGTAAATAGAATATATTCGGCGTTATGGAATTCATGCCGTGTTATGGCCGAGCCGGATGCAATGGGAGAGCAGTGTTGTTATATGGGATGATTATGGGGTCAAAACAAGTTCCATCACCAGTTGTCGTGAGTTGGAACAGTTTTTAGGTTGCCTCTTCGGGTGACGTCGGGATCGCCCGTCATGGTGAATTCCTTTCCTGCTAGCTGCACAATGTCGACATCTCTGGCTCGAAACAAGAATCTGTAGAAAATCTGAAGCTCACGCGAGTAAGGTAATTACCCAAACGGGAGACTGGTTGCTGAGAGTCAAGGGCCCAGGGGTCGAGGATCCATAGCGGCGAGTGTCAGCGGCAGAAGAAGGGACGTAACTACTATGGTACGTGGTACGAAGTAGGCCAGGTTCTAGAAGGCCGCGAAACCGAGACCAATCGGAATGATTCAATTTCCGTAGGCGGCAAAGTACCAAGTACGTACTGTGTAGTATTATGACTTGGCGGGGCACGCGGCGGCAAAAGAGTTTTCTCCCAAGTCCCATGGGGGTTGTTTGGTAAAGGAGGAACGGATTTAGCTGCAGGTACTCCGTATCCGTAAGTTACTCCGTACTCTGTAAGTGGTCCTGTTAACTACTATGTAATCCAGTGATGCAGAATACTCAGTGACGTCATGATGCCAAGCCCAGCGTGCGATAGCCAAAGTACGGACGCAGAGCCGCCTCGCCCCACAACAGGACCTTTTTCGGTTCTTGCTCGGCGACCCTCCGGCCTTCAAACCCACCACGTCGGTCAATTTTCAGCACAATGCGGCCGAGATTGCTATGCTGTGCGGTTCGTTTGGGAGGCGTCTCATCTCGACTGGACGAGGTCTCGCGAATCGAGAGAAGAAGGATTTCGCGATAGACAGCAGAACAATGGCAAGTCTTGCGCCCGGCACAAGCGGCGATCGCTGACGATAAGGTTGGCCGATAGCCGGGAATGTATGCCCGGCGTCTTCGCCGATCGCTCAAGTGACGTGGACGGTCGCGCCCCGGACACTCCGACGCGGTGACGGCCGCCTCATCTCATGTCTCCGTCCTGCAAAACCTCGAACCTCACGCTGCGCCCCAGTTTTCAGCTCGTGCGATGGGCCTAGGTTTCCAGTTAACCGGGGGCAGTCGCGTGTCCAACGGAGATTCGACACGGGGACTGGGTCATCACGACCAGCATTGGACCCAGCACGAGCCTTGCTGAGCTTTGCTTCGGTATTCCGCGACTCGCATACGACGTAGTACACAGTACACAGTAGTACGCAGTACGTAGCCAACTAGTGAGCATGCGGCATGCTATGGTACGGATATACACATGCACCTTGCGGGAGCATACGGAACCTCGACCAAGGATGGAGCTGCTCCTCGATCAACACCATGGGGAACAAAGACGGGGGCGCAACCTGGAGGACCACTTATCACTGCTCCTTTTATATCACCCCATCTTCTCCTCGTTTTTCAGGAAAAAAAAGTTTAACCTCCGCAACGGACTGTTTTCGTATCTCTCTTCATCCAGCTTCTGGTTGCCAATCTCGAAGTCAAGATGCCGTTTCTCAAGAAGAACACCGACCAGGTCGAGAACCTGCAGACGGGTGATTCCACTGCCCCTGGCGCCCAGTCGGCGCCGGCACTCCTCAAGGATCAGAAGATCACATTTGTTGCGTGCTTCCTCGGTCTCGTCGCCAGCATTGGTGGTTTCATGTTTGGATATGTCAGGTACGACAGCCCGAACTCCTGGACCTTTCTCTCTCTCTCCCCCCGCCCCCCCCCTTTCTCTCTCTCTCTCTCCCTCTCCGTGGAAATCCATATACTAACAGCCACCACAGTGGTCAAATTTCAGGCTTCTTCGCCATGCCCGACTTTGCCCAACGATTTGGCGAGCCCGATTCGAGCACTCCCCTCGGTTACACCTTCAGCGCCGCGAGGCAAGGCACCATTACCGGTCTCCTGCCAGTCGGTGCCCTGTTCGGCGCTCTTCTCGCTGGCAACATTGCCGACACTCTGGGACGACGCATGGCCATCTGCGTCTCTGCTCTGTGGGCCTGCATCGGTATCGTCATCGAGGTTTCCTCCGACCACCAGTGGTACCAGTTCGCCATCGGCCGTCTAGTCACCGGTGTGTCCATCGGTGCCCTCAGTGTCGTCGTTCCCATGTACCAGTCCGAGAGTTCCCCGGCCCGCATCCGCGGTGTCCTGGTTTCGACGTACCAGCTTCTCATCACCCTCGGTATCTGGACCAGTAACATGGTCAACTGGGGTACCGCCGAGATGGACTCCAGCGCCTCGTGGCGCATTCCCAATGCCCTCGGTTTCCTCTGGGCCCTGATCCTGGGAGTTGGTGTCCTGTTCCTGCCCGAGTCGCCCCGATTTGCCTACCGCAAGGGCCGCGAGGAAGAGGCGCGCAACACCATCGCAAGACTTGCTGGCGTCGCCCCTGACCACCGAACCGTCAGCGATCAGATCACCCAGATTCGCGTCAAGCTAGAGGAGGAACGGGCAGGTGCCGACACCAAGTGGTACGAGATCTTCACCGGTCCCCGCATGCTCTACCGTACGATGCTCGGAGTTATTCTCCAGGCTGGTCAGCAGCTCACCGGTGCCAACTTCTTCTTCTACTACGGCACCACGGTGTTTGCCGCTACCGGTCTCTCCAACTCGTACGTCACGCAAATCATTCTCGGCACCGTCAACGTGGCCTGCACCTTTGCCGGCCTGGTCGTTGTCCAGAAAGTTGGTCGTCGCCCGGCGCTCATGGTCGGCGCCGCTTGGATGGCCGTCTGCTTCTTCGTCTACGCCTTCGTCGGCCAGTTCTCGCTCGACCACGCCAACCCGGCAAACACACCCGCTGCCGGCTCGGTCCTGATTGTCTTTTCCTGCCTCGCCATCGCCGCCTTCGCCACCACCTGGGGTCCCCTTGTCTGGGCTGTCGTCGCCGAGCTGTATCCTGCCCAGTACCGTGCCCCTTGCATGGCTGCCGCCACGGCATCCAACTGGTTCTGGAACTTTATGATTTCGTTCTTGTAAGTAGAATAGCGCTTGTGCCATACTTGAACTTGAAGAAGAACGCGCCGCTAACAAATGCGTCAGCACCCGTTTCATCACCGATGCTATCGACTACTGGTACGGTCTCGTCTTCGCCGGATGCTGTGTGGCCCTCGTCATCATCGTCTTCTTCTTCGTCGTCGAGACCAAGGACCGCAGTCTGGAGGAGATTGACACGATGCACTTGCTGCGTGTGAACCCCATCACCTCGGCCAAGTGGGACGGTAGCCAGGTCCCCGAGGCTGCCAAGAATGACCACCACGTCGAGAGCGGTAACACCTCAGGTGCCGAGACGAACGGTGTGGAGACGGGTCATCATGAAAAGTCTTAGTCGACTGGTGTTCGTGAGTCTGCTGGGAAAGCAGGTGGGCTACAATCTGTACATGTAATTGTTATTTAGCATTGATTATATGCAAGAAGATGATATATCTATCCGTACATCTGCCCCCTTTGTTTGTGATTCGTCACAACATGCCCGTAAAGAGATTTGACGAGTTGACACTTGTAGAGTTCACGGATACTGATGACGACGGAGCTGTCATTCCTCCAAGTTAGTTACTCCGTACAAGAAAACTGACAGGTCAAGAAAGCCGCCCCATAAAATCACTAGCGCCCGCGGGTGATCGTCCGAAACCTGGGGGAAATGTCGTCACTCATGCTGAGATGATGCACGAGCGTTCAGACACACACAAGTGTTGGCATGTGTCCGTACTCGGTATCTGTACCGTGGGATTGAATTGGTCCTCACGACAAGTCGTTCAGGCGCCTGCTGCTCAACATGGTAGCTCCAAAGCATCGAGCCGACTCAGTCCGGTAATCGTGTGATTGGCGCCCCAATCGATGACATAGTTCGGATCGTTCCAAGTTTTGCGTTTCGGTTGCCAGCCAACGCCAGCCAACGCCAGGGGCGCGCAGTAAACAAAAGCTTCCCGAGCTTTGCTGTAGCAACTAGTTAGTGAACTAACGTTAGCTTTCCCCGCCTTCATATCCGTACTCCGTACCTCCTCGTCCATGCTAAGTTAACTTTAGTTAAGACTTAAGTTGGACGGACGGATTGTACTTCTTCTTTTGCTTCTTCCCACCTACGCCTTGGATTGACCAATCTTGAGAAACCCGCCACCACGAAACGAACACCTCATACGAAGGCCCTTGACCCCTGACCGGAACAATGTCCGACGAGACCCAAGCCCAGGCCCAGACGCCCGCTGTGGACGAGAGTCACATCAAGCCCGATCCCCAGCGCAAGAACTCGCTCGAGAAGCATCTGCAACACCGACCCGAGCGCCAGGAGCTGATTGAGAGTACGTCCGACGTCACATCTGCACACGCGAAGAGACACATTGCCGAGGACACGCCCTCCCTACTAACGCCACTCGCAGAGAACATCCTCCCGCAGACGACTGCAGCACCCAGTCTGCAAGAGAAGCAGAAGGAGGTAAGTGTCCAATGCCCGCTCCCACACGCCGTTCCGAGCATTGCATTGCGCGGAAAACGGTCAGACGCAGACCCGAGCTAACAGGCCGCCGCAGCTCGAGAAACACATGCGCGCCGACACTCTGAACGACAAGATCTCGCACAGGCCCTCCCCCGACGCTCTCCTCAAGGAGGGCGTCCTGCTTGAGGACCCGAGGTCCCCCGATGACAAGTACGCCGAGGCCATTGAGGATGAGTACGCAAAGCGTGAGGGCGGTGCTTGAACCAGTCGGATCGTGGCACGGAGAAGGAATGATGGGAACGGCAGTGTTGGCGTGAGCACACGAGAAGAATATGTGGATGGATCCGCCAATCTTCCATGGGAGATCTCGCGCTATGAAGGTTTCCATCCTACAGATAGTCATGAAATGTTGTTACAATTGAGCGAATTGCGCCCGCGCGCCCGCCTCCGTTGTCTGCTCGGCCGCGTCATCTTGCTGTCGCCTCTACGGTCTACCCCTTTTTACGCGGATGGCCGATCCTTTACCGCCTCTCTCTCTGCCCTATTCGTTCTCCTCGCTGATGCTTTCCAGTCAGGATTCGGCGCAATCTCCTCGAGCGGCATGTTTCTCAGCCGCTGGAAGAACCAAATCTTGCGAGTCGGTGCGACGAGCGAACGCACCTGTTCTTGCCCGACCACGGAGTCGTCCGATGATATGTCCGATACCCGACCCGGTGTCTCGGCCCCGGGGTCAGGCTGCGGTGCGTGCGACGCGGCAGGCGGACCGTATGGGACGGGTTGCATTTCGACGTCGACGTCGACGTGGACCGGCGGCACGCTCGTCCTGTGCTGTACGTCCGGGAGGTATGTGGACAGCCAGGCCGAGAAGAGCATAAAGGGGATGAAGACGAGGAGGCGCGTGCCGAGCGAGAGCTCCTCGTTCCGGGTGTAGTTGACGACGGCGCGGATGACGACGGCGCCGACCTTGCCCGAGGCGGCCGCGATGCCGTAAAAGGTGCCGCGATATACGGTCGGGAAGATCTCGGCCGGGACGACGAAGAGCAGCGGGTTGGGGCCGACGTTGAAGACGAACTGGACGAGGGCGTAGAGGACGGTCGTGGCCACGTGGTCCTGGCCGGCGCGCGTGGAGAGGATCAGGCTGGCGCCGGTGGCGGCGAAGAGCAGGCTCAGCAGCAAAAAGGTGACGGTCAGGACGCGCTGGCGGCGGAAGAAGTTGAGCACGAGGATGGCGCACAGGCTGCCGACGAGAGACGGCACCGTGCTGATCAGGATGGCCCGGAGCGAGTCCTCCTCGAGCTGCGTGTAGATGGCCATGCGGGCGTCCCAGCAGTCCGTCCGCCACGCCGTCGTCGAGTCGGGGCAGCGAGGGTCGGGGCCGGCCCGCCTGTGATTCGGAATCCCGAGGTCGTAGCTCGTCGAGTTGCGGCCGGGGTGGTAGGCGAGCGTCGACAGCGCGCTGGGGCTGTCCATCGAGAGACCGTACCAGGCCACGTCCATGACGCACCACAGGAGGGAGACGGTGGCGAGACGCTTCCAGGGCTTGCCCGGCCCGCCGAGGTAGTCCCAGACGCCTTGGTACCAGTCGTACCAGCGGTCGTCGTCGTCTTCCTCGTTGGTAGACTCCCGGCTGGGCGTCGTGTTCCTGGGCCCCGAGGCATCCGGCGCCGGCATGTCCACAATCGCCTCGACCCGGTAGACCTTCCGCAGATTCTTGACCGCCTTCCGCAGGTTTCGTACGATTCCTGCGTAGTACCGCGGCGTTTCGGGGATGGTGAAGCGGAATACAATGGCGATGGCGGCCGGGATGACACCCACCCCGATAGTCCATCGCCAGACCTGATCGACTGCCAGCTTGGCCTGGAGGCTTTCTTGATCGTAGGGGTCGATTCCCCAGTCTCTTTTCGTGATGTGTATCGCGGCAAGGCTGACGCAGGATACGAGAAGTCGACCGAACGACTGCATCGCAAACACCTGCAAAGAACAATCAGCGGCGTTCCCTACAGTCCTGCTGAAAAGGGGCAATAAAAGGGACTACGGGTAATACGAACAGACGATAGCATGGTACCTCGCGACTCTGTAGAAGCCCACTCGGCAACGATTGTTGCCGATAAAGGATACTAGAAGGAGAGTTAGCATAATTCGGGCCACTGTATCGACATCGCAACCTACTTCCGCTCCGATGCCCAGTCCGAGGAGTGACCTCCACCAAGCAAACCAGGCGTAGCTGTCCATCGAGTGCGCACCGGGTTGGACAACAATGCCTTCCGAAGCCTGCACGACCTATGACGCTCCAAGTCAGCTTTGGTCCATCATCCATGAAGGGGTAAGAACAGCCTCGTGGTTACAAGAGAGTGGAGAGTGGCCAACTTACACCCATAGTCGCGACTATGATCACGCCGAGCTCGACTCCATACAGTCTCTTCCTCCCTACTCTATCGGCCAGGTGCCCCATCAGAAGCATGCCCACGATGGTGCCGACCAGGGTCAGCTCATCAATGACCAGGAAGGGATTCCCGCCCAGCCGGCCCTCTTGCGGATACAGATACGAGATGGATGGCGTGATGACGTTTGTGGCGAAGAGGCTGTAGGACGTGGCTAGGAAGCCCGAGGCCGCCACGAAGAAGACCAAGACCTTGAAACCGCCGTCGTCGACGATTCTGGTGATCTGCCTCTCCCTGTTCGGATCACTCTGTCGACGACGAATTAGCCACGCTACGCACGAATCGACGTTGGCACGGCACTTACAAAGTCGACAATGTACCGAATGTGCCGTTGAGGGTCGTCCCAGAACACAAATCGGCGTCGCGTACGTAAAGGCTTCCGGCCGACGGCACCACGAGAAGCGACGCCTACAGCATCGCCATGAGCATTTGGTGGCGGCGACATGCTGTACTATTTTATCGAACAGTCTGCCCAGACAGATGCCGAAGACGCGGATCGGAGTAGGTAGAGTGCGATTTGTTACTGTTACCTACCTACAGAGACGAGTCGCAGCGCCAGGGAACGGCTACGAGGCTACCTATATGAAGCTGAAGCTGAAGCTGAAGCTGACCCGATCACGCCCGGCCTCTCTCTACCTCTTTGGGAGGTGGCTTTGCGGCGACCGGCCCAGAGCCTTTCTCATGGTGCTGCATTCTGCCAGCGATAAATGTAGCCGCAGTTTATCATCATTCACCCGTGAGTGTGTGTGTGCCTTGCCGTACATGGTGGCAACCACAGGAGGAGATACTGCGCCTCATATTCCGGCGCTCGCGTGGAATGGCGGCCACTCTCGTTGCTCCCTGCTGCACGTGGCGCTGATCCTGAACGCGGACTCGCTGGTCTCGCGCCCACGCGACCTCGAGAGCAGCGCCCCGGATCGATAATTCAGTCGGTCGCGCCCCGATGATGCCCGGCTTGGTGCAAACGGGTATTTTCGAGGCATGCCAGGCTCCTCCGACCGGTGAGGCTGCCACCGGCTGAGCCCTTTGCCAAGCTCTCGTGGCGCTGTAGGTAGTTCCTTCATGAACGTGTCCGGGTCGCAGTTATCTCTTGAGTCATAGCCACTCGTTCCTCTCTCCAAGACAAGTAATGATGGATGGGCAATGATTGCTTGCCATGGCGCGCCTAGCCAGCCATCCCAGCTCACCAACCCACCACACTCCATCTACCGGTACACACTGAGACACGTTCTTGGGTGAGAGGTCATCATGAGTGGCATAGAGATTGCCAGTGGTATTGTGGCCGTCATCGGGCTGGCCAAAAAGGCCATCGCGGCCTTTGAACAAGTGCAGAATGCGCCCGAGGAGCTTCGCGAGTTTTACAACTCGGCCAAGCGGCTGGATCGACACTGCCAGGCGCTGAAGCAGGACCTGGCCGGGACGTCCATCATCCTGCACGAGGACGACGTGCACACCATCCAAGAGACCATCACGCTCTGCAAGGCCGTCTTTGACGAGTATGAAGAGATGCGGCAGGCCGAGGGGCCTGTGAACGGCGTCCTCCGCAACGTCTGGCTCCTGAGCAGCAGCGAGACGCTGGCGCGGTACAACGTACGCATCAACACGATCTACACAACGATACTGGCGCCGCTGTCGCTTCAAGTCATCAAGTACGTCTCTTCGTTTGTCCATGCAAAGGGCTACCGGTAGGGACCCAGCTGGTTCGGCAATGTTGGTGACTAACAAGACGCTTTTTTCCCCCGTCCGCAGCCAGAATAACCGACTCCAGGCGGCGGGATCGGTGAGCAGCCCGCAGAGTGCCCAAGCCGCTGGCGCGACAATACAGGCTGAGCTCCGAAAGATGCTGCAGGAGGCCGAAGACTCGAACGACAGGGTCCGCAAGGAGCGCACGCTCCGAGATGTCGAGCAAATGCTACACCAGTTCCGACTGAAGCTCGGCCTTTCTAACGACGAGGACGAGGTTGATGACCTGTATGAAGAGTGGCTAGATATGGCAGGCCTTTTAGGCGGTACGTCCATGCTTGCGTGATCTGATGATGATGATGATGATGATGATGATGATGATGGTGATGATGAAGAGGAAGAAGAACATAAGATGTAAAATGGGGGCCGAATGCGCAAGAAAGCTGACGGCGTCACTGCGTAGATCATCGACGGCGGCCGAGTCTCACATATAAAAGCGCCCCAACTCTTCTGTCAGCATATCGCTTCACTTGCCGTGCCGTCTAGCAAAGAACAACAGAGAGAAGAGGCTGACCAGATTCAGAACACTGGACGGAGCTCCGGAACAACACAAGAAGCTGCGGCTTGAGCGTATCTACATCAAGGCCCGCGACAAGAAGACGCGCATCCTCCAATACCAAAACACCGATGCGACCATTTATGTCACCCACATGAGTATGGGACCTCCCTCATCTTCATCATCCCCATTTGTGGGGCAAGAAAGACTGACGATGAAAAGTTCCGTACGGGTCCATCGCGCACACCGATAGCAGCACAGCGAGCCGAGTGTCGTTCGTCGGCGACCACGTCATCACCGTCGTCGACGGCGCAGGATACCATTTATACAAGATCATACCAAAGTACAAGTTCAAGGACGTCAAGACGTGCGAGGAGTTCCAGTCGACGCTCCGAGAGCGGCACCACCGTGGCGCCTTTGACACAAAGTCGGTCGAGGAGGGCGGCGAGGTGGTGTCCACGAGGCAGGTGGTGCGGTTCTGGCAACGAGACGAACCCGAAGCCGGGGCAGATCACCCGCCGCTCCTGACCATGACGTTCCTGCAGAACTCGCTGCGCAACGGCGACGGCAAGCAGCACAATGAGCTCGACATTGCGCGCTTCCGCCCCGAGCCCAGGTTCCAGCCGCCCCGGGGTCGGCTGGGGTTCAGACAGCCCCAGGGGCCGGAGACGGGGTCCAGGGCGGTCTACATCTACCCGCTGCCCGAACTGGACAGGTCGGATAGGCTGCGCGTAGACTTTGATACGGAAAAGGGTAAGATGAACCCCCCTAATCGGTCCAGTGACCCGCACCTGTCTGCGAGATGCTGACGAAAGGAGAGTTGCCCAGAAGCCAAGGACTTTGCAAAATGCTTCACAGAACTACATGCCTTGGCCCGGCCAGAGGCGACGACATCTGACACCACGGCAGCGGCAGTGGCATCTCCAGGTTCCACGCCGTCGCCGTCTGCCGTCCCGTCGCTCAAGACCGCTTCTCTCGCCACGACCACGCCCGGCACTACGCCGGCGCCTACACCTCGAGATACGAACTGGAATCGAGCAATGGTGCCGAGCATCGCACCCATACTTGACCTCGATGATGACTCGGATGGCTGGCATGAGGTTCACGATACGATCAATAAAGAGTACTGCGATCCTTGACTTTGGGGGTTGTACTGCTACGAAACGTAGAGGGGCGAGGAATATAACAATACTAATAATAACAATAGGCAACATGAGCCTGTCTCACAGGGTAATAGACTAATATAGATAAATGGCTTGTATATCACCAAAACTACAAAAATCGCTGTCCCCATCACCTTTGGAGTCCTCCCGTTCACCGGTACTATATGACAACTTACAAGGCTACGAGCCTGAATGAGTGGATACTTCGCCATGATGCTGTTATACCTTTCTGTGTGTAAATGCTATTGCTAAAACCATGACAAGGCCACGAGCCTAAATACAGTGTTGCCTCGCTGTGATGTTGCTATGCTGTCCTATGCAGGAAACGCTATTGCTAGCAACCTACTGCACGCTCGACTAAACGACTCCCACTTGACCGCCATTTCCGCCATTCTTTTCCCAACCTTTTCCAAACCAGGGGCCTGCGTGAAAATAAACAAAGTTTCGCGATGCGTTACAAAAAGCTGGTGACGAGCGTGACCGTTGTCGTGTATACCATGCACACTAATCCGATGATGATGAGTATGATGTCGCCGATCTTGGAGGTTTTCGTAGTTGCTACGCCGCGGTAGTGCAGGTACGGTGGGTAGATGTAGACCAGCGGTACGCACGCGAAAGACCCGATCAGAGCCACGAAACGGTCGAGGTTGCCTGCACCAAGAATCGACACGCCGCCACAAAATACCACCAGGAGCGTCCTGAATCCATTCTTGATCCATTTGGTTTGAAGGCTCTTCTTGCCGGACCGACGACCAAACACCTTGCCTTCTAGGATACGGAGCGCGGGGAACAGCTGCACCGGCGTGCCCACGAGGACGGCCAGCGAGTACAGAAACTGGACCGCGTTGACAAACTTGCTGTCCTGCGGATAGTTGTTGATAATCTCAATGTATGTGTTGGTGCCAAAGGTTGCATAACAGAGCGCGCCCACCGAGGTGAAAACGACCGTGATCAGCAGCATGACGGTGGCGAGAAGATACTCGAATCGCTCTGGTTTTGCCATGGACGACTGAATCGGCAGAATGAGTCCAATGCCTTCAAACGTGAAGATGGACGCGCCAATCATCAAAGTGTACTGTTCCGGATTGAACAGAACTACCGTCTTGTGGATGCCATCCGAGGCAATCTGAGCAATGTCGTAGTAGTAGATGTACACGAGTCCGATTGCAATGCACACGTCGGCGATAAGAGCGACAGGCCCTAGCTTGGAGATGTTGCGAATAAAAGCCAGGGGAACCAGGATGAGCAGCTGCAGCAGGATGAGCACCGTTGGCGACAACGGGCTGTCGCCTTTGGCTATGGCTTCGCAGAAAGAGAGCATGTTTTCGGCCACGAAAACAATGCCAGCGCATACGAAGCCAAGCTGAGATAGCGTGACGGAGCCGAGGATCAAGCTTCGCATCCAGTCACCGGCTATCGCCTGGCCGAGCTCACCGTAACCACCCTTGTACTTGGTCTTGCAAGCCAGCAAAAGATGAAACGAGACCATCGAGATAGTCGCAACAACGACCATGGTGATTGAAGAGAAGAGGATACCGCCATTGCTGAAGGCTTTGGGAAGAAACATGATGCCGGTTCCAATAAAAGCCTTGAGCAGCGTGAAGAAGGTCTGGGTAATGCCGGCGGTCGCAGACTTGGGGACACGCGTGCTCTTACGGCGTCCCAGCAACGGTCTCGACTCCGACGGTTGGTACGACCGTGTCTCTTCCTCTTCATCTTCAGAGGCAGCTGCTTCGTCGTCCGAGTCGGCCAGATCTTCGCCTGCAAAGCTGCCGTAAAGCTCAAGAAATTCGACAAAATTCCTGGTGACGGGCATCCTCGCAGCAATGGACTTTTGTTGCTGCTGGATGTAGGCCCTGCGGAAACCGCCAGGCTCTATTTGCCGTTCCACGGAGAAGACGGCGTTCTCATCGTCTTGAGATGGCTGGTCAGGGTGGTGGAAAGTGGCAGCTCGCTTGTGCAACGGAACCCGGGCAGCCTTTTTGAAGAGATCTCGATGCATGTCACCTCCCGCTAGTTTCAAAGAAGAGACGCCCTCACCGCCGTCTGGCGCAGAAGACGAATCTGTGGTGCCGTCAAAATCGTAGCCGTGGGTAGCTGGAAGATGTTCTGCCACCACCTCGGCCTCTCGCCGGGCGTCCTCTGACGGCGACGGAGTAGCGCCGTCCATTGTGTAGTTGGTGCTGGATAGTGGTGGTAGTGACGGTGATCCAGTAGAGCAAGGAGTAAGTTGTGAAGATGACGATGAAAGACGGACAGCCGCGGATGTTCCAGAAGTTGAAGTCTTTGCCAACCAAGCCTTCTGGTGGTCGGGCCATGCATGCATCATTGTGGGGTAACTAGCTGGGTACGGTAGCTTGCTGGAATAAACGTGTGTCAAGGGGTTGACGCTGAGTGGTCGAATAGGCGGCCGGCCGAGTAGTTGCATTCGATCTAGTAGGTACTAGAAATGATGTGCAACTTGGTACTCACGGAGCATTCCGTACCCAGACGAACTACGTAGAATTGTATTTGGGGATGTACACAGTAGGTGCCAGAGTACTCCGTATTCCGTACGGGGTCGTGAGTAGTGAATTGCCCATTGGAGCAAATTGTGACCACTGACCAGGACAATGGCCAGCCAGTGTTGGACAATCGCTTGTGTTTCCGGTAAAATAACTTGAGCAAGACCGCCCGAAGCCGCTCTTCAAAGTACTCTTCTGGCCCTTGCAGACAGAAACCCCCCTCAATTTGACCTGCGTGATCCCGTCAAAACTGGGTCAGAAGCGCCTGCGTACGGGTGGGGTGTGTGTGGCAATTTCCCCAAATGGTCGAAATTCAGGGCAACCACCAATCATGTTTGCTTTACAAGCTCCGCCGAACCTTATAATGCTGCATCGTAGCCAGCTTCTTCTGTTCCAATCTCCAACCCTCCAACGTGCGTCTTCCTTGCCTTCCTTCGTCAGGTTCTGTCTGATACCAAGGTTCCGACTACATTTGTATCTACTGTGGGAACTCGTCTCTCCGCTATGTCTCCGTCAGCTTCCGATCGATGTCCGCCTGAAGCTTGCCCTGACATCGGAAGCGATCGCTCAGCAGATCCTCGTCCTCAAAGCCAACGCATTTCCAGCAATTCAGGAGACCATACGGATCATACGTTTTCTTCACAGCGAGGAGGAACTCGTAATTGCCTCCCCACCAAGCTTCTCTCCAGTCCTGTGTAAAGGGATTGGCTTCATTCAGGTAAGCCCCGCCAGCTGAACCTGTGAGCGATTCGGCTTGACGAGAAGCGTTTGCTTGGACCGTCAGAATTTGGAGCCTTGCGTCGTAATTCGCGTTCCAAGCAACTCCAACACCAGTGGAGAGACTCCATAGAGTACTATACCAGGCCGGATGTACCGAAGTGCCATGATCGTCAGCATCTGACCGTTTCGCCGACGTGCTGTTGGCCACGAAAGGTGTGCCGATGGGCACATAGAACTTGCGGAGATCAAACCAATCCCGAATATCATCCACATAGCTCATGATCTTCTCAATGCCTTCGTCGTCCTCGAACATGTCTTGGGGGATGAGCCGGCTAGAGAGGACCCGGATTTGGCCCGCACTCTTAGTTGCGCCAGGCACGACGTACTTGTTCCAGACCGCAAGCCAGTCGGGCAGGACTTCAATGACACTTGTACCGCCAACCGAAAGAACAAAATCGGTTGCTTTTCGCATAGAAATTGCCGCAGCCGCGCCCCCATCGCTGAGGTTGGCGATGGCAGGAACAGGGTTCATATGCGTCAGATACAGCCCAGCGACGTGGCCCCCCAACCTTCATGGCCCCATCTGAGCGACTCTCGCGCTTGCAACTCGATCCATTTATACGCCGTATCGACGCTGGTGTTGCCCGGCAGTGTCAACGATGCTACGGCGATGGGCATTCCAGGTTCGACCCGGTGCGTTGCTTCGAGAACAACGCCGAAAGTACCGCCACCGCCTCCCCGCAAGGCACGAAACAGATCGGTGTACTGACACGTGTTGGCTGTGCGCAAAACGCCATCCGGTGTCACAATCTTGAACTCGACCACGCGATCTGCGCCGAGACCGTATACTGGTGCGAGCACGCTATGGCCACCGCCGAGAACCCAACCACCCGAGAGCGAGACTGTTTCGGAGTAACCACCGAGTATAGTGCTGTTGTGGGCAGCGGCAAAGGCGTACGCATTGCCTGTTGTCTCTCCAGTGGCGACGGTCATTGCGCGACCAATAGCGTCGTCGCAGCCTTCCGGTACAAAGTCATCATGGTGGACGAGTCCTTTGAGTTGATGTACCCATAGAGACAGGGAACCTTTTTGGCTGTTTCTGGTCATGTAGTCATGTCCGCTGTTCTTGATGACCAGCGGTACGTCTCTATGGGCTTTGGCGAAGTCGAACGCTGCCACAACGTCAACCGCATTTTGGACTTGGATGTAGTAGTCGGGAACGCTTCCTTGACTGCATGAGACATTCGCTGCCGGTAATGCGGCCGGTGTAACTGTGGTGTCCAGAAGACACTGGTCGACAGGATCTGAAAAGCAGATCTCGCTCTGGAGCGTCATGTAAGCATCGGGGATCTCTACCCGATAGGCGTTCGTGGTGTAGTTGGCTCGGATCGATGAGCATTCTGCACCGTCCAATGCCGCCGGCTGGCCATTATAGTTGGCAAAGCATGGCCGGGAAACTGGCACGGCGCGATGCAGACGACCGTTGACTGTGCTATTTAGATTCGTCCATCGAGTCTCGAGGGCCAGGGTAAGCAACGCGAGCTGCGCGCAACAGAAGACTATCGCGTACGATCTTGACATCATGATTGATTAAGTTTGTCGTTCGGTGGCTTCCCAGTGTTGCTATTGCGTCGCCGTCGGCTTCCCTACAAGCACCGTGGATCACGATTGTGTCGCGTCGGAAAAAAACACCGCTCGTGCTGACAGGTCACTCAACCCTGGCCGCATGATTTCCCCTCTTTGTGGGCATGTCGTCAAGAAAAGCACGCATGGTTCTGCAGCGCCCACCGTGCGGCTCCCGAGCGACCCGACCATCTGGTCTTGCTTCACACCCACAGGCACTTAGTAAGACCCTGCATATGTGACGGGAAACCATGACGGTGAGATTGGCTTTGCGACTGCATCGGAGCTGGATGGTCATTGGGCGGATGTCCCAATGGGGGTGAGTGGGTGGGAGGGCCTTGGCCAATAGGGGATATGCGCGTTTGAAGAGTGATGTCGCCCAAGACGTGTCACCGGTCTGACTAGTTCGTAGGTGGAGCGGAGCACCAAGTGAATGAATTGCGACGATTGATGGTTACTGGAGAAGACACACGTCTATAAACAGTGTCTTGTCTACGACTCTATGTGTTTCTCGGGGTGTACCGCCTCGAGCTGTTGCGTAAATGAATGCCCTACGACGACTTCCCCTCGGAGCACTTTCGATCACCTACCGTTTCTTCATTCAGTAGCCATTTGCATGGAACTTCGCCCATGCTTGTGTATTCGATGGTTTCGCCGAATCGGACGTTGTCTTCAAGCTAGTTACTGCGTCGAGTGGTTGGACCCCCATCACACAATTTCGTAAGAAGCCTGTGCGGTCGACTGGTTCTCTTCTTCTTCTTCTTCTTCTTCTTCTTCTTCTTCTTCTTCTTCTTCTTCTTCTTCTTCTTCTTCTTCTTCTTCTTCTTCTTCTTCTTCTTCTTCTTCTTCTTCTTCTTCTTCTTCTTCTTCTTCTTCTTCTTCTTCTTCTTCTTCTTCTTCTTCTTCTTCTTCTTCTTCTTCTTCTTCTTCTTCTTCTTCTTCTTCTTCTTCTTCTTCTTCTTCTTCTTCTTCTTCTTCTTCTTCTTCTTCTTCTTTTTGTTTCACTTCGAGATTCGTCAGGCGCTCGTTTTTGCATGCTCTGGGGATATTGTCTTGGAGTCATCTCTTCTCCCAAAATGCAAGACAAGTCGAGAAGACGATAACGACGAGACGACGAAACAACACCGGCAAGGTTTGACACTGCACTCGAGAAAAATAGGCAGGCGAGCAGGACCTACTTGTATCCAGAACACCCCAGGCAGCCGCAAGCGCAGCCTAGTCATAGTGTGTGGGTGTAAGTGAGACACGGCGGGCCGGGAAGGATGCATCCTTCGGGAGCGAAAACCGCGGGACTGCTGCCTAGCTGCTGTAGGAACCGAGATACTTGCAGGCCTTCGGATAGGAACCAGGAACACGGTCAAGGGTTGCGAGGCATGCAATTGTCCAATGGAGGGACTGTGGCACCGTTGGTGAGCGTTTATTGGGTGAGGGGTTTGACTACATCGAGGAACGGACGAGATGGCCGACACAAGAACCCAACGAGAATATCGACCGTCACTGCAAGTCCTCATCACGGTGAGCTGTTAGGAATCATGGCTGTAGGTACCCAAGACCATGTTGTAACATTGAAAGGAAGATGTGAAATGCACAAGGCATGGACGTTATAATTCTAACATATCATCAACAGTTCTATAACAAACAAGTAGACATCCCATGTGGTTGTCTTGCGACTTCTCCTTCTCCTCAAAATACATATTTTCCATGATTCAACCCGTGGATAACGGATGGGTTTATACCAAACAATAAAACCGGTATATCGCTGTGCTGACATATGAATATGAAACAAATGTAATGGGATAGACATGTTTATTGGCCTGACCGTTTAGATTTGTGTTCGCTGTTGTAGGTTGGGTGAGGGTCGTTGGAGCTGTAGCCCCGAGCGTGCTCGTTGATGACGACGGTTTTCCTGCTAGAGCTCATATCTGCCGTGTAGTTATCTAAAGGAGGGTTGTTAGCGACTGTTGTTGGATGCCTATGAGGTAGCTGAAGATGCGGGAGACATACAAGCTTTGCCAGATCGGACTGGCTCCTTGGTGTAGGAGGTCGAAGACCCGCGGGTGCTTTCTGTGGCGTAGGAACGATCCATAGTAGAAGACGTAGAAGACGAGGTATATGAGCTGGTAGTGCTGCGAGTGTAGGTGGAAGAGTTGGCAGAGGGCTGGCGAGTGTAGCTTCGATCGTCGATGATGACGACAGACTTGGACGAGCTCTTGGTGGAATTTCCCATAAATCTGACGTGATTCTAGGCAATGGGTAGTAGAGTGGTGAGAATAGGATATCTCGTCTTGACTGATGGGAGCGGATGCTCAATGTGGTGTGCGATGTGCGATGTGCGATGTGCAATGTGTGATGAGAGAAAGAGAGAGAGATACTGTCGAGGATATTCACTGATTTATATGCCCATGGGGCCGTGTAAAACTATACCGTACCATAGGGTCAAACAGTCGCAAGTAACGTAGTCGAGCCGCCAGAGGTACCAGAAGGACATGGAGGGAGGGAGGCTTAGCATGGGGCATGACAATCTGCACTTCGAGGTCCTAGAGGCTAGACCAGGCCGAGTCGAGTAGCAGTGGGGACAGTCTCAGGAAGGCATACTGGAAAAATGAGTCATTTATGGCCATGGTAGGCACATACATGGTGTTGACTCTGTTGAGAGTCTCGACCCGAGGTCACTCGCGTGTAAGTTACGTTGAAAGATATGGGGCAGTTCGAAGACGAATGTGGGGCCAGGCAGGCACAAGCAGAGGAGCCAGCCTCTGTCTCTATCCTAGAGCCTCGTTACTAAAGCTCGACTGCGACTCCGATGACTCTCGGCATTTGCAGAGGCGCAGCTGGCATATTGTCTCTAGTGCCAAAGCCCAAGGCCTATTCGAGCGTAGAGATTGTTTGGTCACAAGCAGGTACCGGTAGTGCCTGTAGGTAGGGCTGAGGAGCAGCGCCGCATTCTCCTGTCCTGTCACCTGTGTAGTTTTGAGAACGATCAACAATACTTTCTTCATGACTGGCCCATCTCGGCTGTTTGTCATTGCATCGCGATCTATTGTGCTTGTGTGCCGTTACAAAATCTGCGTCGGATTTGGAATTCCCAAATTGACAAAAATCCAACTACCCAGCGATTGGAAAATCGGTGGTGAAGAGACTGACGACAATTTACCAACCTGGGGGGGGTTGCGGGGGACAGGGGCGGCAGGGGCCCGAGGAGGGAGGTGGGGGGAGGGGGGGGGCTAACTACGCCGTACGAGGGAGTACAAAAACTAGCTTCGACTGTTTGGTGCAGTGTGCGCATCCTCGTGGGCTTCGGAGATAATGTTAAAACAGTCCTCTAACGTAAAGCGCAGCAATTCAGAACCACATCCCCAGGTACTTTTCGGATATCGCCGACGTCCTCTGCGCGAAAGGGGGCCGGCTGCACTGGCTTGTAGTGTTTGAGAAGAGCATGTCGGAAATGTGGAATGACCAGCGGCAGCCTGGAGACTAGGGGCCAGCGAAGCGCAACTACATAACTTTAGTTAGTAAGTTGTGACACTGCCATCCGTTTGGAACTCGCCATAGCAAATTCGGTGAGAACCACGGGTTTTAATGGTTCTGGATGTTTAGATAGAAAGCCTTGCCATCAACCTCGCTGCCGCCTTTCAGGTGATCAAAGGTCAAGGGTGTCAAGGGTGTCAAGGGTTGCACGCCCCTTGTAGGCGTCGTTATCGAACACATGTTTTTACACTTTGTTCCGTACGAGAGGGACAGGCCGACAGGGACAAGGCGACGCGAACGATGACGTTGCCAAGGTCACAAGGCCGACACATGGCTGACAGTCCAAGCAAATGGTAACGTTATGAACCCTTGAAGCAAATCCCAGGAGGTCTGATACGTTGACGGATGATGTATGTTGCGAGGAACCTAGTCACTCTTCTTCGTGGATGCCGCTGCAGAGTACCCAAGAAACTGGTTGTTGGTTGGCGGCCGGCCAGGCTACCGGATGCCTTTTTTGCTGCGGTCAACCTCGATACTGCGATCCACTGCCGAATGAGTCAATGTGCCCAACATGAGCTCGGTAAGCGCAAGTGGAGGAGGCAGTGATGCAATGGGGTCCGAGTGGCAGCAGGCAGTGCTTCCAGTGCTTGCACGTAGCGTTCGCAACAACTCAAGGACTCGAGAGCCTCAGAATCTTGCTTCTTGACGCGAATCGACTTGTGAGGTCCAAAGAAAAAGTACTCCGTAGAACCGTTGCAGTTGCGCCGGCGCCAGCTGCCAGCGACCTCCCGCTTGCTAATCCCTGGGCGGAGCGTTGGACGATCGGCAACTGGGATTCATCATTCTATTGGTCAATTCACCTGGTCCTTGGCACTGGGGACGGCCAGCTGTTCACTCAAGCCCTCCCCCCGCCAAATAGTGTAACTACTTTGTTTGACATTGTTCACTTGTACACCGACTCCTCCTTCGACCCGACATACTCAACGTGCGGAGCCCCGACATCAAACGAAAATGAAGAGCTGCATCATTCCTCTATCTCTGATCGCCTCAGCCGCCGTTGGCGTGCTGGGTGCCGACCTCAAGATCGACAAGACCCTCGAGGTTGAGTGCGAGCGCAAGACGAAGAACGGCGACCAGGTCGAGATGCACTACAAGGGAACGCTGGCTTCCAATGGCAACAAGTTCGATGCCAGTGCGTGCTAGCCCGAATACTTGACCTACATTATATCTGCAGCATACACAGTATTAACTTTTGGCAATCTGCAGGCTACGACCGAAACCAGCCTTTCGGCTTCAAGCTGGGCAGTGGCCAGGTGATCAAGGGTTGGGATCTGGGTCTTTTGGACATGGTACGTTCAGTCCTCTATGCTGATCCTTTCGGACACGAGTTCAATTGCTGACATGGTGTCAATAGTGCATCGGCGAGAAGAGGCGAGGCGCACCGTCCGATGACGTATCCCCCGCGAATACCTGTTAACACTCTGACAGAACCCTCACTATCCCCCCTGACCTGGGATACGGCAACCGAGGAATGGGACCTATCCCTGCCGGCTCGACTCTCGGTACGCTGCTCATGAAATGTTGCCGAGGTGACGGAAACTAACTGGGTGTACTGTAGTGTTCGAGACGGAGCTGATCGGCATCAAGGGCGTAGAGAAGCCCAAGAAGATCGTCACCAAGTCTGTCGCTAGCAGCGCGAGCTCAACCGCCTCCGATGCTGCCTCCGATGCTGCCTCGACTGCTACTTCGGGTGCCTCTTCAGCCGCGTCGGATGCTTCTTCGGCTGCCTCTGTAAGCATCCCCTCTTGTTTCTTACTCTATCGTGTCTATTTCAGACCCAAGGGCTTTTTGGGTTATGCAACTCGGCAGATCTTTCACCCCCGAGGCATGATGCAATACCTGTATCGTCCAAATATCTGTATAGAGACATTGCTGACGTATAAACGTGAAGGACGCCTCGTCCGGCGCATCTTCTGCTGCATCGGATGTCTCTTCTGGTGCATCTTCAGTCGCCAGTGATGCATCATCTTCCGCATCCCAGGGTGTTGCCCAAGCAGCTGCGAGGTAAGCAACCCACGTCCTGAACGAGAACACCGAAGTGTCTTCCTATCTGTGAAAGACCTACATCTGGAAGCTCAAATCGTACATTTGTTATGGTGGCTAATGAGTATTGGAACAGTGTCGCCAGCGTGGCCGCCGAGGCCGCCGCTACACTTTTGGTCGATACCGACGACGTCCAGGAACACAACGAGCTCTAGACAGACTCGCGTGAAACAGAGGCACGATAGTAAAAAGTTGGTGCTGGGAGTTGTACAGAATATCCTATCAGACCAACCTGGGAATCGCTGTGTTAGGAGCGTTCCCAAGACATGACCTTCGGTTTAAGCATACGAGGAAATACGAATGTTATGACCATGCCTGAGTATACCACACTACCAAGACGGTCGCCCAGTCGTGCTAGAGTTGAAGGACCCACAAAGATGAGAGTGCCCGAGTGCACTAATACCAGTTACATGCGGAGCCCCGAGGAACGCCTTCCGTCTCTGTGCTTCCAGCATTCGGATCCGAACAGCATTTTTTGAAACTTGGAATGCATGCCGTGTATGCGTACACCCCAACAGAACGTGAATGGAAGTCTCGGCAGGGCGTCCAACCAGTTCGGACCCGACCCGTGGAGGCGGCATCTACCGAGAGGACGGACGGATATGAGGCACTGGCGTCCGGAATGGGCCCGTTTCGTTGGCACTTAGTTAAGTACGGAGTACCCCCAGATAAGTACCTATCAGAAGTGTCAAAACTGGAAACTCTTGGCTCGCCCACCGCCGTTCTTGTTGCTTCGACTTTTAACACATCAAAAGCAAACAAAGCCAAACAACGGATACGCCTTTTTGTCTATTCATCTATCATGTCTCGTTAGTAGTGTAACGTCAAGGAACTGCCTAACGAATTTCCGTCGGCTTTTTGCTATCCCACTTGACAATGGGGCACCGCGATGAGTTCCTGTCTCGTCACCCCCGAACCGAGTCGGCTGTTCACGCCGTCCGGCCATACATGCCGCCTCTGAACTTTATCACCATACACTATGCCTACTTCATCGTCGTCTGCCTCGTATGCTCCCTCATTCATTGGGGCGCTTCGGAACCCAAATACAGCATTTCGTATACAGATAGTCTGTTCTGCGTCGTGTCGGCCATGACCGAGGCAGGACTCAACACTGTAAGACTAACCATGTATTGTTCGGATTAGGCAATTTTCAATCTGCCAACGTCGTCGTCTGAGTTGATACTCACTGAAACCCATCCAGGTCAACTTGAGTCAGATGACCACCTTCCAGCAGATCCTCTTGTGTGTCCTCATCATGCTGGGAAGCTCTATATGGGTCTCCATCTGGACGGTCCTGGCAAGGAAACGCGCCTTTGAGACCAGGTTCGAAGACATTGTACGCAGATCCCGCTCACGAGCCAAATCGATGGATAAGCACCACGACGGCCTGGCGATGAACATGCCCATCATGAGAAAGCTGAGCCGGACTCTGGGCCTCTCGAAAGATAACGGCGATGATGTATCACCACGCTTGTCGCAAGGTCTGACCGTCCGAAATCCGTTGACGGGCTCGCAGAGTATACTACCCATCTCCCGCCCTGTTGCCATGCGAAAGATTACCGTGCCGGTCCCGACTGTTCACAATGACATGCCATCCAGGGAGGCAGCTACAAGCCCGGGCGCCACACCTGAAAACGAGCAGTCATCGTCGGGTAATGACCACGTCGCCTTTCTTGACGGCGTCGAGACGTCCAAGCCCAAGAGCAGCGCCCTGGAGCCAGCCCACGGCGTCTCCCGGAGACACGGCCATGGCCCCCAAAACACCGCCCAGGAAGCTGACCGCGAGCTAAACCACCTAAGCTTTCTCACCTCTAAGAACGTCGGTCGCAACGCCCAGTTCCACAACCTAACGAGCGAGGAGCGCGAGAATCTGGGCGGCACCGAGTACCGCGCAATCAAAGTTCTTTCCATCATCGTCCCGGCCTACTTCTTCCTCTGGCAGGTGCTCGGCTGCATCGCCCTGGGTGCCTGGATCAACAACAACCAGCCGGGCCCGGCCTTGGCCAACGCGATTCAACCCTGGTGGAACGGCATCTTCAACGGCGTGTCGGCCTTTAACAACAGCGGCATGAGCGTGCTGGATGCCAACATGATCCCCTACGGTAGCTCGTACTTTGTGCTAGTGGTCATGGGTGTCCTGATCCTGGCGGGCAACACCGCGTATCCAGTCTTCTTGCGCCTGTGGCTATGGTCCATTCTAAAGCTATTGAAGCTGCTGACGTACGAGGACTCATATGCCGACCTCAAGCTCACGCTCGAGTACATTTTGAAGTATCCTCGTAGGGTCTATACGAACCTCTTCCCGGCGAGAACGACGTGGTGGTTGGTCTTTATGCTGTTTTTGCTCAACGGCACGGACTGGGTCGCCTTTGAGATCCTGAACTTGGGTAACGAGGCGTTGGAGCATATTCCTGTCGGATCCAAAATCATCGATGGTCTTTTTCAGGCCATAGGTATGTTCTAACCTGGAGCATCTCATTATAACCCCCATCATAGATGGCAATGCTAACCCCACCACTAGCCGTTCGATCGGGAGGTTTTTATGTTGTCGCTATCCCAACACTCTGTAAGCCACCACGTCTCATCCAAATACCCCCCCTCCAATATATATCCCTTGCTGACACCCACAAGACATTGGCCTCCAAGTCCTCTACGTAATCATGATGTACATCTCCGTCTATCCCGTCGTCATAACAATGCGGCACTCCAATGTCTATGAAGAGCGCTCACTCGGCATCTACGCCGAAGACGTGCGGTCCTCGGCGCCGTCATCCTCTTCCTCCAGCCCGACGCCGGGCGCCGTCCGTCCCGGTGGCGACGCGACCAGCACCGGCTTCCTCGGCCGCGCTCTTCGGCGCACCCTCACGGAATGGCAGGGCGTCGGCGCCGCGGCCCAGCAGCAGCCGGGCGACTCGGCCGAGAGCCGCGTGAGCTTCATCTCCCACCAGATCCGAGGCCAGCTCTCGCACGACCTCTGGCTGCTCGTGCTGGCCGTGCTCGTCATCTCCACCATCGAGACGCGCCACTTTCTCGAGGACCCCGTGACCTACTCGGTCTTCAACATCGTCTTCGAGGTCGTCTCCGCCTACGGCTGCGTCGGCATCTCGGTCGGCGTTCCCTGGAACGCCTTCAGCTTCAGCGGCGGCATGTACACCGGCAGCAAGCTGGTGCTGTGCCTGGTCATGCTGCGGGGCCGGCACAGGGGTCTGCCTGTGGCGCTGGATCGCGCCGTGCGGCTGCCGGGCGATGATCTGGAGAGAGACGAGGAAGAGGATTATAGGATACGGCGGAGCTTGTCGGTGCAGAGGCGCAATAGTATGGATAACAGGAACTTCCCGGGGGTTTAGACGCGGTGGTTGATGAGCTCGCGTATTATAGCGTTGTGCAGTGGGTTGGAGATTATGATGATGAGACGACGACGGCAGTTTGCGAGTCGATGGTATCATGCGCCTGATGGCGACCATCCCTTTAGAGGTAAAAAGGTTAGGCTACATCCCTGGAATGTTGAGATGTTTACTTATTTGACGACCTGGTTACTCCATTCATAGCCCATTCGTTTCGGGGAGCACATGTCCGTTTGATACTATACAGGGCCACGGCGTTACAGCCATGAATCGACATGTTTTATACTGGTGCAGAAATACGTAACTGTTACTCGCTGGTATTACTGAACCGCAAAGTCCATAAACGTTCGATCTGCATGCTTTTGTCATTATGGATATCTTTCTGGGCGCACAGTCAGTCAGTCTACTTGCTATGTATTTCATATATCGTATTGTCGTTATATACCACCAATCCATCGTTCTGCGGGCATCACGTATTTCAACCAAAGAATAGCTTCTTCTGCCTTGGATCTGCAGCCGCCGCCGATGCCGACGGACGCCCTCGTTTTTTGTCGCCAACTCCAGACTTTGACCGCTTTGCGTCTGGCGTCTCGCCCTTGGCCGGCAACGGGCTGCCGGTCGCGTCTCTCTGCACCGCATCGCGTATCGTCTGCCGAGATAAGCAGAGGTCAATGTGCTCGTTGAATTGCCGCTCGTCGGCTGCCTGTGGCCTGCTGCAGATGGGGCAATCCCACCAAGCCTCTTCTTCTTCTTCTTTGGCCGCAGATTTCTTGGGGTTCGGCGTGATCTCCTTGCCGTGATGTCTGTAATTGTCAACTTGGCCAGGGGAAGGCGGATGTAGGCTCTTTGTGGCAGCTTCGGCATCTAGCTCGGCGTCCAGTTCGGCGTCCAGTTCTGCGTCCCTATCATCCCCGTAGAGAGCCTCTTCCGGCCAAGCCTCCCATTCGCCTTCTGCCGCTGCCAGATCGTCAGCTTTGCGTTTCGCGCCGGGTTCTGATGAATCGGCAGATTCTGATCGCTTCGGCTTTAATCCGAAGAATGCGCGGGTGTCCGGCTTCTTGGAGCTCACCAGATGCGTACATCGGAGGCCCATCAGGCGTAGCTTCATCGTCGGCCTCTCCTGCTGCAGCTTGGTCATGATGGGGAGAGAGAAGTTGTACAAGTCATCGGCCAGAAAGATGGCCTTGGGTGTAACGACCTGCCTCGTGAAGACTTCGTAGGTATGCATTTTTACTTTTAGCACCAGCGTCCGACCCTTGACTTCTGCTCTCCGCATATCCTTCTCCAGCTCCTCGGCAGTATGGCGTAGCTTGTCCTTGATTTGCACAGGGTCCGACATGTCACGAAAGGTGCTTTCGGTCCCTACGCTCTTGCGCTCGTAATCCTCGGCAGGCTGGACATTGGTGCGGCCGAGACCGAGGTGAACCATCATGAGAAACTCGAACGTCTTTTCTCCAAACAGTGGGCGCAGGAACTGTCGATGAGCATAGATCTCCCCGCACGTCTTGACGCCAATCTCGGCCAGTTCGCGCTCCAGGACCCGTCCGATCCCATTGACCTTTCTCGTGGGCAGGTCACGTATGAATGTCATGATGGCGTTACGGTCGTTGGGAAGCGAGTACTGGCCGTTGGGTTTATTCATATTCGAGCAGATCTTGGCCAGCTTCGTGTTGGCCGCAATCCCCGCCGAGACGGTGATCTTGGTCTTTTGATGAATCTCTTCGCGCAGCTGCTGCACCGTCTCTTCGGCCGTCATGCCGTGCTTGATGCAGTATTCCGTAATGTTCAGGTATGCCTCGTCGATACTCGCGCTCTCGAATCGGGGATCGTAGTCGGCGAGCACAGCCCGGATCTCATGCGCCTTGCCCGTGTACTTGTCAAAGTTGAGCGGTATGAGCAGAAGGTGCGGACACAGCTTCTTCGCGACGAAGCCAGCCATGCCGGAGCGACAGCCAAACTTGCGCGCGATGTAGTTGCACGTCGTCAACACGCCGCCTCCAACGGCAAAGGGCACGTTGGCAAGCTCGGGGCGGTCGAGCTGCTCAACGGCGGCGTAGAAGGCATCGCAATCGACGTGAACGATATGCTGGGTCAGGTCGCGCGTGACCTCGAGCTGGACGATGAGCTGGTCGGCCTGTCGGAGATCGCGGGTCAAGTCGAGCTTCTCGAGGCGGCGCTTCTTCTCGAGGATCTGCTGGATCTTGGCGGTGAGGATCTGGTCCTTGGCTTCCTCGCGGTTGAAGAACTTGGAGCCCTTGGAGGCGTTGTAGATGACCTCGGAGACCTTGCTCTGGTCGACCGAGTCCTGGCCGGCTTTGGTCAAGGACGGGCCGAGGAGGGAGTACTTGAGCGTGTCATGATCGGCGGCTTTGTTGGATTCCTGGTCGTCGGCGAGGGCCATGTCGCGTGCTTCTGTCATGTCGGCCATGTCACGGACAACATGATGTTCAATACCCGATCGAACCCAGTTATGCTTAGTTACGGATACTTGATTACACAAAGTCAAAGTGAAGTCGGGGCTGTTGCCTGGATCCCATCCCGCTGCCCCGCAGTGTCTTTGGTACCTAGTACCTAGTAAATACCTAGTTAACGTTGTTAGTAGTACCCAGTACCTAGCTACCGTTAATACGCACCCGTACTTTTCCAACCAACGCGACGTCGACACGCTAGCACGTGACGGGAGTTAGTTATCTCGATACACTGACGGTCGACTGTCCCTCTTTCCTGCCTCCCAACGACTTAGTTACCGGTTTATCAATTGGGACTCATCGGGGCTCTCATGAGTGATCATCCTTGACTTTGATTAAAAACGCAGTTTGTCCGTATCCTCATCCCTATCTACATGTATTCAATACCAAATCGGTGGTTCGTGGGAATCCGATCAACATAAATGATGAAGTAATTACTTGTAACCCATCTTATCTATTGCAGGAACTGCAGGAAATGTGTCCGTCTCGTAAAGTTTGGACGAGGCCGTCAGTACAGCCAGCCTGTGCTACTTTACGGTCGTTAGTGACAGTTCTGACCCCGCCGCAGTATACTCATAGTCGGACTGTTATTAGAGCTCTGCTTGACGATCCTATGCGGGGCGGCCGTCAGTCTAGTTGGTTACCTCTCGTTGTAACGTGGTTGATGACTTGAGACTTGAGTTACACCGGCAAGACTCCATCTCACAGCTACACAACTAACTTAGCGACTAACGTCGAGGTTGCTTTAAAGGGTCAGGGATAATGTGGAGAAACCGAGGCTGCGTCGTCATCGTACGCAGCTGCGACTAACAACATTAGGGTTACCCCATAACTAGGGTACTCGAGTTAGTTACTCCAGCTTTCTAGGTAACTTATTAGGTTGTGTCATGTCGGGGACTTGAACTCTTGGGTCGGAACCGCAACCCAACATACTTGGCATCGGAGATCTATCACCACAGCTTACAGGATCATGGGCTTCACTTCAAAGGTCCTCAACCGCTTCGGTGTCGGCGACCACAAGGACGGCAATGGACAGCTACTGTCCCAGTCCAAATTACAGTCCTCTTCCGATGTACAACCTTGGTCAATCAGCTCCCAAGAGCGCCCCCTCCACCCTCACGGCGGCACCGGCACCTACCCGCGGCTCTGTCGCCTCTCAGACGGGTCCATCCTTTGCGCCGTGACACGCCATGAAGGTGGCGAGCGCGTCCTGGCCGTCAGTCGGAGTACTGACAACGGCGCCACTTTTGCGTCTCATCACGGAGAGGTCGCTCGCGGCAAGGGGGACTGCGACAACCTGTTTCTGTGTGAGGTCGCGCCGCGGTCTCCCGGGAGCATCGCAGTTCTTGCCGCCTTCCGGAACCACGATCTCGATCCCTCGGGGCGGCCCACGCATTTCCGCATCACCGTGTGCCGGTCCGAGGACGGCGGCCGTTCTTTCAAGTTCCTATCACAGGCCGCGGAGCAATCCGCCGCCGCGAGTAACGGCATGGGTCTCTGGGAGCCCTTTATGCGGATCGGGAGGCAGGGTGAGGTGCAACTGACGTACTCGGCAGAACTATCACACGATAACCAGGAGACGTTCAGAGTCACATCGGATGACGGCGGGGCCACGTGGTCGCCCCAGCAGTGTCTGCGCTGTCATCCTGTGGAGGAAAGGCTGAGGGACGGCATGCAGGGCATCGTGAGCGTCCGCGATCAAGCTTCGGGCCGAGAAGCGCTCGTCATTGTGTTCGAGACGACGCGGCACGGCACGTTCAGCGTGGAGTACGCCATCTCATATGACGATGGCTGGAGGTGGGCTGAACGGGGCATAGTATTCTGCCCTCCTTGGGGGCGGAATGCGGGGGCGCCGCAGATTGAAAAGTTTGGCAACGATGGCCTAGCTGTTGTCTTCATGACGGACGAGGACTCGGGCGAGGTGGCTTGGCCCCAGCACGCAGGCATAAAGGTCGCTTTCTCGACGGGGCTGATGAATGGCAAGATCCAGTGGACGAAACCAAAGTCTATACATCAAGGTCCCAGCTCGTGGCCCGGCCTGTTGAGTCTGGGGCAGTCGGAGATCATGGCGGTTTACGAGCACGGTGGAAGACCGCTAGGGACGTCGCTTCATTGGAGACAATGCTAGAGTGGGTTGTAATGTCAAGAGTCGCGCAGAGATTGCTGGCAACTGTCCATTGACCGAGTATGGCGGGCCCACAACTTCTATAACCAACAAACAACTTGTCGAAAAGCCCTTCCAGCAAAGCCGTTCCAGCAATCTAGCCACTCCCCATCTGACTCTCCGACACCCAACTTCGACTTGTAGCAATGCCAAACAAATGTTCTCGTGCATCGACTAGGTGGACAATAGCAGCTCTGCTTCTGTTCGTCAAGCAATCTGGTAAATTTCCCGAAACTGCGTTTGGGCAAACGAGCATGGCAGCGTTTCTTTAATCATCGGGGCCAGGTCTCATTGCGAGTAGTGGTAGTCATGTGCCAGAGAAAGAAATTTGATGTATTAAGTCTGGTATAAGACCAGTCCTGAGCCCTACCCCTAGCCCAGCCATACAATCTTATAAGCACAGCAGCCCAAACTCCTCGTATAATTCATGTCCACGTGCACCCCAAGCCCTAAAACCAGCTTTCGTTCATCATCCCAGCCTCCTTCATTCAATCTCCCTTGTCTCCCCTCGGCGCTGCCTACCAAGATGGCAGACAGGCGGGACAAGGCCCCTGGAGCTCCACCGGGTAGAAGCCCGGGGTGTTGTGTTGCGTGACATCCGTGTATCGGCACCATACACCCGCGTTCAGGCAGATCAGGTGGCCGTCGAGCTTGGAACTGCAGTCGACCGGCGTGGTAGGGCACGGCAGGTCCGTCGTGGTGGTGGTTGATGGTGTAGTGGAAGATGCCGTATCTTGTCTTGCGTTGAAGATTTTGGGCGCCGCCAGGACGACGGGCAGAAGGGCGAAGATGACGGAGGCCTTCATTTTGGATGGGATAGCTTGGGAGTGGAAGTTATGGAGAGAATTGTATGTCTTTTTGTGTGGATGTGGTAATTAGAGTCTTGCAGAAAGTGACGCAGGTCGTTCTTTTTATACTGAAACAGAAACACCACAACGATTGTAGTCTGCAGACTCGGTATCTTCAAGATATTGTTAATAGGCGCGCTCTGCGGTGGGGTGTGGTAACGAAATATCGGTGAGGAGAGGGGATACAGCAAGGAGTGCGGATACTACCAAACTATGGTATTATCCGGCACTGAACTGAAGTGGGAAGTTGGAACAACTAACCCTAACAAATTGAGATGGTTGGGAACTTGGGGTCAGACTTACGTGGTAGTCGGTAGATTGGAAGTCGATGGTCTACTGTGTAGGTAGCTACACAGTAAGTCTTGCCGTTGAGGGTCAGGGTCATCTACTTATACACATACCTATAACAATACCAGGTGTTGAAGCTCCTTCGTAAGCTGTGCATCTCGTATTGGATGATTGGATCTGCCCGTGTCATGACACTTGTGATTTGACTTTGTGCTGATGTAGCTACGATGCCTAGGCATCGTCGCCACGCTGATTTGGCCGTTGTCGTGCACCCTTGCACACGCAGCAGAAGAGCTAACCTGCTTATGTGTGTAATACGACGATATCTTGGCATGATACAGCAAGATATTGAGCAATCAGGTTGTGCGATTGCCGATTCCACCTGCAGGCTGCGGCTGAGGCAGGAGGAATACGAGCCGTATCGAGGATTGTGTCCAAAAGCAAGGCCCTGGAGTGTGTAAGCTGAGTAAGGGCCAAAGGTGGTACCGTTGATACGAGTCTTAGTATGCTTTCAGGATCAGACCGAGGCTGGCCGAACCTTATTTCCATCGCAGTTCGTCTTGGTTTCAACTTACCGGGCAGGAAGCCGACTGACTGACTCACTGAGCTGCAGGATGACATTGTTTGTGCGTCGACTCATGCTCTCGTGGCCTGTAGGTCCTGCAGGTCCTGCAGGTCCTGCAAGGTAACCTTTGGGAAATTCGGGGTCACACATTGCTCAGCGGATGAATAACAGGATTCAGAGCGTCATACCATACTTGAACTTGACTGGTTGACAGGGCCACGTCGACCTGCCACCTTGTTTTTATTTTATTTTATTGTTGCCATCCGAGGTAGATTTGGCGTCTTGTGCAAGTTGCTGTAGTTGCTGCTGTGCGGCAAAAAGAGGATTTATCATCTATTTGTCATTTACCTTTGGTAGTTACGATAATACACAGTAAGCAGGACCCACACTTGGCCTATATATAGCACGGGTAGTAGAGCGCCACACACTAACCAGCGGTCACGGTAAATACTGGGTTTACTACGTTGAAATGCGGAAAACGCTGCAACTCCACCAAAGTAGTAGGGCCCTACTAATAATTTCAGATACTAGTAGATACGAGATTACTGTTTGTAGCTATGAAACTGCATCGGAATACCATGGTCTACTAGGGCCGAACGTGGCTATTTCAATTGACCTTTGCAAGTCACGGTGCTGCAAAAAGTGACTTGCTAGATACCACAAAGAGATTTGGACTAGATATTCGACACGTCGATGCCGAGGTCGATGCGACAAGCAAGCCAGTAAGATGCATTGCCGCATCGAAAATCGACCGAGGCAAGAAGATTGCATTTCAGTATCACCCATACATTATACGGAACTTGTAGAAGTTGGCTAATGGGATACGGAGCGACTTCCTAATGACACTTTGGATTTTGGTGGCTGTAAAGAATGCGGCAGCCAATCGGGTCGTTTCCTCTTGATCTACATCTGCATGGGCCAGTAGGAACTAGCCTTGGGGATGCTTACAACAAATGCATAGTGCAACTACCGACGACCAGCGCAGTGCCAGGCAATATCTGTGAGGAGAATGAACATTCCTCTATCCGTATACGACCATCCCTCTCACGACGTGCACATAAATTCGCGGGGGATGGTGGTTGGCAATGCTGTGAATCCGTGATAGACAAACTAACCATCTCTAGCTCTAGTCAAGTACCCCCTCCCCTTTCAAAGTTCACCCAACCCGATCTGTGCTGTCAGTGAGACACACGAACTCCATGCGGTCGTTGGCCCTTTCAGGTCTCGGGATCTGAACCACTCTTCGCGCACAATTGTTTTCAGAATGATGACGTGGCAAGAATCTCGACAGTAGTTCAGGAGGTTGCAGATAAACCACGACCATGCCACTCTGCTCGGGCTGAGAGGAAGGCCCCCCTTCAGCATATCCCTGCTGGACCCAAGAGACTCTATCTCGCACTACCCACGGCCCGAAGCGCACACTCTCCATAAACCTTCCCCACAGACCATGGCCCCATCCTTGACATCTCTACCCGAAAGTCTAACGCGCCTCGTCCCGCGCCAGTTTGCCAACAACAATAACAACAACAATTACAACAATGGCTTGAGCGGCGGCGATATAGCCGGCATCGTCGTCGGCTCCCTCGTCGGCTTCCTGCTCCTGTGCTGGATCGTCTTTTCCTGCAGCAGCCGGAGCCGGTCAGGAGGAGGGGGAGTGAGAGGGGGAGGGGGAGGAGGCTCGGCTACCACTATCCAGCGCCGACGTACCCGGGCTACTCGTACTGTCAGGATACCCACCAGTCCCGATCGCGGCGCTCGCGTAGTTGCCATCACAGCAGGCGGAGGTCCGGCGGGGTTCGGAGGCTCTCCGCGGTCCAGCCAGTGTACGCTGGAAAGCGCTGCTGGGCTCCCGCAGCTCCGCCGCCGGTGCGTTGCGCGCGGGATGCGAAGAGATCGAGGAGAGGTTTCGGTAAGGGGCACTACATCTAGGCGGTGTTTATGCGGGGGTACATCGTGGCTATGATGATCCTGTGGCGGCTGCATGTAGCTGGCCGATTTTCGAGGGTGTGGTATAGAAATTAGAGGTTGGATGCGGCTATTTGTTTCTGTTTTATGTTTATTCTGTAGTAGAAGACTTGAAACGAGTCAACTGCCACGGAATCTGCTGGGAAGTGAGCTTTGCAAACGACTGTCGTCACTTACATCAGGATCGGTGGCGTATATGGAATTGACCACGAAAGCCGTGGTAATGGCTCGTAGTTCTAGACGTATTCTCATGTGGTAATACTCAAACCATTTGAACAACCTGCTGCAATCGAAAGGAGTGTCTCGCTTCGTAGAACTCAGACTTACACTTTTGTTACCATAAAGCCAATGCACATCAAAAACCAATGCGACGTGCCAACTCAGCTTCCCAAACGGACTTCGTAGTGCTCCGACTTACACTTCTGTTACCGTGGAGCCAATGCAGAAACAACAAAAACCAACGAGACGTGCCAACTCGGCTTCCCAACCGGACCTTGTGATCAAACATCCGCCAGTGTCTGCGAGTCGATCTGCTGGCTGCCCCAGAACACGCGACACTTGACCGAATCTCCGCTGACTGCAACCTTCCAATCCCACTCAAACCAATGGAAGATTCTCGCGTCATCGTCGTCGGTATCATCTTGATCATCACTGTCGTCCTTATCGTCCTTCGTTTCTTCGTCACCGTCCGTGTTGTCTTTTGTTTCTGTGTCGTTGTACCCCCACGCCGGGAGCTGTTCGATAGGTACCGGCACCTTCAGGCTGATCAAGCCAACAACCTTCATGTCGTCGCCCGAGGGAAGGAATCGGGTAGGGGGTCCGAGAGATGAGACTTGACGAGCTTCTCCTCAAACTCGAAACCGCCCTTCGTGCCAAACTTGAAAGGCAGGCTGTAGGAGAATGTCTTCTCGAGAGCGCTGATGTCTTCGCCTTTCATAATCACCCACTCGACTTGGTTTCGAGCCATGTATCTCTTGCGTCTCTTGTTCCAATATCTGTCTGCCAGGTCATGCTTCTCGGGATCAAACATCTTCTAACGCAAGGGAAGGTTAGTGAATGCTTCCCAAGTACGCCTCGGTACCAGAACATCCGATAAAGGCCCAAAGAGGCAACACGCAGTTTAGGAATTTACCTCGGTAGTCCAGCCATAACTGCGGCGAGCAATTCGCGAAACAACTTGGGAAGACTTCGACGTGATGGACATGACAGCTCCTCTGCAGATTGCAGACCATCTACAGAAACGACGGTCAGCTAGTTTGCCGTGGGAATAGCAAGTGGCCAGTGATAACTCACGACGTCTCGTTTTGGCGCATTAGAACCTCGACGCCATCGGGAATCTCTTTGGCGATGACGTTACGGATCTGCGGGCATCGACCAAAACCACCGGTAACAATGACATACTGGCAAGACGAGATTAGCTCGCGAACAGGGTAGAATTGGTTGTCTTCCTACCTTGGGCAAACTCCCCGTCTTCTCCTCAATCTGTGAAATCTGTCTCTTGTTGAGGCGGACAATCTCTGGTTGCACGGAATCGAAACATGCAGCTATCTCGTCTGAGCTGAAAGGAACAACGACTCCCGAAGGCAAGGTGAATGACCAGCTCTGCTGCGGGTTTCCATCAAAGGTGGGCTTGATTGTGTCCTCCCAGTCATCTTGCAGCGCACGCTTCTGCGCACGCTCAGAAAACTGATCCCAGACTCGCGTTCCCACGGACTTCTTGAGATAGATGATAAAGGCTTCGTCCAGGAATGTAGCGCCACAGAGGGATCCTATAGCACGGTCAGCTTTGGACTTTCATACGCGACGGCCTCAGTATGCATGCTTACCGTCTCCGGGAACGCACTCGCTGACTTGCAGCACTGGTGACATCTTCTCGATCTTGTAGCTGATGAGATCCTGCTATCAAGTTAGCGGGCTGCGGATCCGATTCCTGGACCTGTTCGTCGCTCACAACTGTGCCACCTAAAGAACGTTGCATGTTAGTGTCAAATTCGGAAAGCGTCCAGGACGGGGTGCTAGAGCGCATCGTACCTCCACAATCACAGACAACGAAGCTATCCCCAGCTTTGATGTTGGGTCGTCTCTCCAGGTCTGAGCTAATGGTGGCAATGGCAGCAGCCTCGGGCTCCGAGATGAAGGAAATCTTCGTCTCTCCAGCATCACGGCGATCAAGGATGCCGGCTCTCTTCACGGCGATTTGCATCTTCTCGCGGGCCTTTTCGGGCCATATGGCAGGGACTGTAACGACGACGTGAATGGGACAAGTGTCAAACATTCCCTTGTCATGAGTTGTCTGTATGACCTTGCAGGAATGGTTCCACAGTTCTCTGACTGCATACAAACGTCAGTAAAGCCGTGCAACAAATGCCACATTCTACAGGATTGGATAGAATGGGACAGGAAACTTGCGGTAATCGGACGTGACAGTTGTTGCGTCACGACCAGAGTCAGCGAGGAGCTGAGAAGCCTCCTGCAGATGGGCAGAACCTCTGAGCCACGAGGGGCGATCATGTTCGTCGAGAAGCAGAAGCTTGAACCACTCAAGAGCTTTAACGTCATTGGGTATGTCATATCCCATTCTGACCGGACCATCGGGCATATAGTAGAGCTTCGTTGGCACCTTGAGTCGATCTTGCATCCGAGGCCACAACGACTTCCATCCAGTAATGACCTCGATTATCGGGTTGCCATATCGGTCGCGTGTGTAGGTGTAGGCGTAAGCTACACCGGAGTATCTGGCACATGATTGTTATTAGATGATACGAGCAGGTGGAAATCATCGGATGGGAGGAACTGTGTGGCTCCCAGAGAGAGAAAAGGTGACGCGGACTTACGTGGTTCCAAAGTCGATGCTGATGACCAGGTCATGTCTCTTTTTTGGAGGCATCGTATGGATACCCGAGTACTGGATGGTGACAGGGCGATGTGTGTAGGTGTAAACGACAGTTTGATTTAGTACGAAAGTCCCGCGCCAAAGGAGGTTTGAGGAAGTAAATCTGGTAAGGTGTTGGGTGTTGCTGGTGGAACGAGATTTGTTGTGGTGAAATAGATGGAAGATGGGATAGAAGACGTGGATGGGGAGGAGGGCAACAGATTCGGGAAGAGTATTCGTTGCAATATCAATTGCAGCAGTACATACTCTAGGTACCTTTTCCACTAGAATTTTATGTTCCTGCAAGGAGAGCATTATTGTTGCCATATTAACAGGTCTTGATTCACCACTGGTACCTATTCTCTTCAACACGAAAGGGGCCACTTACGTAGCCGGGCCACCGGTAGGTACATACTACCTCGAGCGTCAACAACCAAAGTACACAAAAGAATACCCACTCCACTGTAAACAACATTGGAGTCATTCAAGTGAACGTAACTTGCATCTTTATTCGACTCTGTGCTCCCTCCTCTGTGGGTTCTAGCACTGGAAACTCCCACCATCTGCATCACCAACTGCCCCCTTCCCTTAAACGACACAATCACCACTACTGGTAAGCCACCTTCGTCCCAGAGACGTTTCCATGCAGGATATATTAAGAAACTACAGCTTACCGTCATCACTTCATAGCAGCATGGAGTCCGATCAAATCATGACTGACGCCACGATGGAGGACGCAAGCAAGGCTGCCGTCTTTTCCGACGTTGTCCAGCCTCATGATTCAACTGCACCGAGAAAAAGAGAGGCCGCCGCCGTGGAGCCTGAACTTGGAGATACGTCTTACAGACATGTAAAACAGATCAAGATCGAACACGACGAAGATGATTCGTCGATAATCGCCGGCCCCTCAGACACAAAAATTGAGAGCCAACTCCAAGGCTCACTTCACGATGGTGTTGATCGAGACAGTGCCGAGAAAGGGAGCGGAAATGAAGTTCTACCAACTCAACTGGAGAACAGTGTTTTCATCCAGCCGACTACCAGTATGGCACCTGCAATCCCCATGACAAGCAAAAGCACGGTGGTGCAAGATGATGCTGGCGATGTTGACATGCCCCTTCTTCATTCCACAAACACTACACTTGCCGATACCGAGTCCCAAACCAAGGAGGGTTCCACTTCACTGGCTGAAAATCAAAATAACCGCAATCCCGGTATTTCAGGCTATCTCCAGCTGGCGGAAGCCCTCTTCATGCAAGAAGTCGACTCCCTCAACGTCGTAATTCAAGCGCTCAAACAAGAGCTTGTCCTGGTCAAGCAAGAGAACCAGGATTTGAAGGCTGCACAGAAAGAAAACGCCGATATGCACGAGAAGCTGCACGCAGAGTGCGAAAAGTGTGATGACTGGATGTACAAATACCAGCACACTCTCTTGGAGCTGAGCTCGATGAAGGCAGAGCTCTCGCCGCCCTCTTTTCGCCCATCCGTCTCCATCGACCCAGCCGATGTTGAGGGAGCCTGGAAGACCTTGTGCAACAGAATCAAACAACTTGCATGGCAGAGGTTTCGTGGTCACCCGTACAAAAGGCTCGTCAAGGACCACAGGGAGTTCTTTCAGAAGATCATGGACGAGCCTGCAAAGTACATCGTAGATTCCAAGTTCAAGGCTCATATAATGGAGGCGGCTATCTGGCATCATCTTGTTGAGCGCATTCTCCAACGACCTTGTAGCATCTGGAAAGAAGACATGGGCATGGTGGTGGCCGACGCGTACAAGCGACTGAGAAGTGAGCCCATTGCTACCGTTCCTATGTCGATTCCATTTCAACTGACGCGGAGATGAAACAGATTCTTCTTTGACCAAGACACCTGCCGTACACGACGGCGACATGCTCGCTCTACATAACTGGCGCACACAGTCAGCTGAGATCATGAGCCTCGTGTTTGAGAATGATGGTTACCTCGCTGGTGAATGTAGCAACAGCATCAATCGTAGAAAAGGCTTCGCCAAGGAACTTGCCGACTTCTTCTCACGATATTCGACTGACGGGGATCCCCAGGGTGGAAAACCAGCCGAAGATAAGCCCATGGTCGGAAGCGACGACTGCGAGAGTTTTTCGTCAATCGTTGATCTTGCTGTCGACTTCGCCTCCTTGATGGCAAAGTCGAAGGCGTTGTACTCGGTTCGCCTAGGAAAGATACAGCACAGCACAATCTATCACGGATTTGCTTTCAGAGATGCATCAATGGAGCTGCCGAGAGGCAAGCAGTTGAACTACCGGGAAAATTTGGTCCGTCTAGTCATCACACCTGCCCTGATGAAGTACACTGATACGGATGGGCGTCAAATCGAGTCTTCGCACACTGCGGTCAAGAAGGCTCGAGTACTACTTTTACCTGACCCAGAGGACTCGGAATAAGAGAACTAAGAACATTACCACCTTCTGCGACTGTCCTAGGCGACAGTCCTTGCCCAAGGAACACAAGGAAGAACGACTAACTTGCTCTCGATATGGAAACTCTGAAGGAGACCGTAGGAGGTATCCGCATGGAAATTTGCAAATTGTGTTGCTCAAGGCTTTGAAAATGAGCAGGTTGGAAGAAGTGTCAAGGAACCCTTTTGTGGTGTCTCTCCAACTTCCTCGACCGTTTCGGTTGCTGTCTTCTAGGAAGCACCGTGTATGCTGAGATGCTCTCCCTAATTGCAGAACAGGCTTTCAGATTTCCTAGGACGTGATCTTATCGTTCGTTGCCTCTGACGGTCACTGAAGCACATTTGACATGACCCCCCAGTGAACGAATACGTACTTGGCCAAGTGCGTTCGCTTTAGATGGATCAAAATGCTATTCAACAATGCAGTCGCATCTTCAAGTGCCTCCAGACTCAAGTGCTACTAAGTTTGTGGTGTGCATCAACCATGGCCACGTTGGAATGCGTTGCCTCGCTGCTCGCAGGGGGGTTGACAGCAAAGTCGTGACCTTTCAAGTGCCCCTGAACCACGAGGAGTTAATGATCAATCTTACAACCATACAACCAAGCGTACTACCAGGCCAGACTATGTCCCGCTGGGTACGATTCATGTGGCACAGGCGTCCCGCGATGACCCGGCCCCTTGGACTTGGGTTGGGTTTGGTTCGCAGCCACCGTCGGCAGGCTCCGAATGGCACCACAATGCAGTGGAATCACGCTACAGTGCTGTGCGGGCCCCATAGAAACTGGTGAGAACCACCACGACGTTTTTGGCAACAACCGGTTCCCTTCGTTCTCCGTCTACAATACCGGGGTTTCGAGCCGACATCTGTCGCGCCCGTCGCTGGCCCGCGAAGTGTTCCCGGTTTGTTTTCCTCCCGTGGGCTGACGTGAAATCACGATGGCCTCACTCTCGGTAACTTGTGTCCTGGTTCGTAGTCAACAACAAGGCCATGCTGTCGGCGACCGGCGAGGCATGGCGAGATGGCGATACTATAAAGCGTGAGTAGATGCGTGCTGCCAACATGATTCGAATCCGTCAACTCCAACCAACATCACTACTCAATCAACCGTTGTGTATAGTACAAGACACTCGCACTCATCTCATTGTTTCGTGTCACCAACACTCTGCTCAATCTCCAACTTCCCACCTCCAGCATGTCTGCCACGACGCTACCGCGAGTCGCCCGACAAGTCGTCTCGAGGAGACTGTTCTCTACTGCGAGGCCACTCCGCTCGGCCCACAGCGGCGCTATGGATGAGCTGCGATCGATATTCAAGCCATCCGTGGGGGTCAAGTCCCAACCAGCCGATTGGGCCCAAATGGCCAGAGTCCGGGCTAAGATGGCGATGATGTAAGTTCTCAACTACCCATGGGGTGGTCAGGGGCTGGACGAGTTGAGCCACCGACTGGGGGAAGCCATGATGACTAACGTTTGTCGATTTATTAGATATGTCCCCGGCCTTACGTTTGTCTTCGGATGGCCGTTAATGGCCAAATGGATCCTGGACGGGAATATGTAACAGGAATATGGATTTGGCGTTCAGGGGTTGTTGGACATGCAATGAATGGCGTTTGGAAAAGGACCGACTTCTTGGGAAACGTTTCGACGTCAGCTTTTTATTATTATTAATTTGGTATACACATGACATTTTACTTACTTGGGGTCATTTACTCAACAAGCGGCACCACTCCTGCGGCCAATTCCTGCTCTGTTAACATACTCTCGCGTGTAACACTCATCGGCCGCGTGCGACGATATGAGGCTGGCGGGCCAGTTAGCTCTCAACACATCCGAGGCGCGATGCAGCTATTGAGACGAAGATGGTGCGTATCCCACGTGGGACTATATCATATCACGCAAACCAGACTCTCTGCAACCTCACATCTCAAGTGCGCTCGTAGCCGCACCAAACAACCAAAGACGCGCGTTGGACCGAAGTACTGTGTACCTAGTAGAGCGGGTTCTTGGCAAAGTGAGTGCGCGCGGTGACGAACGAGTGGGTTGGTGCGTAGGTGGCTGCCTCGTTGCTTCACTGCCCCTTCCTACGGAGTAACTAACTACTTCCCCAGTTTCTTGAGAGTGCATTATGATCCATCCAGTATCCACATCCAATAAGTAGGGGTGGTTACGATATCACAGTACACAGTACTCCGTAGTACGCCTCTTGCCTAGCGCCAGTTGTGTGCCACCTGCCGACTTCTCATATCATTCATCATCGATTTGTCCATTTCTCCTCATCACGCTGTCTTGTCTCATTACTCCGTAACTACCCTCCCTCCCTAACTACTTATTCTTTCGTTCGCCCATCCCCCGCCTCCTCCTTCGGACTGCGTGAGCGAGTGGCTTATCAGTCCATCTTATCGAAGCTGTCCCGAGTTTCGGCTTAGTTAGCGTTGCCCGTCAACCGAAATAGGCTGAGACGACCCCAAAGGAGCTGTCCCAGAGCTCTCTGTGGGGTATCATCAGCGTCTCCACAGCACCTGTCGGCAACTTCCAAGGCTTGCGAGGTCTCTCCCAGCCTCCAGTCCTCCAGTGCTCCATTACGATCGCACTCGACTTCGCTCCTTGACGCAACGCCCTTCTTTTGCCATCGTTCCTTCGCAACATCAGCCATCGGCTCATCACTGGGTCTCGATCATTCGGTTGCCCCGAGTAACCTCTCACCATGTCGCCGATCAGTTTGCGGGCGTTGACGCTCGGCGCGCTATTATCTGCGATAACACCATGGCTCGTCTCGGCCCAGACAAACTACACCCAGTTCGACATGATGCGCGCCCAGCTGGCACTGATGGGGGACAGACCCAACGACTGCCCACCATGGTGAGTCGATTAGACGCATGATTCTGCGCACCCTCGTTCGACTTACACCATGCTGATGACTGTGATCCATGACATAGCTTCAACTGTCTCCTTCCAGCCTACACCTGTGGCCAATATGCGTCATGTAACGAGTACAACGGAAAGTGCGACTGCCCCCCCGGCTTCGGAGGTGACGACTGCATAGAGCCGAGTAAGTTTTTCATGTTCTCCACCATGTCTGCTCTGCGCGGATCGACTAACACCCGACAGCCTGTGGCTCCCTCGCCCTCGGGAGAGACCGCCCACCGCGACAAGGCGATACGTGCGAGTGTCAGGATGGCTGGACCGGCATCAACTGCAACGTCTGCACCGAGAACAAGGCCTGCAACGCGCTTATGAAGACAGGCGACGGCGGTGTGTGCTATCAGAACGGCGAGGTAGTGCAACAGAACTATCAGATGTGCGATATCACCAACAAGAAGATCCTCACCATGCTCGACGGCAAAATACCCCAGGCCACCTTTTCCTGCGCAAAGGACGACGCCTACTGCGATTTCCAGTTCTGGATCGATCAGGAAGAGTCCTTCTACTGCCACCTCACCAAGTGCGACTCGGAAGCCGAGTTCACCAATGACAGCAACAGCACTCACTACAAATGCGAAGTCGCCGACTGCGAGTGTATCCCCGATCGCATGCTCTGTGGCAAGGATGGTTCCGTCGATCTGACCGACATGCTAAAGGAAGGTGTCGCTGGGCCCGCCGAGTTCTCGTGTCTTCAGGAAGATGGTGGAATCAACAACTGCAAGTTCACCGAGCCGCAACTCGACTGGATGGTTAGGAACATCTTCGGTGACCCGACAATCGAGCTGAGTTGCCGTTCCGGCGAGTGTCTGTACGAGACCGAGGTTCCTGGATGGGAGCGCCCGGTGAAGAAGATCAACACCCCCTGATTGCCGGAGTCATCGCCGGAGTCGCCCTGTTCTTGGTTGCCGTCATCCTCCTGATTTGGTACCTGTCCAGGCGCTCGTACGTCTACGGCGAGATTTCTCTTGACGACTCGGATGATGAGGCGATGAAGTTAATGACCGACCACAAGCCCGCATCACTGTATTTTGAGAACGTGACCTATGACCTGAACGGAAAGCGTATTCTCAACCATATCCAGGGTGCAGCGCATCCTGGTGAGGTCACGGCCATCATGGGAGCATCGGGTGCTGGGAAAACGACCTTCTTGGACATATTGGCTCGCAAAAACAAGCGAGGCCAGACTGGCGGCGACTTCTTCGTCAACGGAGAAAAGGTTTCGGACAGCGACTACAAGAACGTCGTCGGGTTTGTTGACCAGGAGGATACCATGCTTCCTACTCTCACCGTCCACGAGACTATCCTGAACTCGGCTCTTCTTCGACTCCCGCGCGGTATGGGCCGTCCAGCCAAGGAGCAGAGGGTTTGGGAGGTTGAGAAGCAGCTTGGTATCTACCACATCCGCGACTCGCTCATCGGCTCCGAGGAGGGCAAAGGTCGCGGCATTTCTGGTGGCGAAAAGAGGCGCGTCGGTATTGCTTGCGAGCTTGTCACAAGCCCGTCCATCTTGTTCCTCGACGAGCCGACCAGTGGTCTTGATGCGTACAACGCATACAACGTCATCGAATGTCTCGTCATCTTGGCCAAGACTTACAAGCGAACCGTCATCTTTACTATCCACCAACCTCGATCCAACATTGTCGCACTTTTTGACAGACTGATCTTGTTGGCCCGGGGAAACACGGTATACTCGGGACCTTTCGCAAGTTGCCAAGAGTACTTTGATGACATTGGCTACTCCTGCCCTCCTGGATTCAACATTGCCGACTATCTCGTGGATCTCACCATGCACGCCGGCAACTCTGAGCCATATGACGACGGCGCCCTCAATGGCGCCGATGTAGCCAGTATCGGACCTAGCAGCATGATGGCGACCAAGTCGATCCCCAGCATATCTGGCAACAGCACTGCAGGGGAGAGCATCTCCACTCAGCCTTCGTCTAGCCGCCCAAGGAACAAACGAAAGAATTCAGTCAAACAGAGGCAGGATCGAGAGCTATTCACCAGGCGCAAGAACGCTGCTTTTGCTACTTCTACTACGACCAACATTGTGGACACCGCCGCGTCGTCTGATGTCGAGGACGACACCGGCGCTTACAAACTTAGGAAACAGAACGCCCCACCTGAAATACACGTCGAGGAGGCGCACGACCTGCCACCACCGGCAACGGGCAGTTCGGATCTTGACAATCTGATCCAGTCCTTTGCCGAGTCGGATATTGCCGGCGACACGCACGAAGAGATTCAGCAGGCGGTTGAAGGAGCGCTTAGTGCCAATGGCCACAACGGACACACCGAAAATGGTTCTACTGGCGGCACTGGCGGTATTGGCAAAGGTTACACTCGTCCTAGCTACGCTCGACAGTTCATCATCCTGTCGGGGCGTACATGGAAGAACATGTACAGGAACCCCCTGCTGCTCTTGACACACTACGCCATCGCCATCCTGCTTGCTGTTTTGTCTGGTTATCTGTTCTACGGTCTCACCGACGACATCCCAGGTTTCCAGAACCGCCTTGGTCTTTTCTTCTTCCTGCTTGCCCTTTTCGGCTTTAGCACCTTGACAAGTCTGAACGTGTTCGCTGCTGAGCGGCTGTTGTTCACTCGCGAGAGAGCCAACGGTTACTATCACCCCTTCACATATTTTGCCGCCAAGGTTCTCTTCGACATCTTCCCTCTGCGTGTCATCCCGTCGGTTCTGATGGGTATCATTGTCTACCCAATGACTGGCCTGATACCAGATGCGTCCCATTTCTTCACCTTCATGCTCATCCTTGTCCTATTCACTCTGGCGGCCGCGGCTATCTGTCTATTTATCGGCATTGTATGCAAGGATGCCAGCGTGGCCAGCCTTGTCGGGTCTCTGGTGATGCTCTTTTCGCTACTGTTTGCGGGTCTCCTTCTCAACCACGACGCCATCCCCAAGGCGGCCCTCTGGCTGCAGTACTTGTCCATCTTTCACTATGGATTTGAAGGCTTGATTGTCAACGAAGTTGCCCAGCTCTCCTTGATTGACCAGAAGTTTGGCCTTGATATCAAAGTGCCTGGTGCTGCCATCCTCAGCATCTTTGGCTTCGATAACCAGGCCCTCTGGACAGACATTATCAACCTGGGCGTCTTCGCGGGCGTGTTTGTGGTCCTTGCATATCTAGCGATGCACTTCCTACTTGTGGAGAAGAGATAGACGCAGTACAGGCTAGCGATCTAGTTTCCTGTAAGATAGACTTGTTTTGAGATTGAATGGACGTGGGATAGGAAGGTCTCTTTTGTATTTCTGCGCATACATCAATAGTCTAAGCGATGAGCTGCGAGATGGGTGTTCACGGGGTACGGAATGCCCCTGAACGGAACGATACCGGAATGAATATCGTCTTTTTCTCGTGTCGGTACCGACCAGCATAAGATACTGTGCGCAGTCATGAATGTAACGTAACCAAGGCATTTATGGCAAACTCATCGCATCATGATTGGGACTTGACAGCGAACTACTGTAATCTAGCAGCAAGACCATTCTTCATAACACTTTGGACACAATGTATAATATGTGCAGTAAAGGACTCTCTGAAGTCGTTGATTTCGCCTCTAGACGTGTGCTTTGTAATATGATACAACATGAATTTTCTACAACCACTTTAACTTGTACATGTAACGTGACTGTTGCTTGCGGCTAACTATCATGTTGGGCTCGTTCTGAAGCAGTACGACAATTGCCGCTCAAAAGACCGCTGTGCCCATAGCTCTCCATCATGCAATTGGCCTTACTATGTCCTCTCCTAGGCCATCCAGCTTGTTCTGTCCAATGCACCACCAGTCAACTCCTCGGCAATCTTTTTCTGGCGCTTTGTCGTCCGTGTGGCGCCAGCCTCCTGTAACACGAGGTTGCTCGTGCCCATCACCTCACCCATCATCTGGGTAATCGTCATGGGCTTGCCGTCCGTCTCCCAGATGTTGGAGGCCGGGCCCGTGGCCGACTTGCCACTGAAGAAGTCGTGCCGGAATTGCTTTTCAATCTCGGCCTCCAGCTCGCTCTCATACACGATGAATTCCCGCGCCCCCATGTACATATGCTGTAGGGCGTCGCGGCGTCTCTGTGCCTTGGCTTCGAGTATGGCCGCCGTGCGGGCCTTCGACTCGAGGGCGCGCTCGAAGCTTGCGGGATCACGCGGTACGTAGGTGGAGAGGACACTAGCGGGAATCGTCGCTTCTGTCAGCCGGTCTGCCTCGCGCTGCGGCGCGTTCATAGCAGCAATGTTGGCGTTGCTATTGGCCTTGGCCCGGGCCGCACGCTGCGAGTCCGTCTTGCGTGTGCGCGTCCACAGCGCGTCCAGACTCTCCTCCATGTTCTTGCGGCGGCTGATGGCCATCTTTCGCCTCCACGCCTCAATCTCGGAGCCCGGAGGCGCCAGTGCCTTGGCTGAGGACGGCGCCGCTGCGGACAACTTGATCCATTCCTTGCTCGACTTGGGCAGGGCGCCCGGGCGCTGCTTGAAGATCCGTCGAGGGACGGGCAGGTGACCCTTGAACGAGAGCGGCGAACGTTTGGCGTCTTCGACGGCTTGCGAAAGAGGCGGCGTGGGAGTGTTAATGTAGAGAGGTGACTCTGGGGGGATTCGCTGCGCGGACGAGCTGTTGGTTATCGGGGTGCTGCTGAAGGGGCGTGTGATGGCTATTGACGGCACTCTGCCCAGCGCCCGCGGCAGTAAAGGTGGCATCTTTTACGTGCGTATGGTGACCGTAATGGCCACAGCAGGGGTTCTAAAACCACAATGTTGACTCTTGGCCGAGTCCTGGTGCTCGTCGATGAATAGCCCGACTGTACCACGGATAGCTCCAATACCGACCGAATACAATGCAAAAAGTTGAATTGTGGCTTGAAGCAATTGGATTGTTGTGGCTGAACACATGAGTGTGGCTTGTTAGCAGAGCAGAAATCCCCGCTCTTGGCGGCAGAATGAATTTCCAGGCGGTCAAAAAGTTTCGAGCAACCTTGACCCGTCGAACAGGACTACAGAATCCCAGCCGTCTTCTTGTGAAATTTTCCCATAACAACCCACCCCACTACTAAGCAAAGTCTCGAGGTCTTGCTACTCGCCTTGACTTGCGAAACATCTACAGTTCACTCTCCCAGTGTCCCCCTACTCTACACCTCTCTAGCCTATCCCCAGTGAATTATACACCGTCGCCGCCATGGGTACCGCAAAGAAGGAAAAGCAGCGGTTGATCCGCCAGGACAAGACCAATGAGGGCAAACACACCAAGGGCGAGAACTTCTACCGTTCTGCCAAGAAGGTCAAGGTGCTCAATATGCGCACGCACGGTCTGGAGCAGCGCAACGCCGCGGGTCGCATCACACAGGCCGCCGCCTACCAGAACCGTGAAGCGCCCATCGCGAGGGTCGAGCCCAACCGCAAGTGGTTCACCAACACGCGCGTCATCTCGCAGGACTCGCTGGCCGCCTTCCGCGGCGCTATGGAGGAGAAGGCAAAGGACCCCTACCAGGTTCTGCTCAAGACCAACAAGCTGCCCATGACCCTCATCAAGGAGGTCTCCACTACCAACGGCATCAAGCAACATCAGGCCAAGATGACCATCGAGACGGCCTCGTACAAGGACGCCTTCGGCCCCAAGTCACAGCGGAAGCGCGTCAAGCTCGGTGCCAGCAGCATAGATGAGCTGGCCAACGAGTCGACGCAGAGCTTGGACACATACAAGGACCGCCTCGAGCAGGCGAAGCTGCTCAGTGGAAACTCGGGCACAGTTGACTTGGCCGGCGAAGACACATACGCGGAAGCGGATTTGATGGACAAGGATGCCGAACACATCTTCAGCAAGGGCCAGTCAAAACGTATCTGGAACGAGCTTTACAAAGTCATGGACTCTTCGGACATTGTCCTGCATGTCTTGGACGCTAGAGACCCAGAAGGCACCCGGTGTAGGAGTGTAGAGAAGTATTTGAAAGAAGAGGCTCCTCACAAACAGTAAGGCTCTTTACCACATCCTTATCATCGGTTTTCATACTAACATTGGCGCCAGTTTAATATTTGTCTTGAACAAGTGTGATCTTGTACCTACCAAGAACTGCGTACGTCCCGGCTCCATCTCCTATTCATGGTCCCCTCCCCCTCTCATCACCCCAATGCGTTGAAGTCAGGATGTCTACCGCACTATTTCATTTTTGCTCATGGTTTAAATCCGTTACGTCATTGGGAGATTGATTTGCTGCTCACGGTTCTCGTGCGTCTTGTACGGGGGCCAGACTCGATCTCGTCTTGAGATCTTGTCGCCGAGTAATGCGTTGTGGCATATGAGTTGAGTCTACCTCCACCGCACCCTTGGTGGCATGTGGTAGGCTCTTAGAATTGACACATACATATTTCATTGCCCCTTTCTTGTTATTTACACAACATGACGAAGTCCTGAAACTAACTCGGACTTCAGGCTGCTTGGGTTCGCAACCTGTCGAAGGAGTACCCGACACTGGCCATGCACTCGTCAATAACAAATCCCTTTGGCAAGGGTAGTCTAATCCAGCTGCTCCGCCAGTTCGTGCAGCTGCACTCGGACCGGAAACAGATCAGCGTAGGCCTCATCGGCTACCCCAATGTCGGCAAGAGCTCCGTCATCAACACGCTACGCGGCAAGAAGGTCTGCACCGTGGCGCCCATCCCGGGCGAGACCAAGGTATGGCAGTACATTACGCTGATGAAGAAGATCTACCTGATCGACTGCCCGGGTGTGGTGCCGCCCAACATGCACGATTCGCCGCAGGATATCCTCCTGCGCGGCGTCGTGCGCGTCGAGAACGTCGACAACCCCGAGCAGTACATCCCCGCCGTCCTGGCCAAGGTCAAGCAGCACCACCTAGAGCGGACGTACGAGCTTAAGGGCTTCGGCGATGACCACGTGCGCTTCCTCGAGATGCTCGCCCGCAAGGGCGGCCGTCTGCTCAAGGGGGGTGAGCCCGATGTCGACGGTGTGGCCAAGATGGTGCTGAACGACTTTATGCGCGGTAAGATTCCGTGGTTCTCGCCGCCGCCGTACGTAGAGCCCGGTGCCGAGTCGACAGATGTCGTCGAGGGCCGGTTAGGCCGTCTGGGCGAGATGCCCCAGAAGCGGAAGCGCGACGAGAACGAGAGCGTCGCCGATACCGAAGCCGCTGCTGCCGAGGAAGAGGATGAAGATGATGAGGACGAGGGCGACGACGCGGAAGAGGAAGAAGACGATGCCGAGTTTGGTGGGTTTGACGATGGCGACGACGATAGTGAGAGTGACACAGAGGCCATCCAAAAGGCAAAGAAGGCGGCCACAAAAGGCGCCAAGGCCACGCCGGGCTCTGAAGATATGATACCCCTTGATGTCTCGAGTGACGAGGAAGAGGATGAATGATGGGTGGGTCGGAGGGCTAAATGACCTTACGAAACACTGATGAATGCCCATCATGACCATAGCCTTGAAAAGGCTGCTGGCCCATCTACTCCAAACTCCAACAAGCCAAGGCTGGTGAGATATGATGGAGGGTGCTTGTGCGTGGTTTCGACATGCTTGGTTCAGCTCCCCATGTCAAGGGTCGAGCAACCGAGTTCGGGGGGCGTGTGTATACATCCATCGGCCTTTGGGGCAGGCCGACTGGGCCGTCGAGTCGGCAATTAGTCCAGACACGAGATAACTTGTCAAGAACTGCACAGACATAGTATCAACGAAGTTCAACAGACTGAAAAATGTACTACCACAATAAGTCACATCATTCCATTCATGTCGGGCTCAAGCTATCCACTTGTTGATTCATCATCTCTTGGTACGTAATCAGCAGTATGCCCTCGACGAAGCAGCACTACCGGGTGCTAATGCTGTTCTGGTTGTGCAGCAAATAGACAATCGGGGGCAGGGATATAATCCATAATCCAGGGGTGAATGTCCTGCTTCGTGTATTACAATACCCTGGCATGATTGCGTCCAAAAAGATGCGACAAAATCCCACAGTCTTTCCGGCCTGATCCGGTGACGACTATCAACACTTCGCCAAGAACATACCTATCGCAACCGGCACGCCCTCCTGTTGGTAGACCAGGCAGGTATCGTGTTCCGGCGGCTCCATCAGCAAGTACGTCAGAGTTGTGCCAGCAGGGCACTCAAAGCTCTCAATAACATACTTGCTTCCAGGCACCAACTTGGCTACTCCAAGGTCTTTCTTGCCCATGCCCCCCTCTTTACCCGGACCAAATCCCAGGACATCGACAAACCGCGTGGTCGACTCTGCCACGCCGCTGACTCGAGAAAATGACACAAATCCCGAGCCTGTGAAGTAGTACTGGCTGGCACTCGCTTGGGGTAGAAAAAACATGACTTCGCAGCTCTTACCCTGGTCAGAAGCAGGGATGTCGAAGTTGAACAGCGTAGATGCATTCTGGGAGATTTGGCCAAAGACTGTTGGTCCGTAGGCCGCATTGGGATTTCCCCTGTCGATAGGCACAAGGAGTTGCGGGTTGGTATTGGGGACAGCAAGACAATCCTTGGAGGGAGGTTGCAGTGCCACGGGCGCTGGTCTTGCCGTGTTCGCTGGCGTTGTCGAGAGGCTTGGGCTAGAGCTAGACGGCGTTGCAATCGATCTAGTCGTTGTATCAGGGGGCAGAGTGCTAGATGTAGCCTGTCCTGTTCCCCCTTGGCCAGCGGGGGTGGATGGTGTAGGCGAGCCCAGGCCCGATCCGCCGTGTCCTGTGAAAGTAGGAGTAGACAAAGTATAGCTACCACCACCGTTGGATGCAGGCTGCAGTCCAGCAGAGAAGGGAGGCGAGTTAGGACATCCGGAGGCGGGTGTACAGCCGTCGGCGATAAGCGTGACAGGTTGGCATTGACTGCCGTTTGGGTTCAGATAAATGTTGGCTTGGTCTGCTTCTCCCGTCTGACATTCGTAGAAGGTGGCTTGTCCGTTGTATTCCATTGTGCCGTCACAGCCAATTGCGAAACCATGGTCAAGTTGCTGGCCAATGTCGCACTGAAGGACAGACGTCGGAGCTGTCAGTGTGTCTTAGTGCTGGCTGTGATGCATGGGCGAGTTCAGAGTCACGTACGGGTCAGCCAACATCCACGTCCCTGCTGGTCGACAAAAGCATCGCCAAACATGGTAAATGCGGACGGCTTCATGGCACTCCCGGCCCTACACTGTCCGCTCTCGAGCTGGCCGACCGGGGAAGGCTGACTGCCGCCCGTCGTAAGGTGAAAGCCACAGCCACTACCGGCTCGGAGCGTGATGGTGGTGCTGCTTTGGCTGAGGGACGCGAAGAGGATCCCCGAGATGAGCAGTGCGGAGATGGCCATCATCTTGTAGTGAAGGGCCGGAAAGCCTTTGGTCTTTGTAGTCGCCGTGACCAAAGTGGTGGAGAGTAGTAATGTAATGGTGCCAAAACGAGAGTGATGAAGTTGCTGAGGGTCGAACCAAAATGGTCTTGAAAACAGTCAAAACACGCTGCTGGGATGGGGTGCGGCAAGTTCGCATACACAGGCCTTTGTTGGAACTGACACAGACGAGACAGTAGAGGCCTCGGGCACTTTCCATATAGGTAATGCACAGAAGTAAGCACTCAGGAGGTCAGTTCCTCGAAACGGTAGGAGTGGTGAACTGAGCGGGAGGGTGCGAAGGACTTTCGCCTTGAAACTCAAACTCGCCTGCGAAGTGAGTACCTTTTCTGCGGAAAGAACATCTTCCAATCCGCGTGTAAGCTGTTCTGACCATATTTCAAGCAGGCAAGTATGGGCCTCAAGTTTCAACCACTCCTGGTGCGACTGCGATACCGGGCAGTTGGATTGCTCAGGCACGATTTACCCAATAGAAATGATATATCGCAGCCTCTTCGTGACCATCATGAATCCTACCAGGCCCCTACCATTGAGACCCAGACATTAAGTGAGAGAAGAGATGATAGTTGGAAGAGAGGAATTAGGGGCGAAATCGGTATAGATCCTCAGGGGGTATATGTACAAGGCTGGTAAGTATCGTATAATAGATTGCTGGGTAGGGCCCATTCCAGAGAGTAGGCGGTAAAGCAGCAGGACAGGGCTTCACATTATTAACTCCCAAGATTCTCTCTTCAGGCTGGAAAAACTTGGGTGTTTCTTGACCGCCTACCTTGCCTGCTTTACAGGTACATGTGCAAGTTGTGATGTTTATCTTGGTCCTAAAGCTGCCTAGCGTACTTTGGGATCGAACCAGTAGGGCTGGCTGCCTGTTGCTTATTTTCTTCCAATGCTACACCCTCACAAATCAAATTTCATCCATCAACCCTTTTCCATTCTTGTTCACCACATACCAAGTCCGACCACCACGATTTAACGCGCATCTCTTCGCCGTTATCTCTCCTTCGCCATTGCCTACCATTCGCCGTTCCCTATCATTCGCCGCTCCATATCCTTCGGCGGCTCCTAAAACTCACCCTCGAGATATCGTGATCTCGATCTGAGCTTTCCTGCTGCCTCACAAAAGCCACGTCGAGTCGGAGACTGTCAGGTCAGAGTCAACCCATTCCCTCCCTTATACGGAAGGCTACGTGGCAGGCTACGTGTCACTTTCTGATGGAACAAGCACGGCTACTGGCCTCGTTCCTCATGGTTCTATGCTAATATTGCCTTGCTTAACAGCCTCTCACCGCAACTACTTTGTGCTCTTGGACATATGAACGTTTGGGTGAGTCATTTTCACAACAATTTCCCCACCGGATGAACATACTGTCATACCCTACTTGGGTTCAGTCTGAGTGGTTCCTCTTGTCTAGCGTTTGCTTCCCCAGGTCTTGAACACTCAGGTCTGTGATTGGTTTACAGCCAGACCCGCGCGCTTGAATCCGGCGTTAACTACTATCAACGCGGTCCTTGAAGGCCTCGACATGATCATCCGGCTATACCTATTGATTATGCTCTTGATCACAGTTCTTTCTGTGCCAGCGAGATCAATGCACACATCCAGAGAGTCAAGATACGTTCAATTTGTCTCATTGTTGTCTTTTTATACAACTTTTGTTGTTGATGCTCTTTACCTACCAGTACTGACTTGATAAACAGGCAGCCTCCAGAATGGCCTCCTTTGAGGGTTCGTTATAATCCCCATATATATATCAACCCCCTTTTCCCAGCCATTATTCAGATGAGATACTTCTCCAAGATTTGGTATCATTCAGAATTGGGATTGTGGCTTTGAAGGAGTTCCTTATATTCCCCCGTTCCGAACTCAGAAGCTGACTATTATACCTAGACCCCAACACGATGACACTAGAGTGTAAGTGCAGCACATACGGACCACGCGAGAGTTCCCTATGACTATTATCCTCTGCTTTGGATGGTCTATCTATAGCATGGGCAGAGCTGATCCACATGGAAGCCTTTTCGTATTCTCTTATTCCTTCTTCGCACTCTCAATCTCAAATCCTGTCCAGTTACGCATCGTATATCGGAGATCCTATCCATATCTGCATATCCCAGCTTACCTCTCCTGACGTCAATTTTAGAACTCTGGTTAGACCTGTACTGACCTCTGCACTAGGGCCAATCGATCTATGGTACCCCGAGGAACCTGAAGATTCCGACGAAACTGGAGACTTCGAAATCGACGGCGGAGAGGAGGAAGAGGTGGGAAAGGAGGATAGGACCTCCTTGCTGTCATCTGGCTCCGGGCCACTAACCCATGATGATGCAGAGCGTTTCGCCTTCGTCGCCCGCTAGTTACGTGGTGTCGTTTCGGCGATCCAACCCCATCACTTGGAGGGTGGCCCTGATGCGGCACTGGCAAGCATTCGGCATGAACTTATAACGCTGGAGAACCTGAATCGTATTGCAGAGATCAGATTCGCGCAACGCCTAGATACGGCGGGAAATTTAAGCGAAGACGAAGACGAGGACGAGGACGAGAGCGAGTGACTGCCAGCTGGTGTGGATAGGAGTGCGGCGCCCGAGGCAGACAGTGCAGACGTTGTTGCCCATGACAATTGGCGGGTTGTCCAGCCACCCTCATACCAGCTTGGTTGCTGTCGTTTTTCGCTCGCCACCGTCCCCTCCATTCTTCTTCTTCCAACACCTCGATACCGCACCATCTTCGCCACCTTCACCACTTCCACCACTTCCACCACCGTCAAAATCACCACCGCCATGGCTCCTCGCACCAGGAAGCCCAGGCCTGCCGCGTCCTCGGGCACTGCCCCCCAAAAGCTTTCGACGCGCGCTCGCATCAATGCCGCTCGTAGATACCTACCTCGTGCCAAGCTAACTGACGACGAGACATCTCATCGCATCGATGTCACACAAGGCTTCCCGCGCATCGGGCAATACGCCAACGTCGGGGTGGACACCACGCATCTGCAGAGAAATATCAGTGGACCGTAGAACGGCATCTCAAAATCCTCTACAGCTGCTTCCCCCGATCTGGAGTCTGTCCACCGCTTCCAGCATGCCGACACGCCCAATCCTGGCCGCGATCTCGCCATCAATTTTGCACCGCATATCTCGCCTCGACCTATCACTGATCTCCCGAGCACTGGCCGCGAATCCGTCGAGACGTATGAAGAAGGAACGCGCACTTATGATCAGTACTACTCGCTTCCAAACAACAAACCCAGCAACCCGGCTATTTCCACATATGCTCCTATCGTAAAGAGCAACACCTCCCACCAAGGTTTGAAGCAGCATGTCAGTGTCGCTCAAGACAACGGACTCATCAAGCTCGAGTCGTTTGGTCTCGCTCCTGGTATGACCGTCACAGCTCCCACTAGTGTCGTGGTGAGCGAATCTTTTGCAGAAGCCCCCGTTGGTGGCGCATTCGGTGCTGTCGGCGGCGCTCTCGACACTACGAGCAAGCCATTGTCGAGCTTTCAAGCCTCTCATCCGGCCTCGGTATTCGCCGCTGGTACTCAAACCGACTCTTTCGTCGATCCTGCTCTGCTCGACCGTTCTCTTTTTCGACCTTCCTACTTTCAGAACCAACATGGTGCTTTACCTTCGTCCGGATCGACCAATCGTATTCTTCTTGGCTTTTCAGCACAAGTCCCTGAAGTTTTTATCTCGTACCTTGGAGAACCGTGTAACGAGTCTGTCGAGCCTGCCCAGGTCGTAAACACGTACGGGGAGATGGCTTTCCCGGGCACGCTTGGCACGGAGAACGACGTTACTGGTTTCAGCACGTTGGAGTGGTCCATGTGGTCAACTACCAAATATGGCACACCCAACCAGATGTTTCATGGCGTCGTCAACCCGAGATTGCTGCACGCACCCTTGCCCAACACTCCGATTCCCGGTCGCCACACGCCCCTTCCTTCTCGCCAGATGGTGCAAGACCCCAACTCTGGCCGCGTTGCGTTGGACACCCGGCTCCCCTATGAGAGCCAGATGGTGCAAGAACCCAACACTGGCCGCGTTGCGTTCAGCCAGCCCTACCTTCCTTGTTCCCCGTCTCCGACACCGCAGCCTTCGCAAGTGGGTGCCGAGTGTTACGTAGGCCTCATGGAACTCTGCACGCCTGATGGCACTGTGGTTCATCTGCCACTTTCTGAGCTTATCGGTCGAACCTACGCAGCCATGCGCACAAACTACCCTTCAGTCCTCGAAAAGAATCCCGTGTACATGAGACACTTCCGTCGCACTTGGCAGACGATGGCCGCAGGTGAGGCTTTCAGTATGGGCGTCCGAGGTTACTTCCTCATCGACTCGTTTGTAGCCATCGAGATTGACCCTGTGAGCGGCGGCTGCCGGAACATCGCAACCCGCAACCGAGATGGATCGGGCCCTTGGAGATGCTGCGCAACGAACAAAGTTATAGACCTCTCGGGCCACAATTTGTTCGACATGACCTGGTTCTTTATTTCCTTGGTCCACAGCAAAGACATCATCGATGTGGTTGACCGTTGAACCGACAAGAAAACCAAATAACGGTGCGACGATTGGAGATGATGCGGTCCTTTAAGTTGGTTACTCGTGACTTTCCAAGGATGACTTGTGTGCGCTCTTCGATTGTGTCTACGATGGATGGGGCAGACGGCAAGCACACTGGAAGGGATAGATGCATACATTGTTCAACGACTGGCAATCTCGTGGGGTTTGAGGAGAGAGACACATTGACGATGGGGATTGCGTAAGAAAGGCCACAACAGTCTTTTCAGGGTAACCTTTGGAGGTCCATTGGGAGAACCGGAGAACCGACAGCTGGTTTCTGGTGTATTTGCAATTTCTTTGCGGTCTGCTTGCATGGTACATGTGCATTAATCCATTGGAGAGTCTACGAGTCTACGACGCATATGAGCGAGGAGGATCTCGTTACTGAGTCATAATACCGACTTTGGACCTGATTTTGAAGACTTTTCACGACTAGGTGCTTCTGTGCCGTGCTCTGTTGATTCATAATAGGCGAGGTGTAAGTTATGCCTGTTTTGCCAGTAAGTAAATACCGTCAATCCGCATGAGGTGAAACCGAAAATAAAGGCAAGGTTCGTGTGAAGTTGTCATACAAGTTGTCACACATGTACGGTAGTACGGTGACGGACCTAGCTTACTTAATGGACAAAATACAGTATCGGCCGCTGGGTTAGGTGAGTAAACCTTAGTAGCGAGTGGATTCTAGCTCCCATTTATTTGACGCGTCGTTGAGGCTTGGCATCATGTAAATGGCGGGAAAGCTAACCCTTAATGTAAGCCTCACCATTTTCATGCAGATCCTACGTCACACGTCATACGTTCGTGACTGTCTCGCGCCAAACGTTGGGCACAAAGGAATATCCGCTGCAATGTCTGTCTAATCTAACTACCAGAGCGAGCACATGTAAATACGCCACTTTGGTGCACTTTGGTGGGTGTCCCACAGTTAGTTTCGCGACAGCTTGATTAACCGCCTCGCGCCGTCTATGTTGGCCAATCAGTAACGAGTTGTTGCTTCTTCTAAGCCCCCCCTCAACAACAACTTCGACTCGAGGCATCAGGCGCGAAATAACGTCAAACTTCTACACTGTTTCATACGCTCAGTGTTCCTCCAAAACATCATATCACAATCATGATCGGCACCTCCCAGCCCCAGCTCATCATCATTCGCTTCACCATTATCCTCCTGCAGTATGGCACCGCCGTCGCACTGTTCGTCCTGGGCCTGCTGGCGATGTTGCACGGGCCGGCCGTCCTGTCCCAACCCGCCAGCAGGGCCCTGCTCGGCTACGTGATCCTCGACCTTTTGTACGCCGCCTTCATCTACCTGCCCTACAAGGCGCGCCTCGCACAGGAGGCCGTCCACCCGCCTCGTGTGGCCACAGCCGAGCGCCGCGCCCTGTTCAAGCGCTGCATGGACCACGTCCAGGATCTGGATCGGTACATTCGCATGTGGTTCCTCGGCGCCGACGAGGCCGACATCAAACGTGATAACGTACGTGATTTTCTGCTGTGGGCCTTTTTCGACTGCGCGCCGGGTCAGCAGTCGGCCGAGGACGACGTCGAGGTCGAGGAGTACATTGACATCGTCGAGGCGCGCCTCGGCAGGACGTTGGGGGCAGGCAGGGGCAAGGCAAAGGGCCTGAGGTTGACGCTGGACAGCATCGAAATTCGCTACCGTAGTTTCTTGTGGTTTGCCGTCGTTGGGCTTGTAGACTTCGCCACGCACGTCGCGCTGTCGTACAAGGGGTTTGAGTACCACGCCCAGCCACTGGCCGCCGTGCTGTCCGTCATCCCGCCGCGGCTGCAGAGCATCTTCGCGCAGAGGCGGTCGGTGTCCCGCGAGATCAGCTATTGGCACCGTCCCCACATGGCCAAGGACAAGCTCCCCATCGTCTTCTTCCACGGTATCGGGATCGGGCTGTGGTCGTACCTGCCCTGGCTACCAAGGCTGAGCGAGGTGGACGACGGCGATGGCGACATCGGCGTCCTGGCCATCGAGATCCTGCCCGTTTCTTTCCGCTTGACCGGGGCCCCGATGGGCAAGTTCGAGTTCCTGAGAGATCTCAACCTGATCCTCAACGCGCACGGGTGGGACAAGTTCGTGCTGACTGCGCATTCGTACGGTACCGCGCTCGCCACGCACGTGGTGCACTCGGAGGAACTCTCGTCGCGGGTGGCCGCCATCGTCCTCATCGACCCCGTGAGCATACTGCTCCATCTCCCGGACGTGGCGTACAACTTTACGCGGCGCCAGCCCCGGCTCGCCAATGAGTGGCAGCTCTGGTACTTTGCTAGCACGGATCCGGGGACTGCTCACACCCTGGGCCGGCACTTCTTCTGGAAGGACAAGATAGTCTGGAGGGAGGAGCTGCTCGGCCTAGAGGGGCCCAGGGACCAATCTAAAGAACGGACTTTGGAGGCCCAGGAGAGAAAGCAGAGAAAGGTGGCGGTCTGTCTCGCGGAGCGGGATCTGATCGTCGATACGCTCACGGTAGCCCAGTATCTGGCCAGGGATGAGGAGTGGCTCCCTTCGCGGCAACCAGGAGATCGGGGCATCACGGATGGCGCGGAACAGCAGAAGAGGGGATTTATGACCAAGGATGGCGTGGAGATATTGTGGTTCGCTGGGCGGGATCACGCGCAGGTCTACGAGAACCGGGAAGAACACGAGAAGATCCGGCACGTCATCCAAGAGTATTGCAAGATATAATGACCAATGCTATGTATACTTGTCGTTACTCATACCCAACTCCATAGTTATATGCTTGATTTACTTTGAATCCTGGATGTGATGTGACGGGAATACAAGTTGATGTGACGATGGGGGTGACACGACAGCGATCAAGGGTTCATCAACTTCCCTGTCGACCGGCCGGTCCAAGCCATGGGACGCCAACTTGGGATTGTTTCTCATCTGTCAGCCTCTGTCTGGTCGCCACCCCAGCCCGTGAGATAGACAACCACCGGCGTGGGCCCGTTACGGATCAAGACCCAGACAACCTCGTCGTCTGTCTCGTTGAGCTCCTGATGCTCGGTCCATGGCGGCACGAAGGCGAAGTCGCCCGGCGCGAGCTGGTGTCTCACGGGCTCGGCGTCGCTGTCGGCGCCCGTGACCAGTGTGCCGGTACCCGAGGCCGCGTAGATGATCGTGTCTTTTTTCGTTGTGTTTCTAGTCAGTCCGGCGCGAGCACGATACGGAGGCGAGAGAGAAATTTACCCTGCTCGCCGTGGTGATGCACCGCTGATGAAGTCCGCGGTTTGCAGGTGAGGACTATCACATGCGTGTTGGTTAAAAAAATGTCGGATTCTCTCCACGTCGAGACGGCTGGGAGAAAAGGACGGACGAGCCTGACCAAGGTTTTCGCGTGCTCTTTCTACTCACCCGTCGCGCACATCTTGTCGCTCTTGCCGACCACGGCGCCCTGGCGGACCATGGGGGATTTGTTGCTCGCACGTCGGGCCTCGAGGTCCGAGGCCTTGGTGATGTGGACGGCGGACGGGAGAATCATGGGGAGGATGTCTGGGAGGAGGCTGAATATGGACATGATGGCTTTCTTCTTTCGGCACGGGATACTGGAGGACTCTTTTGTGACTCGTCACTCCATGACGCGAAGGGTGATGATGGCGGGGGACCGCGGGGTAGAGTGATCCTCAGTGACGAGTCCCACGACAGAGACGAGAGTTGGGTAACCGTTAACGTTAAAGAGGTAGGGTCCAACAGAGGTCCAACAGAGGTCCAACAGACTACTCGTGTTACTCTGCAGTAGTATCCAGTCAAGATGCCAACCGTCTTCGGTGGGAATTGTTCTTATAGCACGTAGGCTGTACGAAGTAGCGTGACGTTGGCAATAGAGGAGTACTTAGTCTCGTAACGTTAGCCTTTGGGTGTCAACAGTTTAGGCGTGCTGGTCCGTGCCCGGCGATCTGATGGGCTTGAATTGGGAGCTTTCGAGGTGGGAGTTGTTCGACATGTTTTCCTTGCACCAATCCGAAATGCAGACGTCGTTTGCAACATAGTTACATACAACGACAGTCGTCAGAGGAAGTGATGATGGGCCATAGTTAATGTTTTCTTTTCGACAGACACGAACTTGGCAGAGGAGGGTTCTCCAAGTCCGACATCGGTGGCCTGCTTGCCGTCGCAATCAATCTTGTGGAACGAGCTAGAATAGCAAGCTCGATTAGTTACCAACAACTAACTTGCGGAGCTTGGTCGACGCCCTGTCTGAGCTCGTCCTCGTCACCACACAACAGGGTGGTTTTGTATCGTTCCGAGATCCCAAGACGGCAGGTGTCATACGTGCTACTACTTTTACGTACTAGCTGGCTACGGTTAAGTTACTACACACTATCCTTGTTGTCGACAAGTCGTTGCAGATACACAGTAAGTCTTTCGATGCTTGTCGGTGGATAGAGTTGGTTGCATGCGCAGTGTATGCCATCTGCTGTGCTTCGAACGGAGTGAATGCAACTCCCTGCGGCCTGCCCTACACGCATGTGCAGCCCAGCCCAGCCCCTACCAGCATGCCTAAAAGTGGTATCTGCTTCACTTGTTGGTACTTAGTATCACTCCGTACTGCTTGCTGCTGCTGCCGCTGCTGCTCTTGCTGCAAGTTAACGCTACTACGTACGCTGGCAGGGTCCCGACGCATCCGAGACTTGATCCGCCGCCGCATCCAGGTTCCAATTGAGTGCCGAATCTCAGCCAGCATCCACCCTTTCGATTCCCCACGAATCCACCCTCGCTCTTTCTGCCTCTGCCACATGTCTCTGGAGCTTTCCAGCCCACCTGCATCAACTGTCGAGCCGCCCCGCGTTAACTTTACCCTGCGAGCCGTGCCTTCTGAAAAGCCTTGGTGGAGCTGTTCCGAGTCGGAGCCCTGCAGATGGCCATGTTCCATGTTCCATGTTCCATGTGCCATAGGCAACGCTTGCGAAGTAACGATGTCATGATTACACTTGCAACTCTCAACATTTTTCTGCATCCATACACACATAACTAGTACTTCGTACTTCATAACTACACGCCAAGGAAAGCCTCCCAACTTCACCAGGCGACAGTCTCCGTAACTATTTGGTTCTAGGTGGGCTGTGGGTAGACGGGTTTTTATGGTTCTACCCACCGACGCCGGCCCAAATTATGTCGCATCATCTTCCCATGAACCGCTCCGCTGCGACGGCTAGACTTGAATCCTAAATCAACGACAACCACTTATTCGTTCTCGTCTGTTTTGACGGCACGCGTCACACCTGGCGACTGTTCTCCATCTTTGCACAGCATCGACCCCTATTTCTTCCATTGCCTTCGTATCTCTCGTGTGCGTGACGTCACATCTCTCACCAGCAACGGATATCACAATATCGCAGTTCGGAGCTGAACGGGGGGGGATCCGATGGCCGACGCGTCAGGGGCCGAGAGCCATCCACCGTCATCGGACCACAGCCGTGGGACATGGCCCTGCACGACTAAACCTGGCCTTGTCAATCCTGAAGACGATGAGTCTGTCCGTGCTGTAGAGGGCGCATCGAACGCGGAATTACCGAGCACCGGGAGACTCGAAACCCTCTGTTCGACGTCTTGTGAGTGACGAGAGGCCATTCTGCAACGAACGAGCATGGACTGACATATGACATAGCCACCGGCACCCATTCAAGTGTCAAACATGCCTCTGCTACCCTTCTGCGACTGCCATCTGAGCTGATTGATTCAGTCCTCAGCTACCTCTCACCCCTGGAACTCCCGATCGTTTCCCAAGTCTGCAAGAAGCTTCGCCAACACGCCGATGGTGACTTTCAATGGCAGTATCACGTCCAGTCCAACATACCAGGCAACACAATCACCTCCCCTTACCCTTTCGATACCTATCGCGAACTCTACATGTGCCACGACCCTTATTGGTTCATCCCCCGTCAGAAGATATGGTTCTGCGATCGCGGCCTCACGGGACAGATCGTTCTGATACAGTATGATCAGCGCCGGGGTGTCATCGAGGGCTACCAGCTCGTCGCTGTCCGAGACAGAGCGACGAGTGAGCCGTGGCTGGGTGACGACGATGTTCACATCCACTATTTTGATCCCATGGTGAAGCTTCATCGCGATAAACCCGTCCTCCAACTTAGCCCAACCCGCCAAATCAACCTTGTGCGGGACGGATCTTCGAGCAGTTCACAGTTCGCCCCGAAACGTGACCTCTTGGCAGAGCTGCCAATGCGTATGAACCAAGGATCAGACCCGCGACTGAGCAATGTGATCCTAGCGAAACCGCTGAACGATGAGATGCTCGATTTTCTCATGGTGGAGGAATGGCCATATGGCTTTGTTTGGCCACCCCCTACAGTCCCTGCGAGCCATCGCGTTGGCGCCCAAGCTTCCGGCATCATGCCGATTGCGGCGCACCGTTTGAACCGGGCGTCGCCGCACATATGGAAACCCTCCACTCGCTCGGAGATTTCTGATCAAGCGTTCCGTGTGCGCCAGTGGATGGAGATGGGGCCGCCTACTTTGGGCGTACACGTCGCCGAGGAGTTGGTGACTTATTCCACACTGGACCCAAAACTCTATACCCCTACCAAGGAGAAGCCGTGGCGCGGCATCTGGGTTGGTGACTACAGTGGTCATGGATGCGAATTCTTGCTGCTCAACCAGCCGCCGTCTGAAGACGAAGGCCAACCGCTGGTGCGCGCTCCTGACGAGTCGGATGCCGAGTTCGAGTTTCGTTTCTTGCATGAAAAGGTGTACAAGGGACGACTAGAAGCCGTCAAGCTCACAGGTGATCCCAATGTGCCCCGGGGCGAATACACGTTCATCGCCAAGGATCTAGGCGAGGCAGGCTTCATTGGCACTGCCGACGAGTCCCCGTTCCATGGCGCAAGGATTGTGAAGAGCAAAGGCCACATAGCTCTGCCAGGTTTTTACAACGGTGAGACGGCCCATTATGCGAATCGTAGAGACTTTACTCATTGGTGTACAGATAAATACATGGAGTCGCACCTGATCCTCCTATCACACAACAAACTGGCTCAGTTCTGGGTCGGTTTCGGGCATATAAGCTTCTTTGAGCGCGTGGACATCGACCGCTTTCTGAAGCCATAAGCTTCGTTCTATGGAACCAGGCTTGGAACCCGATAGCAGGCCTGCTGGTGGCCAGCGTGGTGCCAGGTGCCGTGCCAGGTGCTGTATCAAGGCTGCGCATCGAGGCAGTGGACTGTTGGGGGATGGGAGGAGGCTGGAGGGACGTTTCGGTCTACCAGCCATCAACTCTTGAACCAGCACGGTCTGATGTACCGAGAAGAGAAGAGAAGCAGACCTTGCTTGTTGTAGACGTTATTTCATCGCCTCCCCTTCCCACTTTCATCATCAAATGTACGTACGTACTATGTACTTGGTATCCGTACGTCGAGCACATCAGAGTTCCCCCCTGCCGCCAGCCGTCTGTCACATGCGAACGGGCTGGTAGCCGGCTCCCAAAAGAGTGGGTTTATCATTTTTCTCCGTGACGTCATCGCACTCGCTGGCTGGCCACTTCGACGCCGCATCACCACTACCATTCACATTCACGACTCGACCGACTGAAGTCTCAACCACCGGGAAAAATTACGTGCAACCTAAAGTTTGACAGTACCAGCAACGACTTTGATTCACCATGGCTGACAAGTACGTCCTGCGCATAACTGCAGGTTCCGGCTACGACGTCGACAAGCACGTTGTGGTTCCTGTCAACACCCCGGAACCGGTGAAGCTGTCGAACGAGTTCATGGACATTGAGCTCAACGTCCGGGTACAAAACTACCACGGACTGCCCAGGAACTCACCCACGACGTCCGCTTACTTTGACACTCCGCCTCACGATTACAATAAGGACCAGTACAGTATTTCGTTCCGCTTCACGCCCAAGAAGCCCTCGTCAAGCTCGGGCGCCGACGCTCCAGCAGGTATCTCCGGCACCGATCTCCAGTTTGGCAACGATTTTGATCAACCGATCAGGGACCGTCTACCCCCGGGGTTCAACACGGCTATGAACATTGTGAAATGGTGGATCGACCCTGGCTTGGAGGGTGATGCCTACGCTGATGACCCCTACCTGTACGGTCCCGCCCTTTCTTCGTTCAACGCCCTACATGTTGGCCAGGGAGAGTTCAACCGGGACAAGGGCGGACTCTGGTTCGACGAAGGTGGCGATGAGGCAGGCATGGAAGCACGGAAAGCCGCCGGTGCCCCGGACCAGGCCAAGGCGCGGATGAAATGGGCTCTGAGGAAGGAGAGCAAGGAGCAGTTCATTTTTGAGTACGGCAAGACCTACGGAGTAGACTTTTACAACCCCTATCTGGACTTTGGCGACTTCAGCCTCAAGCTGCCCGGCTTCACGCTGCCCATCATGAAGTACTGGGACGGCCAGGGCCTCAGGTGAGCATCCCCAATCTTTTAGCAAAGGCGCCACTCGTTGGATTACATTTCTCATTTGGATTGGTAGCTCCAATCCCAAGCGCTCACACCGCCTTAGATACGTACTCCGCAACAAGACTACCGCCGACACTTACCTGGTGGTCCTCTTCACCTTGTATCTTAAGGAGGACGTGAATGAGGACGGCTCATTGAAGCCAGCCGCACTCGAGGCCAGCAGGCAGAAGAACGTCTTCGCAGCCGAGTCTAGCAATGCCGCAGACGAGCCCGAAGACCAGGCGGCCCTGGAAGAGGCCCGGAAGAAGCTGGCTGGGGCTGATGCAGAGAAGCCTGCGACGAACGACGACGATGTGGACTGAGCTGTGGGTTGAGTTGAGGCCCTACATGGTGGAGGAGAAAGATGAACATTAGGCGCAACAAACAGCTCGGGAGAAGAAAGCATCGATACCCCTTCAGGGCTAGAGCCTAGTAGGTCATTTGGGAGAGTATACGAATTGGTTTTTATTTTCAGGAGAGCCTCGGGCCTGAGTACTCGGTTACCATTGTGCCGTTCGTGAACGGTGACACAAACTGCTTCGTCTCGGAACGAGGTCACGAGGTGTTTTGTCCACACACCCACTCGGCACTCGCCTTCATCCCTTGGTTCCCCAACGGGCCCAACCGAGTCAAAGTACGGCGCCATGTACTCGAAGGGAACGCTCCAAAGTCATGAACTCCTTGGCGATGAAAGCGCCTGAAAGCTTGACAAAGCTTGTTTCAACCAGGCGTGGGCGTCCATCTTTGTCCTCATCTCTTGGCTGTCTAAAGAAGCCCCCGTGGCCCGGCAGTTGGCGATAAGGCAGATGATGTCTACCCCATGTTCGGCCATGCGCGCTTTTCTGATTGGCCGCTGGCGGTCACTCGGGGAACAACCCCTGCATTCATCTTATCACTTTCTTTTCTTGGCAGCCATCTCCGTTGCGCTCTGCATTGGACAGGACAAGGCTCCTCGCTATCATGCAATGCATACCACCTTTCCGTTCTTTGTTACTACTTAGTATCTACATACAATGCGGCCTTGCTGACGGCCTAGTTATGTGGGATCCAACGATAGGCACACAAGTGACGATGTAACCTTCCTCATAGGCTTGGCGCCAATTCTCCCCCATGAGCAGATCAGAGCTTGACCTTGGGCAGAGCTCTCAGCTGACGAGTAAGGTAGCGTTATTGGTCTGGATGTATTGATCCGGTGGCATCTGGTTCCCAGCAGCTGCCTCTTTTGATATGGCGTCTCTGTCGTGAGAGATATCAGACTCGGTCTACCGCTTCTCATGGTGACTGCCTGCTGGGACCTGGGTATGTTCTGGCACGGCCTTCCTGTCCCTATCGTCTGCTATCTGTCGATCACTGGTCACGTATCCGGTCTAGGCTCGCTGAAGACATATCACGGCAATGACTTCTCGTATCATACCTCGGTCTTTGGCAGGGGTTGTCTACGGCAAGGTCGCTATCTGTTGGATGATGTGCCCTGTACCGAGCATATGGAGCGCGGGGACTATTTTGTCTCGGCGCCTCGGCCGGGCGACGTTGTCGAAGAAGGAAGGTAACATGCCGCCAGCGACTTAGCTGACCTGCTCTGCATGTTCGTAGTTGGACGGCTGCCCCAGAAATCCAGAAACAGGCCTGACTCGAGCAAAAACAGGGTGGTCGAGGCTCCAAGGACTGAGGGCGACGGAGCCGCTGGCGGTCAGACTATCAAAAGAGTTGTGGTTGAGAAGAGTATAAAGGCCTTGGAAATCCTCCCGATCGTTCCTATTGATCACCAGCCCCAAGGATCTCAGCCCTGTCTCCCCTGCCTTCTCCCTACCCGGTCTCTGTGTTTTCTCTCTCTCTCTCTCTCTCTCTCTCTCTCGCCGTTCAAACCCCCGTCATACCTCTTCAGCCATCATGAAGTTCACCGCTGCCGCCACCGCGCTCCTCTGCGCCGATGTCGTTCTGGGTGCCCGCCTGACCGAGATGCGCCGTGAGCGTGCCGCCAAGCGCGAGGCGCAACGCAACTCACTCCCCCGAATGCCCGTCACCGACCGCTCCATGGCGACGGGGAACGAGACGGCCAACGCCCAGTACAGCACCAACTGGGCCGGCGCCGTGCTGATCGGATCAGGCTACAAGTCTGTCACTGGCACCATTGTCGTGCCCACCCCCAAGGCCGGGGCCGGCTCGAGCAGTTCCGCCTCGGCCTGGGTGGGCATTGACGGAGACACTTGCTCGAGCTCCATCCTCCAGACCGGTATCGACTTCAACTACGACAGCGGCGCGGTTAGCTTCGACGCCTGGTACGTGAACCCCCCCCCTCCCTCCCACGCACACACTGTCTGTCGTCAGGAGGAGCCACCGCTCGCTCTGTCGGCTCGGCTCGGCTCGCTAGCTAGCTGCTAACCCGATCGCCAGGTACGAGTGGTACCCCGACTACGCCTACAACTTTGCCAACATCCCCATCAAGGCCGGCGACACCATCACCATGACGGTGACGGCGACCAGCACCAAGGCGGGTACGGCGACGATCAAGAACGTGTCGACGGGCAAGTCGGTCTCGCACAGCTTTTCGGGCCAGTCGGCCGCGCTGTGCGAGACCAACGCCGAGTGGATCGTCGAGGACTTTGAGTCGGGCGGCTCCCTGGTCCCCTTTGCCAACTTTGGCACCGTCAGCTTCACCGGCGCCTCGGTCACCACGAGCAGCGGCACCCAGGGCGTCTCCGGCGCCACCATCCTGGACATTAAGCAGAGCGGCCAGGTCCTGACCAGCTGCGGGACCTCGGGCTCGTCCACGGTCACTTGCTCTTATGTCTAGGCTGTTTCGTTCTCCCAAGCGCGGACGGGTTTTCTTTCTTTCAGGGGTTGGATTGGATGGTGGTGATCCTTGGGGGGTAGGTGCTTTCTTTGCACGGACAAGGGAGGGACTTGTGTGTTGCGTGGTAGGGTACGGAGTAGAGATGACGACTTCTTGGAAATGCCAACTAGTTTGGATACATTCCGTCACGATTGATGAATACTATGGCGCCTCTACGGCGTCTTGATCGCCCGCATTTGAGGGAGCAGAGAGATATCCTAGCTCTCTGATGTTTCAACAAACTGACTCCTATGGTTGATTAGTGAGGTGACTTTTGCAACTACTGTGTATCTGCTTTCTAGAGAAGCTTGGGCGGTCAGCTCAAAACCACGCCGTGACTGATAGGTCTGCTTCGACTGTCACCTCCTGTAGCCAGGGCAGCAGTCTCGGCTGTTGCCTGTATAACCAGCAAGCAGCAAAGGCATGTATTTGCGAGCCGATGCGTGTCTTCCCTACTTGAACCCTCCGCTGAGCCTTCATTCGTGGACCTCTTTCCAGTCTCGGGACGTGAATCTGTCCGATAGAAAGACGTAGGAGCTGGGATAGCTCACTCCCTCATGCTCCGATAGGTGTGCATGTCATCAATCACCTCCAATGGGGCCAGTGTGGAAAACGGTTCCATCGTGCGAACCCGGCCACCGTTTTATATAGCCAAGCGACATGAAAGTCTCCCGCCGGCACACAATTCATAGCCCATCTTGGTCTACCAGCCACGACCCAAATATACAATCAATCCGACGACCGGTAACAGAAATGGGCAGGTCGCAACCCCCCTGGCCAATTAGCCAGCCCAGTCCAAGGACCATTGGTCCCCCCCTGAACCAAACGTACGAGAATACTAACCTTGACCGCCTACAGCATCAACCACAGCTCTGAGAGACAACCAGGAGCAAGGTACCGCCCCTCCCGCGAGCGAGCACATCCGAGACGACCTCGAGGCCCGCAGGCGCAGGACCGCCAAGGAGATGGTAGGCTGGAACCCGCGATCGTGGGCGTACGACTTTTTCCAATAGAGGCTCGACGAGATCGATGGTGAGACACACTCACGCAAACTATCGTCATCTGTTCTTCTCGACGGCGATCGCTGACAACTGCTTGCATCGACACAGCTGAACTTGCTTCCCTGCCGCTGCCGACTTCCACGCAGGAGACTGGCGTGGCGGAAAAGACGTACGTCGTTGTTCAAGAATCTAGCAGCGTCGCCAGTATGGTCAAGTCCGATAACGATGGTATCACCAGGATGGGGTGCCCGAGAAGGGAGATTCGGCGCCCGAGAAGGGAGATTCGGCGCTCGAGCTCTGCGGCGGAGAGGAGTACGTAGTACGCCTCAAATTCAGCACAATTGGTAGGGGTTTGGGTTGGCGTGCTGCTAGCCTCTTGGTGCCTGCCCCAAGATGCAGGAGGCGGCCGGGGGGGGAGACAGCCTCAAAAGATGTGAAGCTACGTCACTCCGAGAAGGTCTTTCTGTGACCCGAATTACCCGAATTGGCAGGACAGCCCATGACACACACTGTGCCGACGAGGTGTATAACTACAGTGGTACGGAAGGTACGAAGCAACTCGGGAAAAGATAAAGGATGTACTCCGTACTTGGTACTCTTTGCCGGTGTCAGTCGTGCAACAGTAGCAAAACAGGGAAGCGGGTCGGCAGACGACCTGGATGGGCATATCTGGGTACATCTAGGCACATCAGGTCGGCAGATTACTACGTATGCCACAGTACCTCGAGTGAGGACGACGACGGTCGCCAGGAGCCCCAGCGTGGGCCCGATAAACCTTGCAGCGGCCAAAAGGAATGCTCTTCGGTGCGGAGAGGGACGAGGGATGCTTGGTCTTGGTCCTGTCGTTTTCCTGCATTTGGGCAGCAGGGTTGCGCTGCAGAGCCGCACAGGCGATGGTACTCGGCGATGATGCTCAGTGGTGATGATGCTTGGTGATGATGCGAGCTTAGCGATGATGCAAAGTCGACCATCGATCGGCACCTGGCGACAAAAACCCTGTCGCATGGCGCAGCGGCGACGAGCGATGAGCCCGTCGCCGCCGACATGACTCGTAAAACCGACGGATTCTTGCGTACGTACTAAGTAGTACTTAATCGAGAGGTACGTCGACAATGAACCGATTCGTCGTCATCAAAAGAGGATAACTTGCCCGTCCGGTTCCACAAGCTCAACGCGAAGTGACCTAACGTTAGTTATTACTGTGTTCGCATAACAGTACACAGTGAGCAAGCCATCGCCGTATGGGCGTATCCAACAGCCCGGGGCATCGTCGGTATCCGTAGTTAGTGGCTGGTTGGGATTGGCGAATGGGTGAATCTTCTGATGCAGAGCCCAACAACCAACTGCCAGCCGATTGACACGTGCAAACGAGGCCAGACGGGGTCGCGTGGACGAGAACGTTCCTGTGTACCAAGTAACGTTAAGTTAATTATATCAGAGTATCGGACGAAGCCGCCGTACCCTTCTCGTGACATCGATTGGGAAGGGATCGACCGGCACCTTGTCGCGACTCCATCGAGGGGGTCCCGTTTCTTTAGCGTGCTGTGTACCGTTACTGTGTACTGTGTACTGTTACCTCTAACGTAAAGTACCCATCAGCGCTGCAACAAGAGCAGCAGCAGCCCCTCCGAGAAGGGGTCGCCGATCCACCGTCTGTGGGACCGGCCCCAGTCACGTCCACGATCAGTGACATAGTTAACGTTAATCTTCTCAGCAACCACGGAACCCATCGACGACATCTCTCAGTCGGCCCACAGAGAGGTCAAGTTCGGTTCAGCAGCAAATTGAACCGGGCAGCCATGGCCGAAAATGTATAGAGATCGAAATCGAGAAAGCGGGACGAGCGTGTGTGGTTGTGAAAGATTCTGTTCAAATTTCATGCCTCTAATAATGGGCGGTCCTATGATCATGTTGAGCCCGCTCTCAAAACGCCGTGAACCTATCTATGCCGCTTCAAAACTCTGACAAAACACGCCGATTCTTTTCCTCGTAAAAATGAGATTATCCCGGCGGCCGATTACATGATGGCCGTGGCATCCGCCTTGTCGCCGGTGACGGGGTTGATCGTCTCGTCAAAGTGCATCTTGAAGTCATCGCCCAGCTCCTTCCTGAGCGCCGTCTGGACGGCTTCCAGCACGTTGGCAAAGACGCCAAAGTTGGCTGGGTTGTTCTCGTCGTTGTCGCCGCCCTGGAACACACCGGTTCGCACCAAGCACGTCTTCCAGCCGTACATGTTTCCTCCGATGATGTCCGAGGCCGGGTTGTCACCAACCATGTAGACGTTCTCGGGCAGCACCTCCTCGCCGTGCAGCTGCTCCATCCACGAAGTCAACACGTCGTCAGCGTACTTGTACGTGGCCATCTCGGGCTTGCCGTAGACGACACGCTCCAGATCGGCACCAGTGATGGCCTTGTACATGGCCTCGAAACCGATGCGGAAGGTACCCTGGGACATGCGGGGTGTCCAGTACTCGGTGGGGCAGAGCATATCGCCCTGAGAGAAGTAGATGGGAATACGCTGGGAGACGGGGTCCTTGGCCATGGTGCCGAGTCTGCCGTTCTCGCTACGGAGGAGATCCATGATGATCTGCATGTCCGTCGCATAGTCGCGCGAGTCGGAGAAGACCATGATGGCCTCGATGTTGATCTTTGTGAAGTCACGGGGACGCGACGATGCGCGCTCCTCCTCGGTAAAGACACGGTAAGGGGCGATGGTCGGATCAAAGGCGACAATGTCATTGGGGACAACAATGTCCTTGAAGCCGTACTGCTCGGCGACCTCTCGGCACTTGTAGCCCTCGCCACCAACGACGAGGATGGTCTTGTAGTACTCGGCCAAGGCGCTCATGGGGGTGTGCGACTGGATGAACTGCTCCGTGGAGACGGGCTGCTGGAGGATCTTGGTGAGCTGCTCACAACGCGGCTTCTCCGGCTTGCCGGAACCGTTCGTGAGGAAGATGTGAGGGATCTTGATGCCGAGCTCGTTGTCACCGTTCAAGATCTCAAGGGCGCGACGGCCTTCGGGGATCAGGCGGTCACCGTGGACAAGGACACCGTCGATATCGAAGGCAAAGGCCATGTTCTTGGCCTTCCTGACCTTTTCCGTCTCGATGCTCTGTACCTGCGAGGCCAGGAGGGCTCGGGTGGGCTGGATGGGGGGCATGCCAGGGCGAGCTGGCTGGCCAGAGTTCATACCGTCGGGTAAGTGGACAGAAGACAGGCGAGACTGTCTCTTGGATCTGGGAATGGGCAGAGAGGCTCCGAAGGAGTTGCGCGACCCTCGTCGGTCCTTCATTGAAGGCGACATGCTGAGGTTGTGCATATACTTCTCGGCTTCCGAGATTTGGGACTTGGTGGCAGGAACCTCGACAGGGCCGACACCATCGTCGCCAGGAATGGCGAGGCTCTGGCTGCGTCCCCCCGAGGTCGGGGAGATCAAATCCTGATCATCGATGGCAGACATGATGAACTGAGTGTGGAGTGAGATTCAATGGAGAGAGAGGACGGACGGGGGATGGCTGGAGCTGTGTGAAGAGACTTCAACGCTGAGGTATGATAAGTAGGAACAGAGAGACGGAGACAAGAACGGTTTCCTGGCGTGAAGAGGGGCCATCTGCCTATTTATTCCCCTTGTGACGGCAGGCGTACACGGTACCGGCGTACCGCACACACACGCCACGCCACCCATCACCAGGAACCCTTTCGACTTGACATGATGGCATCCCGGGAGAGGGGAATGCCATCCGTCTGAAAGAACCTGGTACGTACCGTACTACCTCCCAGTCCGTCCCGATAAGGAGCAGCAATCGCGAGAACTGTATCCACAAGGCGGATCTAACACTGATCAATAGGGAGCAGGAGGGCCCCTGAAACTCAGCCACGTTGCTCTGGTGGTTTGACGGTTGGTCAAACGCCAGGCGGTCGAAAGCATTGACCGGCATCACCGCGGCAGGTGTCGAGACGAGATTAGACGCAAGCCCGAGAAGAAGCCGTAGAAGGGCCCATGAATCCACCGAAACGTCTCCGCGGTGGAGCTATTGCCGGGCACAATGGGGCATGGCTCCGTTTAACTGACATCATTCGGGGGCCGCTGCACAGCTCCCTGCCCGGAAGTGGGACCGGCGTCGATCAAGAGTTTTCTGCCTTTCTGTCTGAACCTTATCCGCAAGGGGTCGGAGGGATACCCATTTCCCATCTCCAAGGCTTTGGGAACAAGCTTCGCACACCGTGCAGATGGGACGGTGTGCCGCTAGAACCTGTCCTGTCAATGGCCTGCGTCCACCCTAGGTCCCTAGCGACCGTCTTGACTCGGGACTACTGGCCACTGACCAGTGCCAGTCCGACAAGCGCCGCAGCGGGCAGGGGACAGACTGATAGGCACCACCAAAATAGATCCACTCAGACATGAGCTGGCTAGGTATGATTCAAGCAGAAACAGCGACATCCTGCACCACGACCCCCGAGACCCACGATGTTCCACAACTTCGCGGATAGCAGGTCTCACAAGCCACAGCAAAGACTTTTTTGTTGAATGGCGACGTAATTCGCCTATAATGATGTAATGTGTAGCTAGGACAAGGGCCCAGGATCCCAGGGCCACATGAACCTTTCTGACACCCGGCGGATGTTCGTGCACTTGCACCTCATCAGACCAGCCAAACCACCCGTAGCGACCGACACACGCACACACCCTACATACACACCACAACGCTTGTTCCTTTCCCCCTCCTCATACAGAAGACAGTAACATCAAGATGCCGACCGCCGCCGCTCAGAAGACATACACCCTCAACAATGGCGTGGTCATTCCAGCCGTTGGCTTCGGCACCTTTGCCAGCGAGGGCTCCAAGGGCGAGACATACCGGGCCGTCAAGTGCGCTCTGGAAGCAGGGTACAGACACTTGGACTGCGCGTGGTTCTACCAAAACGAGGAGGAGGTCGGCGAGGGTATCCGAGAGTTCTTGAAGGAGAACCCGTCCGTGAAGCGCGAGGACCTCTTCATCTGCACAAAGGTCTGGAACCACCTTCACGAGCCCGAGGAGGTCAAATGGTCCATCGAGAGCTCGCTGAAAAAGTTCGGCCTCGACTACATCGACTTGTTCCTGATCCACTGGCCCATCGCCGCCGAGAAGAACGACAGCCACATGCCCAAGATCGGTTCCGATGGTAAATACATCATCAAGAAAGAGCTCACCGAGAACCCGGAGCCCACATGGAGGGCCATGGAGGAACTTGTGGAGAGCGGCAAGGCTCGCGCCATCGGCGTCTCCAACTGGACCATCGAGGGCCTCAAGAAACTTCTCAAGTATGCCAAGATCAAGCCCGCCGTCAACCAGATCGAAATCCATCCCTTCCTACCGAACGAGGAACTCGTCAAGTTCTGCCAGGAGAACGGAATCATCCCGGCGGCTTACTCCCCACTCGGTTCGCAAGACCAGGTGCCCAACACGGGCGAGAAGGTCCGAACAGACAAGACACTGAACGCAGTCGCCGACCGAAGCGGACACACTCTCGCCCAGGTCGTTCTCGCCTGGGGTCTCCGTCGCGGATACGTCGTGCTGCCCAAGAGCTCGACGCCATCGCGAATTGAGAGCAACATCCAGATCCCCGAGCTTTCAGACGAGGACTTTGAGGCGGTGAACAGTGTCGCAAAGGGACGGCACACACGCTTCGTCAACATGAAGGACACTTTCGGGTACAACGTGTGGCCGGAGGAGTCAGCTTAGCAGGGCCCCTCGGTCGCCTCGGTCGCCTGGGCGGTCACAGGTATTTGGTGCGACGTTACAACCCACAAACCAGACAGCTGGGATCAGCAGACCCGTTGAAAGCGAGCCTCGCAAGACATGATTGATGACTTGAATACAATTCAAATGAACAGGACATGGGCCTCCCCGTCCGACGTAGTTATCGACTTGACGTGGACCCGTTGGTGAAATGGTGATTGATTAGCACACGACATTGTGGGTGTAAAGTTATTTGTCCAGCGAGTGCTGCGTGCGATGGTAATCTCAACCGGGAGTTACCCCACCTCTAGTGCGAAACCCAGCTCTGCCTGTCTCCACTTTGATTGGTATCGGAGTGATAACCGAACATCCTGGCACCAATTCGAGATGGATAACGAAAAAGTTAGCTATGCCAGCAGTTGAGTTGCTCCGTAACTATGTGAATCGTCTTGGGGTATGAGCGTGCATGGTAGCGTCGGGGACACATTGTCTCACGATCCGGCTCGCTGTGTTCGTTTCAGTCAACTACGAGCTCAAGCCTCACACGCGAGGGGCCGTATCGAATGGCAGAGACTACACAGTAGAGTGTGCTTCGTAAGGTCGACCTGGCGCCGAGCTGAACAGCGATAAGACACGTTGGCGTATTGCGGCTGGGCATGGCGTGACATGGCTTTTGTGATGGGTCCTGACTCCTCCCCTCCCTTGCGGAGTGTTGTTGTTGCCTGCGGCGGCAATCAGTTTCTTCGGGTACGGATATAGTTAACTAGTAAATGGAAATACTTCGTAGTAAGCAGAGACTGATCACCCACCGTGGACTGATGGCCCGTGTTTGGCGCATCGGCCAGTACTACGGTACTGTGGCATGAATCTCTTCGGTTCATAGTTAGTGTCCACTGTTCAGTGTCCAAACGTAGGTAATAATCGACAGTACGGAGTAACAACAGTGGGCTCGTTGAGTTGGATGGATGGATGCAACAGTCATGCGACACTGCACACTGCACACTGCACACTGCAGTCGGACCATCGCGAGGCCCGACCTCAAGATTGGCGGCAATCGGAGTGTAGTGTGTAATAGCTCCGTAGAATTCAGCGTGATTATTCCACGTTCCTGCGTAGTACACTCCTCCTCTCCTCCTCCCGCCAATTGTCCCCTCCCATCGACGCCGCCACGCACCGCGGTGGGTGAATCTCGATTGCGGGCAACACATCTTCATCTGGACTAAATATTGGCTCGGCGTCCGGCTAGTATAGTTAGTAGCTGGTTTGTGGACCCCTAAAAGCTAGCAAAATGCAACCCCATTTATTGGCGCGCCCCGACGGCGGTGGGGTGTGCCCGGTGCGGTGGGTGGGGTGGTGATGTGGTGGTGTGGTGGTGTGGTGGTGTGTCTCTCAACACGCACGCGCGCAGGCGGTTCTACTGTCTAGTCATCAGCGCGAATTTCCAAGAGCTGGTCTGGTGTCAAGTTTCGTTCGCTGAGCTCTTCCCTTTGCTTCCATGGCTGCTAGACGGAGAATATGGGTGTTGCAGGATGGAGCGATGGTGTCTGGACGTGTCGTACCTGCCAGCCAATGATTCGGCCAAAGGTGCCCGCAATCCCACGCAGGTGCATCAGACGGTCGAATCGGGACAGGTGCAATCAGCCCATCTTGACCAAGTGGGTCCCGGTCAGGGACACACGCTGCACGCTGCACGCTGTACGCTGAACGATACGGACATTGATGCTGGCTGGCATGATTAGCGGCTCACGATGTTCATGTCTCATTGTCTTTCCAGTTTCCGATACCGTAGTAACTAGAGCGTTGAAACACCCCGCACCTTACAGAACGGAATTTACTTATGGCCACCACCGCGGTTCCTTCGTCCTCGCCCTCTTCTTCTCACCGTGACCAGCTCTGCGTCTTTGTATCTTCTAAACCTCGAGTGACCAAGGCCATCCCAATCACGCCGCACGCAATACAAGCTCGAGCACCCGTTGCTTTCACGTTCTAGCTTCTATAATCTCTTCCTCCCACCACCCACATCACCACCACACACACCATCATCATGCATAGCCACACTTGCTCGATTTGCAAGACAGAGTACTCGTCCGGCAGCTGCTGGTACTGTCATCCTCAGAATAAGCCTGAACCACCGGCCGATACCCAACAATGAGTGCGACGGCATACATGGTCGAAACACTGCAGCCGTGCTCTGCGCTTCCCTGCTTCTTGCTTTCGCTTCAGACGGGGCGAGGGGGGGGGCTTCGCCATTCCGTCTCTCATACCCGGGCCACCATACGCCTCACGTCCACACATTCACTGCTCTGTTCAGGACCGGGATCAGAGAGGCTTGAGTCGGCTGGTCTCCCATGTGCGACTGAGCCCACTTCGGTCGACCAACTGGATGGGGCGTTCGCTTTAGGTCTTCGAGAGGCGGTCATGCCTCTATGGCCATGTTATCGACACAGACACGGGAGCATTCGGTCTTGTTCTTGAAAGGTAGTTGCCTATCTTGTACCTTTGCCGACAATTTCTTTTTGTTATGCTGCATTTGGGTTTGGGTTTGGGTTTGGGTGGAGGGGCTCATACGACGAGCCCGGTTTGGGTTTGGGTCGACACTGGATAAACTGTTGCAGGTTCCGTTACGCTCTGGCCGGTGACACAACTTTCGATACCCACCTCGGTCGCCTATTTCGACAACATGCCATTCGATGGTGTTTATTTTTTTGGTTCCATGCAGCGGGCGTTATCAGGCGTGGGTTTGGAGTCGGTGCCTAAAAGGATGGTCCCTCACATTGGTCATTGGTATTCGGTGTACCTCCACTCAGTCGAGGGGAGGGGCTCTTCAGTTGAATTACTTCTTCTCACTTGGCACATGTCACAATATCCTTGACCCCCTCCGGCAGGCTGCAGGCTGCAGGCTGCAGCCTCTGGCTTCATCAAGAAAGCCATCAACTTGATTGTTTGCGCATAACTGCGGAGTACTAGGTAGTATGTTAACTATGTGCTTCGTAAATCGGCAACATCGGGAACTTCTATGGGGCGAGCTGTCCGTCGCTGTGTTCAACTCGCACACTGTTGTGGTATCGCCCAACCTAGCTAGCTAACTAGAGCCTAGCAACATGCACATGCACGCTGGATGTTGAAACTTGAACCAAGTCGATGCTTCCGAATGTGCCGAGTTGCTGCGGATAGTCAGTGGAGCAAACAAGTTGTTAGTCGGGCCGTGCGTGTATGCCAAGATGCACATCCCATCCATCCTTGGAAACACCAACGCATTCCAACCATTTCCGTCTGGCTCACACTGACCGCTGCTTTCTAGCAAGACTGCTCTTTCAAGGGCAGCAACGGGGTTTTCCCTTTCAGGACTGAACCGAAATGGAAGTGCTGTGTAGCTACTGTGTAACGTACAAATGTACATACGTAGCCTTGGAAGTTGGCGTCCTGTCGGGATTGTACAGGAAAGAGCCAAGACAGGTCACAATATATGCAATACTGTTGTCTGTGTACGTAGTATGCGGTGAATATACCCACCTACTTCGACCGCCCTTGCAACAGGTAACCCGATCCCCGGCACTTTGCCCACTTCATGAAGCTTCTACTACATACCTACCTACATAGTACTATGCCAATATGCGCTGGGCCTGCGCAAGGTCGAGTCCGGAGTCGGAATCGATTGCATACTGTAAAGTAAGAGAAAACCAACCCATATTGGAGCTCTGCGTCGTTACCTGTATGGAACCGACTTGCTTGGGATATCTGTCTTCTAGATGTTGCCTGAATGCTCGCTCACCTCTACGATCTGCTATCACTGCCCTTCAACACTGCTTTGTCGCGTCACCAGAACCATATCTTTGTAAATTGCTGCATAGTCATACATTATCAGTGCAGATGAGTTGATAGACCGTTGCATCAAGCACCTGCTTCGGCTTTGTTGAACAACTGTGTCTCGAAACACACAAAACGCTGCTGTCAGCCCTGGCCATAAATAATCCATTGATATGCCCCCAAGTTAGCTGAATACCTTGTCCAAGCACAATGAAAACCAAAGGAGACGAGTCACTACGGCAGACACAAAGATGCATGCACTGTAGCGCCATCTCCCCTACTTCCATTGATGTTGTTGTTGTTGATGATGTATTTAACGTCTGGGGCGGCTAAGTCGCCCAGGCCTCCAAGGGGGCATTATTTCCATTGATTAAACCCCGGCCGGACGAACAACTGAACTGTCCCGATTCGATGCGTAGGTTGAGAACATGACCATTGTTGCCACACAGGGGAGCCAATGACCATCATCCTACTTAAAGGGGCCTCAATGTATCGTTGGGTATTCATTTATTTTCCTCGACTACCCGCGACACTAATCACGACAGACGCAACGTGTATCTACATATACACCATCATCTTCGTTATCTTTACCCCATTCTACTAGTCTCTTGCCCTCTTTTACAGCCCAGCTTCACCATGTGTAAGTGTACTCTGATAGATTTGAGGGAAGCAGTGATGCTAACACCCCCTAAGCTCAACAAAGCCATGAACCCTCCATCGACCCGAGCTTTGTCTTTCCAGAAGTGCCGCTCTTCGCCATTGGCCGTAAGTCGAGATCGCATGCATATCCCTCGCCAGAGCACTAACCTGTGTCAGGAAATTACCCCCATGCCACATGGACCGAGGAGAAATATCAGGAGCTGAAGCGGTGCGAGGCAGAGTTGATCGGATATTTCGAGTCTACTACCCCTGGAGAAGGTTTGATCCATTACTACGCCAGTATGGTTATGATGTTCTGTGAGCACTGAACCCCCTCCCCAGCTCCAGTCGAGGCTTGTCGAGCTTGCTAATGTTCGGTGACAGTTACTCGTGACTTCATTGCCACGAATGGTGGTCAAGGCAGCACACTTGATATGCCGGAAGGGTTCCCTGCCAGCGCCCTGGCTACGAGGCCGCCGTTGTCATACTTCATCGAAATCGGGTTTGTGGACGGGCCTGCGCTCATCTCGGCTTATACCATTGCTGAGAACGACCCGTTGTACACGACCTATTGCCTACCGGCGAGGGTTCCGATGACAGCTCCAGCTACGATCTCGCCTCCCCCGGCTCCGGCTCTGGCCCAGGCCCCTACTAGCCATCCACATCAGGCTCCCTTGAATGCTACTGGTGCTCCGGCTCCCTCTACTTCGACTAGTGGTCCGGCTCCGTCGGTCTTGAATCCTACCCGCGCTCCACCTCCGGCTTCGTCGAAATCCACTCGTGCTCCGGCTCCGGTTCCGACTCCGTCCACTTATTCTCGCCCTCCGGCTTCTTCAGAGTCCACTCATGCTCCACCCCCGGCTTCATCCGATTTTCCTTTCGGTCCGTCTTCGCCTATTGCCGGCCTTGGCGCCCGTTCTAACCGCCGGCGAGAGCTTGGTGATGTCTCTGAAGGTTGGACGGAGCTTGGTAGTACCTCTGATGAATGGTCGGACCTTGGTTCGCCATCTGACAAGTCTGAAGGTGGCAAGTCCGAGGACTTTGGCATAAGTGAGCTGTAGGTGTAGAAGTCATGGATAGGGACTTGGAAAGCTTATGGATTTTATGGTTTGCTTCTAGGTATGGCCACCCGGACAGAAGGCTCTGTTTTCCATGTTGTGATTCCTCCCGTGTGTTCTTCCCTTTCCACTGTTATGTAAACATAAAGCGTGTACATGGTAAATGTAGATGAAAACCTCAGTGTGGTGCCGGCCTTAATTCAGCAGTGATCGGGTTATATTCAACATATGGCTCGGAAAACCACGAGTGATACCCTCCCTTCCAATACTATTTTTAGTTTATTTCAATCATGTTAGGACAAAATAATGTACGTGGCTATGTGAAATGGCCGTAGGAGCGAAACAGCAGGATGAAAGCCGTATGTATCTTACTGCAGTTTGAAATTCCATCCACATGGGTGATGGCCAATAGAGATATCAATAGTGTACACAACATGCTGGCAGTAGTAAACATAACCGTTTAAGCACCTAGCAAGTGGTATCATTGTGTCCGGGAAAAAGAGAAACGACAGCAACCTGTTGCTGGAGTAATCGGTAAAGATGAATCCATCCAGCTAGCTACTTGGGTCTTCAAATATTCATATCCCATTTGGTTTCCTCGACCCCCAGCATCTTTTCAACATCTGTCAAGTTTCTCCTCCTTCCGATGCATAATCCTTTTCTCTTCATACTGGCCGACTTATAATCACCACCAAGTGATAGTGAACAACATCCAAGTAGCCACGCAAAGGTAGAGAGGACGAAGTTCTTCACATTTATATCTCTGCACCAACCACCACTCCCCCAATCTTCCCACAACACACCACGGCTCGCCGCCCAAACAGCAGCCACAATGGCGTCCGAGTACCAAGAGAAGATCAAAAAGCTCCAGCGCATTGTCGATCTGCCCCTGGAGGTCCCCAAGGTCGGCAAAGCCCCTCGATTCCCCCAGAGGCTCCTCTTGCCGGCTCACAACCTTGTCAACAATCACACACTACCCGGCAAGAAAGACATGCCGCACGCATATGGCGCCAAGCCTGCTTCTTTCTTCATGCCCGCCGATACCAACTTACCCGGCGCACACAGCGGCGGCGCCATGCCCGTTTCGTTCTTCATGCCACCGGTTGAGAGCCAAGAGCAGATTCCTTCCCAAGTTGGAGGTGAGTGGTTGTTTGTTATCACCTTGTCCTGCCTGATTGGCTTCTACAAAGGCCAATGCTGACCTGCCGCCCCTCTCCAAAGTGAACACTGCGATGCCAATCGACCCGCGGGAGGAAACCAAGGTACTGCAGTTCAACATCTTTCAATGCCAGCGCTTCCTGCAGTTCAACATGCAGCAGGGTCGCGGACCCGATGACGATGATGTGCAGAGACAATGGGTTCGACTGATCGATGGCTGCAAAGGTGAGTACAGAGCCGAAACCCCTGGGCATTGTAAACTTTTACTGACATGACTTCTCATAGCTCAGTTGCAGATGTGGGATGTACACTTTGCGCATGAGCGCGAGATGTTTGCCCAGCAGATGCTGAAGCGGCAGACGCAAGAACTGAAGACGAAGAAGACCCATAGCCTGCGTACACGCCGGTCCTCTCTTTGAGACAACAGCACAGCAGACACTAGGGAAGTTGACTGGACTGGTTTGGATCGTCATGAGCATCAGGGTTATGTGCATCTGAGATAGGATACACCGGGCACGCCACTCAAACATGCATCAATCCGAGCAACGATTCAGACCTGACAGGAGCTGGACTGGGTTGCACGATTACGGGTCAGCAGGATGTTTATAGCATGGACTGGAGGGGCCGCAACGGCTGCCTGCAGATAAAATACATACAGGTCTTGATCATTCGGGCAGATGGAATTGACAACCTTTCTAGCCTTGGGCAAACTAGTACATGTCTGGGTGTCCTTCCACACGTGTGAACCAGATCAAAGGTTGCTCCTCGGATGCGGTGTTGAGATCAGCCCCTATCTGCGTCACCGCACTTGTCTCATCGACACGAGCCTGGAACTTGAGACAGCCCAGAGGTTTCGTGGGATCGTCCAACGCTGGGACGTGCTCCCAGCCAAGCCAGAAATCTCCCGAAATATGCTCCAGCTTCACGACAGCCCTCTGCCAAGTATCACCAGGTAGCCGGGCTTGCAGATGACATTCAGGTATAGTGGGTATTCCAGTTTCCCCATCAGCGCACACGAGCTCGACTATTAGAGCGCCATAGCCAAGGTGGTGAAACCGTCCGACATGCGCATCAAGCGTTGCGGAGGGCAACAGGGGAGGACTGGGTATGTCAGGATAGCGGCGCTGCTGACAAGTATCAAGATCTCGCTTGGCGTGAGCCTCTTCAGCTCGAAATCTGTGCAGTGTTAGTAAGCACAGGGCCGTATCTAGAAGAGCAGCATCGATACTGACTTTGACTCGAAGTCGAACCTCCGCTCCTGGGGCACCGCAAAAAGGTCATACATGATGCGGTATAAGACCAGGAACAGAGCCTGTGAACCAGTGTTGAGCATAAGGGCAATGCCAATCTGCTTCTCCGGTATGTACATCATGACCGTGCCGTAATCGACGACCGAGCCTGTGTGCCAAAATACCTCAACACCCTCGAACACGCTTTTGATCCATCCTAGGGTGTAGGTCACTGATCCCACGTAGGGTGGTCCTTGCTCAGAAAAGAACGACCTCGGAGTCTTGAGCCCAGCAAAGCCAGCCTTGGAGATTGGGCCGGTCTCCGCCATCATGTGGCGAAGGTACTTGGCGTAGTCGAGGACATTGGAGATGATAGCTCCAGCGCCGAGCAGCTTGTCCACATCGGCATGTTCGTGACTGACAAACTCCTCGGTAGCATTGCGCCAGTAATACTCGTCGGCGAGGACTAGCCTGCTGGCGTTGAGGCGGGGATCCGAGGGACCCAAAAACGTCTCATCCATGCCCATTGGCTTCCACAAGCGAGCACGGAAGAAGTCGGCGAGCCTGGTACCGGTGAGAAGCTCGATCAAATAGCCTGCCATGACGTACATCTTGTTGTTGTACTGGAACTTGGCGCGCGGCTCAGCGGACATGGGCAAGTGGCGGAGTAGCCGAACCAAGTCTCGAGGCGTGTCGGCCGAGGCGGCGTCGTGGCGTGGATATCCTGTACGGTGGCTCAGGGCGTCCTCGACGGTAGTGTGGTGCGTAGCCCACTCATCGCTAAGCACGAAGTCTTCTCGCAGGAGGCTGGAAACGGGAGACGCCCACTGGAGGGAAGAGTTGTCAACGAGAAGAGACAGACCAGCTGCGACGAAGGACTTGGTGGTGCTCCCAGTATAGAAGAGTGTCTGCGGAGTCACGAGCGTCGAGGGGAATTGAGCGTAGCCGAAGCCCTAGAGTTCGAGTCAGCCATTCACCAGTACGTTTCAGTCAAGGGCATGGCTGCAAAGCGCCTTGACCGGTGTCCCATAACTATAGCGCTCTCATATGCAGCCTTGCATGGCAGCAGATGACGGCCTCGGAGCATCCCACCACAAGTCACCTGTACAACACTCGGGCGCACTGAGAGTCGGCCGGGCAGCGCATGTGTAACGTGTTTGGACGATTGGATCTCACCTCAGCCCACGTCTCATCCCCGTAGACGATAGCGGACGACAGACCAGCCACGTGCCACCTCTCCATCACATGGACGATGTAAGCCCCCAATTCGTCTGTGTCGAGCGCGAATTTCTCAAGGGGCTGCGCCGCAGCGGCCTCACGACTGCCCGCCGCTACCTGTGGAATCAATGGCTGCTGCTGCTGTGTCGCATGACCCGCATCAGGCACAACTGGCAGCGAGGCGTGACATACGTAGAGAAAAAGGTGGACGAGGACACTCGATAGCTTCATGGTGGTTGTAGTGATGATTGCGCCGGAGGAACAAGCGCAACGTGAGAGCCCGAGAGTGATCTGCTGGGTGGCACTGCTGACCAGTGACAGCGGCGAGGAAGCACAGACACTCACTGTACGGCGACAGGCCAAAAGTTAGCTGCATACGAAGTAAATACGTACCGAAGTACGTAGCTAGAGCCTAGGAGTATGACCAATCAGACCGTCCCACCTCGAATAGCAGGCTTGACGTGGCCAGAACTTCCATGGTTCAGCATGGTTCAGCCACCTAAAGCTATGTCTTTACTGTGTAATAACCTTCTCCACGACCCACGCAATACTGCCGGTGTTGCAAATGAGGGCATCAGCAAGCTAGGATCGATTGTATGTGGGGACTTACAAGGGAAGATGAAAGCGACGAGAGGAAACGTGACTAGGATTGATGACCGGAACTTGCTATAGCAAATATTCTTGTCTGATACCTAGTAAAAATACATGGTAAGCCACTGTCAGATGCAAAGGTAGCTTTAATATAAACGTTAAAATTACGTTGAATAGTAGCGCCGCATAGCATAGCGGCAACTTCGGGCAGCGGTGAACGATAATCTCCCGTGGATGAGAGGAGGTAAACACATTTAAATTATACACAATTTAGATATTTGAACACATCATTAGACTAGGCTGAACGTCTACATAGTAGTCTAGTAGCAGAGATTGCTATTATCTAATATTGGACTTTGATATGCGGCAAAGAACTATAATATATGTGTATATATATCAGTCTAGTTTTAGGGAAATTTTGATTCTCATCACGATATAATGCTATTATTATATATATATTATATGTATTAAAAGATATGTAGCGTTTTACTATGCTATATATCGGTTACTAAATTCTATAAATATTATTACTTTTCACATGTCTTTACTATTTCAACATCATATATATTTATACTATTTAACTATTTAACTATGAAGTTCAATATTATTGCGTTACTCCCTCTTTTAGGAGCTTTTGCTTCATCTATATTACCCGATGATAACAACAAAGTCTTATCTCCCGGGGATACTCCTATACCCTTAAGGTCTAGATCATCTATAGCGAATTGTCTTCTTGCTATTTTACTTGTCGAACCAGCTCAGCAACTTATAAATGTACGACGCAAGGAAGTTAGTTTCTACTATGGACTTGTCGATGTTTCGATTGTGGATACTACATCACCCGGTACCAGATCCAATCCAGAAACCAGTGTTCGACTCATGATCAATAGCGTTTTCTGCCCCCGGATGAAAGTTAGTATAAGGGGTCGAGGACACACTAGACAATACATAATTGATCCTTTCAGTGCAAAGTTTATCGTCTTTGATAGGCCTATAGAGGTTGGGGAGTATTTGATAGTCAGAGTAACGGGCGCGTAACAAAGACGAGTTTAGTTAACTACGCTTATACTTTATACCGTACATGTATATATTTAGTCCAATACATACAACTTAGGCAATAGTCGAATTTCCAACCCTATAAATTTGCTCATATAGATTCCTTGAGGTTCAACACCGCGCCTCGGAATCTTCGTGTAATCGGGGTGTTCATCGCAAACGAAGGCAACATTCTGGCAGGAAGTGGAGTAGCCAATATTATGCTGTAATACTAGGATGCCTTTTAACATGGTCTGTTCCTCGTAACATGGTTTCCTGCGGTGAATAACCCACTTTCTTCTCTGCCCGCGTAGTTTCCTAGAGTGTTTTGGGATATCCAGTTCACACCCTCCTTTATAGCAGAAACTGCAGCCTACCGGTATATGAAGTGGCATGATCACCGATATCTTAGCTCATAACCAACTTGCAACATCCCTAAAGTAATGTAGGGGTCCTCGGATAATTGTATGGTCGATGCATTAAATCTGAAACAGACGCGCAGCTGCCAATCACTGCATCGACTAGAGTCATATTTGTAAAACCCAGCTACGCCTCGAATTTGGCCTTGTCGTGAGTGTCAGTAACTCTGGAAATCCTGTAAAGGAAAGTATTGAAGTCATCGTCGTCAGCGAAGGTATTGATAACTATTCCCAACTTAGAATGGAAGGTTTCTTCCAGCATCCGCATGTAACCGGCGACGTTGTCGATGATAACAAACCCAACGCTGCCGTGGGTCCTGTTTCCAATGGTTTGTATATAAATATAGGATATATAAGTTAGCTGGTATAAGATAATGGTCTTAGAGGGCGCGTGGACCTTGTTGATGTCACCTTTGAGAGAAGGTATCAGCCAGACGTTATCCTTCTCGTGTCGCTAGGTGACATGGAAGTTATACTAGAATAACAATTCTGCGAACCAGCTTATCAATAGTCGACCCAGCGCTCTGCATTCAACAAATAAAGTCGGATATAATATTGTGTAACTACATAAGGGGACCGGCCACTACACAAAGGATTGAGTGTATTGTGTTTTCGGAGCGTAAAACCCCTACCGTATGGGATATTCCTGTGTACTATACATGCTTGATACAGATCAATGGAATGTGCAAGTTAAAAGCTAGCAACGCAGCCAGCGTGCGTGAGTGATCTCTTGGGCAACAACTTTACAAGACCTAATAAAAGCAGCGCCACCCGGAGTGACCACCGAAATGAGCGAATACTATATTTTCCACCTATCTTGCAAATCTTCTCGCGTATTGGACCCCTGCAGATGCAGTAAGACGGAGTTCGGAGTAAAGTGACTTGAGTACTATCACCTCCGGCCGGAGATAATGTTATGCAAGGTTGGGTGCATGGAATATGAACTTACCATCGTCGCGAGTTAAGGCCGTTCCGTATAAGGAGCCAATCATAGAGCTGGAACTGGTGCTTTTATGCAGCACAACTGGCATTATCTGACCAGCTTATCCGAATACCCGACATGCACAGGCAAGGGAAGGAGACCCAAAAAGTTAGTAGGGGGGGCGATTTGGGTCATGTGTGTTGTTAGCTTTCTTCAATTGTAACCACTTTCCCTTTGGCTTTCTCATCCTGTTCCTCTCCTACGTCTGAAAAGCCTCATATCTGGTTAGAGAGCTTAGCTATACTGATACTCCGTAGAGAGAGAGAGAGAGAGAGCCAAGAAGCAACCCTCCTCTCCACAACGCCCCCCCACAGCGCCCAGTTTTTTAGCTTCCAGTCTTGTCTTAAGCTTTTTCCACTTCCCGTCAACGGTAGGCAAGCATCATTCCATCCATTACCCACCTCAATCCACCTTCATCCACCCTCAACAACACCGACACCATCCCCTGTCGTCATCTTCTTCACCACCCATACCCGTAGTCAATCGCGGTTTGAACGAAATGGGCTGACACCCCGTCTCAGAGCGGCTCGCCGCTAGACGAGCGCTGAAAATGGCAGACTCGAGCAGCAAGACCACCATTTCCGACCACGGCGCAGACGAGGGCCGTTTGGAGCGGAAGATAACCGAAGAGGCAGTGGCAGTCGCTGGAGCAGGCACCGAAGCCTTGGACGTTGATGTGGAGAAGAGACTCCCAATTGAAACGGCTTTCGGGGGCACGACAGACGAAGCAGACCCCGATTTCGTGGACTGGGACGGCGACGATGACCCGGAGCACCCGTACAACTGGCCCAAGTGGCGCGTGTGGGTAAACTGCCTCCTCATCAGTTGTCTGACCTTTATTACGCCGCTGGCATCTTGTGAGCCTGCGCATCACCAGTTTTCTCAACAGGACGTGCTGACGTCAGCAAGCCATTTTCGCTCCCGGCGTACCTCAGCTCATGGTGGACTTTAAATCCAGCAGTCCCGAGATCGCCGCCTTCGTGGTCTCGGTCTACATTCTCGGCTTTGCTTTTAGGCCCCTAGTAATGGCCCCTATGTCTGAGATATATGGCCGCGTGCCCATCTATCACGTATGCAATATTGGATTTATTGCTTTCGTCATCGCCTGCGCATTGGCACCCAACATGGGCTCCCTCATTGCCTTTCGCTTCCTCAGTGGCGTCTTTGGCTCATCTCCCATTACCAACGGTGGTGGATCCATCGCCGACTTGGTGCCGCAGGAAAGACGCGCCGCCGCCATGGCTGGCTTTGCCGTCGGGCCACTTCTGGGGCCTGTTATCGGTCCCGTTGCCGGCGGCTTTTTGGCTTCGGCTGAGGGCTGGCGCTGGAATTTCTGGCTGCTTGCCATTATCGCTGGAGTAATGGGTATTGTCATGGTTTTCACCATGCGCGAGTCGTACCACCCTGTCCTCCTAGAGCGGAAGACGGCTAGGTTACGCAAAGAGACGGGCAATGACCAGCTCCGGTCCAGACTGGATTCGGGGCTATCGCCGAAGGAACTCTTCAAACACAGCATCGTCCGCCCACTCAAAATGATTGCCTTCTCGCCCATCATCATCATCCTGTCGATTTACATCGCAGTGGCATACGGATACCTCTATATTATGTTTACCTCCATCACGCAAGTCTTTCAGCAACAGTACGGTTTCAGCACCAGCCTGGTTGGCCTGGCCTTCCTAGGGCTCGGTATTGGATCCCTCCTTGGTATCGCTGTATTCAGCGGTACGTCGGACCGCTACATGAGAAAGAAGGCCGCAGAATCAGACGCGATCGCGGCGGCAACAGGTCTGCCCAAGGAAGGCATGAAGCCCGAATACCGTCTGCCCGCCTTGCCCTTGGGCGGAATTCTGCTGCCGATAGGGCTCTTCATCTACGGCTGGACGGCCGAGTATCACATCCACTGGATAGTACCGATGGTCGGGATGGCCTTGATTGGGACAGGCATCATCATCATATTCATGTGTCTGCAGATGTACCTGATTGACGCCTTTACCATCTACGCAGCCTCCGCCATTGCCGCCAACACAATCGTTCGGTCAGTTGCGGGTGCGGTGCTGCCTCTTGCTGGACTACGGATGTATGAAACTCTCGGCATCGGGTGGGGAAACAGCTTGTTGGGCTTTATTGCGCTCCCGCTCACACCCGCGTCATTCTTGATTATCAAGTATGGCGAGCAACTGAGGAAGAAGTACGAGATCAAGAATCTGTGAGCTGCACAGACTCGGTAGAGGGGATGCGATGGCCTCGCATTTTTGGGTCGCATCACAGGAGCGCGCGTATATAACAGTGGCTGCATATTGCATATTGCCAGGGGGAACTTTTGTACAAGGTGTTGAGGTGCGTCATACGGTTGACCGTTACACAGTAGATCATAGATGACATGTGATGCCTGAGGTGGATCCCTCATCGCTTCCAAGTGCCATGGGAATTAGCAGACGAGACGAGATGGCCGACCCCCTTTCCCCAAGGACTTCAAACCCCATCTCGAGCGGCTCGGTCCGGTAAAACTCACGCAGACATCTCGAAGGCGGGTCAAGGTAGGCACCCCTGCCTGCCTGTCCTGCCTAGCATTTAAGCCCAGTTCAGAATTACCCACGAATAGCGTCGCGGGGAAAATACTGCCAACTCGGCACCAATTCGTGCCGAGGAGGTTGGCGTGTGGGGTTGGATGCATCACCATTATGTGATGAGGCGACGGAGCTGTTGGATAAAGACGAGATGACTGGCTCCTCCCCGCCGGTGGAACTTCAAGGAAGGACGAATGCACGCCCTTGACCGACCGGACTGTTTCCCCGGTTGCCAGCTCAACCTCAACATGACTTCGTTCAAAGCGTTCACTTTACTCGCCTGGCTAGCCTTTGCGGCACCCTTCCTTTCCGTTCTGGGACAGGAGACGACGTCTGATTGGCCGACACACGACAATGGCTTGAACGATCTCGTGCAGTGGTTGGTTGCCATCATTGAACAGCCGCTTGTCTCAACTCTAACAGCGACGCAATACTAGGGACCACTACAGCTTCAAGGTCCACGGCCAGAGACTCTTTATCTTCTCGGGAGAGGTGAGTCCATAACGTGCTCGATCTTGGGCATCCATTGGCGGTGTGATGAGAACTAACCCGAGAAGTTTCACTACTGGCGGTACCCTGTGTAAGACAATTGCGCTTCTGCGACACCGAGCCGACTGCAGCTGACACCCAGGCAGTCCAGAGCTGTGGCGCGATCTCCTGGAGAAAGTCAAGGCGGCCGGGTATGTATTTCATCGGTACGGATGTATGCCCATTGTCCCGTACTGACTCGTCAGGTTCAATGCCTTCTCCATCTACAACCAGTGGGGATACCATAACCCTACACCGGGCCTTCTCGACTTTGAGACCGGAGCACACAACTTCACCGAGATAATGACGCTGGCAAAGGAGCTCGGCATTTACATGATCATCAGGCCGGGCCCGTACGTCAACGCAGAAGCCAATGCCGGCGGTTTCCCTCTGTGGGTGACGACGGGCGAGTACGGTGCTCTGCGTGACAATGACCCTCGGTACACCGAAGCCTGGAAGCCTTACATGTCCGAGATATCCAAGATTATCGCGCCTCATCTCATCACAAACGGCGGCAACGTCATCATGTATCAGATCGAGAACGAGTTCAACGGCCAGTGGACCAACATTGCCCAGAGGACGCCAAACGTGCCGGCCCAGGAGTATATGAGAGAGCTCGCAGACGTAGCCAGGGACAACGGCATCGACGTGCCACTGAGTCACAACGCCCCAAACATGAACGGCTACTCCTGGTCAAAAGACTTTTCCAACGCGACTGGCAACGTGGATGTGGTCGGCTTGGACAGCTACCCGTCTTGCTGGAGTTGCAACCTGAGCGAATGCACGGGAACCAACGGAAAGTATGTGCCGTACCAGACCCTCAACTACTACGACTACTTCACGGTACAGTCGCCCACTCAACCCAACTTCATGCCCGAGTTCCAAGGAGGGTCTTACACGCCTTGGGGTATCGACGCTTGCCCTGGAGATATCGGTGCAGACTTCGCCAATCTCTTCTACCGAAACCTGATCTACCAGAGAGTCAGTGCCATCTCGCTGTACATGGTCTTTGGGGGCACGTCGTGGGGCTGGCACGCTGCCCCCGTGGTCGCGACGAGCTACGACTACTCGTCGCCCATATCCGAGAACAGGATCATTGGCAACAAGTACTACGAGACAAAGCTGTTGACTCAGTTCACACGGGTGGCACACGACTTGGCCCTGGTCGACCGCGTCGACAACAGCACCCGATACTCGACCAACCCGGCCATCGCTACCTCGGAGCTACGAAACCCGGAAACGGGTGCAGCTTTCTACGTGACACAGCATGCGGAGTCAAGCTCATCTAGCCTGGAAAATTTCAGCCTGAGTGTCAACACATCGAGCGGCCTCATCACGGTGCCCCAGTTCGGAGGCGCCATCGCCCTGAACGGACACCAATCGAAGATATTGGTCACCGACTTCAGGTTTGGATCCAAGTCGCTCCTGTACTCCACTGCCGAGGTTCTCACGTACGCAGTCGTGGACGAAAAAGAGTTGATTGCGCTCTGGGTACCCACAGGAGAGTCGGGCGAGTTCACTGTCGAGGGCGTAAACTCGGCCCACATATCCACTTGCGGAGGGTGTGCAAACGTGAAGATCTACCCTGGCGAGTCGAATGTGACTGTGTCTTTCATGCAGAATGCCGGTATGAGCGTGGTTGATCTTGGTGATGGCTCGCGAGTGGTGCTGCTTGATCGGACTGCCGCCTACAAGTTCTGGTCGCCCTCGCTAAACAACGATCCAGCGGCCGCTGGCAATGACACTCGTAAGACACAACGCGTTTGCTCGTAACTGCTCGTAACTGACAACTTTTAGTTCTCGTCGAGGGTCCTTATCTCCTTCGGTCTGCAGCTATCGACGACAGGACGCTAAAGCTGACTGGCGATGTGACCAACGCGACGGTCCTGACCATCTTCGCCCCGAAGTCGATATGCTCGCTAACATGGAATGGCGAGAAGGTCGCCATCACATCTGTCAAGGATGGTATATTAAAGGCAATTGTCGGTGCTGGGGCTGCGTTCACCCTCCCCCCTCTCACTGGCTGGAAGGTTGCAGATAGTCTTCCCGAGGTTGGGACCAACTACACGGCCACCAGCGCAGCGTGGGTTGGTAAGCCTTCCAGATCCAACGTTCCGAAACCCGAAACTGACCGAAGCAGTTGCAACGAACACCAACACATCGAATCCAACCAAGCCGGCGAGCAACAACCCTGTGCTCTATGTCGACGACTACAAGATCCATGCCGGTGTGCACATCTACCGTGCTACTTTTGGTGCGACCGCAGAGCCCCCGACCGGCGTCTCTCTGAGTATCATCGGAGGAACCGCCTTTGGCTACTCGGCTTGGCTCAACTCGGAGTTCATCGGCTCATGGCTGGGCCGTTCGTGGCTCGACATGGCCAACACGACCTTCTCGTTTGAAAACGCCACGCTGAAGACCGACGGCGACAACATCCTCGTCGTCATGATGGACAATTCGGGCCATGACCAGCGTACTGCGGCACTGAACCCGCGTGGTATCTCCAACGCGACGCTCGTCGGACCTAGCACATACTCCTTCAGCGAGTGGAAGATTGCGGGTACGGCCGGTCGCGAAGACCTCCTCGACCCTCTCCGCGGTGTTTTGAACGAGGGCGGTCTCTTCGCCGAGCGCGTGGGTATGCACCTTCCCGGCTATGATGACTCGACCTGGCCGTCGACCAGCGGCACCGGCCTCTCGGTGGCGGGTGCCGGCGTGCAGGTATTCCGTACCGTGGTCCCCCTCGTCGTACCCGCCGGGCTCGACGTTTCCATTTCGTTCCGCCTCACCGCGCCCTCCAACACCACCTTTGCATCCAGCGACGGCGGCACGAATCAGCTGCGTGCCCTGCTCTTCGCCAACGGCTACCAGTACGGCCGCTTCAACCCGTACATTGGTAACCAAATCGACTTCCCTGTGCCGCCCGGCATCCTCGACTACAACGGCGACAACACCATCGCCGTCACGGTCTGGAGTCAGAGTGCTGACGGTGCCGAGATGAAGATTGACTGGAATGTGGACTATGTTCACGAGACGAGTTATGACATGAGTTTTGACGCGTCGTATCTGAGACCTGGGTGGACTGAAGAGAGACTGCAGTACGCTTAGACGTGCATCCTGCCGTTTCAAAAGGATGAGACCTGCGTTCGGACTGGCGACTCGTGATCCAGATTATAATCCGATGAGGTGCTTGCAATTGAGTCAAAGATATTGCCAAAATGGACACTGTCGCCTTTGCGTAAAGTGAAGCTCAAATTTTGAGAATGCCAGACCATTATTTTGTAAAAATCCGAGTGTGGTGCCAGGCAAAAGGCACATCACATGGCTTGTACAGCGAACGACTCGACGTGGTTTTCAATCAAAAGAATTGTTCCTCGGCAATGATGTGAGTAACTACGGGGGATAGATACATCGTATAACCTTTGCGTGCTCGGGAGACTGACTATCTTGCAATTTTCCATGGAATGGCAAAAGTAGGATGTTGCACTAGCCGCGAATCGAACGCGGGGCCCATCGATGGCAACGATGGATTTTACCACTAAACCACTAGTGCTGATCTGCCATTGGCTGATGATGATTACAGGGCTCTTGAGGGTGTTTCTATAGGCTCAATCGCCTGGTTCATCATCCATGCTTTCAACTTGCGGCTGCTCGAAACAGGAACTTTATGCCGGATCAAATATGTTTACTACAAGATAGCACAACTACTAAACTATGAACATGTTTAAGGGTATTTTATTAAGCCGTCCCTCCTGATATTGGTTCAAGTAAATGGGACGATTTGTTGTGACACTACTCATTGCTTTCGGTTGGTAGGTCACAGGTGCACCCTGTACCGGGTACCGGTAGTTGCCCCTTTTCACCGACTCGTGCTCGTCATAACAGCCATTAAGCCGCGCATCCTGTTGTAACAGTCGTGTAGTACGTCGGTATCGGGCAGTTTACACACGGCGTAGGACACGGCGTGGTCGAGAAGGTGGTCGGCGTGGTCGGGCAGCTATCTGTCGCGCACGGCACCGTGACGACCGACTCCACGACGACGAGGGGGCAAAACACCGGTTCTGGCGAGAGAGGGCACTCAAACCGGGGGCAACCGCCGACTATCATATCATGTCAGCGACCAAACGTGCGGCGACGGACGGGCTTCTGGGACCTCGCGTGTCCCTGCTTGGGCTTACCGGGGGTGGTGAAGGCAGTGTACGTGAAGCACGTGGGAGTTGGCCCGTCGCTCGTGGTGGCGGTCCCTGCCGTGTAAGAGCCGGAAAGAGTCGGGTACGGGGCTGGGGTCGCTCTCGCCTGGTTTGCTGGAATTGCTTGGCTGTGTGCCTTTTGGTCAGTTTTGTTCATGCATCATCAGCATCCCAATACGATCTGGGGGATCACACGTACCATGGAATCACGATGGACAAGCCGGCGGCCGCGTAGAGGACAAGGGAGGAGAGCATCTTGGTTGCTTGCACGATGAAGACGCGGGATTAGGGGGAAGGATGAGCGGTGGGTGCTCCCAGGAAGCGATCTTGGCGCTGCCTGTGTTGCATCTTATACTCGGATGCCGGGTTCTAAGGACGAGTCCGCCCTTGGCTAAAATGCGTGCGGTTACCGTAGCAATAATAAATACGAACAAACCAGTTGGTTTCATACTGATGCAAGTCCATCTAATGCAAACCTCGAGGCGTGATGTGACGTATACGATGCCCCCCGTTCTTTAGCTTCTCGTCAGTCTTACGGGAAAAGAGCCTCTCGTGTGGGATGGCTCGGCCGGCGGTGGACACCGTAGTTTGTTATTTGCGGCCGTGGCCTCGATTAAAGTTCAATATCGCATTAGCATCTCAAACGATCCGAAGTGATCATCACATTGGTGCCTCTCGGCTTCCCCGCAAAGACTATTCTACGTAGTGAAGGACTTTGTACGTCGAACATTTGCCATTCCTTTCTTCTACGGGGAAGTGACGCAGTGATGTTATAATGGTGCTGCTCACGTTGCGGGGCTTTACCTACATGGCCTCATCAATGATTCAGACCCATGGGCCATATGGACTCCTCGATATTACACAACCTCTTTTCTCTAGGAGCCAAAAAGCTTAGTATGCAATAATTACAAGCTCGTACCGGGTCATTCGACTAGCGAGCCTAGCGCTTAGCTCATCGAAAATGTCAGAAAAACAAACCTCGAGTTGCATAGAGTTGCGGCTTGCGTATCGCTAGAGCCACGCGGCGGCTGTTACTTTTAAGAGACCAACCTTGCAGTCATGGCCATTACGGGATGACGGGGTTCTTAAAATAGAACGGGACGAGTGTGGCCGTATTTTCACGGCAAGTCTGCTTCTATTACCACATTCTCCCAATGTTAAGGTTGTACGTTAGGGCTACTAGCAGCCATTGAACGCCTACAGGGACACATCTCGACCAAATCCCCACATTGATGAAACCCCCTTTCCACTGTGAAGAAATATATTGCTCTGCATACCGGGTTCACCGTGTAGCCTGGATGTTAGACAGAGGCTCTTGTCGTAGTTAGTTTCAAGTGGTCTGCATACCCAGGTTCCCGGATTCAAAGCATCGTTAAAATGGAAAAACACCTCTACCTCACCACCTCAACGTACAACTTGCAACTAACACTATGCAGGTATTTCGATCTTTGCTTCGTGTCTTTGCTGCCGCTTCCCCTCTGCAAGAGCGGTCGATAGGCTTTGTGCGCCTCGAGATTTCGGGGCCTTGGAGTAAGAGCATGGATGCTATGGGATACCTCGTCAATACTTAGCCACCATCGCCCCCAGGGGGGCCTAAGGGTTCCCGTTAGCAATCCGAGTGCATTCCTTCGGATCATACTGCAAGAACAAGAGGTTGCCAAACGCAAGGCATCGTGTGAATCGGCTACATGGACCCAAGGCCAGATCTCATGTCAACTCCTACGGGACGTAGACCTCAACCGTTATTCGTGGTTCTAGTAGAGTAGGCGGATGACTATCCAAAGGAACTCATGTGATGGATTGTCACAAGCATAGGATAATAGGAGGCAGCTGCTCTGCAGGCGTGCCAGTGGTTGACCTGAGCTTAAGCTGCCTTGCTTAGGTACTTTTAGTAAGAAGGTGCCTCAGCCAGTCAACACGTCGAGCAGCGATTGGATGATTCGGTATTCACCCCGAGAACAATCAAATCTATATCGTACTCTAGGCAATGTTCACAGGTGCCTCGTGCTCGAAAAAATACAGTTGAAAACAAGAAACTCGCCATCTTCCGTCGAAAACCCGCCCCGCTCACAATCGCGACGGCCATATACCACAACTTCTTTTACCCATTACTCGCGTGCACCACTCCAACCACCACACTCCACGCAGCATATCTTGCCAAATCAGCCACTACAGCACCGCACTTCAACCTCATCAGCTACCATCACCCAAAATGCCTCCCAAGAAGACCGAGGACGGCGACGGCCGCTCCGCAGCTACTGATGCTATCACCGTGCTTTGCCACGCCAGTGAGTTTCACCTTCATTCATTCAGCTCCTCACCCGGCAAGAGATGTTAAAAAAACTGACGCAAAACCAGTGCGAACCTCGGAGGGATTCGCCCTCGACACCAACGCTGTCGCCGCAGCCCTGGGAATGTCTACCGGGAAGAACATGTGAGTACTAACTAATATGATACTGGACTTTTCCTGGTCAAAATTTGCTGACACTCGCGTTCCGTCTCCCTAGTCCCCGAAAGATCAATACCATCATCGGCCCCGCTGGCTTCGAAGTCAAGGGAGGCAAGGTACTACTGAAGGACGGTAGTGTCGCTGCCCCCGCCACTCCTCGCGCCAAAAACCAGGGAGAGGACGCCGAGGCCGAGGCCGCTGCTCCTGCTACTGCCACCAAGACCCCCAAGGGTCCCAAGACCCCTAAAACCCCCAAGACGGGTACCACCAAGGAGCCCAAGACTCCTATCTCTCGAGGCAAGAAGAGAAAGGTGGAGGAGGCCGTGAAGAACGAGGACGAGGTCGAGGACGAGGCAGTGAAGGTTGAGGAGATGGAGAGTTTGGATGAGGCCTAAGCCAAAACTCGCTGGACAATCACTTGGACTCCGTTGAAAGGAGGCAGGCGATAGATCGCACCGTCAAAAATTGACAACTGTGGCACAGAGATACGAGAGATGAGCGCTGAAGATATATCGTCAGCCACACATGATTGTTGATGGAAAGGATTCATGATGTTACGCTACTGCCAACTGGCTTGCTACACTTGCATCTTCACGAACTGTCTGGTGGTAGCTTCCATACCTTCCAATCGAGTAACTTGAACCGCACAAGCCGGGTTGATAAGGAACAGGCAATTATTATCGAGTTTGTGCTCATTAAGTCGTTATGGGATCATGGTTCCGTCTTGCTGACCCGGGTAACTATCCGTATACCGTACAGCCCTGGCCAGGATGATGAGCTCATCCGCTCAGCAGGCCGCGGTCCCAGCCGATGCTTTTGACGCAATCCTCACAAACGAAGTTTGGAATATCCAGGATCTCGTGGTGATAGTATGGGCAGTCGCTCATCACAGCGAAATTCTGTCGCCTTGCCGTCGGGCAGCTGGTCTTGAAGCGCTGCTGGTGGGTGATGACCTTGCAGCCCTGGCACACTCTGCGAATAGCCTTGGATGGGCACATGACTGCGGTTGGTGGTGTCCGGACGATACTGTCAGGGGGGGCAAAATGATGTCCAGGATGTTCGAGATATTCGGCGGGACGAGGAGGGCGTCGTTATGGCAAACGCACAATGTCTTGCGTGGAGGCAATTGTTGTTTCACCTGAGCTTGTCTTTTCAGGTAATGCTAAAGTTGAAGGTAGCGGATCCCAACGAGACCATTGTATTAAGCAAGCTATCGAGTATTGGCCGGCCGAAAACAAGTTCTAGGACGAGTGGGATTGATGCTGAAGCCTGAAGATGCAGGATGGAGGCGAGAGGGTGTTTAAGTAGGTTCAAACTTGGTGGTAACCGCACGTCGACATATCGCCAGCGCAAGTCCAGCCGCTACGAGCGAGCTTGTGAGAGGTTGATGAAGCTGTTCTGTCATGAATGATGAACGCAGCCAAAAGACTGGATCCATATTGCTTGTCAATAGAGGAAGGAGTTAACGTTATTGTGGAACCAGATGGGAGAGATTCCTCCGGGTAGCTCCTGTCCAGCGACTCCAGTCTAGGCGTGCTCATGGATCGAGATGTGACGGCCTGGTTTCAATAAGCAAAGAGCCAACCAAGGGCGTGGAAACGAGGGATCGTCCGCGGGCCCGGTCATCTGATCCAATTGCGCAAGGCGTCGTTCGTTCGAGAAACCTCTCCCCGTCATCCCCCCCCAGGAGTTTGGATCACCTGAGCCTGGTCCTGAGATTCCCGACTCCCGACTGTGAGCTTCTGTGGATCCGTTCCGTCGCCCGCAGACGAACACCCCGCAACCACAACCACTCCATACTTGTACGGGCGCGACGGGGTGAATACACAGTAGCTTCCTTGGGAAAGCTCCCCTTGTAATTATGACATCATGTCAACAGAGAGATACAAGCACATACGGATAATGGAGAGACATGGCAAACTTGGCGGTATACGAAGTAATCACAGCCTCGGAATGCTGCGGGGTCACCAAGTTGTGTTGAATGGGTACGGAGTACCTACGGATAACTAGCACGGAGTAACTAAGGTACATACTACGTAAATGATAGAAGTAACTACAAGTAACTAACGTTACACAGTATGCTTGACCTGGGGGTGGCGGGGCTATGCCAAGACCGTATTTATTGACCTTGCGAGACAATGCCTGGGCCCAGCGTAACTAGCTGTCAGCTGCGGCTGAGTTACATCCTGTGCCGTGTACACATCAATTGGCTTTTACGAAGTACTGCTCAGGTGCTTCTTATTGTTCAGGTGCCTTCCGACAGGCCCAAGTTATGCCTGAACCTTGCAGTATGACGGGTCAGAACGATGGTTATGTGGTGGCATAGCATGCGCCTCTAATCGATATTACCACCGGTTTCTCCAACGGTTGATGTTGATTGGCTGAAAAGCCCTGTGTCCCTGAAAGGGTGTGGTACAGTACGTAGTACGGAGATGTAGCTAGTAATGCAAAGGTAAAGTAGCTAACTACCTAACTAGGTAGAGCACGTGATACGCAGTAGTTATACCCTACGTAGACGAACAACCACCTTTTACCACTTGGCGGATGAAGCTGCGAGCCAGCCGCCAGGTGAGACCAGCTGCATGGTACCAATTGGGATTGCTAGTCGCCAAGGTCCATGCTTGCTTCATGTTCGAATAGGGTATTAATGCCTCGCTGTGCCGTTGACTTGGATGTCTTAAGTTAGCGTACCAAGCAAGTTAGTCCAGTAAAGACCCGGTCGAGAGCATGGGGTATCCTCGCAGAGTGATTTGAGCCTTGCAACGAGAACGCCACTAACTTTACTTTAGTTACTTTCCTGTGGTATTCTGAATTATTAGGTCGTACGGACTTGGCGACAACAAGCCCTGGCGAGCAATCCCTTTATGTGAAAAACGGCGGCGTATTCTCGTCTAGTCAATGTTGCATATAGTGTCATGAGCAGCTTCACACGATGGATGATGCGATGCGATGCGACAAATATGTACAGAGTACGGAGTACCCTACTGTGTATGCATCCAGTTTTTAAGAAACCCACAGGGACCTGGACCCGACTGCTGGGAGATCCCAATGCCAAGCAGTGTAATGCGCGGATTTGGAAGCTTATTTCACGAGAGAACGTGGGGACATGGAGGCAGCCATCATCCGGTTCATGGCCGTCTCCGGTTTCCTTTAGATCGAGTACGTTTCTGACCATTCTACGGTAAAACAAGTCCCCGCCGCTTCTTGAACGAAACCGAACGGGCGAGGCGCTTCGTGATCATTAATAAGAGGCGAAGCCAGAGTCGCAACTACCTACACTCATGCCGAGTAGCCGTGTCTGATGCGATGCGCGACGTGGATGCCCCTTGCCGATTCATGTTTCAAACCGCCCCGGCGCCCCCATTCAGGACGAGAGGGCTCAGCTCACAAGACCGCCTCCCAACGACGTTCACAGGTGACTGTCAGTCGTAAGACAGGCCTCGTCATACGCCTCTGCTACGTATCATTCGCACCGACGGTAACGAGTAGTGTCCCAAGCGCCGGACTCTAAAAACAAGCGATGGAGATGCGCCTTGAAAGGATTTCCATCCGTGGGTTGGTTGTGGTTTGCACTATTTGGAAACGCGCGTCGTCAGCAATTGTACTGCCGGTTGTCGTCACCCCAGCACGCTGGAAGCGAATCGCATCGGGTGCTAGCCGCCCCAGCCGCCCCGCGACTCCATGCAGCTGACGCTAAAATGTACCTCTTACTTACTCGGCAGTAGTCACTTCGGTAGAGCGCCCAGCCGGACGCTAAAAGGGAAAGGGATGTGTCCCTCCTCCCAATAGTTCCCCTTGGCATCTTATCTCTTTTATTACAACCGGGTCTGGAACCTTTTCTTTTCTCTTGGACTTTGACCTTATAGCAGTCTTCACGGTATCCGAACCGCTAAACCTTTTTATTTCAACCGACTCTCTTCATCCTTTGTGCACTGTTTGTTGGTTTTCCGCTGTTTGTGTCCACTGGGCTAGCCATCCACCATTCTATTCTGTTCTTGCTTGCGAGATACCCAAACCATACTGGGGGAAAGAGGTCACCAGTCAGCTCTCAAGTACGGAGTAGGTTACCTGCTTGCATATTTGCGGCCATGAAATCCGTCACAACCTTGGCGGCCGGCGCGCTTGTCGTCTCGGCCGCCCGCGCCCAGATTGTACAGTGGGATATCGCCAAGACTCAGACGCGCAAGGAGAGAATAGGCAAGCGGGCCGCGTCCACCGTGGAGGAGATCATCGTCAACGATAAGTCGCAGGGTGGTTACTTTGCGAGTGTCTCCATGGGGACGCCTGCTCAGAAAATGACCATGCAGCTTGACACGGGCTCCAGCGATATTTGGATACCCTACAGCGGGGCCCAAGTATGCGAAACGTCGACCTCGTCAGACGGCTCTCGCGGAGGTGCAGGAAGTTCCAGCGACGATGGGCAGACCGGATGTTCATTAGGGTCATGTAAGCAAACCACAAGGCGTTGTCACTCAACCACGTCGTACTAACTCGGCCCGCGGCGCAGTTAACCCAAACAATTCAAGTACCTTTGACGACGTCGGCAAAGGTCTCTTCGACATATCATATGTCGATGGAAGCTCCTCGAAAGGCGATTATTTTACCGATACATTTGCGATTGGTGACGTCGAGGTGACGAACATGACAATGGGCCTGGGCATAACCACGGACATCCCATACGGGTTAGTAGGCGTAGGATATGCGATTAACGAGGCAATCGTCGGGGACACTGGAACGACCAAGTCGGCATACTCGAATTTGCCAGTCCAGATGAAGAAGAACGGTTTAATCAAGACCAATGCATACAGCCTGTGGCTGAACGACTTGGATGCCAGCACCGGGCAAATCTTGTTCGGCGGCATCGACACGGCCAAATACGAAGGCGATTTGGCGCGCATCGATGTCCAGAAAGACAGTCAGAACAATCTTTACACTTCGTTCATCGTCCTGCTGACGTCGTTGACGGGCAACTCAACGTCTGGCTCCGATTCTCTATCGTCCAAGGAATTTCCCATTCCCGTGGTTTTAGACTCGGGAACAACCCTCAGTTACCTCCCCACAGATCTTGCCCAGCAGGTATGGCACGAGGTTGGGGCTGTCTACTCATCGGGCGACCAGATGGCATATATACCCTGCAGCATGGCCAACAGCAAAGGCACATTCGAATTCGGATTCGCCGGCTCCAACGGTCCGAAGATTAGCGTGGACATGACCGAATTGGTCATCCCCTCGGATGGACAAACAGTCACGTTCCCATCCGGCCAATACAAGGGCCAGGAAGCCTGCAGCTTCGGTATCCAAAATTTCACTTCCAGTCCGTTCTTGCTGGGCGATACCTTTCTGCGCTCAGCGTACGTTGTTTACGACCTGGAGAACAACCAAGTGGCTATGGCCAAGACCGATTTCAACTCGACAACGAGCAACATCGTCCCGTTTCCCAGCGAGGGCGCCGCCATTCCTAGTGCTACGGTTGTCCAGGACCAGGTGACGCAGTCGAGCGGTGCCTCGACAACCACGCCGACATACGGTGCGAGCTCTGGATTTGCGGAGGGTGTCAAGAGTGCGGCTCCAATAGTGCCTGCTTTCAGCTGGGCCCCGGTTGGAGTGATGGCCGTCACGGCCATTTCGCTTGTTGCTGGCAGCGGGCTCTTCCTGTTGTAAAGAAACGATGTCTGTTTCTGCTTGATACTAGATTGAATACACTCCTCACGATATAATAATACCCAATCGTGGTTTATACCGGTGTTTTGGAGTTTTGGATGAGTTCTCACGTCTTCGATGTGACAGTAAAAGAATAGGTACGGATAACTAGCAAGAATACGGAGTACGCCCGTTGGCACTATCCCTGGTGGCACTATCCCTCCTCCCTTGGGGCTCCAGCTCTTGGCGCAGGCCCTAGTGGCGCGCGTTATTGGCGGGCTATCGATTTGCCGACCTAAAGCCCCTAGTTAACCCAGAAAATTTCTGGGAAAGTCAACGCGTCTGCGATCTGAAGGCAGATCGCGAACGGGGAAGGATACGGATACCGCACTTTCACTTAAGACTGTTTTGACGGGTGTTTTTCGTGCCCTTCTCTCTCTGATTTTCCACAAAGATGAGGGCCTCAAGATCGGTATGCAGCTTGGCGCAAGCTGACAGCCGACTTCTGGCGTCCAAGAGCAGCGCCCGCTTCATGGGTATTGCCTCGCAGACGGCTGGAACACAACAGATGCGATGGAGGCAGGCGCCGATACAGATTGAGGGCCGCAGATACTTCAGTGTGTCGCGGACGCGGTGGGCGGCACCCCTTGGTGCGGCTGCCGCTGCTACGGCTGCGTAAGTCCTTGAACATTCGCACCGAGTCCGAGTGTGCTGGATACTATGGTCCATCGAGCTTACACGCAACTCCACCACTTAGCTTGAAGAAGGCAGCCGAGGAAGCTGCTTCGATGACGCCCGAGGCAGTCTTCGCCAAGATGAGCCCCGAAGAGAAGCACCGGTTGTCGAAAGTGCGAAACATTGGTATTGCTGTGCGTACGACCAAGAGACGAGCGAGATAGAATACAGTGGGCAGCGAAGCCAGGATATCCTACTGAACATGGACATAGGCGCATATCGACAGTGGCAAGACCACGGTGACGGAACGAGTCCTCTTCTACACGGGTCGAATCAAGGCGATACACGAAGTACGAGGCAAGGACGGTGCGGGTGCGAAGATGGACTCCATGGACCTAGAGCGGGAGAAGGGTATCACCATCCAGTCAGCCGCCACTTTCTGTGACTGGAAGAAGGTCGAGAATGGCAAGGAAGAGATATACCACATCAACTTGATCGACACACCGGGCCATATCGATTTTACCATCGAGGTCGAACGTGCGCTGCGCGTGCTGGACGGCGCTGTCATGATTCTTTGCGCCGTCAGTGGCGTGCAGTCTCAGACCATCACCGTCGATCGCCAGATGAAGCGCTACAACGTGCCTCGTATCAGCTTCGTCAACAAGATGGACCGCATGGGTGCCAACCCCTGGAAGGCCGTTGAGCAGATCAACTCCAAGCTCAAAATCCACGCAGCCGCTGTCCAGGTCCCCATAGGCTTGGAGGATCAGTTCAAGGGCGTCGTAGACCTCATCAACATGAAGGCCATCTACACCGAGGGCCCCAAGGGTATCGTCGTCCGGGTCACCGACGAGATACCAGCCGACGTCCGACAGCTGGCCGAGGAGAAGCGCCAGGTGCTCATCGAGAAGCTGGCCGACGTCGACGACGAGATTGCCGAGCTCTTTCTGGACGAGCAGACGCCGACGCCCGAACAGATCAAGGCCGCAATCCGAAGAGCGACCGCTGCGCTCAAGTTTTCGCCCGTCATGATGGGATCTGCTCTGGCCGACAAGGCCGTCCAGCCTATGCTTGACGGTGTCTGTGACTTTTTGCCGCAGCCTGCTGATGTCGAAAACTTGGCTCTGGACAAGTCCAAGGGCGAGGCTCAGGTCAAACTGGTGCCTTACAACTCCCTACCCTTCGTCGGTCTTGCCTTCAAGCTGGAGGAGAACAACTATGGGCAGCTGACCTACATGCGCGTCTACCAAGGTACTTTGAGAAAGGGAACATACCTGTTCAACTCGAGGAACGACAAGAAGGTGCGCATTCCTCGTATCGTGCGCATGCACTCGAATGAATTGGAGGATGTCAACGAGGTTGGTGCTGGTGAGATTTGCGCCGTGTTTGGCGTTGAATGTGCCTCGGGCGACACCTTTACCGACGGAAACCTCCCCTACACCATGACGTCCATGTTTGTCCCGGACGCCGTCATGTCCCTGTCCATCAAGCCAAAGAAGAGCACCGATGCCGACAACTTCTCCAAGGCCATGAACCGCTTCCAGCGTGAGGATCCTACCTTCCGACTCCACGTCGACGACGAGAGTGAGGAGACCATCATCTCGGGCATGGGTGAATTGCACCTTGAAATCTACATTGAACGTCTGCGTCGGGAGTACAAGGTCGAGTGCTCCACTGGCCAGCCTCGTGTTGCGTACCGTGAGACCATTACTAACCGGGCTGACTTTGACTACCTCTTGCGTCGTCAAACCGGCGGTCCTGGTGATTACGCCAGGGTCGGAGGCTGGATTGAGCCCAACCCAGAGACGAGCGAGGAGAACAGCTTCAGCAACCAAGTTGTTGGCGGTGCTATTCCGGACAAGTTCATCTCAGCCTGTGCCAAAGGTTTCGAGATCGCTTGCGCCAAGGGCCCGCTTCTTGGTCACAAGGTCATTGGCGTGAGGATGGCCGTCAACGATGGTGCGACGCATCCTACCGATTCCTCGGATTATGCCTTTAGTCTCGCGGCTCAGATGGCCTTCCGCAAGGTCTTTGACGAGGCCGGCGGTGTTGTCCTTGAGCCTCTGATGAAAACGACTATCACTGCCCCCAACGAGTTTCAGGGGAACATTTTGATGCTGATGAACAAGCGCAACGCCACCATCAACGATACGGAGATTAGTGCCGACGACTTTACTCTTATCTGCGACTGCAGTCTGAACGCCATGTTCGGTTTCTCCAGTCAGCTGAGAGCGGCAACACAGGGCAAGGGTGAATTCAGCATGGAGTTCAGCCACTACGCTGCCGCGCCGTCGCATATGCAGTAAGTTTACGGAGGCTCTTTTATTTATTCGCGTCCAGCACTGACAGTTTTGACAGGAAGGAACTTGTTGCCAAGTACCAGAAGGAGCTCGAGGCCAAGCGAACAAAGTAAACAACTTGGCTCGCGTGGCCGTGTTCCTCGGTTTGACGGACCGACTTCACGAGTGGAAGAAGTTGGCGTGCGGATCAGCCACAGCCCAAAAGGGTCTGTCGATGTAATACTAGTGTGTGTATCATTGTGACGATATAACACACCTACGAGTTGTAGATTTAGAGTTCGTGCGGCATCTGGCTGTAGGCTGGGGCGATATGTATATCTTGGAAGTGATGATTTCCATGGCACGGGGCGCACTTCTTGGGGGGTGCTGATATAGACCAAACAATCCTACTCTTCTGCATGGCAACTGGATTCAAGTATGTAAATGCCTTGGGCTGCGATTTTCTACCGCGCAACAATCGATCTCGTTAACTTGCTACAGCAACGCCACCAACACACACACACACATTGTCCATCCGTCCCACTCGCACTTTACCGTCTTTCCCCATCACACCACATTTTGGGCAGCCATAACTTTCGTGGCAGCCCATCTTTCCACGCTTTATTGGTAAACCACCTCACGTTATTTGACCTCGTCAACCGTCTTCAACGCAGTCCGCGTACCACTACATACGTCTGGTCTGGAACCGCATCGCCATGGCTCCCCAACGCAGCAATCGCGTCGGTGACGACCTCGACGGCGACAACTCGCGATCCGCGTCACCAGCTACTGCGCGTGCGAGCAGACGCGGCGCTCGTGCTTCGTCTGCTACAGGTAAGTGATGATTTCGGAAGGGGTTTGTACCTGACCTCTACATCCATCTCCTTCTCTCCCGCATTTTCACTGTCCCTTCCACGCCACTGTTCCCTCTCCCGACGACGGTGCTTCCCTTCGTCACACATCGCAGTGGCGCTTGACACTGCATGCCTTCTTTTTTTTTTTTTTAATATGCACCGTAACCCTCTCCTACACCCTAAGCCATTGTCCCGTTTAGATTGTTGTCCTTTGGGTACTTCACTGTCGCTACTGGTATTATTTCTCCTCGTCAAGCGCATCGCGTCGTGTGATGGCTATCCCATCCACGTGTACCGCTGCTCATATTTACTGGGTTTTACCTCACGCTTCCCCCCCATACGAGACTAACATTATGTATTGCAGTAGAACCTGAAGCCGACATGGCAACAAACAACAACGACGCCGAAGACGGAGAGACCACGGTTGGTTCTGATGATACCAGTAGTGGCGGCGCCTTCGTCCACAAGTCATTTGCCGACATTGGGCTGAAGCTCAAGGCGCACATCGACACGCTAGCCATCCTGCAGCAGCTCGATGTATCCGATGTTGTCGAGCTTCCTGAGCTAGTCATCGTCGGAGACCAGTCTGCTGGCAAATCCAGTCTGCTATCGGGCTTGGCTGGTATCAACCTCCCAAGTAGTACTGGCGTCTGCACACGGTTCGTCCCAGAAGTCCTTCAAGCCTTCAGTGTAATGCAATGCTCGTTATACTCATATTCTCTCTTAGGTGCCCCTTCCACTTCCGGTTTTCGGCCTCAAATGAGCCTCAATCTCTCACCGTGTCCATCCACAAGGACTACGATTACGTCCACCCGGGCGGACCCATCTCTCTGAGCGACGTCACATCAGAGAACCAATTCTATCCATGGAAACGCCGTACTCAGCGAGAGATCAAGCACTTCAAGTCGGTTCGGTCCGATACATCTTATGATGACATCTTCCGCTGGGCTCAAGTGGCAGTCCTCAACCCCCACCGCAATCCAGATCTCTACATCCCTGGCAAAGGGTTGACTGCGGAGAGCGCCATCTTGTCCGATGAACTGTTGTCGACGGAAGCTCAGTTTTCTCCCAACATCATCTCCGTCGAGGTCAAAGGACCGAACCTGCCCGACTTGAGCTTTTTCGATCTTCCTGGCGTCTTCGTGACCCCCGGAAGAGAGGAAGATGAGTACCTCGTCGAGGTTGTCAAGAACCTGACCCGCGAGTATATCCGACACCCGCGGGCGACGATCTTGTGGGCTCTCCCTATGAACTCGGACCCTGAGTTATCAATCAGCTTCGACCTCATCCGCAAGGAACGCGCTGCCTTTCGCACGGCCGGTGTCATTACGAAAGCCGATCTTTTGCCCGGGGAGACGGCAGCGCCGACCAATGGGTCGATTTGCTCAACGGCAAGAAGCGCCAGCTTGGCTACGGGTACTTCATAACCGCGCGACGACAGGGCTCAGGCCTTGGCGATGAGTACGAGCACTCGTTCTTCAACAGCGGTCAGAGTAGTTGGCCCGAGAAGCTGAGGGACGCTCGTTACCGTGTTGGCGTGACGGTCGTACGCAAGTTCGTGACGGAAAGGCTTGGTAACGAGTTCCGAGACAAGTGAGTGCGTTTGTATTCGCAAACTTTCCATGTGCTGACTCTTTTGCCTCCAGGTTGCCTCTCTATCAGCACAGAATTGCCGAGCGTCGGTCCGAGCTGGCTCAAGAGCTCAGAGCCCTCCCTGAACTGCCCAAGAACGTCGAGCTCGAGGTTCGCGAGTCCATCACCGAATTCCTCAACCAAGTCCGAGATGGAATCAAGAGTGATCGGTTCCGCAACTGCTGGAACGAACTCTCGGGCGAGTTCTACCGCGCGATCTTGCAACTGAAACCGACCGTGGATGTGGACACCAGTGTATATGACAAGAGTGCGGTTGCAAAGAAGAGTACATCGAGTCGGAAGGCCCCTATTGTCATTGATGACGATGACGATAACGGAGTGTTCACTTCTCCCATTCCCATCAAGTCACCCCTGAAGAGGAAGCCACAACTCAAGCCAACTCCTACACCCAAGAGACAGGCGGTTGTCTCTATCAAGACCGAGCCGCTGGATCTACGACTGACGCCGAGCTCTCAACGAGTTGGAACCTCTCACAAGGTCGGAAAAGTCGCGACCACTCTTGGCATGTACAGGTACGAATGTCTAGCTCTCCCAAAGATGCGCGACGAGATCCAGAGAGCAGCGACTCCAGGGTTTCCTGACGATATCAGTAAATCGGTCTACCAATCCATGGCCATGAGGTCCATTTACCGTTGGAAGGAGCCCTGCAAGGACTACGTGGACAGAACCGAGAAGATTCTCAACAGCTTGTTCAGTCAGTCGCTGACGGCATCTCTTGACAAACTCCAGAAGCGGCTGATCTTCAGAAAGTCGCAGGTCTGTCTGGAGCACTTCACATCGGCCAAGATCCTCATCCAACGTGAGACTCTCTCGAACCTGCTCAAGTCCGAGACCTATCAACTGTTCACGCTGAATGAACAAGTGTTCCGCACGAACAGAGTGTCGGAGCAGGAAATCATTCTGCGTTCTCGCGATGAAAGTCGCCTGAAGGCAGTCGGCGTTGACATCGATGGCCTTGACTGGGACAGGGCTGCCGACAGAAAAAAGCTGGACGACCACGTGAAAAAGCTCGGCAAGGACGACTTTGAGAGGGAGATCAAGGTGGCCGCCTTTGTGTGTGGTTATTACTTGACGGCTGCTCATCGCTTCGTGGATACTGTGGCCCTGTCGGTTGATGCCAACTTGTTCGAGAGTGGTAAGAAAACTGCCTGAAATCTTCTCTGCGTCGTGCGATTTCCTTGAGGGGTGATCGCTTCAGATCCTCCACGGAGACCTGCGTCCCAAGAATCCGTCCCACCAACCCCCCCCCCCGTGTCTGAAGCATCATCATTAACCTTTCTTCTTCTTTCTAGTCAGGGATAACCATTGCCTCAGGCGCTACCTGGAAGAAAGCCTCGGGCTTGTTGGACACCCAGGTAAGTCAACTGTCCATCTCCTCTTCTCGTCCGTGGTCCTGCGTCTGACCGTCTCCAGACGAGAGCGTGTACGACAACCTCATGGAGGAAGACGACGACGCTGCACAAAAGCGTCAGGAACTCAAGGCGGAGATCAAGAAGCTGGAGACGGCAAGCGAGAAGATCAATGCCCTGCAGGCATCGGACGCAGATATGGAAAGCGTGCCCTCTGAAGTGCCCGGGTCCCGCGTCTCGAGCTCAACCCCCCGAGCTTGCGTAGAGGAGGCCTGAGATTTGTCGGCTTTCCGACTGTTTTACCAGCCCATGGTATAAGTACCATGCGGGAAGGTATGAGCCTTTGTGGGGAGTATGAAGCACTTCCGGGACAGAAAACGTCGATGCTGAGGTGCCTTGTTAGGTATGCAAAAGGCAACCTGGCTATGGATATGGAAGGAACTGACACTGTTGTATAATGTTGAATACGCGAGTCTTGTGCAGCAAGTTCTGTACAGCTCGGCAAGCGCGGCATCTGTCTCTGTGGAGGATCATGAAGATCACTAGGAAAAGTACTGGTCATCTCAGAGACCATGGTACTAATACGTCAGGGTTCGCTCTTGGCCAGCTGCCGTTGGATCCTTTGCATTTGGCAAGGGTCGTCAGGGCTGGTATTGCGTTTGTTTTAGGGTCTGCGATTGTACGAAACGCTATGATGATGAGCAGGGACATGTGTATATAGTTCCTACACGATATGAATGATTTGCCTTGAGAAAACTGTTACCGGAGAGAGTGCCTGGTGGCATCCGAAGATGATGGAGACCGATCATCGCAATTACGGTCAGTTCGAGGACACATCCCCTCAAATATTTCCTGGACAGAAGCGCATCTTCTCGATAGCACGCGTTCAATATCCCTGGGGACATACCGAGCGTTCAACATTCCACTCAAAACGATTATTTGCCGGCAAACCCGCTTCGTAGTGATCAGCAAGTATGGGATTTCAAGATCCGAGTGGGCGAAAGCACAACACCAAAAAAGCAGCGACTGAAAAGGAAAAAAAAAAAAAAAAAAACGCGTCCATTTTGTGTTTTGTTTCATGGATCGTTTCATTTCGGTATATGCTAAAAAGGACCAACCGAATTTTGCCTTAAACCTCCCAGAACACCGGCCAATGCAACTTTGTCCCTAGTCAAACACCCACACCGTTTTCCCCTTAGTCCCAGTATCGGATAACACCATCGTTACCCGCAGCCACGATCTTGCTCGTCTCCTGAGGATGCCACTGCACGCATGTAATTGCCTGGTCGCCGGCCGGCAGCTTGTGGTACATCTTGCATGTCTTCCAGTCCCAGAAGCAGACGAAGCCGGCCGAGTCGCCCGAAGCCAGGAACTGGCCATCGGGGCTGATGGCCACGTCGATGGCGGTGCCGGCGTTGTTGTGACCACGGTAGCTCTTCTTGCGGTTCTGGCGGAACTTGTCGGTGGCGCCGTAGACGAGAATCTGGTTGTCGCTGCTCTGGTAGGCGACGTACTTGCCCGAGGGGTGCGACGCCGCGCGTGTCATGGGGTACATGTACGGCTCGGCGATGTACTTGATGGGTACGGGAATATTGTAATCCCAGGCGCGCAGCGACTTGTCGTCCGACGTTGTCATGAAGCGCCGGTTATCGTCGACGAAGACGATGGTGTTGATGGCGTTGAGGTGGTGGTCGTACTCCTGCACCATCTCCTTGGTGCGAGTATCGAACTGCACAATCTTCTTGTCGGACATGCCGGCTAGGAACTCGTGGGAGTGCTCTGGTGACGGGTTGAACTTGATGACGTGCGGTGTCTTGCCCGTGGTAAACTTGTTTATGCAGACGCCCGTCTCCGTGTCCCAGAGTTTCATCTGCCTATCGTAAGATGCCGACAAGAACTGCGTACCGGACGCGTTGAAAGAGATGTCCGAAACGGCCTTGGTGTGTCCACGGTATGAACGCAGCAGTTCCCTCTGGTGGTAGACGTCCCAGATCTTGATGGTCGTATCCGCGCCCGACGAAAGCAGTAGGTGTCCAGAGTTGGGAAAGAAGCGCAGAGCCGTCACGGCCTTGTCGCCGTGGTTCTTCCATGTGTGTATGAGCTTCTTGGGGATGTAGTTCGGGATGCTGCCCTGCTCTTTCCGTAGGTCGACGTCGAGGTCCTGCGGCACGTGCATGTACGTCCGGCCCTGGTAATCGTACTGTGACTCGCCATGGAACACCGTAGACTCTTCGCCCAGTTCCTCGACCTCCTTCCGTCGCACAAGCGACCCGGCTGGTGCGGAGACGACGGTCCCGGAAGCCACAACGTCCTCGTCCTCACCGTCGTCCGTCACGTAGACGATTTCCTCGTCACTCCCTATCTCCTCCCCCTCGCGGACCTCGACCTCTTCGAACTCGGGCCGTTTGTATTTCGCCCAAGGCCCGACGTACGCGCCATCGCCGTCCGCGATCGTCGCATCGCCCCTCCCCTCTCTCTGGGCCCTTATCCGCCTCGCGTCCGCCTTGGCCTGCTCGCCCGTTTGGTATTCCCTCTCGGGCCCGCCGGCGCGTTCGATGGCGCGGTGTTTGCTGCGGAATGTGTGCTCCGACACTAATATCTCGTCGGCAGTGCCCGTCAACACGTTCTTGCGCTTGAGCTGTGAGTTTGCGCTCTCGTCGCGGTACGGGTTCGCGGGACCTAGTTTCTGACGCGCCAGGTCCTCGCCTGTGTACGGTACCACGGCATGGTCGGGGGCCGTCTGCTCGCGCAGGACCAGCGCGTCCTGCGACGCCATATTGGGCGGGTATTGCGTGAAGTCGGCCATGGTTGCGCAAGGTAGGGGGTGTTGCGCGTGATCGACAGAGGTTGAAAACGAGTGTTGAACAATTGGAAAGTTAAGAGCGATTAACTCCGAAGCGCTTCGGTCTAGTGTAATGTGGCTATCGGAGTGTGGCTGAAGCTACGCCCCGGTTTATTTAGTACCGATAGCGAGGCCAGACAGACAGGGACTCGGCCGGGCGGGGACATGTGCGGACCACACCCGGTGCTTCGAGTACTTGAGTACTTCAAGTGCCTAGACAGGGTAGAGGGTAAACTTTGGGGTGTTGGAGGTTATGCTGAGTCGTGATTAGGGGTAACGCATCGATTGGTTATACCGCTATCGTCCGCGTATGTAATCATGTCAGGTGCATGTCAGGTGCATACGCCAGCCAGACCCTTCATGGAGTATTTCACATACCTAAGAGGCTAGGCCAAGCAAGTAGTGAGTGACAGTGAAGAGGCTTTCGGTCCGTCAGTAGTTCAGTAGCTGTTTGGTCGTGGAACAGTGTGCCTATAGGAAAAGGGGTATATGTCGCATTCATTACAATTCGAGATCCGAATACAAGCCTGGCAAACGCCGTGCCAGGCAAAGGGACATGTGTCTGGGCCGAGGGACTCTAAGAACCCATGCCCCTGACTCGACTGCGTAGTACAAGTCGTACCTTCAACCAGCAACCAACAACCCGAGTTGCCTACAGCTCAACCTGCGCTCGTTTATTTCCCATTCGTCTAATCGTGTGGTCTTCGTCCCTATCTTGTCCAAACATCAAAAGCGAGACCGATATTGCCTTTCGCGCACAAGTCGCAGTTCAGCCGACTCGTCGGTCCCAACGCGCCACCGAAACAGGCCCCTTCTCTCGAAGCACCGGGACAGTTTGCGACGTATTGGTCAGCCACCTCACCCGCTTCGTCTTCTCATACAATATGCGTCATGCTGGTAAAAAGGTATAACCTTCCACAGCCTGTATGTGTATGGGTAGAGACGTTGCTTGTCTTAGTGGGTCTCGTCTCTGATGAGAGCAACGATCATGCTGTACAGATAGAAGAAGAACATGATCAGATGGAAACCCAGCTTGAAAAACGACTCCTGTGACTAGCATTAGTACCATGATGGGCCATATTTTGTGTACATTGTTGGATATATACTTTTTTGTGTACGTTGAGCTTCCGGAAAATCTCGGTCGCGTCCAATAGGTGCGCGTTCTCGACAATCCTGTGTCGCACTGTCAGTTGGATTCCCCTCGTTGGGCATAAAAATACGTACTTCTTGACGTTCCAAGCGACCAGCGGCAGGTTCAGGATCAGAGCCAGCCAGTATCCGTTGATCAGGAACAGAAATGTCAGAACACCGTGTACGGCAGCCTCGGGGATGATGTAGGTGTTCAGGCGGTTGCAGAGGTCGATGGGGTTGATGTAGTCACTGCAGAGACGGTAAGTTTAGTTGGGAGCTTCAAATGGCTCGTGTTACGAATGAGGGAGCTCGGGGCCAGGAGCTCGAGGGCAGCATGGTTCGCAATACGTGTGAGCGGAGGAGGAAACTGCACGGAGGCAAATGACACGTACCATTCCAAATCGCTGTACATGATGGTGAAGAAGACCTGGAGGAAAAGATTGACGGCATTTATAAGCACGGCGAAGAGGTACAACCACGCCTCGCCCGACATATTAGCGGTTGTTTATAGGCGATGACTTGATAGGAGCTTGGTAGGAAGGCGAGAAATGGTTGCGACGATGTTGTCGCAGGATCAAGAAGTCTCGACAAGGCTTTGACAGCTTGTAACTCGGTAGTTTGTGCGAAGGCTGTTTGTAATGTTTGCGCCGGGTGGTCGAAACCAAGACTAACAAGCTCTCCCCTCGAAGAAAAATTGCTCGAGGTACGATCGATATCGGACAGAACTCCGAGTTCAAGTGTCGAGGGAATTTGTCACGATCACGCGGAGTTGCACACGTGCTTGTCGCCCGAGGTTGAGGTGAGAGGACAGGTTGTTTAGTCGCGAATCAGGAGGGTGAGGGAGGGAGAAAGGTTGGGCCGTCCGGTGGATTGCGCTGTTACGTGTGCTTGCAAGTTGCAACAGCAGGCTGGAGAATGGAGAATGGAGAACTGGTGGTGGGTTTTGGAGAAGGCAAGCGGCGATGATGAAAGAGGCTCGTGCAGGATAAGCTGCAGGCAAGCACAGCAAAGCACAGCAAAGCACAGCAACAGCCACGGCACTAACTAAACCAACTAGTTACGGAGCACCCTAGTTTGGCAAAGCACAGAATGCGGGCTGGCCGGGGTTAACGGGGCCAGGACGAGGCCGGTCTGTCTCCTCGAGTTCTCGGCGCCCGCCGATGTTGGGACCCATAACTATTCCAAAGACTGACCTATCTGTACATAGTCAATATCCATGCACGTAGTATTTGCCCAACCTTCGCATTTTTACATTTCGCCATCGCATTCAAACGCCAGCATTTCCAAGGGGCTGGGAAGCAGCTAGGATATTGGGTTGGATAGGGCTACTGTTGGCTACCCATCACTTGGCGATTCAAATGGACCACGAGGCTGTTTTGCATGCACATGCCTGTACCACCACATAGGGGTTTTTACCGATAGAACGGACTACACGACCCTCACCACTCCCTGGCGCTTGGTTTCATCTCCCCGGAGAGTTCTGAAATGCCACATCTAGGAATCTCCAGTTCTAGACGTAGTCCCCCCCGGCAACCAACCAACCAACCCGCATTCTAGCGGCTACTGGCTCTGGCTGTGGTGAGAGCTCGTGCTCTTATGCAGTAACTTCAATCCACGGTAGATCAGCTTCCAACGCTAGGAGCTGCGTTTCTAACCGTCGGTCTTGGTCTCCGGCAGCAGAGGTATCGGTCCACCAGGCGAGTTGGGCAATCTTGCCGTCAGGATCTCTACGCCGTCTTCTGTCACCAGCATAGTGTGTTCTGTCACCCCGTATTAGTTTCTCTTGGCACTCTTCCAAACGCTCGAGTATCTCTTGGTGGACTTACCAAACTGAGCCGTCCGCTTGCCATCAATTGTGGTACTGGTCCAGTTGTCGGGCCACGTCACGTCCCTGTACTTGCCCAGCGCAATCATAGGCTCAATAGTAAAGGTCATGCCAGGCTTGCACTCTCCTACCGCCTTGTTCTTGGCATAATGCGGAACGTTGGGCGCACAGTGGAAAGTGCTGTTGATGCCGTGACCGCAATACGTCCTGATGACGCTGCACTTCCTCTCCTTGGCAAGCTTTTCAATGGCATTTCCAAAGTCGCGTATCAATGTACCAGGCTTCACCAGCTTGATAGCTTCCGCCAAGCAGTCGCGTGCCGTCTCCACTACCCTCACAGAATCAGGGTCTGCCTTTGCACGGTCACCGACGTAATAGGTCTCGTTGAGGTCGCCGTGGTATCCCTCGTGGTATAGAGTAACATCGAGGTTGATAATATCGCCGTCCAGGAGAAGGCGTTGATCAGGAATGCCGTGGCAGATCACCTCGTTGGGTGATGTACATATCGACTTGGGGAAGTGATTGTAGTTCAGAGGCGATGGGTATGACTGCATTACCAAAGTTAGGAACCGCGTCGAACGATTATCAGACCTACCTCGCCTGGCACAGACTCACGTTTCGCTCGATGCATGCCTTGTGGCACACCTCGTCTAGGTAGTCGGTGGTGACGCCGGGCTTCAGCTCGGCGGCCACAATGTCCAAGACCTCACGCGCCAACCGGCAGACCTTGCGCATGCCCTCTATGCCCTTAGCATCCAGAAGCTCGATCTTGTTCCTGCTCAGCATGCGACTTTTAGGATAGCCGGAGTCGGCATAGTCGGGGTGCGGGATCGTCTTGGGGACGGAGCGCTTCGGCGACAGAGGGTAGACGGGGCGCAGAGGTCCGGTGTACGAGTACGAGGGGAACGGGTTGAAAAAGCCGGTGGCTGGATCGGGTTCAGAAACGACCTTGGGAGGGAGGATGTGGTGGAGAATACCGTTCTGACTTTTGCCTTCGGCCGTCTTGTGCAACGACTTGTGGTCGCCCTGTTCGCGCGCATGATCAAGTCAGCGTCGGCCACGTCGGCCACGTTTGCAGCTGATGGCATGGATTGCGTACCCAGTTCTTCTTGAAACAGTCTTGCGTGCAGAAGAAGCTCCCCTTGATGCCCAGCTTCAAGCATGTTGGACACTGCAGCGATCCAGCATCCTCGGGGCAGTCCTTGCCCAAGCACTTCTTCTTCGCGGGGGGTTCTGTGTCGGCCATGCTTTGGGAGGTGAGGGGAGGGGTAAATAGAGTGCGCAGAGGTGCAAGGTGTTTGCGCAATCGTTGCCGGGAAAGAGGGTAGGCGTCGAGGTTAGGAATAAAGTCCAGTGATCTCTTGTTGGGGCAGTCAATGGAAGGGCGTAACTTGACGAACTCGGCGATGCCAAAGGAAAAATACAGAAGTGGGGTGATTGTCCAGCGGGTGTAAAGGTGGTCTGTTAGTGGGGTCAACCCCTGGAACGGTTACAGAAACATGCGGGCGCGGTTCGGCGTCAGCATTGATTAGCGGTTGATCGGGCTTGGCTTCGGGGGGCTGGTCCTCGACTTTTACAACGCAAGCCCCGTGTGTCCTAACTTACTACTAACCCTCATCTTCAACTACACAAGGTACATTTTCTACCCAAACTCAGCCGGTGATTCTGCCTTTAGCAGATATTTCTCCCCAATTATTTTCCCTGCACAGTTGAACAGTGACGTGATCTCCTCTTTCCCTGGTCAACATGGCAAAGCAAAAGACTGTCGTGGTTGGCGCTGGTCCCGTTGGCTCACTGGCCGCTCTATACGCTGCTAAACGTGGGCATGATGTAGAGATATACGAGCTACGAGGTGGTAAGTGACATTCTCTCGTTAACAAAGTCTCTCTCATCATCCATCTCCCCAACTCCTCTTGCCCTTGGTTTGCCCTTTTGCATGTAGCTTCGTCCGGTACACGCCGTCCGGGGTATGTCCCGCATCTCCGGGAAAGGTTGACAGGATCGACTCGGCACCAATCTGCCTCTTAGAGAATTGAAGTCGTCAAATACGGCGACTTAAGGTATTTTTGGAGCTTCATGCTACTGAACTAGACCGTTGGATCTATGCGTCACTTGAAACTCTCTTCCAAACTACCACAATATCCCTCATCGACTTCATAACGGGTCAGTCATATGGGATATTGCTAACATGTATATCTAGACCTTCGTGATCCTTCAACCACGCCGCTCAACTTTACCAAATCCATCAACCTATCTCTTTCCGAGAGGGGCATCAACGCTATGCGCCATGCTGGGTCTGAGCAGCTTCTGGAGTCTGTACTCGCAGCAACGATTCCTATGAAAGCACGTATGATTCACGGGAAGCGGCCAACAGGAGAGCTGTACGAAGACTCTCAGGACTATGACATCAACGGAAGGACAAACTTTGCTGCTGATAGAGCAGAGCTCAACAAGCAACTTCTCGACGTTCTAGAGGAGATGCCTAATGTCAAGTTCTTCTTCAATCACAAGCTCAACGGCGCCGACTTCAGAGGCTGCAAGGCTTGGTTCGGAAAGGTCGGGAGCAAGAAGACAGAGGCGGGTCATGCCCAGGAGGTTGAGGTCAAATTCGACTTTATGATAGGTGCCGATGGGGCTCATTCGTCGGTGCGAAACAGCTTGATGAAGTTCTCCCGCATGGACTACGAGCAACAGTACATCGACACCCTGTGGTGCGAATTCCAAATCAGCCCGAGGACAAACGGGGACTCGAAAGACCCAACGTCCAAATTTTCAATTTCACCCAACCACCTCCATATCTGGCCTGGAAAGCAGTTCATGTTCATTGCCATACCCAGCGTTGTAAGTCGACACCCTCCATCTCTACCAGCCAGGGCTAATACAGGGTAGGACGGCTCATTCACCTGCACATTGTTCATGCCCAGCGGGACCTTTGCAGAGCTGGAGGCAGACTCGTCAAAGTTGCCAGCCTTCTTCGATCGCCACTTTCCTGGTGTTACCTCCCTCATCCCGTCCGACGATCTAGTGTCGTCCTTCGAGACAAATCCACACCTGCCCCTCATCAGTATCAAGTGTGCGCCCTATCACTTCTCCAGCTCGGTGGTCATTCTCGGTGATGCCGCGCATGCCATGGTCCCCTTTTACGGCCAGGGAATGAACGCAGGCCTCGAAGACGTCCGGATTCTCTTCTCTATTCTGGACAAATATGAGGCTATGGATGAAACAAACAATCCTGATGACCCCAAGCCGGCTGGCCCAGCTGCTCAACGCAGCTCTGCCCTTGCCGAGTACTCGGCCATTCGTGCCCCCGATGCTCATGCTATCAATGATCTCGCGCTTCAAAACTACATCGAGATGCGCGCCTCGGTCCTTTCGCCGGCATACCGCTTTCGCAAGGCGTTGGAAGAGTACCTGTCCGTCTATGTGCCCAGTCTGGGCTGGCAGACAAAATACTCCCGCGTAAGCTTTGGGAATGAGAGGTACTCCGAGGTCGTCTCAAAGAGCGACCGCCAGGGCAAGATCTTGTCTAGGGCGTTGAAGATTGCCTTCTGGACTCCTCTTGTTCTAGGTGTCCTTGGCTTCCGTTACTGGGGGTACTCTGCCAAAGTTTCGCCGGCTCGATCTATGTTCAACTATCTCGGTGATCTGGCTAGAAGTTTGAAGCGTTAAGGAGAGCGTTTTCGTGTACAAAGGAGCAGGGTGCTTACTCACCGAGATTGTATCTATTGTTCGCGCCACTCTACAGCCCTTACGTTTAGTTGCCAACCCACATATCAATATTCATTTGGCACGAACCTTATCTTCCGTCGTTTTGTCTACATATCTACTGCTGGATTCGTAGACTGGATACCAGCAGGGGCTTGGTGCACCCTCCTGAGCTTCTCTCAGCCATCTCTAGCGGACACCATTAGCCTCATTATTATATTGCAGTAACTTTGGTAAGTGCAAATGTTGGATTCGTGTTGAGGACATTAGTTATGCTTTATAGAGCTGGTGCGGGCATAAATCGAGCGGTGATCGGCTTCCGACAATGGGGACCGGTCCGGCCGCCATATTACTACGGATATCTCGTCAAGCCCGTTAGCGGACTGTCCCACTAATAAGCCCTCTTGTGGTCATAGCTCCCAGCTTCATTTCATTTCAACCACTGCCTCCTCCAATTTTCGAATTGGACTTCGCAAGTCCGTCCTTACACGTTATTCCCAGTTCCAAGATCTTAAGGGGGGCATTTTGTGCTCGACCACGAGTTTCCTCGTCATCGCTTGGAGACAGTAGAATCTATACGATTTCCCAGCCCCATTGCAAGCATGGCCCCGACAACAAAAAAAGACTGGCAAAACACTGCCTTACCAGCCAAAGACGTTACCAGCAGAGAGAGCATTCGAGCCTGTGATGACGGCCAGGCCAACAGGATCCAGCGTCCCGCTTCCTCTTAGTCTTCGCGCACCGTCGCCCAAACGATACGATGGGTCAAACCCTGCGTACGTAGCGGCGTCGAGGAAGTACACGCGCTTCATGATCGCCGTCCCCATCCTGCTGGTAACCTCGTGGGTGCTGTTCGACCGCCTTGCCCTGGGCAGGGAAGTAAAATCGCTCCGCAGCAAATCGGAACAGTCGCAGGAAGCTTTTAAAATCACCACTCTATGAGAGCAGAATCATGGAATGTTTTCGATGCCATAGATTTGCTGACAGGCTGAGCTCGGCGCCGAAAGTTGGACGACAGGCCGGGCCAACAGGTCTGCGAAGCGCTTTTGCCTGCGAGATATCGCACTGTTGCAGCTGTCTGGAAGATTCTCGACTTCAGCGACTACGGGTGGAAAAACGAGGTCGACACAACAGCTCGCTCGAGCTTTCAGAGTGATGCGAATTTGGACCGGGCCGCTGTGGACACCGATTGGGATGGCGGCCTTGCCCCCATATTGTGTACGGATTGCAACAACAAGACAAGTGGCCTGGCCTAGAAGAGGGTTTGGCCGATGGGCTGACGACTACATGGTTGCTACCGGAAGCTCTTTTCGTATGTCGGTCTCGTGAAATGACTCGACAATATGGCCAGCACCGGTTAGAGCCTCGGAGCTTTACGGTTTCGACGCCCCAACCTGCCACGTTGTAGCTTGAATGAGAACCTCGGCATTGTGTGGGTTATCTGTTGCCGACATCAATTGCATCCACCAAGAGCTCTCTCGACCAGTACAATGTGTGCTAAGGGACCCAGGAAAGACGGCAACACGGTTATCGCAAACCACGTACCCGATCAAAGGAACCAACCATAGTCCAGGGTGATTGATGGACAATTCACCGCTACGTATTCGTCCAGTCTCATCAGTGCAGTCTTGTGCTGTACATATGATCGATTCCTTGTCTATGTTGGGCCGTTGTAAGATAATCTGCAGCACCGACCCCTGTAAAACGAGGCGCAGTTCAGCACGTTGCACGATCATATCTAATTGGATGAATGAGTTTATTGAGTGCTCACCTTTCCCTTGGCGCGTTTAATTACAATGGCTGCAACTTGGCTTGCCTGCGAGGCTCTCTCTTCGTTGTCAACTTCCCTTTCTGCGACGTTATTTCCCATCCGTCTCGGCTGTACCAGTACTTAACTCTCATCATTATGAGTGGCACAGCAGCAGGCAGAGTTGGGATTTCCAAAGGAAACCCAAAAGATCTACTGCAATGGGCCAGTCGCAATGGGCAGTCGTCCATCAGGACGCAGATTGAGAATAGCCCAGTTACTTCCATTCTCGCATACTGTTTTGCGTCGATGAGCATGACCATTGTCAACAAATTCGTCGTATCGGGGAACGACTGGAATCTGAATTTTTTCTATCTTGCTATTCAGGTGTGTCTAATCGCCCTGATCTCCAGCAAAACAATTGCTGATTCGCACAGTCAATTGTAGGCATTGTGTCTATCGTGGTATGCAAGCAGCTGGGCTTCGTCAAGGACTTGAGTCCCTTTGAGACAAACAAGGCCCGCACTTGTAAGGTCTTCCTTGTCTTGGATCGTAACTTACCGTACTGATGGATGCAGGGTTTCCCATATCGCTTCTATTGGTTGGTATGATCTACACCAGTATCCAGGCTCTGCAATTTCTATCAGTCCCCGTCTACACCATCTTCAAGAACTTAACCATCATCGTGATTGCGTATGGCGAGGCGTTGTGGTTCGGAGGCAGCGTCAGCCCTTTGGCCCTTGTCTCCTTTGGGTTGATGGTGCTCAGCTCCCTAGTTGCTGCTTGGGCCGATATGCAGCTTGCGATCTCGAGGGATTTGGCTGGTGCCTCCAAGGCGTCAGTCACCGCGTCAACGCTGAACGCTGGGTACTTCTGGATGGCACTGAACATTATGTGCGCCGCATCGTACACGTTGAGCAATCGGAAGGCCATTAAGAAGGCCGGCTTTAAGAACTGGGATGGTAAGTCCTGCCTTATGGCCATCCCTGATCTTCCACCACTAATGACCGAGTAACTCATTAGTCATGTTTTACAACAACCTGCTGTCTGTGCCGGTCTTGCTTGTCTGTTCCGGCCTGTTGGAAGACTGGTCCCGGCCCAACCTGCTCAAGAATTTCCCCATCGAGACCCGCAATGGCCTCTTTACGGGCATGATCTATTCGGGCCTCGTCGGGATTCTGATATCGTACGCCACAGCGTGGTGTCTCCGCGCTACCTCGTCGACGACTTATGCCATGGTGGGAGCACTGAACAAGTTGCCCGTGGCCATTGCTGGCATCATCTTCTTCGCGGCTCCGGTCAATTTCGCCAGCGTGGCTGCCCTCATCATCGGGTTCATCAGTGGGATAGTATATACATGGGCGAAAGTCAGGAAGACGGGACAGACGGAAGGTTTACTGCCTACTACCAAACAGCCGAACTAGAGTGTGTAGTCGTTCTGTAAAGACTCAATGGTCTTTGCTCCCAATTTGGAATGTATAATATATCCCATACACGCATGTTGTAGGGACCGTTGGCAGCAGATTGGCACGGCACCAGTGCCACAATATCGACGAATATTCGGGTAGATGGGTTACCACAGTCATCATCCATTGACTGTTCAATGAAATGGGTATCGTGCGTTGCGCATAGTACGGAACGAATCTAACGGCGTATACATGCTTGCTTGCCTGCCTCTCCAGATCGCTAGTGATGGTAGCATGTCAACATCTCAAGGGCTCGTCTGTCTCGAAGCGGCCAGCTCGCGCAAATCACCCTGCTCGGCGACCATGACTCTCCCGCCCGAGTTATTATCGGCCCTCTTGGGACCCTTGGTGACGGCGTCGTCGATCTGGTCCTTTACCTCGTCGGTGGGCGGCTCGGTACTGTCTGTCCTCGTGTTGCTGGTGGTCGAGCTATAGTCGACCTTGACGCCGATCTGCACCTTGGCCTCGTCGAGGATGTGTCTGAGCGTACGTTAGCGAAAGTTGAGAGGGGGGGGTGTCGTTTGCGCGCACGGGATCGAGAGAGGTAGTACGATATTTTGGTAGCAACAGGCGGGAGCGTTTCCATCATCAGCATATCGGGGGTGGGCATGGCGACTTACTGTGCTTCGGCGCTCTGGCTGGCGGGCTGCGGGATGGGATCCAGCGCCGGTGCGTCCTTGGGCTCAATGTTGGCGATGGTGGCCATGACTGTGGATTTTCAGGGCAAAAGGAGGGGGGTAGGAGGGGGACGACTTGAGTTTGAAACCTATTCTCGAGAGTTCACAGTCGGAAGAAGGGGGATTTGTACTTTCGCTCGGCGCCGGTGAGACCTTGAGAGCTCCCTAGGAGAAATGAGCTAACGTTAGGCGGTGCTTGGTGTATGACCGCGATTCAGTCAGTGACGTAGTGCATATACCGACGTCATATCCCGGAAGATGTGGGGAGAAACGGTGTAGCGGCATGCAGGTACGCGTAGCTTCATTCTAGACCGCTGTCAGTCGTGTCAAGTGGAATCAATAATACGACGCACAGTCAGAGTCCAGACTACGAAGTACAGTTTCTGCAGTACCTCTACCGTACGGGCCTGTGAAGAGCTTCTTCAGCGCCAAAGACTCGGCCAGTCTCGTACTGATCCCAACCCCCTACCCTGGCCGGATTCAGTTCAGCTGATGATGGAAAGTCAAAGACGGCTAGGCTAGCTGGCTCATCGGATTGGGTTGCTTCATATCTGGTATCGTAATTTTAGTACACATTTTCCTCTTTGAGCGACCTTCAATAAAACGGCTCTCCTTCGGTACAATCCACACCATCCTTTACACATCGCTGCACCGCCTTGGCCGGTTCCTCATCGCCATCATACATATCCAGCCAGGCACTCTTCACCCCCGGGTTCTCCAGCAAGAGCGCCGCCACCTTGGCAACCAAAGCACGACTGGACGGCCCGCCGGCCTCGGGCGTCTTGCCCAGCACGACACCACCCGCCGGCTCATCGGTCAGGGTTCCCGGGCGCAGGCAGATGGCCGCAAAGTCGGCGCCCCTCTTCTTGCCGGCCTCGTGCAGCACCTGGTCCGCGGCCACCTTGGCCTCGTAGTACTGCGGTAGTGCCTCCTTGGTGCCCGCGATGGCCTTCTGCCACTGCTCCTTGGCCCACCAGCTCGGCCCCGCCAGCCGCGACGTCAGGAAGGAGACGAGCAGGAACTTGGTCACGCCGGGCGTTGCCGCCGAGGCGCGGATGAAGTGGATGGCCGCGTCGCGGTCAATGGCAAATGTCTGTTTTGGTTCGGGTGTCTCAAGTTAGTTCTTGCATCTAGATGAAGGGGTAGGTAGGTAAAGGAGTCTTCTCAACGAACTCTTTCCGGACCTCCTTTGCCTCCGGCGCCTGTCGATGTCTCTATTAGTATAGCTAACATGCCGCATGGAAATCTGTCATCTCAACTCACCGGCGCTCCAGACGACGTAGTTGGGCTTCACCTCGTCCAGGATGCTCTTTGCCGCTGCTTCGCTCTTGACGTCGTCAAGGCTGCGGACGAGAACGGTCAGCTTGCCGCTCTGATTCTCGCCCAGCTTCTGCAGGCTGGCGATCTGGTCCGGGTTACGGATGACGCTTGTGACGTCCCACGAGCGCTGCAGGAGCATCGGCGTGAGAAGCTGCGCGATCTTGCCGCTGCCGCCGAGGACTAGGACGCGTGTTGGTGACATTATCGTGGGTTTTGAGGTATGGTAGGTAAGTTGTTGGGGATGTGACGTTTGTGAGCAGCAGAGAGTGTGTGGCTATGACTAGTCTGTTGGTAACGTATCACGCAATCGAAGAGGGGGTTGAAAACGAACTATGCTGGCATGGTTGGTTGGTATGGTACAATAAATAGCACGTTCGGATTGGCTGACTTGCTCAACTTGGCCCAACTACGTCACTTTGAAGTTCATGCCGAAAGGGGAACTCCCGCAAGGGGGCCTGTAGCCTGCAGGTCCCGTCCGCCACCCTGCCGGAAGGGCCGGCCGAGATCACAGTACGGAGTACTTTGTACATCTTGGCCCGGCCCCCAATTCTGCCGGAGTCGTCCTTTCCTAACAGTATCTTGATTTCGGTGAAGTTTAACTTCGTCATCTCCAATGCCACCTCTCCACCCGACGCAGATCGATGATGCCACCTTCCCTTGGCCTGCTGTGTAGGGGCGCGGCTCTCGCCGGTGCAGATCCGTGGATACATCACATCATACGGTGCCGCTTCTCCTGCTCCGTAGCCGGCAGGTTCACGCGAGATCTGTTCCGGGGGACTCGGTTGTCAAGACGTCCAAAAGAAGCGTTCACATCACGGGCAAGGAAAAGACGTCAGATGGCTCTTAACATGATGTATATTGTACTATGGTTCCAAGAAAGTGCAGCAAGTGTTATTCCCCCAACACCGTCGCTGTAAAATGCCCGACTTGCAATGTGCAAGAGCAGACCGAAAAACGAAATCGAGCTGTGATGTGTAGACACATTTAGGTGTGGCCGACAAGGCCGGCCTTGGGTGCGTTGTCCGGGTTGATGTCAGCACCTGCGAAGCCGAGCTCGGTGTTCCAGGCATTGGCGGTCGTGGCATCCTTGGCACCACCGCCGAGTTTGGTCTCCGCAGCCTTGCAAGCGGTGATGGCGTCGGCAGCAGCGTTGCAGACGTTGCCCAACTGGTCACAGATGCGTCGGAAGATGATGGCGGGGTTGAGGGCTTCCTGCTGGCCCTTGTTGACGACGGGGTCCTGAGCCTGGAAAGTGGACTCGCCAGCCTTGCGGCCGTTGAGAGACTCCTCGAACTTGACCGTCGGGGTGCAGGTTCCGAAGTCCAGGCCGAGAGAAGAAGCCTGGAAGCCAGCGAAGTTGCCAGTCACAGCGTTCTGGACGGCACCAGCACCTGTGGTACCAGTAGATCCGCCAGTGGCCGGGGCGGCCGTAGCAGAAGCAGCGGGGACAGAAGCAGCAGCCGAAGTCGCGGCCGCGCCACCGGTGCAGCCGGTACCAGCGTTGTTGTTGCTGGTGTTGTTGTTGGTGTTGGTGTTGGTGTTGGTGTTACCAGTGGCAGTTCCAGCTCCAGTTTGCGCCTTGCCGTTGATGGTGAAGTTGCTAAAGCCGCTAGCGATCATGACATCGGCGACACTCTTGCCAGCAGCGTTGAGCGGGGTGGTCAGCGAGCTGGCAGAGGCAGCGTTCTCAGCGGCAGCACCGGTGACAGCGGGGTCAACCAGAGGAATGATACCGCGGAGCTCGGCGGTGGCGGGAAGGGTGGCATCACCGCAGATGTTGGGGATATCAACGTTGAAAGGGTTGAAGTTCTGCTCGGCCTGGACCAGCTTGGCAGCTCCGGCAATGACGGAAGCGTCAGTGCCGAGCGTGGTGACGATCTTGTCAGCCAACTCGAGCTTGGCGCAAGGGTCGGCGGCAGCCAGGAGGACACCGGGGGTGGCGCCGGCAAGGGTAGCGGCCTCGCCCGGGTTGCCGAAGTTGCTCAGGGCCGAAATGACACTGGTGACGGCTTGCTCTTGGCCGAAGCGGGCCTCGGCGAAAGCCACGAGGATGGAAAGGGCGACAGTCTTGGAATACATATTGATGATGTTGAAGAGGATCGGGAGCAACCGGTCTTTAATGAAGATTCGTGAGTGAGGTGAAAGCGTCGAGTAGAGACTAAGTGATAGTTTGCCGGCCAAGCGGTATAGAAGTGAAGGTCAGAAAGAATGTCGGGAACGGAAGTTCACAGAACTGTAAGAGTCGAACGTCAAGAAAGAACGGAGGCTTGATGAGGAGGAGAGAAAGCCCAACTGACGATGGGACGGCCATGGTGTTTATATGTGCCAGAAGACAACCCCGTGGGCAGATGAGCGCCATGCTGTGCCCCGTCGACAGTGATGGCGGGCTCGACTGTTCGGACGACAGAGCCGGCGCCTGTCATGTTTCGTCCCATGTCCAGGTCCAATATTGGTCAGGTCGTCTCAAGGGGCTCTGATGGGGGGGGCATCGGGGGGGGACAGGGGCATCTCGGAACTCGCAGAGATGTTCTACAGTTTTTGGCGGTCACTCGTGAATTCGGGCCCAATTCCAGGCGCAACCACGCGTAGCTGGCGTACATGTTGCCTCAGAGTGATATTCGCGTGGTCTGGGCAGGGGGAGGGACGGGCGCAGGGGGCATCCAAGGTAGGGGGATCCAGGGCAGGGGGCATCCAGGGCAGGGATCGTATACTGTATACGGATACGGGGCCAAGTACACAGGAAGTGAACGAGGTCCGTCCTTCTATCAAGTAAGTTATGTGGACAAGGGAGCCTGCGGTTCTCCATCCAAGCGCCTCTAGGCCATCGCGTGAGCGGCTCATGCCGAGACGGGGATGGCATAAGACTGACTGCTACCGTAGTACTGCGTAACTAGTTACTCGGTCCATCAAAAGGCCACGACCCAGCGCGGTACAAAGTACGGATTTGGATGCGCGCGACACGGGTCTTGTTGTCGTTGTTGACTACTGCCATCCCGAAGCCTGGTGAGAGTTTCGTGATCCTACTGTGTATGTATGCTCCACGACCACGAAGGGTGAGATTGGTGCCGAGAGAGCAATCTCCCCAATCCAGAATCTCCGCACAGGTTATTTCCGAGTAAACATTCTCTGGAGACCGATGAGAGTTGATGGGTTGATCATTTTGATGTCCATCACGGGCGAAAAGGTGGATCTCGAGGGTGGAGGGTGGAGAGTGGAGCGACAGATGGACGTACTAAGTTACTAACGTTACTGTGTACACAGTACTGTGGAATAACTACAGTGGACACGACCAACGGAAAACGTTCATCGGAAAGCGACAATCTCGGCGGTGGTGCCGGCGCTAATCTTCAAGCGGTCTCGCTTCCGAGGCGCCGCTTGCTGGTATGGCCCCCCTCCAACCGCCTTCAGCCTCCTCAGCCCCTTCAGCTTCTTCTTGCGGTTGGATTCCACCAATCACACGTGCCAAGCCGACAGGCCCCACTGTAGCAACCACCGATGATTTGGTTCGTGCCAAGCGTCGCGTGTTTGATCGCTCAAACGGCCTCGAAAGCTCCAGGGGTTGTCGAGACGAACGTGAGACACGTCCAGTTTGATCGCTCAAGCTCATTCAACATTTTCAGACGAGGGCAAACCTGGCCGAACCGTACTTTCGAGATCGCTTCATCGCAGATTGGCTCGTCCATGATGTATGCCATTGATGGTTTATCTGGTTGTCGTTGTCGTTATGATTAACTTGTACCACGACACGCACATAACGTTACACAGTACTTTGGGTACCTACAGTAACACACCAACTAAACAGGGGGAGGGGCCGGCGGCTACTGTGTCTTGTCGCATCTCGCATCTCGCATCTCGCATCTCGCATGCCATCCATGGTCCCTCGCTCATCACTGGTCTGGACTCTGGACTCTGGACTCTGAACGTCAGGTTGTGCAGCAGGTGGCATCATTCTGGTCTCCGTGATGGCCCCCTGAAGCCTGATCAATGGCACGACACGGCGCTGCCCATGTGCTCGTGTGCCCATGCGCCCATCATCATGGCAGACGGCCATCCACGGTCTCACTCGTCGGATACTTCAGACGAACCACTTGTTCCGTCATCCCACCTGCTCCACGAAAATCCTCTGCAGATCCGGCCACATTTCCCTTTGCCGGCATAACTACACAGTTGTAGTTAACTTAGTAGCGTAAGCCGTCATAGCGAAGGCTGATCACGTTGTGGCCCGCTACGGCAGTCAATCACTCGCGACTCCAGGTCATCTCGGTTGCACTCGATTCCGGGCTCGGTCCATGCACCAGTGATATAATCCGTACTCCGTACGGATAGTAGTTACTTCTAACGACCGGGCCTCTTTATCTTGAACAAGCTCAGCTGAGCCGCACTGACAAGCTGGTCTTGGACCTTGGTCACATTCTTGCCCCCTTCTCGATGCCAAGCAGTGGCCCACGTCCCTGGAGAAGGAGTGCGTTATGGACGGGGATGCCCAACTACTTGACTTTTCTCCTCAGTTCCCGTTGGTTTGCTAAAGATGCGCGGTCAGATGTTTACACGCTGCTAACGTTACCTACTGCTTCAAGTCACTGTCAGATAACGGCGCGAGTAGGGCCAGTTTCAGAGTCAACATCTCAAGTCTCGAAACCATTCGTCATCCGTCACGCCTGGTCTCGTGTCGTGTCATGTTTGGTTTCATGCGGCGTTTACGGAATGGCGTCGCAACAGTTGGTCGATTCGCCTTGGTACCTACGTCATGCTTCTTTCTGCTAGAAGCCGTCGAGAATTCCATCCCTTTAGTATACTCAAGGGACCTCATACCACACACAGTATACTAGTTGACCAGGGACCAGGGTAAAGCTTCTGAGCTTCGTAAAGGAAGACCGTCACCCGCAAACAGCGCTCGTGTCACGATTACAGAGTATACCAAAGATGTCCTGTGCGACCGGGTCTAGTTAGCAAGCAAGATCCAACATGTTCGGTAAGAATGCTGGACGCAAGGGTCTGTCTAGCCTGGCTCGGCCTACCAACAACATTACCGGTAGGTATATCACCACGGAGCAGATGAGATATCTGCCCAACGGCGTAACACTGCGGAATGGCCTGAAATGGGGACCCCATTCCTGGCATCTCGCCGAGCGGTTCTTTTCCATCACGGGCCATGAATCAATCAATCAGCCCCGTCTCGGTATCGGCATCGAGGGCGATCGTGCAACAACTCCCGCATGACATGCTCCTGGACGCTGCTCTCGTGTCACCCCCACGAGCAGAGCAATCACAAAATTACATCGTACTCGTCCTATCTTGTTGGGAGATGCATGCGGCAGAACTCATCTTCTCTCGTGTGCGAGGACCAATGAGTGGGTGCTCAGTTGGGGGACGGAAGAAGCCCCCCCTGCAGGAATGCCCGCAACCACTGGGTACGAACCACCATATTAAGTGCACGAGAGCGCGGTTCCTAATTGTCATATTTCTCGGCGGCACTTTCTACCTTTGCTCACAGGTTCTTGACTCGGACGTATGAAATCCGAGACCTTTCCCAACCCCCTCCCCCAAAGGATATAATGCAAAGCTCCTGAGGGGATGGACGTGAAGCGGCATACTAGGTCCAAGGCGTTCGGAGAAGCTCGGCCAGATAGCTGGCCTGAAGGCCCGACCCCTGCGGAATTTCCTGTCGACCGTGAGACACGGCCCCAGGAATACGACGAGACGCCGGGTCTCGAGGCCGTCTCGGGGCCCGTCGTCGCGACGCAGCGGCCGGTGCTCCACGGCGGACTGTCGGCAAACGGGATGGAGCTCAGGAGCCCAGTCAGCCCTGAGACCACGTGGTACGTCACGACGTCCGCCTCGTCTGGCTTCTGGTACAGGGACGTCGAGCCCAAGGAGGTGGAACCGAGGAGGCCGCCCACGGTGAGCGAGGAGAAGAAGAAGGAGTTGCCATCGAAGCCGCAGGCAGGGCTCACGAGGAGGAGGAGGGCGTGGATGCTGGCAACGGTTGTGCTGCTCCTTGCGTCAATAGCACTGGGGATTACGCTGGGTTTGGTCCTGCGCAGAAACGCGGCTGGCTCCCCAAGTCCGGCAGAGACGAGCACATTTCCCGCGTAAGTCTGCTCTCGTCGGGTCGCCAGCACGGCGGTGTCGTGTCCTTGACAGGCTTATAACTCGACTCAGGAGCACCGCCACCATACCTAGCGCTTCGCTAGCAACGAGCCACCCATCTCAGGTCAGTCAAGCGATTCCCACGACCACTGCGAGACTCGCCACCTCCGGTCTCACGCCGTCCACCATCGGCGGTGATGGCGCAACGACCGTCATCGGATCAAGTTTCGTCACCGTCGTGGTTTCTACCACCATCATCCAGCCGGCCGCACCGTCGTCATCTTCGGCACCAGAAAGTCCGAGCAAAACTGACAAGGTGCCGGTGGTACAGACGAGCCTACCAACACCAACGGCGAGCCCGCCTCCTCAGCCTTCAGACGACGGCCTGTCCTGTCCAGACGCCGAAAACACCGTCTACACCGAGCCGGGAGGTGGTGTCCAGTTCCATATTTTCTGCGGTGTTTCCTACAGCTACCACGACATATCCCACCGAGAGGCCGAGACCATGGCCGAGTGCATCTCGCAGTGCGCCGAGGTCCAAGACTGCACCGGTGCCGTGTGGATCGACGATGGGCCCCAGGGCACGCTCAACAACTTTTGTTGGCTCAAGACTCTGCTGGATGATGATACCAAGGAGTATGGCAACTACGTACAGGTCGCTATACGCTTATAGCACAAGGAAGGGGGATGGGGGCTTATTTCCTCCATACCCTATATCTATTCATATTTGTACTTTGTCCATGTCGAGAGCAAATGCACGCATGATAATGTCTCTATTGCACTATTCCCATCTAGCTGTGAGACGACTTTGGTTCACACAGACACACACACACACACACACACGTCCTCGTCTCGTCGGTGTGCGCCTCGTCTACCCCTGAATGGCCGAGTAGGCATTGAGCGCCAACTGGCCGCCCAGATGCGCGTACAGGACGTTGCTCCCGGCGGGAATCTCCTCTTTGCGTATCATGTCCATCATGCCGGCCAGACTCTTGCCCTCGTAGACGGGATCGGTGATGAAGGCCTCGGTACGGGCGCCGAACCTCATGGCCTCGATGGTCCGGTCGTCGGGGACGCCGTAGACGCCACCGTGGTAGCGGTCGTCGAGGACGATGTCGGCCGGGGTGATGTCGGCCTCGGCGAGCCCGATCTTGACCCCCGTGGCGCGGGCGATGCGCAGCACCTGGTCAAAGGTCTGCGGCACCGTGGCCGAGGCGTCGATGCCCACGACCCTGCGCTTGCGCGCCCCCAGCTTCGTCTCGGCCAGCTTGAACCCGGCCACCATGCCGGCCATGGTCGAGCCCGTGACGGCGCACACGATGACGGTGTCGAAGAAGACGCCCGCCGCCTCCTCCTGCTGCGCCACCTCGAACGCCCAGCGCGCGAACCCCAGGCCGCCCAGGGGGTGGTCCGAGGCGCCCGCGGGGATGTAGTACGGCTTCCTGCCCGCGGCCGCCAGCTCCTCCTGGAGGCTCTTGAGCGTGTCCTTGTGCTCGATGCCAAACTTCGACGGGTCCAGCCGCGAGTCGGCGCCCACTGCGAGAGAGGAGCGTAGTTGTTAGTTACCGCTACCGAGTGAACTCCTCTTGCGAGACGTTTCGGGAGCACCGGTAAGGCATCCGTCCCACGTCTCATGCGGGCGTTGCCCACCAAGTCCGTCTTCGCCAGAACAAAAAGGGGAGGAGTGAAACGAGCGCCCAAGTAGTTACGTACTGAGCCGTGCCAGCTGCACGTTTCCGACCTTGTCGTAGTGCGCGTCCTCCCAGTCGACCCAGTGCTCCTGCACGAGGGCGCTCCGGAGTCCCAGCTTGGCGGCCACGGCGGCGACCTGCCGCGTGTGATTGGACTGCACGCCGCCGATGCTGACGAGGGTGTCGCAGCCTTGGGCCAGGGCCTCGGAGGCTAAATATCTATGGGGGCGGCGTGTGTAAGTCGTCGACCGTCTCTCTGCCCCGGTGCAAGTCTGCAAAAGGAGTGTGAGCCTTCTTACTCGAGCTTTCGGGTCTTGTTCCCGCCATATGCGAGCCCCGAGTTGCAATCCTCGCGCTTGGCGTATACTTGCACCTTGCCGCCGAGGGCTTCCGAGATCCGGGGCAGGTGCTGGATCGGGGAGGGCCCGAAGAGGAAGGACTCCCTCGGGATGCTGGCGAACGGCTCGGGTAGCTTGACTTCGGCCATTGTTGGATACTCTTGACTGCAGATGAATAGTAGTTGTTGAATTCGACGCCCGGGATGTGTTTGATGTTGTCAGACACGGAGCTGGAGGCAATGCCATATAGCCATATAACGTTAGCCATATACACAGTAGCAAGTGCCGAGGGGCTCATCAGCCAACCAGACAGACAGACAGCCCCCCCTGGCCCCGAACTCGGCGTCTCCTCCGAGACCCGTCAACTAGTCAACCCACACCAGCTGTTATCTACACAGTACGGAGTAACTAGTTAGTTAGATTTGTAACTTCCAATGCTCTATCCACTCTGGTCCAAGTCCCGTCTATTCCGCCACCTCACCGCGCGCTGCCTACGAGAGACCATGTTGGAGTTGGACAAGGAATGCGCCGACATACTATACACACTTGATCAAGTTCGGCAGACGTCGTCGTCTTGAGATCAAACTTTTACTTTGACTCGCACATTCACCAGACACGAGGGGACAGTCAAAACCCAGTCGCAAGAATCATTCAATCGGCTCGGCTCGTTGAACCCTCCCCTCGTCGGGTCAACAACCGTCATCGTCCACCACCTCCTTACACTGCCATCCCACCGTTGGCCATCACGACACAACCAAGCCGTGAGAGAGTATGAGAGGGAGAGAGAGAGAGAGAGAGAGAGAGAGAGAGAGAGAGCGCGCCACTGCGTCATCTACTTCTTGCCACCACTTCCGCTGCTGCTGGACGGGTTGTTGCTGGGCGGGGTGTAAGTGCTGCTACCTTGGCCATTGTTGTGGTAAGTGGAGCCGTTAGGGTTGCTGTAGTAGTACGAGCCGTCACTTGAGGGGCGTCCCATGTCAGCAAACTCACCGCCGACGGGATACAAGACCCGTCAGGAGAGACTCACGTGTTGGAGTAGTGGTACGAGTTCTGGTTGCTGGCCGAGCTGCCGTAGTCTCGGGCGCAGTAGTGGTTACCCTGTTATCCTCGTCAGCGACAGGGTGGAAAGACTGTGCCATCCACACCGTGGTCACAAGGCCGTCACAAGTTGGTGCTTGCCTGGCTGTTGGTGCCGGAGGACTTGTACGAGTAGTCTTGGCTGTTGCTCGGCATGTTGACTGATGTTGAGGATGAATCTGGAATGGTTGGCGTGTGGTGTGTTTTGGTTCAGTATGAAGGGACGGGTTGGTGGAGAAGACGAAGAACAAAAGGTCAGGTCAACAATTGAGGACATACGGGGGAGTAGGTATATTTAAAGTTACCATATAACGTTTGTTCACTAACTAGTTGTTGAGATGAGATGGCCAAACCCTCAGGAACGATGCGAAAGCGAGCTAAGTTAGAGCTACACAGTAGGTGAGGGAGGGTTTGGACTCTGGAGAGCAAAGCGGAGCCGTGCCTTCCAAACAAAAGCAAACTTCACCGTTACAGAGTACGAATACGGATATCACGACAGATACAAAACGGCAGATGACTAACAGGGACTGGCTCGCTCCGTGTGGACAACCCGAGATCAAGAGAAAAGAGAGAGGGGTAACTAACTTAGTTAACTAAGTTGCTCCATTTGTGGAGTGCTGGCAATCAAACAGGATACTTAGTATAGCCAAGCTGGGCAAGATAACAAAAAGCCAGCCAGCCCAGCCTATTAACGCATGGGATGGCTTGCGGGACCATGACCTACGACTTTTGGTACCTTGACGAGCTTTGCTATCTGTATAGATTCTATGGTGTATTTTCGGCGCTGGAGGAATGCAAATCTACGACAAAGCGAAGTATAGCAGCGAGTCATCATGGGCCAACATAGGCCATGTTTGTACAATCTAGATCCTGCCCTTGGGGTCGTGACCCTCGCGGTGCTCCACCTCCTTATCTGCGAGGAACTTCTCGGCGTCTAATGCGGCCATACATCCAGATCCTGTCGTGCGGGTCAGGGTCAGTACGTGCCTCGGGGATGAAGTCCGGGGCGGAGTGTGTTGGACTTACCTGCACTGGTAATGGCCTGCTTGTATCGCTTATCCTGCACGTCGCCAGCGGCGAACACACCCTCCACGTTGGTGAAAGCGGTACCGGGCTTGGTCAGGACGTAGCCGTCGGCGTCCATGTCCAGCTGGCCCTTGACCAGGGTGGTCGCGGGGTCGTGGCCGATGGCGTAGAAGAGCCCGTTGGCCACGATGGTCTCCTCCTCGCCAGTCTTGTTGTTCTTGATGACCATGTGGCTCATCAGGCCCTTGTCGTCCCCCTTGACCTCGACACCCTGCGTGTTGTAGCGGACGGTGACCTTGGGGTGGTCCGACAGGCGCTGAGCCATGAGCTTGCTGGCCTTGAGGAAGTCCTTTCGCACCAGGACCGTGACGTGGCTTCCGTACTTGGTCAGAAAGGTGGCCTCCTCGGCGGCACTGTCTCCGCCTCCGATGACGACCAAGGGCTTGTTCCGGAAGATGGGCACGGCGCCGTCGCACACGGCGCAGGCGCTGATGCCGTTTTGCCAGTACTTCTCCTCGCCCGGGAGCCCCAAGCGCTTCGCCGAGGCACCGGTGGCGAGAATGATGGCGTCGGCAGTGTGTACGGTGCCGGGGGCCCATTCCGTCTCGTACTTGAACGGGCGTTCGGAGAGGTCGAGCTTGGAGATGGTCTCGGAGATGATCTGGGTGCCGAAGCGCTCGGATTGCGCCCTCATGTTGTCCTGGGCGTCTGCATCAGTTTACGCGGCTGAGAGCAAGTAAGCAGGGGAACTGACCATCAACTCCTGGCCCATGATGCCCTTGGGAAAGCCGGGGAAGTTCTCGACCTCGGTGGTGGTGGTCAACTGGCCGCCGGCCGCGATGCCGTTGGCCATGAAGCCCTCGTACAGGACGGGCTTCAGCTCGGCGCGGGCCAGATAGACGGCGGCCGTGTGGGCGGCGGGCCCAGAGCCGATGATGACGACTTGGCTGTGCATGTCTCGGGCTGCTACTGCTACTCTAGCGGTGTGCTGCGTGTTCTTCTGGATGCCGGGCGTGGCAAGTGCAGCGATGGAGAGTCCAGATGCGCCGGCGCGGAGTGTCACTCGTCGAAGGGTGGAGGAAAACAGGTTGGCGGTGATCTGCTGTGCCGTACGTAGTAAGTATGTGGGACAGTGGGAGCGAAGCGAGAGCAGGACGGCGACGGAGGGTGCCGGAGGGGTGGCGGTGTTGGTTTATATACTCGTCACGCTCTCTAACACCGAAAGTGCAAAAGACCCGAAACAATCAGCGAGCGGGCCGAGAATGGATCGTGGATAACGGATTACGAAAGCTACCCTGCCAGGTTACCACTGCAAGACTTGCCTGCTTTGGCCCTTTGGGTACACTCATCAGGCCTGTCTTACGGCCCCGATTCTTGTCGGACGCGGCTGAGGTTCAGCTCTCGTGCCCGCCCTCGTGCCCACTCGCCTTTAGAGCTGTTAAGAAATACCGACAGACTCTCTCTTTCTTTTTTTCACCCAACGAGGTGTTAGTTATGGCAGGCGCGTGCAGGACAGTCAAAGAGGCAGGAATAACCCCGCATTAATAAGCTGCCAGGGGTCAGACCCCTCGTTCGCTGGAAGGAGCTCGAGGGTTTTTGTACACAGCACTAGGGCGCCCCGCTGAAACTGACACGGCGTTAAGATAACGCCCAATTCATTATTCACGTTGCACGGCGATACGGAGTATCCGTAAGTTGTACTCCGTACGTACTGAGGTTACTTCGTAACAGGGGTCGACAAACGCCGATAGAGAGTACTGTGCATCCATTCCTACCCTACCCTACGGTAGACAGATACGAACGAAAAGGGAACAAGTCAGTTAACTAGTTAGCAGCGCAGTTCGACTCAAGTCACATCAAACGCTTTCAAGACCATCACCACCTCCGCTCTCCCATCACACGCTGAAATGACCACATCCATCGCAACCATTCCCTACTCCAAGAGAGTCACCTTTCCCTGTACCGAAAGATCATCCCCCTTGCCACCGTACTCCTTGGGCAACCTCTCCCCCAGATCCTTCACTTTGCTGCCCGCGAACTCGGGAGCCATATTAGCGCCATTGCCCATGGGGTGGAACTTCTTGGCTGTCTTGGCGGCGATGACCAGCTTGACGGCAGCGTACAGCCATCCCATGATGGCCGGGACGTTGACGAAGAACTTCTCCTTGAGAAGCTCGGGGTAGTTTTGCGCAAAGACGCGGATAGTCTCCTGCGATGCCACCTTGACACGCGAGTTCTGTCGGAAGAAGTTGATAGACTTGTAGTCGTGCACCTGGTAGATCTTGTAGGGATCAAAGTCGGCCGTGATGGGCTGCGTGGCAGTGGACAGCGAGAGCTCTTGGAGGGCGAGCTCCATGAGCGCCGTACGCCACGAGATGAACCTGTGAGGTGTGTTCGTCAGTAGCCATCCTTTTATATGCTGCCGATAGCCTGATGTGCGTACTCGGCCGTGTCACCAAACGTCTTGTCCATGTCCTTGACGATGCCGTAGATGTTCCACGTAAAAACCTCCTTACCCTCTGGTCCCAGAGACGCGTCGCCTGTGTACGTAGTCACGTAGCCCAGGCCCTCAAACTTGTCTTTGGAGAAGACCTTCTTGATCAGATCCAGAGGCTTGGTCTTGGCGCGCCACTGCAGCGTCTTGGTAAGCTGGTCTTTGGCCCCCGCGAGGTTGCCATCGTTGGCATTGAGATACTTCTGGAAGACGATCTGACTGGGGATGTGCGTATCGGGATCCGCGAGAGTGACACCCCAGATCTCCTGGTGGCCATGGATCAGGGCAGTCAGCCAGAGCTGCTTCAGGGGCGATGCAGTCTGCTGGGTGCCTGAGGGGGCGGCCTCCGTAGCAGTCTCCGGCAATGCGACAGCCGCGGTATCACTCTTGACGGTGGTGTCGACAATCTCTGTATGGGTCAGAGGCGTAGTCGTTGCTGTCGCCGTGGTAGGGTCGACGGGCTCGGCGCCTTTGGCAGGCTCATCAACCGTCTTCAGGACTGTATCGTTACCTTTGTTATCATCGCCTCCCTCGGAAGGGGCAGCAATCGGCTCAGCCGGTGCAGTCGCGGGTTTGGACGCGTCAGCCATCTTTCGATGTGTTTTTAGAGGGGAAGGGGTGATTACTCCCAGCCCGTTCTGAAACAGGTCCAAGTCAACAAAAGAATGTACTTTGTAGGCTGTTATCTAAAAGATCTAATCAGATCGGCGCCAAGTGCAGCCCGGAAGTTGCCGGAGTTTCCCCAGCCACTCACTCACCATTCACGGTGCACCGTTTTCGAGTCACAACGAGTCTACGACCCTAGAAACTCTCGTCTCACAAGTCAGTAATCCGTACTCCGTAAACATTACGGATACTGCATCCGTACTTACACCTCCGTTTCACAACTATCAGGTCGCTGGACATCATGTTATAGCCATCAGAAATATGAGCCGTCTTTGTCCTGGCCGTCAACTCCACACAGAAGCGAGCGCAATGAGATTTTGGACTTGAAAGTTGACTCCAAAGATGATTCAAGGCATCTTCTACGCGCGGTTCCTGCCCCAAGAAGGTACATCTTTCCACACGGTATAAATGCATTCGTCCCCGATGAGAGGCGTTCGATCGGTTCTCATACGTGACCCTCCATGCCTTCATCCCATCCCCATCTTCGCTCAAGCACACTCACTTACACCTACCCACCCACAGGCACCAACATCGTGGCCCAGTCGCCGCCAGGATGCATAGTAGCCAGTGGTTACGGGCCGCACCTCAAGGCGCCGTTGGTCGACTTTGACATCATGGCCGAGTACATCATCCCGAGCCGGGGCTTCTTCAACCGCTTCCTGACGGTCAACACGCCCGACAACAAGTATAGCATCCTGGGGTACCCGGTGTGCATCCCGCACGAGCGGTACCACCGCAACGAATTCATCTTCAACTTTGGCCTCGTGGTTGAGTCCGACTGCGACTTCATTCCCTATGAGAAGCTCGTCAGGCGGCTGGCTGTCACGTTTGCCGAGATGGAGAGGCAGAATGGGTACCTCAGTAAGGAGGGCGTCGTGGATGACGGACGTAGACCCATCGAGAGCCTGCTGGAGATTGTCAAGGAAGACTTGAACAACTATGGAGAGTGCATGATTCCCGTGGGTACGGCAGCCTCCCTTTCTTGGCCTCTTTACAGCTCATGGCATGGCCTGTATGATAACACTTTCCAGACGAAGCCAACACCCTCAACATGAAGCTCTTCCCCTACCACCCCCCGCCCGCCCCCGTGCGCGGCTGGCACGTCCCCGTCCCCAAGATGAAGCTCAGCGAGATCGTCGACCCGACGTGGGACCTCACGCTCCAGAAAGTCATACCGCACATCGACGGGGTCAACGACGTCCGCCGTATCGCCTGGCTGGCCGACGTCTCATTGCCCCTGACCCAGACCGCCCTCCAGCATTTACTATACTACGACACTATCCTGCTGCTCGACATGTTCTTCTTCGGAAGCTGTTACGCCCCCGGCCGGGCATACACGACTTCGTCGCCAACAGGGACGGCCTGCTCGACGAGTGCGCCGGATACGTATGCGTCGGCGCCAACCTGCCCGGGCCGTCCTCGACGGCGAGTCCCGCCACTGCTTCCCGCCACCCATCGGCATCCGATGCAGGGGACGCCTCTACGACGTCGGGCCGCGGCCACACGCGCAACACGTCTGGGAACAAGAACGGCAGCAACCCAGCCGTCAACGGCAGCTCCGCCACCACCGCAAAAACGACAGCGACAGCGACAGCGACAGCGACAGCTACCCCCAGCGTGTGAGTAACTACCAACTCATCAAGCTGATGACCACCTTTTGCGTCGGGCGGTCCGTCATGGAGTGGATCAAGCTGCACCAGGACCAGGGCTTCCCGGTGCTGCAACACGTCGACGTGCGGCGGCTCGTGCAGTTCGGCGTCATCAAGGGGCTCCTGTACCGGGTGCACAAGTACGTCGTGTCTAAGCAGTACCTGGCGCTGCTGGCGACGGGCCAGGCGCGGCCGCTGCACGAGGACGAGAACGAGAACGAGAACGACGCCGTCATCGGAGCAGGGGGCCGGCTGGGCGATCCGCTGCAGAGGTACACCGACGGCTGTCACTGCTTTGATCAGATCATAACGGAGCAGAACATGACGGATGCCGAGATTGTCGAGAAGTTGAAGACCTTCCAGGCGCCGGTCGGGGATTTGACCGTGTTTTATAGGTGATGGGGGGTGGTGGTGCAGTACGTGGAAGGTCAGGTCGATGGCACATGGTGGTTGCTGGATTCCCAGATTATGCTTAGTAGCTTGGAGCAAAAGGGGTATATGCTTCGAGATTCTTAACAAATCGTAACTGTTGTTACAAGAGGTGTACATGATGGTCATGCACGCGGCGCAGACGCGACAGGCCGTCACTGGTCTGCGTTTATATACACAAGTCTGTGTTATACAGAGATATAAATCCACAAGTCGCTCTTTGAAGGGTTAGTTTCCCTCATTACGGCGCTTCTTGACTCTACCAGCTCGGTTCACCATTGGAAGACGCACGTACGCCTTATCTCCTGACGTGCTTACCCTCATCAGGGAATATTTTGGCCCACTTGTCATCAGCGTTTTCGACCTTCTCCGCTGCCTCGTCTTCTTCCCCTGAGTTGCGCCCTCCCTCTTGCATCATTGCTAGTCGTCGGGATTCAAGCGCTTTTTCGGCTAGGCCAAGTTTCTTCTGGAGAAATTCCCTAGATTGTTCCTCGGTGATCCTTTTGGACGGGTGGTGCGCTTCGGGGAACACTATTTCGGGCTCGGTGCTGGGATCCTTTAGCCTGATCAGGTCGCGGATATCCGCGTCAAAGTCTTTTAAATCCGTGGCGCTGAGTTTGACAGCCGGTGATCCATCGCCATGCTTTGCCTGCAATGCGGCCCTCAGCTGCCGCACTCTGCCGGATCCAGGCTCGCCGGCGTACGTCTTGCCGCTCGCCCTCCACTCTTCGTCGCTAACCATCTTGACGGTGCGGATAAAGTGCTTACCCCGGCGCAAGATGAGCAACTTACCGTCGATCAGAAAGTTCTTGGTGTCCTGGGGATGCCAATTCTTGACGGGGGTAAAGGTAAGATCGCCCATTCTCATACCCACGTTAGTAGCTGAAGGCTGGCCGGGCGAGCCTCCGATGGAGGCACCTGATCTGGCGACCAGTCTGTGTGCCTCGGTTCTGCTGGCAGCTAAGCCGGCCGCATAGAGGATGTGCGTTATATTTTTTGACTGGCCAAGCAGAAGAGACTCGGGCAACTCGATGTCGACGGGGAAAGTTGCGGCTAATGTAATCGAAGCAGTGCCTCTTGTTTCGGGAAATTGCTCGAGGGGTATGTTCGGTATTGATACTGGCGCATCCAAGCTCGGCCTGGAGTATAGAGTCTGGTGTTGCTCTCGCGTCTTCTGCGCCAGCTGCGGGCTATGCACGAGAGACACGATCTCAAAAGCCAAGGTGTGATGGGCAGCGCGCTTTTTCGGATTAAGATTCTGGCGTATCATGATGGCATCGATGACATCGTCCGGGAGAAATGTCAAAAGACGAAGCAGATTTTCGACGTCGGCGTCCGGGCGGCGCATGAAATAACCGTAGAGATCGAAAGAGCTTGTCATGAAGGGGTCTAGCCACACGGCATTACCGGCACTCTTGCCAAACTTTGTGCCGGAGGAGTCAGTCAAGAGGGGGACGGTAAAGCCGACGGGGTCGTGCATTTCGTCATCAGGTATGCGCTCTACTGTATCGGGAACGGGTATGTTGGCACGGAGGTGCTTGATGGCCTCGATGCCCGTCACAATGTTGCCATATTGGTCGGAGCCACCGATCTGCATATGCACTGGTTTGGGACTGCTATACATGTGCCACCAGTCCCAGGCCTGCACCATGGGGTAGAGGAACTCGTCGAGGGGCATGCCGTCACCCGAGTTTATCCTCCGCTTGACCGAGTCGCGAGACAGCAGAGGGCCTATGCGCATGCCCTTGAACATACGCTGCATAACCTCGATGAAGCTGGTTTGGCCATGCCAGGTATTGTTGTTGAGCAGCGCGCGCTCCCAGGCCCACTGTTTCTCGTAGCCCAGTCCCCTTGCTTTGTGCTCCACGTTGAACCATAATCGCTTCAGCTGGTAGTGCATCTTGGTGATGTTGACGGTCATATCATAGCTGCTCTGAGGGTCGCGGCTTTCCATGCGGTCGGTCGGGTCCCCGATCTTGGCCGTGGCTCCTCCAACGACGGTGACGGCGCGGTAGCCATGCATGTACATCCAGAACAGAGGCATCAGAGGTAGCAGGTGGCCGACGTGTAGCGAAGGAGCTGTGGGGTCAATTCCGACGTATGCACCTATTCGTTTGTTCTTCATCAGGTTGCCGATCTGCTTGTCGGTGCCGGCAATGTCCTTTACGTAGCCACGCCTTTTCAGGACATCCCAGAGGTTAGGGATTCCACCAGCATCGATCTCTTCTGCCCTTTTTGCCCAGTCCTGCAGAGCAAGCCTCCTCTTTTCGACGACTTTCAGGGACAAAGGGCGCCTTTGCTGTTGGAGCACGCGGGCCATGCGTGAGCTCCAGCATTGTCGGCAGAGTGTTGCGCGCGCTCCAGCGGAGTTGGACAGTAGCGACCCGGGCGCCATGATGAGGGAAACTAGGATGGGACGGTTGGTAGAAGAATTGCAGAAACAAGAAAGGGCTACAGCAGAGCCGAAATGGCTATTAACAGTGTGTCGTCCAAATCATTAGATGTTTCTCGGTTGGATACCGGATGCGGGCGCAAGTTCAAGGTGATCGATGCAACCAACTCAACTTCACAAGCGAGCTTTTCGAATTATTATTCGGAGTAGCGTGAGGAGCGCGATGCTGACGGTGTCTAAGCCCCTTCTGGTTAGAGGCCGGAGCCAGGGTCTGCGCCAAGAAGCCCAAATACGGAGCCTCAACCTGGCCAATCACAGTATACTTATTCTACAGTCATGATTGCCGAGGAAGACGCTTCTTGCTGGGGTTCGTGCCTGTGCTTTCTGAAGCTGGAGTGCGTGCATCCATCGCGCATCACCACTCATCCATCCACTCGCCCACCTGCTGCAGCCAGCATCCAGTCGCCCGTCTACAACCTCGTGACCCAACAGACGAACCCCTAGAAGGAGAGACCGTGAAAGCAGCCGGCAGCACAAGGCAATTGCTTCCACCATACCACCCCACCACCATGGCGTCCATCATCCGACCAACTCTGCTGCGGCAGACAGCCCTCGCTGCCGCCACTCGACGAGTCGCCGGCGTTTCCACATCCAGCTTCGCACAGCAATCGATGCAAACATCCGTCTTGAAGCAGGCCACGCGCGTCTCTGCTTTCCACACATCAAGTAGAAGAAACCTCTTGCCCCTGGGGCCTCGTAAGTAGATCCAGTATTGCGCCCATGTTTGGAGGGAACTAACATGGCATCCAGAGGTCATTCAAGGAACCGGTACGTCGTCTTTTACTCCTCTGACAGCGCCAAAGGTCACAGCACTCGATCGGGCAGCCCCTCCAATAGACTCGAAACCTACTTGCGCCCCCGAACCCCCACGATACTAACATGACTACCAGTCAACGACCCGGCACCTGTCCCGGATCCAAGCCCTTCCCACGGCTCCTACCACTGGACCTTTGAGCGCCTGATATCTCTCGGTCTCGTCCCCCTCACCGTCGCCCCCTTCGCCGCCGGCTCCCTCAACCCTGGCCTGGACGCCGTGCTGTGCGCCATGATGGTCGTCCACAGCCACGTGGGTTTTCAGTCCGTCCTGATCGACTACATCCCCACCAAAGTGTATCCCCGAGCCCGTAAGGTGTTCATGTGGGGCCTGAACTTTGTGACCGTCCTGGTTGGTATTGGTCTGTACGAGTTTGAGACCAACGATGTCGGTGTGACCGAGGCCATCAAGCGGCTTTGGAAGGCTTAGATGTTGAGAGAGGACTTGCCAGATTGGAAAATATATAAGGAGATGAGCAAATACGTACGATATGACCTTGGACGCTATCTGCTGCATACCCCCTGCCTGGTCTCTTGTAAACGGTTATCTTTTTGGCGCCTGAGGGCCGGGTGTTATGACCTGTGCCGTGTACCAGCCATAGCTGGCATATAAACTTGCGGTGCACAACTCCACGCCACCGTTGTCAACATCACGAGCTAAGTGCGACCACGGTAGAAAGAATCAAGGGGAAATCACAAGTGTTGAGTCATTCGTCTTACTAACGGGCCATCAGTACCGTGTACCGGATCAGCATTCTAAACTCTTGATCCTTTCTCGAGACGAGTATTCGTTGTATGCCCGATCTAGATTACGGAGGTTATAGCATATGACACTTATCTCGACGATCACATACCAAACCCCTATCTAGTATGCCAACCCATGAGCAAGAGCGTAGTTTTATATGCTGGCTCGTCCACAGCCCTCACCATCTGCTGCCCCTTCTTCACCTCACTCCCTCCATCTCACACTCCAATCCCCCTTGGCAAAACTCGGCTCGACAACGTTACCATTCATGACAGCCTCGCACAGCTTTCTCCTCTGCCCACCCCCTTCCTCTTTCCCGACGTCATCTCCCCGCTTCCTCCCGCTCTTCTTGCCACCAGTCTTCTCACGAGCCGCTACTTCTTCTTCCCCGTCCACCAGGAATCCAAAAGCAACCCCCCTCCGCGCAGCACACCGCACCATCTTGCGCTCCCTGGCCCTCTTCTGCCCCTGCCGCCGCTTCTCCAGCGCCTCTTCCGTCTCCTCGGTGCGCTCCGCCCATCCCTTCTCTCCGCCTACGCTGCCGTTGACCTCGGACACGGACTGCGAGGGTCGGATGCGCTTGCCGCTGCGGATCGACATTCGCGCCAGGACGTCACCATCGAGCATGCCCTGACTGGCCTTCCTAGCCGCTGCGCCCGAGCGGAAGCTGAAACTCTCGCTCGTTCTCGAGTCGGGGGTGCCAGGTCGTCGGCATCGAAGTCCGCTGCGTAGTCGGTATTCAATGCGGACGCGGCAGCGGCATTGTTCTTCCGTCCGTCCGAGGCCGGCTTCGGGTGCTCAAGCGAGATGCGTCCGGGGCCCGACGTCCCGGCATCCTCGTCGTCGTCGCCGTTGTTATCGTCGTCATCATCGTCGTCCGTGGCGTCGCCGCCGCCGGTCTGGCCGTGGTGGAACATGATATTCTCCACATCGCTGCAAGCGACGAGAATCCTCGCATCACCCTTGCCATTATGACTGCTTCCCCCTTTGCCCTTTGCCCCTCCCTTACCCGCCGCGCCGTCCTTCTTCGCGCCCTCCGCCGCCACCCCCTCCAGCAGTAACTTGGCAAACGTCGCCTCGATCTCGCGGTCTACCCGTCCGGGCTTCTGGCTCCGGCACCGAGAGGAGCAGTACCGCGCTGCCGCACCGTTTCCGCTGGCCGCGGCCGCGGCATTCTTGCGGGATCCGATGACGCGTCCGCACGAGTAGCAGTAGGGCGTGGTCTCGCCGCCGGGCAGCAGGTAGTAGGGCGCCGGCGTAGCCTGTGACTTGGCCGGCCGGGACCAGCTATCCATCCAGCTCATTTTACCGAGGTTGGGGAGCAGGGCGCGCTGCTTCGGTGATGAAGAAGTCTGATGAGAGTTGTGGGGTTTGGGGCTGCGTCTGTGCGATGCGCAGGAGAATGCGCGATGACGAGGTGAGAGGGGTGCTGTGGGAGGGTTCAATGTTGATGAGATTGCTGAACAAATGATCGGCGGCGGCGTCAGCTGGAGGGTTCTGTATGGGATGAAACCTAGCATTTGGTGGGTGGATGAGGTGTGTCGGGTTGAAGTCGACTTACAAGCCCAAGCATCGAGCAAGCACAGTGCAAAAAGTATGATGTCATTCACTTAACATTACTTAAGTACATAAGCGAATTAGCTGGGAACTGGTGCATAAGTACCGGTAGACGCTGATGGCATCTCGTACATCAATGAACGAACAACTCGTCGTGTGTGTGACCATAACACATCGTTGGGTCAATTTACATACAAATTATATCCTACCGTGACGTCTCGTCTATACTCCCCTTTCCAAACCTCACTCCCAGACCCCCAATGTCTCGTCTGAAGAACTTGCCAAAGTTCTTCAGATTCTCGTTGATGGTGGCTTGCTGGCCGCCGGCGCCTGCTCCTTGCTGCGCAGCCGGTGTGCCTATCCTCTCCACGCCGTCGCGGGCCGCGCTCAGCAGCTTCTCGCCTAGAGACGTTGGGTCGAATCTTGTGGCGCCATGCTGCGCTGCTGTTGACGCCGTCATGTTCATACCACCTAAGCCACCACTTCCAATGCCCCCGGCATTCATGAGCGGCGTGAGCAAGGGACTTTGCTGGACAAGTTTGTCGTTGGTGGAGCCGTCGCGATGGATGCCAAAGAGCTCGAGAAGGTGAGATTGATCCTGTTTACGCACGCCCTTGAGTTCAAGGATCTTCTTGAAGTTGGTGTCCGACCGGTCGCCAATGTGGATGAGATAGGCTTGTACTAGCCCCTCGGGCGGTGATGGCCGCACTTGCAATGTCTTGAGCAAGGGATCGAGGCGCATCATGGCAGTGTTCACGCGCTTGACAAAGCTCGCTGGCGGTACGTGGGGAGAGGACGAAGGATTGTGATACGAGAGGAGGTTTTCAAATGCCTTTGTAAGCACGTATTTGTCGAGCAGCATCTGGAAATGGTCAGTATGGCAAGCAAGTCAGGTGTAACGTGGGTATCCAACGTACCTGCTCAGCACCAACCTCCGAGACAGGCCGGCACTGTACGATATTGGCAATGTACGCGTTCGCCAAATGTTCCACAAGGTTGTCGGCAAAAGCACGCGCGTACTGCTGCTTGGTCACAATGCTCAGAATCTCCTCGGCCATGGAGTTTACGTGCCTGAGGAGCTCGCCCACGTACGAGCTCTGGTCGCCTACGCTCTCCATCTTGCTCCAGTTGGTGTTCTTCATCTCACGCCATGCACCCTCGCAGTCTGCCTCGACTCTGTTGACCAAGGCTATAACGGCAGCAGAAGCCACGCCGAGAATTGAGTCAGCCTGAGATGACAGATCGACCTTGGAAGCCAGTTCGACATCAATGCGTTTCTTGATGCTATCCTCGAGCTGGCCTGTGTTGGTGTGCCAAAAATCTGCCGTGTTCAGGACAAGGACTATATCCTGGATGGAAGCGCTGGATGGGCCGCTCTTTTGCAGAATGGCCAACAGCACCTGCTGTGCATACTCGTCCAGGTATTTGGCAAATGTCTTTGTCAGGTCCAGTAACCTCTCGCTCGTCGACAGCTGTGCGCACTGCGAGAGAGTGACTTTGTAGAAATGGAAGAGCTCAATCGCAGATCCGATTACGGCTTGTGGCGAGAACTCCTCATCGGCCGGAATCAGGGGTTGTGCCTTGTATTTGGGTATCATGGCGGCCAGTGCCTTGTCCTGCGACTCGACCCAGATGCTCAGGTAAGGCTCGAAGGCGACGGATATGCAGCCGTTGAAGGTTTGGGTTCTGTCGTCAGCGGAGCTGAGAGTGTCGATGCTGGCCCTCGGCTTGTCCCCAAACTTCCTTTCCAGGCTCTGCTCGAAATCCATGGTTTCTTGTAGACAGCTCAGGAGCAAATTCACGTCGATCTTGACGCCGTCCGTCCGTCTCATGCTTCGTTCCAAAATGGTTTGGAAGTCGTCCCTCGTACCGTCGCAGAAGGCAACCGAGAGCATCTCGCCGACCCTCCAATGGGGCGGGAATATAGCCTCGTGCTCGTCCTCGTAACCCTTGATCATCCTCCGGAACCATGCGTATCGTCGCCCGATATTGTCGAGACTTCCGGCCTCATCGTTACCCCGGAACACTTGGCGGTACTCGCGTAATTCCGTATTCATGTACCACGTCATGAGCCGCGACCTTGCGGTTTCGCCCAGGGCATCCATGACGCTGCAGGCTTCGATAAGCGTGCTCTTCCTTGCCCCGATCTCGCCCCGCGCAAATGCCATCTCAAAGTCCTCGCAGACCTGCTCGAGCAGTTCCCTCTGCAGTTCGCCCACGCCGCGGCTGAGGGATGCGATCTGGTCGATACTGCGGTAGCTGTTGAAGTGGCGCATGAGCTGCAGCACGGCCTGCAGTAGGCTCGCGCACTCTCTGTACTGTCGTGTCTTGGCTAGCCCCCCGAGCTGTTCGTAGGCCGTGGTCAACATCTGGAGGCGCTTGAGGGCAGTCATGGACAGGGTGAGGTTTCGCTTGGTACCGTCAAGGCGCTTGATGTCGGCCGTCATGCTGGTGATGTTCTGTTCCGTCTCGATGGCGCGCGACCGCACCGTCTCTATCTTCTTGAACAGATCAGCAAGCTCGGCCTGGGCCGTCTGCATGCGCTCCAACGACGAGTCGGTCCCGTACGCCTGGGCCGTCTCGATCTCGGTGATTTGGGTCGAGAGGCCATGGTATTGCGAATTCAGGGTCCTGGAGACGCGGCCCACCGAGGATACCGTCGAGGGGTGGGAGAAGAGGAGGTTGAGATGGGATATGGGGTCATAATCCACTAGTGAAAGCCTTGAGGGTCAGTTTGATGATCTAGATGCAGCTGCGTGTGACATCAATGTCCAGATGTCAAGGTAGCAATCGGTTGTCGGGGTCGTGTGTGTGAATGTGTGTGCAAGTTCGGGGTTGATGCTAACCTGCGTCCAGCGACAGCTGTTCTCCTGCGCCCACGTTCATATTGGGCGAAGTGCAAAGTCAATCGAGGATGTCATTGGTTCAGCTTCAGCGATCCATTGCGCTCTACAAGTCAACTTGATATTTGCAAGACGACGGGATGCCGGATGATGGATGATCTCTCTCACGTGTACAGTCACTGTCTAGGTTAGTTAGTTAGGTGCTTAACTAACCACCAGCAAAGTAGGTACGTGGAACCAACAGCTAAGGGGGGCGGAGATTTCCGTGCCGATCGCAGGCCCGCAACCGGTCACGGATGGTTAGGGCAATAGTTACCAAGTAAGTTAACTAAAGTTCTCCGAAGCAAGAGCTCTCTCACCTGTAACCTTAACTACACACAGTAATAAATAAGCTCCCTCCACCCCTTTTCATCATTGAGGGCAACTTGAGATCTCAACACGACAACACCGAACTCGCGGGTCTGCTACCTACATAGTTCAATACCTTGGGCACTTCCACTTTGCGCTTCACGGTATTAATCATGACATCATTTCCATGCTTCTGTATCCGTACAGTTGCATAAATTACATATAGTTAGAGTTCCGCCGTGGCAGTTGTTAGTCGTTCGGCAACGCCGGTACATTGATTGACCTGGCTACCGTATAAGGCAACACCTTTCCTAACCATCTAATTAACCTGTCGAGATAAAAAATAAGCCCCTTGTTGAATCGACTCTTTTGATTTCTGCCGAGTCCCCAACACGTCGTATGCGCCGGCAGAGTGAGTGTTAGCCTGCATCGAAGCAATCCCTTTCACGAAGAGGCGAGCGAGCAAGCAAGCTGTTTGCTCGTCCACTTTTCCATCCCAGATCATCGCAACGCCTCTCTCTGTTCGTAAATCTGTACCCGCAGAGGACGTCCAGCTTCGGAATTACGAAGTGTGCAGTGCGCGGAACCCGGCTGCGATCAGACTACGCGAAGTATCGCGGGCATCCGCCGGACCCGCCCAGAAAAAGAGCCCCTGAGCCTGAACGTTAGCCAGCTCTCCTTTCAAACGTGTGTGGGAATACCTACGCCCAGCCCCTTCTGCTTGCAATACGACGCCTTCATCTTGACTGTGTCCGGATTGTCGTAACTCACAAACCCCCGTCACCACCTGTGCAGCTGGCCGCGCCTATCCTCTTGTCTACAGTCTCCTTGGCGCCCTTGCGCGGAAGCTGCTTATATTCAAACACGCCGTCATCGCCCCCCGCACCCCTGAACCTGTGACCCGGCCCACTTACTCCCAGGAAACTCCGTCCGAACGCGGGTATGCCCAGGATAATCTTCTTGATCGGACAGCCCTGGGAGACGAGGTACGACACTCCGGACGAGCCAGAAACCTCGTCCTTGTTCATGGAGTACAGCTGGGCGTGGTGTCCACTCCTGTGTGACCATGACCCGGCAAAGTCGTAAGCCATAAGATTTATACAGTCGAGATAAGACGCCGCGTGACGAATGTCAATGTTCTGGAGCACGGCATGGGCGACTGGTAACGCTGCTGTAAGCAGGTACTGATCCTGCGGGAGGTACGACCGAGCCGTCGCGAGAAGCGCAAGGAAGTCAGCTCCTTGCTGCATATCCGATGGGTACTCCCAGCAGACTGTTGAGACTACGTCAGCCTTGGTGATGACTCGCAAACCCGAGGGTGGGCAGCGTGCTTACTGTCAATGCCATCCAAGCCCGATGCGTCGACCAGCCCCTTGGCCGAGCGAGCAAAGTTGTCCCGGCGCAGAGCGTCTGATGCGGCCACGGGAAACGTCTGCCTGGAATTGTCTCCCCCAATTGACAAGATCACTTGGAGATGAGGATGCGCCTGTTTGAGGTGCATCAGCGAGCCCAGACCGCCGTTGACACCGTCACACGGGGCTTGCATGTCTGCCCACTCATCGCTCAACTGTTGCGTCTCAAGTCAGCCTCTGCCTTTTCGGCAAGTTGAGACGATCCTAACGTCGAAAGAACGCTCGGCCTTCTCGTCGAGGCGGGAAACTCACAAAGACGGATCCGTCCATGGCAACGTTGGCGTATGCGTAGTACACGTGGCTGATGCAGCTGTAGTTCATCATGCCCGGCGTCGCGCCACTGTAAATCTTGTGATTGGGAAAGTAGACGGCGTTCGTGAACATGACGTTCGCGATGCTTGTCGCCATCCGTTTCCTTGCCGAGGACGCACTCATGGCGGCGGTGGCAGTGGTGACGACGATTCTGCACCAGAGCTATACCGAATGCTGGCGCGGTTGTATGATGGCCGTAGTGGTGTGACGAAAACACGACTACACGTACAAAGTAGAGCAAGACCGAGAGACAGGAATGCCCAAAGATAATGTACTAGGATGGGAGGAGTGCTGGCGGATATAAGCGACACTAGGGACGACGCGAGACGATATGATTATAGAGAAGCTTGGGATGTTTGTTTCGAAGCATGGTGACCTTGTCGATAGAGATCAAGCCGCAATACAAGCTCAGAAGGTAACCAAGGGGAGGGCAGTGACAAGCTTGTAGGTGTGTGCGTCGAGTGCGTGTGTTGTTGTTATTGCCAGTCCATGGCGAACTTAACATGGGAAGTTTGATGATGGATAAGCACACTACCACGGCAACACCGGAGGCAAAGAGTGCACGCGCAAGAAGGGTATTTGGCAAATTTAAATCCAGTAGGGACCATCCGGGTAGACTATCCAAAGAACATGTACCTACCCTTCACACGGAGATCAACACTGTGGTCTCGGACGCATGACATAATTGCTGAGCCCGAGTGGAGGAAGATACACATGCCTGACAGGGTCCTTCAACGGGGACTATGGTCGAGAGGGGGGAGGCCAGCGAACCCATAGTTGGTGGCAGGCGGGCAGGAGCAGGGTCCGCCCAGAGTCTGATAGACCGGGAACGGCCTTCTTCAATCAGGGTATGAGATCGTGAAGGGAGGAGATGGGCAAAGGGGAAATGGCGCGTAACGGAGAGTGGCCATGCCGGTTATACCTAGTGCGTGGGGAAGAACCTCTCACGTCTTCGCGTCGGGTGTAGATCAATTCGTTTGGCGAATGGATCCCAAGGGAAACAATGAGTTGCCCGCTTTGCCTTTTGCCTTGGCTCCTGTTTATGGCTGGTGGGTCAATCCATGGGCGAGTGTGTGAGGGTGTGTGCGACTGTATACCTAAGGTCGACAGCTATCAGTAATAATAGGCGATAGTTAGGTTGTCCTGAGTTCGAGACATGGCAACCTTGACAAAAGTCTCACCCCTTGGCGCCGCAAGGCAGCGCGCTGTGGCTTGCTTACTACTTGCCCTAAAGTTAGCCTCTGGCCGTTCATGGCCTTAATAGAGTGCCCGTTGGGATGCACGACATCGAAGACCCTTGCACTTCTGACAGACGCGACCGCGCGACTCCAGACGACGGGGGGGGACGGGGGACGGGGGAGGGGGTCTATTAGTTATTAGACTCCTCCTGGCAGGTGATGGGGATAAGAGGCAGCTTGCCGAGCCGCGACTATATACATTATGAAGGGCGCGGGTAGTTATCCAAATTGCATGCCTCGCTGTCGACACACATGCAAGCGACAGGAATGACGGATCTGGCAGATGAACGCGAGTTGCGACGGTTGCTTGCTGGCGGACATCGTATGTTGCCGAGGCTCGCTGCCCGAGGGTCCTTTTGAACCGAAAAGAACCCAGTCGGAATGAGGCCTGTTACGTGCTGTAGTACGGATACTACTGACTAGTACTCCGTAACTACACATCCGCGCCCTTGAATCCTCGCACATGGGCCGTCCGGTTGAAGATGTCCGGGCCGGGATGCCGGAGACGTAGGTCTCGTCTCGTCCAGTGCGCATGAGGTTGGACTCGGTAATGCTAGCTTGGTGTCAGGACAAGAACGACACTCGCGTCGGACGTGACGACCCAGAGCCAATCCCTCGTTTCTGCTGGCTCAGACTCCAGAGGGAGGGAAGCCCAACCAACATGAACGGGCCGCTTCTGGGCTGGGGTTGCTCGTCGACAAGGCCCATCCCATCATGCATGCATGGGCTATAACGTTGGAGAGGCAGTGCAGCGCAGCGTTGAGGGTTCACATGCTTTGCTTCACATGTCGACTGTAACCGTAGTTGGAGCACATTCTGAACCTGGTTGCGCGGGAACAGGCTGGGCGGGACCTGTCCTGCATCAGTCACCATCGCCTATTCTCCGCCGGGCATGTGGGAACGAAACTCGATGTCCCTCGTCAGTCCCCACGGAGATTTGTGAAATGAAGCGGCTGCGACTTTCCTCTTCAGGGTGACTTGGACCGGCCGGTCTTGTGATTGGCTGCCTGTCCTAGCGGCGGCCCCTTCCAGAAGCCGTCTCCACTTGTTCCTAACGGACCGCCCCCTGCAACGTATGGACGGTAACGCCGGTTATAATTTCTCAATAGGCCTAGTTTGGGCGTCAACGGGTTTCTGAAGGTCTTTCTTTGCCTCCGTCTCCCTGGACCCTAAGTTCCCTCACTACTCCGTAGGTACTTCAGCACTCTCCAGAGCGGCCATCGTCACGCAGACGTACAAAGTACGTACTCCGTACAGGCAAAGGCTCTTGCAGCCGATGCTGTCTCGTTTGCCCGATCAAACTTCCGTTGCGCTCCTGACTGAACTCGACGTGGTCTGAGATACTCTCATACGCAAGGTCTTGTTTGATTGGCGGGGGTGGCCTGCCCTCCTGGTTTCTAGGGTCCTCCTCTTCGACCGCATTCCGGACCTGTCCGAACGTCCAGTCCCAAGCTCAGGGATGAGATCCATCAGTCGACAAATACCGTCTAGGGGTGAGTGCATTCTTTGTCCGCAAGAGACTTCAGCCCTGTCGGGCAGCACTTGTTTCGAAACCTGAGACCAAAAACATATTGTCAAGCAAGCAAGGCAACCAACCAGCTTTGACATGGAGCGAACCACACATAGTTCCTGGCATGGTCTTTGTTTGGGTGGTAACACGGAGCTATTTGGGGTCAATCTGACGATGGAATGATAGCTGTCTGAGTAAGGGGTGGCCACAAGACGAAGTTTAGTACAGTAATTAGCAAGTCAGCTTTGTGGGGGTAGAAGCATGTCTAACTCCCTCTCCTATCGGTAGAAGCCCATGTCGATCAGACCAGTCGGAGCTCGAGTCGTTACGACTGTCATCTCACGGACGTACAGACACACTGATATAGCTGAGACATGCATCGACAGGTGTTGGCACACGGCCAGTCTCCGTTTGGGTGTGCAGTAGTTAAGAATGGGGAAGCTTGATTCAGGTCCAAGTACGGAGTAAGTTGGCTTTAAGTAGATAATGTTGCGACATCAAACGGGGAAAAAAGTTACGATATCTAACGTTATAGTTAGCACTAGTGAACGACAACGAACAACGTCGGAAGCGAAATCAGGGTCCTCCATCACTAATAAGCCAAGCCCATGGCGGCAGGCGGTGGATGATGACCATTCCTTCTGCATTTGAGTCTTGACAAGCACAGACTCTCCCGTCGATATCCATACGACAACCAACTTACCAAGTAACTACGGAGTAACTAGTTATTAGTTAACCGACTCCGTATGTATCCACAAATGCGTTGTCAAAAGTTCCCTACTCGAGTTACCTCGCAAATCTCGAGTGATTCGTCCGTCGGGTTAGCTTGCCGATACACCACCCGAGGACCCGACCGAGTACGTTGGCGTTGCCGTACCGGACGTAGCGCGGCATTCTTCTTCGCTCGCATTCGATGCCGCTCGCACATGTCCAGAGCTCCATCATCTCTTGCTTACGCGTCCGTGACAAAGACTGACACTATATGCAGCATTCAGCACTGCTAGAGACGGTTGGAACGGCAACGGGACGATTCCATGCATCATATTCCGGCAGCGGAGAGTTCGTCCCGTGTCTGCGTGCGTTGCGTGCGGCGCATTCGGATTCGGCGCATGGCATCACCATCATCGTCCATCGACAAAGCCGGTCCATCTCCATGATCCACTCTTGGATCCGAAGCGAAGGAGATCAAGTCAACTACTCGATGAATGTCTCACTCACAAATCAATTACCCTAGCTTTCCTACTGCTAACCACTGTCGCTTGCTGTGTCTTGAAAAAGGAAGAAAAAAAACCTTGTGCTGCCTTGACATCCATGCGCCTGTCGTTGCCTTGCCTGATTTGACACAATTTGGGTCGAGCTGCCAAGTGGAAAAGACGGGAGCCGACATGGCATCCGCCCAACAACACCAGTCGTCGTCTTCTACACAGCCCAACCTGACACAACCGGTAATAGCAGAGGCATCGACGCCGTCAACATCAACACCAGCAGCTTCTACACATCCACAGCCGCAGCTCGACGACGGGGGCGATGGCGGCGATCTCGAATGGGGCGACGCGATTGAGCCCGACGACGGCTCCGTCATGAGCGACGAGTTCGAGCTCGAAGAGTGGCAGAGCAATGCGTCCACCTCGATCAACTCGAGCCTCTTCCTGCACACGTACGAGAACGGCCGCCGCTATCACAGCTACCGGAACGGTCGGTACCCCCTGCCAAACGACGACATGGAGCAGAATCGCGAGGACATGAAGCATGCCATGATGATGGAGATGACCGACGGGAAGCTAGTATACGCTCCCATCGGCGACAACCCCCAGAAGATCTTCGATATAGGGACTGGAACTGGTGAGTAGTCGGGACGCCAATGGTCGTCCTTGGTTGCTAACATTGGAGGGGTCAGGTATATGGGCCATAGAAGGTGAGCACGCGACACGGACGACGGACGACGGACGACGGACGCGCAGCCGATGCTACCTCGTGTAACTGACTGACAAACCTTGCATAGCCGGCGATCGATACCCGAGCGCGTCGGTCCTGGGTATCGACCTGTCCCCGATACAGCCCACATGGCTACCCCCAATGTCAGGTTTTTGGTCGATGACTGCGAGGACGAATGGCTCAACGGCGACGAGTGGGACCTGGTGCACCTGCGTACCATGTCCGCCGTGCTCAAGGACGTTCCCCGCCTCTGCAAGCAGGCGTACGACAACATCAAGCCCGGCGGCTGGATCGAGTGGCAGGAGATGCACGGCTGGATGCGCTGCGACGACGGGACTATGCCGCCCGACGACCCGGCCTTTGAGTTGTACCGTCTGATGAACCTAGCCTTCAAGCGCATGAGTTTCGACACCAACCTCTGCACACAGCTCGACAAGGTCCTCCGGGATGCCGGCTTCACCAACATACATTGCGTAGTCAAGAAGATCCCCGTCGGCCCGTGGGCGCGGGACCCTCGCCTGAGGGCTATCGGCGGGTTCCTCAAGCAGGTGATTCAAGACATCTTGCCCGTTCTGACCGCGAAACCGCTGGCGATGCTGGGACTGAACGAAGTCGAGTGCCAGCTCATGCGTACCGCCGTATACAGTGCGCTCGAGGACCCTGCCGTGCATCGATATTGGCATTTCTACTTTTGGTCTGCACAGAAGCCTGTGTAACAGCCCTCCTGGTCCGGTGATGCTTGGGAGGGAGAAGCAAACGTCGATTTGTCATTTTCAACTGTTTACTTGGTGTGGGAACAGCTGCATCACACGTCAGGTGGCAGCACCGCCGTTATTGGGCTTATCTCTTTGCAACACTTGGGATATCACGATAATACGAGCGAGCATGGCGCTTGGATGGGCATAAAAGTATTGGGTATCACATCGCAACCGAGAGCATGGCGTGGCAGTAGCTGAGCAGAACACTCTTGATTACATGGCGGGGACAGAACCGGTCGTTACCGACACGTTGTCGCGTCGTACAACTTCCACATCACACTTAATCACACTTGATTAAAGGTTACAGGCGAAACTGACCACGAATTCCAGTTAGGTTTGTATTACACCGCCGCCATTGGATCCCTAGTTTAATGCCGTCCTGGATTCTGCAGCCACCTTTCTGTCCTGAATATCGACATCTCGTCAAGTGGCGATCAGTAGCGACATCCTTCACGTCAACCACCCTTCATCCAATCCACGAAGGCTCGTCCATATCACGAGAAAGATAGCGGCGTTCGATAACAAATTGCCCCGTGCTTCTAGTCTCGACACAGTGCCATGCCAGTTCGTCATGTTTCGTAGAGCGGCCTCCTAATTACCGTGGCGTCTCTGCGGTGGTGGAGGCGCATACGAACAGAGAATCCGTGGGCAATCATCTCAGCTCCGTCATGAGCTAAGCAAGTGCTCAATAGCCCCCTGCACGCTGCCACCGCTTCGCCGTAATGCGGCAATATTCCTGTCAAAGTCGAAGAAACCCATGTCGTTCAGCTGGCGGAGCTGCTCGGCGTAGCGCTCCTCGGGCGGCCTGTTGTCGGCAGGTGCGGGCGCAGGAGTTCCAGACGGCGAGCCCATGCCCATCATTTGCATCATTTGTTGAAGAGCCTCGGGCGTCATGGGAGGCATGCCGAACGGGTTGGTCGCACCCACGCCCGCACCCGCACCCGCACCCCCTGCAGCGCCAGAGCCGCCAAACAGAGCGGCGAAGGGGTTCGGCGGGGGATTTCCAGCACCAGCAGCTGCGTTGTTTCCTTCGACCGCATTAGTAGCGCCTGCTGAGGTACCAGTGGCACCGGCAGCCTGTTGGCCTTGGCCAGCTTGTGCGCCCCAGTTGTTCAACATGGCAAATGGGTTAACCCCGGCGTTAGCACCCTGAGCACCTCCACCAGGCAGCTGAATTCCAGCCCACCCGGAAGCGTCGAAAGGGTTAGTCTGTTGAGCGCCAGCGTTGGCACCCGCGTTACCACCGTCGGCAGTAGGGGTGTTGTCCGTCACGCCCGGTGCCGGGAAAGCGCCAGGACCACCAGCTTGTCCTCTCATGGCGCGCTGCATGCGTGCGGCGCTTCGCAGAGCGTCGGGGTTGGTCATCATTTGGCGCATCATGGGTGATCGCAGGATTTCGCGGGCATTGGGGTTGTTGCGCAGCATGGGATTCTGCTGGATCATCATGTCGAGGAATTGGTCGTTGTTCATCATCTCATTCATCTGCTGGACAACGTTTGGGTTTTCGAGCATGTTGGCCATCTGGTCCTCGTCCATCATGGAGCCAACCATCTGTTGCATAGTGACCGATTAGCAAGCGCGCAAAGACTGACAAGGTTACGGCGCACTCACGCCACCATCTGGGCCAAACATGTCGGCCGACGGAAGGCCGGTCAAGCCAGCATACCGAGCACCGGTAAGGCCGGCCAGCGGGTTGTTGGCGGTGCCTGCGGCCATGTTGGTGGGAACCTGAGGCAACGAAGGGGTCGACGACGAAGCAGGTGGAGCAGGCGCGGGATTACTGGCGGCGCTCTTGACCAAGTGCACCGTGTTGCCCGACTTGATCTTGTATGTGCTCAGCGGCTCCTCATTCTTCATGACGCGGCCCGAGTAGATAAGGCGCTGGCGCTCGACGGGGATGTTCTCAAAGTCGGAACCGGCGAGCTTCGTCTTCAGGTCCGATACGGTGGTGTTCTCGGCTATGGTGATGTTGTGGCTTCGGTCGCCGGACGTCTTGACCTTGAACGTGACCTCAGCGGCCGGTGCCTCTGCGTTGTCCGCCATTGCGATGAGCTGAGCTCTGCGATGTGCGATGTGCGATGACTGGCAGGTATGCGATACGGCGTTGGGGTACGAGTCGTGTGGCGAAAAGAGAAGCGATGGGAGGTGTCCGGAGTTGACTGACTGTCCGGAGGTGACTGCTGACGAAATGACAATAATGGAAGTGTTATCTTGTCAGCACCTTGGTGATGAAGTTGTGTGATGCTGGTTAAGGGTGAGTGGCAGAGACGGGGTCGAGGTCGTCCGTCGGTTCGTTGGTGGGGCGCTTGGGACGCCTTCCTTCAAGTGGGTGCGCGGCGAACAGAAAGAAGAGGTGCACATCAGGCAGGCAGGCGGACAGATGACGAGTGTCAGTCACTTCCTCTGGCCGCCACCGAGTACTCCGTACTCCGTACGTACAATAGGTTACGTACGTACTCCGTACCTAAGGCTACGTGCAATTCAAAGAGCAAAGAACTGGTCAAACCAACATGCCGAATGAGAGAAATGCAAATGAATCAAACACCTCATGTTTTTAATCAATACAATACACAAACGCTTCTTTGACCCAAATGTCGTACATCGTAAGTATGTGCTTGCTGGTTGTGGCACGTTGTGTTACACTGGCTCACCCCGTCAGCGTCAGTCACAAATCTCCCGCTCCGGTTCACGTCTACATGTTACACCCTACAGCATGTTTGTGGAAGAGGGCAATGTGAAGCAGAGACTACCCGGTATGAAGACGTCCTAATTATCTGCCCGCGCTTTAATTTCTCTCCAACAGCTAGCTGTTCTGCCCAAAGTGACCTGCTTACGGACTATATCTGTGCCCTTCTGTAGATAGATGCTGAGGTCCATCATCAAATCACCAGTCGGGCAACGTTCTCCTAGCATCCATCGCTTTCTAGGGAGGGTCGATTCAGCTCCCGCACCCCCCACACGTAGGACTGTAAGCGGGGCCAGCGGTGTCGATTAATAATAGCACGCCCGTTCGGTGTCAAATGAAACGCCCCGAGCTCTGTCAACTCCTCCTTGATGCTGTTTAAAATGATATTAGTGCCCTGAATGAGTGCTGTACCGTGTATACGGGTAAAACCCATAACTACGGGGTACTGTGCTGTGTACTGGGTACCATCCGGGGCTGTGGGGTACCTCGGCTGTTTCCCGTCTACCGAGTTGCCAGTCAGTAAACTGGGTTTACTTCGCCTGACTGACCTAGTAATGGGCCTCTAACCTCCAGCTTACACATTCTCGTGAGTGGGACCTTGATATCGTGCTCTCTCGGACATCTCAATCACGTGAATCCACGTTAAAGCTGGTACTGATCGATCAATCTCTACCATGCAAGGAATCCAGCTTGCCCAATATGTCAAAGTACGGTTCTATGCGCTCCCATCATCAACTCCGTATTGACAAGCACTAGGGGCCCAAGGAGCTCAAGGTCACCGAGTTGCCCGAGCCAAAGCCTGGCCCAAACGAGTATTTGATCCAGGTCCACGCTGCGGCAACAAATTTCTTCGACATTCTTCAGATTCAGGGCAAATATCAGAACCAGCCGCGTACGTCTGTTTGGCAATACCTCAAAGCCAGCATAATTCTTACATGATACCAGCTTTCCCCTGGGTGTCAGGTGCCGAGTTCTCTGGTGTAGTCCTTGCAACACCCGCCAACTCAAAGTCCCCCGGGTTCCCCGTCGGCAGCCGTGTCTTCGGTGCCACTCAGGGCGCCTTTGCTACCAAGGTCTGCGCCATTGAAGCTCAATTGCTTCCTGTGCCCAAGGGTTGGTCCTTCAAGGATGCCTCGGGGCTCTTTGTTACGGCACCGACTAGCTACGGCGCCCTGGTACTGCGGGCCGGCGTAAAGGCCGGCGACTACGTTTTGGTCCACGCCGCCGCGGGTGGCGTTGGCCTGGCCGCTGTCCAGATCGCAAAGGCATTTGGCGCAACTGTCATTGCCACAGCAGGCAGCCCGCGCAAGCTCGAAGTCGCAAAGTCGTACGGTGCTGATCATGTCATTGACTACCGCGATGCCAAGTGGCCGGAGCAGGTCAAGAAGTTAACGCCCAAAGGAAGGGGTGTCGATATCGTATACGACCCTGTGGGAATGGTAGATAAGAGCACCAAGTGCATCGCCTGGAATGGCCGCATTCTTATTGTGGGATTTGCGGCTGGCAGCATCGAAAAAGTTGCCATGAACAAGGTGCTTCTCAAAAACATCAGCTTGGTCGGCATCCATTGGGGCCAGTACGCCGTCCATGAAAAGGAAAGCGTCCCGGTGGTCTGGGATGGCCTGAACAAGCTCATAGAGGAGGGCAAATTCCGGGGTACTGTCTTCGCAGACAAGGAGTTCGTGGGCCTTGAGAGTGTCCCCGATGCTTTGTTGGCATTGGGCAGTCGGGAAACCTGGGGCAAGGTTGTTGTCAAGATCCCCCAGAGCGGAGAAAGCAAGCTATAAGATTTTGCAGCGATGGATAGAACTTGGGCGTATACATATTGTCAGAAGGCAATGAAGAATTTACCAGACCTTTTCGAGGCTCTGCGTGATGCCTCCTTAAACCAGAGTTTCCTTCAATAAGCTGCAGTCGTGTGCCCCAATGCTTCTCACATGTATCTGCATACTTTCCAGCACCCTTTTCTTCATCTCCTCCTTGGTATTTTCGATGTCTGATTTCAAAAAGGCGCCATGTGTACTGCGAAACTCGTACTTGCGCAGAATATCCCACATTTTCTCCATAGCCCTTGGCGCCAGTGGAATCATGTTCGGAATCGACCACATGAACGAATAGCTGTTCATGCCCGCGGGCCGACTTCTCGTATTACCCAGTGCATCTACCTCTGCTTTGCCCAGACCCGCCGGCGTCGTCATGAGAGTATCCGCAATAAGCAGTCGCCCCTTGTATAAGAGGACCGACGAACCATCGAAATGTCCACCGAGCTTCAGCACCGTAACCCCGCAGTCCTTCCCTCCGATTTGCAGCTCCAGTTCGGTGGGCAGGATGAAGAGCTGATGGTCCGAATTCCGCGTGCGCCAGTGCCCATCCTCGCCTGATAGGTAAACCGGACAGTTGAACGCACGCGCCCACTCGACGTGAGTAGAGTAATAGTGCGGGTGTGATATCACGATTGCCTTGAGACCACCCAGCTCCTTGATCTTGGCGATGGTGGCATCGTCGAGGAGCGTGATGCAGTCCCACAGCACGTTCCCCAGGGGCGTCTTGACGAGGATGGCGCGCTGCCCGATGGCGAACTTGGGTTCCGTCACAATGGAAATGAAGTCGTCGTCCCCAGGCAGTGGGTAGAATTTGTTTTCATGGGATGAGCGTATCGTATCCAGCGTGGTGAAGCTTTGTCCTGCAGGTGGAAGATACTGCCGCGGGTCATCGCAGATGAGGCATGCTTTCAGTTCTTGCCGATCCGAGGTTGGGAACTGGGTTCCGCAGGCCGTGCAAACCAGCCAGGAGCCGGTGCGCTTGGGATCGTAGGAAGGTTCAGGGGAAGGCAAATGCTCGGCCCGGGACATGTTGGCTTCGGGTAGATGGGAGCGAGGTGTCTGATATCACGTATATACCGGTACTCGGGTCATCCAAAGCAGTGCTGGGGATAGTTGCCCAATTTCATGTAAAGTCACCGCAACTTTATACAAGAGAGCCTTGGATTCAAGCCCGTTCACTGGCAGCTCACGATACACTTGGGAGTCAAAAGTGGGGGTTGGAGGGGGTCATCATGCAGGCCGATAACCCCCAACCCCAAAGGAAGTAACTTAACAGTACGGAGGTAGCTTTAAAGGTGAGTTAGGGGTAACGGTTATCAACGGGCCTCCCCGAAATACCCTCCTGCTTCTGGATATTAACTAACGTTATGCGGGGGAAGCTACGAATCTAGGGTGGGTCCCGTTTCAATTACACCCATCGTGACCATCTTCTCTCTTCTCATACCATCTTCTAGACTCTAACAACTGCAACACATATCGAGAACGAAAATCCGATAAACTTCCATGCTGGTCTCGCCCCATTCCCATTCGATACAGTTCAACCACAACCGCTGCAGTCTCTGCAGGCACCGGCAAGATGGTGTTTCTACTAGACTACCTCCAACATAGACGAGACTGGTAGGCTTCCCCATACTCAATTCCACATATCAGATACCAATACATCCTAGCCTTTCCAAGCAATCGGAACGGGCTGACCGCATTCGCGGTCTTTCTCAATACCATGGACCATTCTCTGCATTTGACCGAGAAATCATCGACGCACCCATTGAGAATCTCGTGGACCGTGTCCACAACGGCTCACTTCAGCCCATAGACATCCTCCAAACATATGGCAAAGTTGCCGTCAAGGCCCACGAGAAAACGAACTGCGTGACCGAGGTCATGATTGATGCCGCCGAGGGCTGGACCCGGGATGGATCTATCAATTTCAAGGGGCCTCTCGCCGGTATTCCTGTCAGCTTGAAGGATACCATCGTGGTCGGTGGCTTCGACTCCACAGTCGGCTACAGTAGTTTCATCGGCAACAAGACGCCCACTGATGGAGCCGTCGTGCGACTGTTGAAAGACGCGGGAGCGATTCCTTACGTCAAAACCAACTTGCCCATCACCCTCCTAAGCTTCGAGTCCACCAACGATGTCTGGGGAAGAACCACGAATCCCCACAACAAAAAGTACTCGCCCGGCGGTTCTACTGGTGGAGAGGCGGCCTTGCTCGCACTAGGTGGCAGAATCGGGATTGGAAGCGATGTTGCTGGCAGTGTCCGCGCGCCCGCTCACTTCTCTGGCATCTACAGTCTTAGGTGCTCTACTGGCCGGTGGCCGAAACTGGGCTTTTGCACATCTATGCCTGGTCAAGAGGGGGTACCGAGTGTCTATAGTCCCATGACAAGGACAATGGACGACCTTGTCTACTTTACTCGTTCGCTTGTAAGTATGCAGCCTTGGAAGTATGACCCATCTGTTCACCCTATGGGTTGGCGTCATGACATTGAAAAGGAGTACATGGAGAAGAGCACGTTCCGTGTGGGTGTCATGCGGACCGATGGCGTCGTGGACCCCAGCCCTGCTTGCCTTCGGGCTTTGGACATGGTTGAGACTGCTTTGAAGCGTGAGGGTCATGAGATTGTTGAGATCGACCCTCCATCACCATACGAAGCTCTGTACATTGGGTCTCAGCTTCTGAATGCCGATGGCTGTCAGATGTTCAGATCGTTTTTCAGATACGGAGAGTGGAATGATAGGGGTTCAGACCAGATGGAGACTCTGATGAAACTTCCACGGCCCTTCAAGTACATCTACTATCTTTGGGTCAAGTACATTCGAGGGGACAAAGTATGGGCAGACCTTATCCGAGACTGGCACCCAAAGACCGCTTTCGAGAACTGGCAGCTCGTGGCCAAGCGGGAAGCATACCGCGTAAAGTGGTTCGAATGGTGGAACAGCGCAGACGTCGATTTCCTCCTGACGCCGCCAAATGCGACCCCCGCAGTCCCTCATGACGGCATGAAAGACGCTGTGAGTAGCTGCGGCTACACTTTCCTATTCAATCTCGTACGTACCAATAATTCATGTCACTTTGATTTGACCCTAACGAAGTGTAGCTCGATTACACCTGTGGCGTTCTACCAATCACACATGTCGACAAGAGTCTCGACAGGCTATCATCGACTTTCAACATCAAGAAGCTGAACGGAGTCGCTTACGGTGCCTACAAGCTCTACGACGCCGACGCTATGCATGGACTACCTGTCGGTGTGCAAATTGTTGGGCGGCGTCTGGAGGAGGAGAAGGTACTGGCAATAATGAAGAGAGTCGAGGATGCTTTGGGTGAGGATAAGTACAAACTGCTTGACCTTGATTGAGGCGAATGGTGAGGCGCCTTGGGAAGTTAGTACGTTTCGAATCGCATACCATGGAAGCGTCTTTCTCTGTCATTACTTCGTTATGCTATAATTCGATCTTGTTGAGGCTCAACTCAGGTAGCCTGTTGAATTTCGACAACAACAGCAGTCAATGTGTCCAACTGTATCCCAACCCCGCTCTCGTCACGATTGACACTGTCCCGATTCACTGGCCAAGTCTTTGAGGAGGGGACCTTGGTCAATCTGTGGGAATGACTGAGTAGCCCACGTCGACTGAAAGGCCACCAGCGCCAGTTAAACCACTTCGGTTTCGGCTCTTCATCACCGCGGGGAGCGCTGTCACTTGCCCCTTGTATCCATACCAAATTCCCGTATTGCCGGTTCCCAGGGGTTCTCACAAATTTATCAAGGCCAATCTCCTCGAGGTGTTCGGCCGGAACCAGGAAAATCGTGGCGGTCCAGAGTACAACATTCAACCAGCCATGCGAGCCAGCCAGGCAACCCACAATAAGATAGTATCGAGTTCCCAATCGTGCCCCGGCTATGTTGGCGATTCTCCCAAACGCGAGCGGTCCAACGCATAGTATGTAGAGGAACGGGTATATCATAAAGGCAGGGTGGTGACCCGAGGGTCTCGGCAGTTCTGATCTGCCTCCTGCGCTGGCGCGTGGCTTGGGTAAGACACGAGGCGACTGACGACGCTGGGCGAGAGTGATGAATATCACCATGTATATCGCCATGGTGGAGAAAACCGAGGCCAAGACCCAAAAGTATTCAAACCACAGTCTGGAGAGAGGGGTCGGAAGGTTGATCCAGCACTTTTCAGCGAACCTGTTATCAGCACTTGTGTGTGTGGCGGTCTTGGAGGCTGTGATGGGTATGGGATTTGCTCACCCAGGCATTTGCGCGGACAAATAGCGGTGTTGATGTATCAGCCGCGGCGAGGACCAAGCTGCCGCCCGAAAATGCGTACACGAAAACCCAGGCTATCGCGATCGAAGTGTACAGAACCCATCGTGGTGGCGTATAGCCGTGTACAATACTCAGATACGTGCTGATGGAAATGAGAGACAAGAATGAGCTGGAGCCCAAGAGGCCGGCGTTGATGAGCCACCCCTGTGCCCAACACACCGGCGATGCTTCGTATATACCGTCCACGATGAGCCACCCTGTGCTCAACATGAATCCCACTGATTGGTTTATGTCCGCGAGTAACAGGTTGTAGATGAGGATCAGAAAGGGATTACAGTCCTTCTGTTTCTTCACGCCTTGTCTGGTCCTCTTCGAACGATGCTTCTTCTTTTGGGAGCCTATGTCATTTTGGAGGCCCTCGCCATGCTGCCCAAAGGGTCAGTATCAAGTTTGCAGGTGGAACGGCCAAGGCTGGAGGGGTTATTTACCGGTACCAAATATGACTCTGCTATGCCCATAGAGAAGTCCGGGTATGCTACCGAGTTCCCGACTTGTTGATGGCCAAGCTGTCCCGTTGCTTCTCCTCGGGCCGGCCGATCCCGCTTGCACAACTTGTAGGTGAGGTATATAAAGAGCGAGGTCGTGGATATGGACGAAACGAAACCAAAGAACGCAATGGCTGTGAGGCCGCGGCGAAGCTCACTGGGGAGAGTTGTCAGATCCAAGTGGCTCGAGCCTCCAACCGAGGTGTTGTAGGCTGCGTAGTCCATTGGCGTCTATGGCGTCCAAATGTGCGGTATCCAAGGAAATCATCCAGATTCCACGAGGCACATGGTTCATTACATTGAAGTCTGTTACTCGAAGCAAACCTTGCTGGGGCGGACACCCGATATATGAGGTCCATGACGCTTTGGGGCCAGCCCTTTCCCCTTGGGAAACCATAACCCTTACGTATCGTCGGGATGCCATAACCGAAAAGCTTTCAGCTAGACAGCCCCAAAGGAATCGAAAAGACTGCGACGAATAACGAGACCCGGCCTCTGATAGAAACTCTAAACCCGTCTCCATCGTATAGTGAACAAACAGTGATGTCGTGTTGTGAACCATAAACGATTCAGCTTTCCGTAGCCGAACCAATCAAACAGTTACTTGACACGGCATTCAAAGAGCAGGATGGCTGTTGAAGAAGAAATAGCCTGGTTTGCCCTTTATCGACCCCCTGCTGCTCTTCACGAGGAATTTTTCCATCAGCTTGGTTTGACTTCCCCGGTAGTCATCATCTATAAGATATTATCATACCCTAGGATATAAATCCAACCAAGGCATTGATCTCCCTCGCACACGAAACCTCTCGGTCCAAAGAGCATACACGCACGCATCGCCCACCCGCTGCGGATGTTTAGCTCGCCGCATGGCCCACACGACAGTTCACTCCCCCCAAACGGTACGCCATCTTTCCCGCTGGTTAAGCTTCGATCTCCGAGTTAGCTTGTATGGCTTCAATCGTTAATATTGAGGGACAAGAGAGACAAGAGAGGCATGTTGGATGTATACTCCCCTTCCCGGGAGTAGCTTGAAAGCTATCAACTCGTATACCCGGACGACGGGCAAGGCGGTGGTGGTTTACAAGTGTCACTCGCGGTCAGGTAGTACTTACCGTAGCTCAGGAATACAGCACACGATACCAAAGTAGCACTACGGCCTCGCTTATCTCACAGGACGGACAGTACCTAGTGTCAGACCATCCTATTCTGGAGATCCCGCGTCATAGGCTGTCGAGCGGTGACTGGCATCTACCGAGTCGTGACAGACCTCTAGGCTCTCATGGGCGCCCTTAGCTTTGAGAAGCCCCGGCTACACATGAAAAATCCCCATCAGCATCTGGAAAGCACTGGACCATACGGTTTGCTCGAGCGGCTACCTAGTGACTAGGTCAGGGTTTATATGACGGACCCCAATCTTCTTGATGATCATCTACCTTTCATCAACCGTGATGATAGCTCCCGTTTAGTTATCGCGTTCTGCCTCGTTGCAGATATTGCCTGGAGTAGAAACACTGAGATGTGTCTCCCCACGGAACTGCAACATGCAGAAGCTTTGCGCAACGAGACGAATCCCAGCTGAGCTTCATATCATATACAAACTTGTAAAATGCATTATCCCGGACGGTGTAAGCCTGTAAGCTATTAGGCAGCTTCTGGGACGTAGTCTTGTCTTTTTCCGGACGTGGCACCTTGAGATAGCTCCCGTTCATCATGGCCTTCCAATTGCCTGTTAAAAACCGTCGAGCTTTTTGTAGAACCGAGCCGCCTGCCGGCTGCGGTGTTCCATCGTAAGATCGTCGAGAGTGGGAGGTACTGGCAGGGTTGAGAAGAGCCCCCCCATCGTTATCGCAGTCTATCCTGAGCTGCCTGCCTTTAGGTAAACATATTGTAAACTGCAAACAAGGCTGCTTCAGATTATAATCGGGTGAGACTGTCGAGTGTCTTCTCGTTCCATGATATAACCATGACGAAGGCAGCATGGAAGACACCGTCTTCGAGACACAGCTTATGGTCTGCAAGGATACTTTCTTCATTGCCGTGACCGTTGTAGGTAGGATTTGTTCCAAGGGAGCCGTGTCACTGCCGTACCGTGCAAGTCATTTATCTGGTCACGCGCTACGGCAATTCAGCACTCTACTGTGTACGATGTATGTTGCAAGATGGTGGTGGGTATGGGTCAATTTTATATGCTATTACTGCCAAGCTTCCGGGTACTTGTGCTTGCCACCCCTTTTCAAGGTGGACATGACTGGCCGTGCGTGAAAGTGGTAGTCCAATGCGCATGCCATAACTACCTCTCTTCCAATTTCTTCCTCACAACAATCACCTGGATCATCTTCATAATCATCGCAGCACTGCCGGCATCGTGCGCGGTTCCAGTTCTCCTCGGCGTGTTGTACACGATCCAGCCCTTCTCCTTGAGCTCGGGGCAAAGGCTGATCTGCATTCCCAGATCGCCGAGGCCACCCCCAGTTCCGCAGTCATAACGATCCGCGCGCACGCGTGGTCGGGCGTCATCACCGACAGGTTCTTGGAGAAACTAAACCGCTCTCAGAAGCCCGTGTACCTTCTCTGGTCTACCGAAGTACACGGCCTTGGTGGTGGCTGGACTCGTAGTCGTTGTACTCCGTACAGTAAGTGTACTTTTGGTGCGTCGGTAGCGCTAAAGCAGCAGAACAAGATCAGTCCAGGCAGTGGGCGTGGCTTTCCTGAACGCTGTCACGCTTGGCGAGCATAGCCACTTCTTTCTTTTTCGCCGGCAATGTATTTTTCGTCCGCTTTGACATTGCACTATAAAAGATGTTTGCGTTCAAGAGCAATTCACTAATAAGAAGAGCGATCCACTTCGTGGAGAGGTAGAAGAGGATTGATCAGCTTCCCAAACAAGTCAAGGTGGTACTAAAATGAATTGATTGGCCGGCCACCCTAATAACTAAATACGAAGTAGGTCAACAAGTGGTACTAATAAAGGAACTTGATTTGGTAATAAGCTACCCCAACAAGTTGCTGTGTACTTTGTACTTGGTAACTTCTGGTCGCACGGAGGTACGGATACAAACCCCGCAGTTGAGACCCGACAACGGGAACTTTCCAGGAGCTTCAACCGACAGCTTGCAGGCGCGGGCTTGCCGTGATGCAATCGATCAATCAAGCTCGTTGAGTTGGCACTTCACATTACACAGTAATTTAATTTATTCTAGTCGTACGATCCCAGTGGATATTGCGAGGTAACTAACTAGAAGACTGAACCGACTGCTTGGAAAGCCGAGCGAGCCATGTCCAGACAAAAGGGAATCCGCGAGGCCAGCCACGCCTTCAGCTGGTATGAGGGCGACCCGACCACGTTATCCGAGGAGCTGGACGAGTACCTCGACAAGGTGCCCGACACAATCAACGGTAGCAACCTACCCGTACCTGGCGCCAAAGTCATCATTGCGCCGTAAGTGCCAGCTTTTTGCAGTGGTAGGTTCACTGCTTGAAGCTTGTCCCAGCTCATCATTCCGTGTCCAGGCACGCAGGCTATTCATACTCGGGCCCCTGTGCGGCTTGGGCATACAAATGCCTCGACCTCAGTAAAGCCAAGCGAGTCTTCGTCCTCGGTCCTTCACACACCTACTACCTCCATGGCTGCGCAGTTACCAAATTCGCCGAATACGCCACGCCCTTCGGTGCCCTGATCGTCGACGAGGTCGTGACGGCAGAACTGCGAGATACCGGGAAGTTTGCCGACATCCAGAGCAGCGGCGACGTCGACGAGCATTCACTCGAGATGCATCTACCGTACCTCTACAAGCGCATCACGCAGACGTTCCCCGACACATCCGAGTACCCGACCATCGTGCCCATCCTGATTGGCGACAACAACGGCGCCGAGGAGAAGGCGTTTGGGAAGATAATCGCGCCCTACCTGCGGGATCCCGAGAACGCCTTCATCGTCAGCTCCGACTTCTGCCACTGGGGATCACGGTTTAGCTACACGGTCTACGCGCCGGATGGTGACATTCAGGCGCTGCAATCCTTGTCGCGCAAATCAGCCACACCCAAGAACCCACCCATCCATGAGACCATCAAGCAGGTCGATCAGCTAGCTATGGATGCGGTCGAGTCGGGGAAGCACGATGACTTTGTAAACAACTTGGCTCACACCAAGAACACGGTCTGTGGTCGTCATCCCATTGGTGTCACCATGGCCGCACTGGAAGTGCTTGCAAAGGAAACGCCAGACGCCGGGAAGTATCGGTTCCAGTTTGTGCAGTACCAGCGCAGTAGTCTGGTTGAGAACTACACGGACTCGAGTGTCAGCTATGCTTCGGCGTATGCTATCGTGTAGGAGCGTCGCGAAGGCGTAAGATATAGAACGGCTAGATAGACCAACTTGTTCATCCTTGATAATTTACAGTAGTAGATGCAACCATGACTCGATCGGCCACGATGTGTGTCGAACTATCTTGTTGGTGAACGACAACGCGCGATGGTGGAACTGTGCAGGTGGGTATAGTTAGATGGGGCCACCGTAGAGCTCTAGTGGGGTGGGCGTACTCCGTAGGAAGGAAGGCTTGGCTTATTGACTTCGTACTAGCCCGAAATCCAACCAACCCGCCATCAACTTGCGCTCACAGACTTCATTTTTAGTTAGTCCTCTCCCTCACATCAACCTCCGGGGCGTCCATTCCATTTCCTCGACACGAGCCTAATGAGTCAAGACGATCGGTCCACTCCAGCTCCGACGGAAGAATCACCACTCCTCGCACACCAGACGACAGCCACCTACAACATGGCAATCCTAGCAACCCTCGCAGCCATCTACGGCGGCACGGGCGTCATGCTCGGCGCCTTCGGAGCACATGGTCTCAAATCACGCATCGCGGATCCCTCGCGCCTGCAGAATTGGGGCACGGCGGCGCAGTACCAGATGATCCACAGCGTGGCAACGCTGGTGGTTGCGTCGCTGGCACCCCAGACCCGGGCCACGCGCTGGGCGGGCGGCTTGTTCATCGCCGGTATCACCATGTTCAGCGGCAGCATCTACCTCCTGACGCTCGACCCCAAGAAGTTCAAGGCGATGGGTCCTGTGACTCCATTGGGCGGACTGTGTTTTATTGCCGGTTGGGCAGCACTGGCGATTGGATCAAGGGGCCGGGCCGGCTTGGGGACTTTGAGGTAGTTAGGACCTGCATGACAGGATGGACCATCAGACTGGCGGGAGAATGAGGAGTGGAAGGGAGTCCATGTTGGTCGCGCCGGGGTGGGTGTATATACACGGGCCTGCGTGCTCGTCGTGGTTGTAAGATGGTCAGCTGGCTACCGGATGTGTAAGACGTGCCGTGTTCTCAAACTCTTCTCGTACGTTAGTTAGACTCGTTTGCATGTGTGTGTCCTATGAAACTCGACAGCGGTCAGAACCTCATGACCGGTGGTATTCCCGTTTCTCAAAACATGACAGCAAAGCTTCATACTCTATTCGTACTTCGTTTCAACTTGTGAAGCTTTGCTAATGAGGGATTGATTGCAAGTGCCGATCGATGCTCCTGTACGGAGTAGTCTGGAGTTGATGTGAAGGTTGCAATCATTACATACGAAGTAGTATGGATACATCGGTGTGTGTGTGTACTTGCTCCACACGACGGGTTTCCAATCCAACGTGCATGCATGCACATATTCTTTCGCGTTAACCTTGTTTGCGCCGGTATAGTTAAGACGCATAACGGTTTCTCGAGTCCTACTAGTCAGTTGAGTAAGAGCAAGTGACTGCAATTATTACAACGATATATCGGCCAGATCTTGGGTTGCTTATGCAGAGCTGATTTTCTCAACTCCCCGTCGTTGTTGCTTATTTATAGTAATCTACGGATACATGCGCATGCGCAGCAGCGCTACAGCCTACCCCTACCCGTCCGTCGGCTTGCGATCTTGGAGGCTGAGTCAGACACGGTCTTCAGATGATCTTGACGATGTGAGGCTACCAGGTTGGGCACGCCATCTGGAGACTCATTTGGTTTGGTTTATGAACGAGGGTCGAAGTGCAGGAATATCACAAGTACATTATAGAGGTATGTTGTCATAATGGGCAGATGTGGTTGGAATAATGACCTGTCATGGCAACTTTTGTTACTTGCTGTGGTAACTGGTAACTTATTGTGCTCCGTAATAAGAGACGAAGATGAGACAACTTTGAGGCTTCTTGGGTCGTGCAGATCATGCGGCCGCGTCTACCCACTAAGGATGTCCTGGCTGCACCACGGACTGCCGAGGTGTCGAGCGGAGACGGCATGCATCTGCGCAGTGCTGACTTTACGACTGGAACAAAGGATCCGAGTGAGCTCAGGCTGATGAGATGGATAACAACAACTATACGGATACACGATGTGGACAGGATGTACGCGCTCCGCCTCCAGTCAGCAGACTCGCATGTACGGAGTAAGCAAACTACCCGTAACTTAGTAACTGCCAGGACCGGAGTCCGGCCACGGCATGCGCACGTTATGACTGTGGCATTCAACCTTGACTTTGGGCTTCTTACATATCTATCTCGTCGAGTTCGGGCGAAATGCGATCTCGACGTTTGCCGTGCCACCCGCAACAAACATCAGATGGCTTGGAGACTTGGCTTTCCGGGGGTATCTGGCTGCGGCGTTTCGGTCGGAAGTTGAAACAAGGTATCCGTAATCCGTAGGGATACACCTGTACGTGTGAGAGCTTATGTACCATTATAGCCCGACCTTGCTTGAAGAAGCCACCCACGACGTGATCCCTTTAGCGCCAAGGACCCTACACAGTAGACGCCCAGCGAGAATGCTGGTGGGAAGAAGCGTCATTCGAATTTCCGATGATGCGGTTACCAACGAGTAGACAAGATTGTTCATTATCTGCATAGCGCTCCGTACTCAATTCCTAGTACTCCGTACCTGCATACACAGTAGTTATGTAAGCTGTTTCAAGGGAATGGGTGGATGGATGGATGGATGGCATGAGACCGAAGTGCCCCAAAGATCTGATCTGACGAGAACGAGAGGTCTTCGACAGCCCAAGGGGCCTCAGCCTGGAGGCGCTAGCAGGGATTCCCTGCGTAGCCCAGACCATCCGACGACTGCGGACTAGCTGCACCCATTGGTCGCTGTCGCCGTCAGCCACTTCGCGTCCCAGATAACCCTAGACTGCGGTGACCCCTGAAACTGGGGAGCCTCCCGTACCATAGAAACCAAGACCGTTTTCCTCTCTCTCTCTCTCTCTCTCTGCCAATCTCGCATCTTAGCCCATTGCTACCCCTACTCTTCTCGACTTGTTTGTTAACTTTCTCGCACTCCTTGCACTCACAACGACGACCTCGCTCGTTGTACACAGTTTTCTTTGTCTTCACAGCTTAATATCTCCGAAGAACCCACAAAGAACAGCGGCCGGGCGTCACTGTTACTTGAGGATTCAACGGCCCCCCGCGTCCCATCCCAATAGGAGAAAAATATAACACTCCACAGGGGAGATCGACCTAAAGATGTCTGTAAGTGTCTCACCTTTTTCCAGTGTCGTTTCATAGCTCTCTCTCCGCGTACCACTGGCAAAAAGGCCAGCTCCCTTCCGAATCTTGGAGCTTTCTTTTTCTCGCACATTCCTCCTACCCCATCGCCATCCATACTGTCATTGATTGACGAGGACGACCGACCGCTGACAAACATGGCACAGTACGGGTACGTTTTGACCCCTATTCGGACCTGCAGACGGCCCCAGAGCCCAATTGAACGGCTACCTGCCGAGTCGAGCAAACTTGGGCTGACACGATTCGTTCTAGGCAACAAGCAAACCCTTTCGACGACCGTAATGCCGCACCCAATGACGGCTACGGTGGTGGTGGTGGTGGCGGTGGCTACGGCGGTGGACGCAACAACGGACGGGATAACTACGGATGTAAGCAGTCCGGCTTTCTCTACTTGACAGTCACTGTAGCTAACGGTCCGTAAGCCAACGTGGAGATGTCACAGCTCTCGCAGAATGCGGGCTCCTTCGGGAAAGGAGACCCCAATGCTATTCTGAACGAGTGCAGGGATGTTGACCGCGGAATCGACATCATCGACCAGAACCTACAGCAGATGAAGATGCTTCAGGACCGGTCACTCAGCGACGCCGACAGCTCGGCTACCAGTGCCACCAACCGCCAGCTGGACAGCCTCAGCACAGAGACCATGACTCACTACCGGTCACTGACGGAACGCGTGCGCATGATCAAGAGCAATCCGGACAGCAAGTCGCCCAAGAACGCGGCCCAGGCAACCCGCGTTGAACGCCGGTTGAAGGGCGCAATCACAGCATACCAGCAGAACGAGTCACAGTTTCGCAAGAAGGGCGAGCAACAGGTGGCCAGGCAATATCTCATCGTTCGGCCCGACGCAAACGAGGCCGAAATACAGGACGCAGTGCAGGATTCTACTGGCCAGGTCTTCCAGCAGGCTCTGATGCAGAGCAACCGCAGAGGCCAGGCCCAGTCTGTGTTGAATGCCGTCCAGGACCGACACGTCCAGCTCCAGAAGATCGAGCAGCAGCTCATTGAGCTGGCACAGTTGTTCCAGGACATGGACACCTTGGTTGTGCAGCAGGAGGCGCAGGTCGAGATCATCGAGCAGAAGGCTGAGGAGACCGTCGAGAACTTCACTAAGGGCAATGAAGAGGTCGGGGTCGCCATCCAAACTGCTCGCGGCACCCGCAAGAAGAAGTGGATTTGCCTGGGTATCGTTGGTGAGTACTCGCCGGACTGCCCTTCGTTTGATTCCGTCCTGGCTAACATGCGTACCAAGTCACCCTCATCGTCATCATCGTCGTTGCCGTTGTGGTTTACATGATGATCAACAAACAGCCCGCCGCGGCATCTACCTCGACATCAACAAAGCGTGACATCAAGTTGTTCCGTGGCCAAACCGCCAAACTGAACGGGCGTGCCTTCGACGAGAACAATCCCGTTCCCCAGTTGCTGACGGGGAGAGATTTGGAGGATAAGCGCTACGTGCTACCTTCTGGCGTCGATATCCCCACCACGACCACTACGTTCTCGGTTCCTGAAAACCATCTAGTTGCCAAGCGTTGGGTCGACAACAAGAGAAATGTGGTGCCGGTGGAGCGAGCGACAGAGGGCCTCAAGAAGCGAACGATCCCGGCTTCTTTCGGCCATGTTTTCGTCCCTGTCGATGCCCTCAACCTCAACTAGATGGGCGCTCGGATTTTCCATCATGGTGGATTCAGTTGGGTCCCAGCCCGTATCGTACACTCGCCCTCGTTGCATTCCGGCGAGGCGTCTCTTCTACCTCAATACCCGTCATCTCACGCGAACTTTTCTTTGCATAACCTTCATAGCGCCTGTGTCACACCATCGCATCATACATCATTTAACTTGGGAGTCTCGGCGCACAGCTGTCGGCTGAGCCTTGGACATCGGCCGGTTGTCTTTGGGATTCAGGCTTGATGTCGGATCAAAGGACTTTGGCCAATAGGTTCAGCTAGCTACAGGAGGGAAGGGGGAGGGAGATGCCGTTGGTAGTTATCGTTTTGCCAATGTATCTGTCACCCTTGGAAAGTTGTTTATCATCATGGATCTGTACATCATTCTACCAACAGCTGAGTTTGCGAAGCAGATAGGAATCAATTACGTTTCCTGGCCTTTGACCCTTGTAAAGATCGATCTTTCAAGTACTCCAAAACTGTGTCATTCTGTCCACGTTACCACTTGGGTCGAGACTTGACTGTTGGGAGCATCGATCGACACATGATGACATGAAGGTTGGGGATCTCTAGGGTATGGACTGAAGAAGAAGGCATTCCCAGTGTCAGCCCAGCCTTCTCGATGGCAGCGGAAGCGAGAAACATGCCGAGTTGCAGACCTTGAAGATTAAAGGTATACACGTCAACCCCGCGCGATGAGTGTGCTTCGATGTGCTTGCCGAGAGACGGCTGGGACACGTGCACACCCTGTTACTTACTGCTCTTCAGCAGGTTGATGATTCGGCAAGGCACATTACGGGATGGAAAAGTGGTAGCTGGATGGACGATACTAGGTAGTGTGCAAGCATTATCTGTTGAGTCTATATATATGAGTCTACCGATCTGGTTAGTATCTATTTACGTGGTCCAGATACTACTTGCTAGGTCTGTCTGAACCAGTCGTCTTTATAGCCTTTTACCACACCTCCAGAACCCTGTATTAGGTTCTGCTAATCCCTACGCACTAAACAGACTAGCCGACTACTATCCGACGTCGTCCAATCAAGTGCTGGGATATCTACATTAGACACAAGTTACATACTTCGAGTAGAAACGAGGGGGTCGCCAGTGAGTTATTTAAAGCTGCCGTGATTATACTTTTACGCCAAAACCCGACATGCCAGGGCGGTAACTTTCAACTCCACGGCTTGTCCGGGAGGTCAGTCTCCTTGGGAGGGTGTCGAGTCCGTACGGAGGATGTATATATTTGCGTTACTATACGCTTGTGCGGAGTACGGATGGCTTCGATGGCCCGACACAACTTTGCGTTCGCGAAACCAAGAAAGTGAGATTGATAGTAAAATTAAAATGTAGACTGTAGAATATAGAATATAGAATGTATAATGTGATGGGGCGTGGAGTGCGATTGGGTACTCCGTATAAGTGAGTTGATCACGCTTACGTACTGTGGTAGTTAGTAGCCAACTGAAACTCTGATCAAGAGACTAGATGACTAGCAGTGATAGGAATTGAATCTAAAAAAAAACATAAAACGTTGGAACAACTGTTGAGTATGGGTGGCTTGCCTGACACCGGTGATGCGTCTTCAACAAGCTTCCGAATCCCATTCAGCTCCACGAGGTATTGGTCAAAACCGCAACACCACGACAACGCAGCTGAAGCGATCTTCTCTGTTCACTAGAATATTCACTGGAATATTCACTGGAATATTCACCCCCCCCGGGATCTACCAGCACCCGCCGGTCAGGCTCGCCACCAAACATGCCTTTGCCGAACCTTCCGGTCGAGGTTCTCGCGATGGTAGTCCATAACCTCGACATAAAGCACCTCATCAGAGTGTCGTTGGTATGCCGGTTTCTTCATGAAGTCGCGAACCGGGCCTTGTATGCCTTGGTGAAGGGCAATTGCCGCTCTCCTCTGTTGGGCGGTGGAACAGGGTCGCTTGGATGTGGCAACACTGTTGCTAGCGGCTGGCGCGAACCCCGACACAGCTATGTTCCAGTATGTGAGGGGATCATATCTACGGCTATTTCGTGAAACATTCGCGGCTACACAAAGCAACGACGAAACGGCTCAAGATAGCGATTCCGATGGCGACGCATCGTTTGAAATCAGTTACCATTGGACGCCGCTACATATTGCGGCACGCCAGGGAGACAATGACATGACCATGTTGCTGTTGTCCTATGGTGCTAATCCGGACGCTCTATCGAGGGGATTCTGCGAATGCGTGTGTCCGAGACCATCCTCGTCCCGGGTTGCGCCCACAATTCTGCCGTTGTGGAAGCCGCTCCATGTCGCGTTGTGCCACCACCACGAGTCTACAGCCCAGTTGCTCTTAGCCAGCAACGCTTCCGTGAACCTGTCGTCGAAATTTTCCGGTTCAGACGATGCCCACGTCACAGCCCTACACATGGCCTGCTATTTCGGCCTTGTCTCTACGGTCGAGTTTCTCATTCAGAACGGCTACCAATCCGATGTCGACGTTCGCGATCATAGGGGTTGTAGTGGCCTGAGCTACGCATATCTCCGAGACGATTTGACGGTTGTTGACAAACTCGTGGAATATGGTGCGAACGTCGACGCCAAAATTTCCGAAGCTGAACCCGACATGACGCTTTTCGTGGACGCATGTCAGAGGGGAAAATTTACTAACGCGCTGCGGCTACTGCAACATGGAGCTGATGTCCACCAAACTGCATCTGGCCAGCCGGTGCTGCAAATATGCTGCGCGTACTCAGGACCACGGTTCCATCACAGTTTCGTGGATCCAATGCCACCGTCGTCGAGCGAGTACGAACGATATGTGGATGCAAGTGGCGAACAAGTCGATTCGGAATCCAGAACTCTTCTGGTCCAAGAGCTTCTGAAGGCGGGTCTTCAGCCCGACGCTCCCGGACTCGGCGACAAGACGCCCATGATGCATGCAGCTGGGACACATAGCTTCCATATTCTGAAGATACTGCTGGAAGCAGGTCCTGACGTCGAGGCTGTCGACAACAAGAGCCGCAATGCGTTGCACATTGCTTGCCGAAGGGGGCGCGACCCGAACGCTGAACTGTCTAAACTCGCCGATATTGTTGAGTTTCTGCTCCGTTGGGGTGTCTCGATAACGCAGCTGGACGTCCGCGGAGGCTCGCCTTTGATGGCATTGTGTACGACGGCGAGGCCCCAAGCAAACGTACTGTCAGCTTGCCGAACTTTATTAGAGCACGCAGAAAGACTTCAAATACCGCTTCCTTACCACCTTGCCATTGCCATGGCATTTAGAAACAAGCACGTGGAGGTACATAATTTGTTGGTTGAGTTTGGTGCTAAGTATTCAACTCGACAGGAGTGTGACGAGATTCTTCATTTCATCATCGACAACGACAGAACCGACACATGTTCATATTTCACCACACATTCCCGCCACCTTTAATTGCCAGACAATCTGGATCAACTTCTTGCTACTGCAGTTTGTTGCGCCAGTACGGACATGGCGAAACGGCTCCTCGAGGATGGTGCATCACCCTATCGCCAGGGTGATGATGGAACATATCTATCATGGGCCATCTCCAGGGGCAGTGTCGAGCTTGCTCGTATGTTCCTCGAGGCTGGCGCCGATCCAAACTTGTCACCTACATCCAAGCGGCATGAGGTATCCTGTGCACCGTCGTTTCTTGTAAAAGCTATCGCAATGCAGGACGTGGCGATGGTCGAGCTGCTCTTGAAATTCAAAGCCGACATTGCAGACAGCCTCGATGAAGCACTGCGTATGCAGTCGACATTGCATATCAATTCGGCAATCATCAGCGCAACTCTTCGCCGGGGCGTTTGGGAGACGGCTGACCAGGGCCAAAGGGAGTGTCATGCCAAACTACTGTGCGATACATATCACCGAAAACACCCAAGAGTTCTCAGCCTGTTTTCAAAAGCCGGCCTGGATCCGAACATGCAGCTTTGTCGGTATGGCACTTTGCTGCACTATGTGATTCATCGCCAAGATTCCATTGCCCCCAATGCGTACAAAACACTTTCAGGACTCCTTGCCGCAGGCGCTGACATCTATCGCCCGGCTAGTGGTGCGGATTTAGCACCGGAGGTGAGGGACATATCACCCGTCGAACAGGATGCTCATCAGGTCGCCCTCCAGGCTATCGCATACGAGCTTGATGAAATAGGCGATCTCCTTGGCGGGACGTTCCCGCAGCGGTAGCCAGCCCAGCATTGTGCTGACGATGAAGCCGTCGCCGTCCCGAATGGCGAGTTCCACGAAGGCGGGATCGATGTCGCTTACCGAGACGAGGAGGGAAACGACCTAATGATAAAGATGTGCTTTGCTCTCGAGCACGCCATCTGCATCCAGCACAAGGACACTGCTAAAGCGCTCAAGGGCGATTTTTCCTGCTTGAACCAAATCGGCCTGGTTTCTGAAGACGAGGAGGACTATGTCAAGAACAACAAGGGCGAGACGTTTCCTATTGTCGAGCAAGGAATGCTAGCTAGGCTTGGTGAAGTATTTGCCGATGCATATCATGATGCATATCATGTAACTGTTGGTATCAACTTATTCACACCCTAACGGTGAAAATGTAAAGCATAGCAATATATTCGTTATTACTAGGCCTGACTAACAGGAAGGAAAAAGGTTAGCTAGCTGCAGCAGCAGCAGTATGTAGTAGGTAGCCGTTACTGCAGCTGCTGCAATGGATTACACAGTAACCTACGGCTACAGATTCCACGACTATATTCACGCCGCCTCTCGGCGACTCGAAGAACGGTTGGAGCTCGAGATCTGGCCTGAGAGCCGAAACGGGGAACTACAAGGAATAGTTACGGACTACGGACTATTCCACGAACTCGGTCCCCGGTAATTGGTATATAGTCGCGGAGAACCAGTCGACGATGGATCAGTTGCCACACAAAATCGAAAACTCGCAAATGCTTTCAATCCTTTACCTTCGTCGTCACACTGTCGAAACTGCAAATGGGACACGAGCACGTTAGAAGCCATCAACAACGAGGGTAGTTGTGTGTGTGTATAACCAAGGTCGCGCATGCATGGTTCATCTACAATGATAGGCTTCGAGAACTTTCGCCTCCCTACGTTTACACGCCACTGAAACCGTAGCTCTTGACCCGGCTAAAGTAGAAAGGCTTGTCGTTCTTCAGACCAAAGACGCCCCAGTCGTCCGTCAGCTTGTTGTAGCTCCAGAAGCCATTCCAGAGCAACTTGTTGTTACGCGCAGTCTTGCCGGCGCTCTTGAGGGAGAACTCCATTCGGTACGTGTACTTGGGCGAGACGCCCTCGGTCTCGATGTAGACGTCACCCTCGACCTCGCCAGGCTCCGCGTCCGGCTTGTCTATGGACGTGGACAAGTGCCACCGGCCCTTGTGCGCCTGCGACATGAGGACCGTGGACAGATGCGAGTTGGCCTTGTTCTTGTGGTAATGCACCAGCTCCTTGGTCAGGTCATGTACCACGGCGATGGGCTCGGTCGTCGTCACCAGACTGATGACGGTGCCGTCGCGGAAGAAGCGCAGATATCGGTAATACGTCACGATGTGCACAGGACTGTTCCAGGTGATGTGGTTGCCCGAAGAGTGGCCCTGCCGGATGTAGTTGACTGTGCTGATGTAGCATCCGTTGAAGCGAATCCTGGGCCGGCGGCGAAACATGTTCAGCCAGGACGACGAGTAGAGACTCGGCAGCAGACTGAGAGTCACGGCCTCACTCTCAGCATCGCGCCGCTGTTGTAGTTGCTCGAGGGTAAAACTGTCGTCGTCGCCGAGCACGTGCTCCGGGTTCAGTTCGTCCCAGGTGACACCGCGTCGCCATTGATATGTCATGCCGGCGAAGCCAAACTCCGGACCAAGGCAGATGCGTCGCCAGATCCGGTCCTCGGTCGCTACGAGGTAGGCAAAGCGCTTGCACACCTGCGAGAGACGCACGAAATCACCCACATCTGTGATGGCGACGTCCTGCAGGATGTGCAGCAGGATCTCGTCCGGGAGCTCCGAGATGGGGCAGGGCGGCGCCGCCATCCCCTCCACGGCCGGCGGAGACCCCTGCACGTTCAGCCCGGCGAAGCTGGCAATGAGGTCCGGCAGCGACAGCGGGGGTCCATCTCGGGAGCGATGGGCCGTGTTTGGGACTGTCGCTGGGGCGTTGGAAGGGGTCGCATGCGACGCGATGGGCTGAGGCTGCTTCCACTGGGGTCCGAAATGCTTATCCCGATAGGCCCGGTCCACACGGTCATCCATCCGGAAGGCCTTTCGGTAGAGGTGGAGACTGTCACCAAGCTTGCCGGTGGTCTCGTTGTCGACGGCCTTTTCGTACATTTCCAGAGCCGTCTCCGGCTCCTTCTCATGCTTGGGATCGGGCTGCTGGTCGGGGGTAGCGTCCCCGGGTAGATCGAACACACGGCTTTTAATAAATTCATCATCTTCGTCCTGGCGAACAGCGACCTTTGCGCCCGGTGGCGGCTCAGCCTTTTGTGGGGGGAGTCCTGGTGCAGCGGTTGATGCTACTTGACTCCCGCGGCGCTGTGCCTTCTGTTCTTCCTGCGAAGAGCCCCCTGCGGTCCTAGAACGTGCAGTCACTTCAGCCTGCCACTGCTCCCGGAACTTCTCCAACTCGGACTTTATCTTTGTGGTTTGCTCCATGTTTGCAAAACAATTTCGGGCCTGACAACCAAGATCAGGGGAGGGGGTGGATGGTTATGGATGTTTGTAGACTGGACGACAGCTCTAGGGCACACCTTTGTGGGAGCCGCTTGCTACGATTCAATACACATACAAATGACGGGAATGGCTGGAAGTAGCTGGTGCTAGTTAATACTTCGAACTAGACGATGAGAGTCACGCCGGCGAATGACGCGAAGGTGAGACGAGATTGTTATCTTATCCCCTTGCGCTCGAGCTTGCAGGGTTGTACCGAGACCTAATGCGGATACCTGACTGAGCTCCGATTGAAAGGTGACATCATTCGGAGCTCGGAAGTTGACGGGAGACGGCTCGCTCCCTGCAGCGGCGACCATCCAAACGGGCGTGTTCGCTGAGAGAAGTTCTGTAGTTACAGAGTAACTACGTAAGAATACACCCTGCGCAGGTAGTTAGTTACGCGAGATGGAAATGCACCAATTGCACCTCGTTATCCGCAACTAGCGAAGTACTTCGTACTCCGCAGAAACGGAGTAACAGTACGGATACCTTCGGCGTCGATGTTATCACCGAGTTAGTGGAGCTCGGCCCCCGTGTTCGGCACGGGCTTAGGCGGCGTTGGTCTACGAAGTAGTTAGATGAAAAAAAACCGGGGGCGCTTGCTTTCTAGGTAATACTAATGACGCGAAGAAAGAATCCGTGATCGCCCTCTCTACTATCCCGCCCCCCCGTCAGCTAACTCTTCATCATCCAGCACAAACCCCAAAGCTCACACGCCCAAATCGACAAGAGCAACGTTAGGAGCTAGCTGGCGAGATCCTTGCCAGTGGATTGCGCTCGTACATAGGGTTTTCCCCGGACTTCCGGGCCTTTGCCGACAATGAGCAACAGTCGGAGCTTCACGACGTTGGACCACGACAGATTCGATCACCACGCGCGACACCCAGAGGATGCTTTTGCTGACCCGACAATGGCTTCCCCTCAGGACGATATTACCGACGATATCGTCGAAATCACAGCCACCCAGAAGATGATATCCGCCATCTCGGGCAGTCTGTTGACTTCGCTCTTGGGTGAGTACCCCATTCCGTCCAGGACGCCATCTGGCCACATATTGACGTCCAGCAGTAACCCCCCTCGATGTCGTTCGCGTTCGATTGCAATCGCAAACCCCAAGTCAACTTCAGCCATACACAGCCGACCTACGGAAGCTTGCGACATCGACCTCGTCGCCAAATGCTTTTCGCCCCCCCAATCTGGGCGTCACGGCTTGTTGCAGAGAGGTGTTTTTTGCGAACAACAACGCCGAGCTTTGTGTTGCAGGTCCTGCGGGGAACGCAGCAGCGTCTGGTACATGTGCAGTGGAACAGGCACAGCAGAAAAGCTTCAACACGACATTCGACGGTATAAGAAAGATTGCCCGCAACGAAGGCTTTACAACACTATGGAGAGGTCTCTCGCCGACGTTGGTCATGGCTGTCCCGGCCAACATTATCTATTTCACAGGATACGACTGGCTCCGCTATAGCCATGCCAGTCCCATTTATAAACTCAACTCGGATATATATGCTCCCCTAGTAGCGGGGGCCCTCGCAAGAGTCGTGGCCGCTGCGGCTATTAGCCCAATCGACCTATTTAGAACTCGACTCCAAGCGGCGTCTGGCACCACGCCGGCGATTGTCATGGCCGACACGGCCAATGGTGTCAAAGAGATGGTTGCGCAACAAGGCTATCGCTCCCTTTGGCGCGGCCTCAGTCTGACACTCTGGCGCGATGTTCCATTCTCCGGCATGTACTGGTTCGGATACGAAATGATTCGCGGGAAGCTCACAGACATGCGAGAGGAACGCCGTGGCCGTTCTCTGACTACGGGTGCTGGTTCGCGGACCCGAGCGCGGAGCCGGTCGCAGAGCAGGGAAAACCACGGGGCGACCTTTGTCGACAGTTTCATTGCTGGTGCCACGTCGGGAGCGTTTGCCTCGGTAATTACAATGCCGTTCGATGTTGGCAAGACTCGGACGCAAGTCCATCGCGACACGGCAAAGCAGGCAGCATTGGCACCAGAGCAAAGGTCCATTTTCTCACTTTTGCGGCACATCATCGCTACTGAGGGCGCCGCAGGGCTTTGGAAGGGTTGGATACCCAGGACCCTGAAGGTCGCGCCCTCTTGCGCTATCATGATAAGCAGTTACGAGGTGGGCAAGCGAGCCTTCAGGGGTATGAACGAAAAGAAACATGGCAGAAAACAACGCGTGGGTGGCGATGGTGAATCCCGCTGAGAAGCGATCTTGTTCTGAATTCTGAACTCTGCATTGCATAGGCTGGCGTTTCTGGTGTCCGAGATACCTATTTCATGTTTGGCGGGCGTTGGTCGAGGGGTTATCACGAAACTGACTTGAAATATGTGCTACTGTCTACTCGTGTAACATAAAGGGATGGCTTCAGTGTTGGACAAACTTGTATGCTAAGTTATCTGGTGTACTGCTGGGGCGTGTGTCCTCCAAAAGCAAAAGCAACTCTCCATAATACCGACTCCATACTACTGACCCCCAAAACGACACTGCGTTGCTTTTCTTCATCGATGACGATTACATCATCCACAATCCAACCAACTTATCTAACCAACTTATCTACATGATGACATTGGTGAGCCGGTCGGTCGCGCCCCGTTCGCGTAAAGTGATGTTGCACGGTCGCGTCTTTCGAAACGCGCTTCGACTTTCTGCTTGTATCCCTGCTAGTCAGCCCATCATCGAGCTCTCTCCGCTGCTTTACGGATACGCATTTCCTCGATCAAATCCGCACCCCCCTCCCCCCCCAACCTCCACCGAACTTATGGCATTTAATAGATGAACGAGCATTCCCAGGTTTCCCCATTGTACCCACAACTCAATCCATTCGATCTCCGTCGCCGAACACGCTCCGGGACTCGAGAAACGTCACGACTCGCCCCCATTCTTCAGACTTGACCATTCCGCCTTCACCCTGTGCTTTCAGCTACCCTTTCACATCGGCACTTTTGGCCGTCTGTCTGTAGACTGTTGTTACCGCCTTCAGGGGACTGCGTTTACAACATCACGGCTTGGCAGGACCCGGGAAACCCACAGTTCCGCGGCAGTGTCACGGGCAATTCGTCTCGACCGGTGCAGCAGCTAACGAAAGACCATAATGTCGAGCCTCAAGCGCAAGGCCGGCGACAATCCCGACGCCAACAAGAAGGTCAAGGTCAACGCAAGCATCACATCCTTCTTTGGGGCGCCGAAACCGGCCGCTGCCAACGTCAGCGGCACGCCCTCGTCGAAAGCTGCTCCCTCGGCGAAATTCGATAAGGCCAAGTGGGTGGCTGGCCTCACCGACGACCAGAAGAAGCTCCTGCAACTCGAGATCAACACCCTGGACGACAGCTGGCTCGCGCTCCTCAAGGATGACGTGACGAGCAAAGAGTTCCTCGAGCTGAAGCGGTTCCTGGACCGGGAGGCTAGCCAGGGCAAGAAGGTGTTTCCGCCAAAGGAGGACGTATACTCATGGTATGACTTGCACAATGCCTCCTCGCACATCAAGCCCAGCACACACACACACACATCTACTACGAAACAACATGACTAACACGCCGACCCCCGCCCTCGCAGGTCCCGCCACACGCCCTTCCACACGGTCAAGGTGGTCATCCTCGGCCAAGACCCATACCACAACCACAACCAGGCGCACGGCCTGGCGTTTTCGGTGCGGCCCCCGACGCCGGCACCGCCCTCGCTCAAGAACGTCTACGTGGCGCTCAAGAAGGACTACCCGTCCTTTGCGCCGCCTCCGAACAAGGGCGGGCTGCTGACGCCGTGGGCGGAACGCGGCGTGCTGCTGCTCAACACATGCTTGACGGTGCGGGCGCACGAGGCCAATTCGCACGCCAACCGCGGCTGGGAGCGCTTCACGCAGCGCGTCATTGACCTGGTGGCGGCCCGGCGGACGGGAGGCGTCGTCTTTGTCGCCTGGGGTACGCCCGCCGGCAAGCGCGTGCTCAAGGTCGATGCCAAGAGGCATCTCGTCCTCCGGTCGGTGCACCCGAGCCCGCTCAGCGCGTCGAGGGGCTTCTTTGAGTGCAATCACTTTCTGCAGGCCAACAATTGGCTCGAGGCGCGGTATGGCGAGGGCAAAGGGGATCAATTGGGATCTGAATGTCGTCGTGAAGAAGGAGGAGCAGGAGTTGGAGACGGAGGAGACGAAGGAGACGGAGGAGAAGGGCGGGGAAAAGGAGGGAAAGGAGACGAAGAAGGGGGAAAGAGAGACGCAGAAGGAGGAGAGGGATACAAAGAAAGAGGAGAGGGAGGTAAAGAAGGAGGAGGAGGTGTCGCCAGTCGTGGTCAAGGGCGAGGTTGACGAAGACGGATTGGAAGCCATGGGCCGGGCCTTGGAGTTGGAAGATGAGGATCCTACGATCTGAGCGTGAGTGTGACCTGTTTTCTTCGTGCTTACTGGGGTTGAGGCTTCACGGTATCGAGCTTGTCAAGGTAACAATCTCGGGTGTTTATTCACGTCTGGCATTATGATCAGAGGTTGTCACGCAGCAAGGTTTACGAATTTCGCGCATCACGCGTTTTCTCTCGATGGCCGAGAGGACGGATGTCGCATATAGTCATATCATACAAGATGTTACCGGGCTATTTCATTTCGTTTTACAGAGCCATTGCCGTGGCTACACAGTAGATCAGAGATATACCCACTACACTGGACAAGGTGAGCAAACGCATGCTCGCACTAGGCACCTGTGGATGGATATTCAATTACCGTCGTGTCGTACAGTACAAGTAACGAAATTAGCCCTCCGAGTCTTTGTTGGTTTTGAATGGCTGACTGACGAGCTGGCATCTTCGTCTCTCGACGCCTGTTACACAACCTACGACAAGCAACGTGCCGTGCTTTCAATAGTATACATAACGTTACCTGTCTTGTCAGCAATAGACGATCGCACCCCACTCCAGGGAGTGAGTATTCTAGTCGGTGTTGGCCCGAGAGTTGTATGCGTCGTCAGGAAATGAGTGCCGGTCAGTGGCAACGAGTGTAACGATACGGATTACCGTAGGTGCAGCTAGCTGTGTCCCCGTTGGACAGCACCGCCTTAGTTACCGTATACTCACTCATATAGTACCGGCTCAGCGGAATCCGCCGTTTAATACGTCGCACCTGCAAGTGCACCCGTTGACTTGTTTGTGGCAGGCGACAACAAAAAATGGCATCTACAAGTCGACAGTCAAGGTAGTTACCGGGCTGGCCCAGCCATATCATGCCAGCGCATACGGGAGTACTTGGGACCAATTGAGGCAGGCGACGGTAGGTCCTAGTTATTCGGCGTGCGAGTACTCCGTACAGATACGATGGTGCACTTGCTGCCAGCTCATCAAAAGCTGATCCGTCCGATGACTGGCCGGGCATGGGCCAATGGCGATGGTCAGACAGAGGATGATCCGGATTGATGAGTTGTTGCTTTATGCAAAGGCCTCCCGTCGCCTCAGATTCCGCATCGAGTGCCGAGGAAAGGGGGCGGTGAATGTGGGACCGAAGCTACTTGTACGCATTACTGTGTATGCATGGGACTGAAGGGGGGAGGGGCCGCTTGCTTCAGCTTTTAGAGCATGTCTAGATGATGTACGGGCATCCTTGAGAGAAGAAGAGGAGGAGTTGAAGCGAAACGTCGTCGCCAAGTTCGTAGGCAGAATGTTGTCCTGGCGTCAAGGAAAAGGTGACTGATTTACAGACAATCTGGCTGTGAGTAACGTAATCACAAATTAGTTATCAACTAAAGTTAGTTGGGATGTTTGGGAGCATCGTAGAGGACTGATGATCCTCCTTAGCATCGAAACTAAAACAACTGCATGGGAGGTCCATAGTACTTGGTACTACGTACAGTAACGCAGTACGAAGTAGGTACCCTCGATGAGAGTGGGTACTACAGGGAGGTCCGTTGCCGAAATCTGAAGCAAGTGACATGTACCCTTCATCTTGGCTGGTTTGACGAGGAAAAAAAAAGACACAAAAGCAACAATCCAGGAGGGAGCCGTCTAATGACGGTTCCTGCAGGTCTCGGAAAGTATTGAAAAGAAGATGACTGATATAAAATTTTGACGAGCGCGGTCTTTACCAGAGTCCCGCGGGACCTGGATTGACACCAAAGAGAACGGGAAACGGGAGAGGAGGGTTCGACCAACAAGCCAGTAACTAGTACTGTGTACGGAGTACTGTGAGGCGTGCTGCGTTGGGTGGGCGGGTGGCAGGTGGCATTGGCTTGACAAGAGGAACTGGTTGGCCCTCCTGGCTGGACCTGGGAGGGATCCACCTTTAGTACCCCCCTCCCCCTCCCAAAAGGCGTTAGATTCGAGGTTGGACAAACAATCCTCTAATTTCTGTGATGGATTGACCCCGTCGTCTTCAGCCTCATCTCGTGGCTCCTGAAGAAGGTACTTGGCTAACTACTTGTACTTCCCGAGCAGTGCATTGGCTTGGTAGTGTGAGCTGCGTTGCGCAACCATCGGACGGATGTGGGGGCAATCTTGCATTCTAATCAGACGACGTGCAGTGGCATCAATCATATCCGCAGTCGAGGGTCAGACAGACAGCAAGTCACTGCGAAGTATCCGTACGTAAGTACTTTCAACTTACTTCGCACACATCAACTCTAGTTACCAAGTCGGTAGCGAATGCCCTGTTTGGGACCACACACACCCCTGCCCTGGATATGGCTGATCAACACCCGGACCCTGCCAGCTAGTTAAGAGTGTTTGTACGGAGTACTTGCCTGTACTGTGTACTCCGTAAGTTACGCCACTTTGGTTGGGCTCTCTCGCCTCTTATGCTGCTTCGGTCGCGCGCCGGCTGCAGCAGGTAACTAGGTAGGGTACGGTACCTATTAACTAGTTAGCCGGCTGCAGCAGATGCAGGAGGTGCCTCCTCTGGGCGGGTGACGGGTCTCGGTGGTCACTTTTATGAAATTTGGTCAACCCCTGACTGAGATGATGGGATGGCATTGATTCCATCCCGAGTGTATGAGGTTTTCCTTGTTCCGGCATCTGTCGTCCCTCTCCCTGGGCAAAAAAAGAAACAGACTTCCCACACACACCTTCCTCCTCATCTACATCCTCACCATCCCAATTGAGGTCGTCGTCGTCGTCGTCGTCGCCGTCGTCGCCTCTGCCTGTGCCCGGCATCCACCAACTAATCCTGTCCTGTCCGCGTTTGGTCGACTCGATTGACAGCACGCTCGTTATCCGTACGCCGTATCCGTACACTGTACATTGTCAAAGTCTGGGTGTCTCAGTTCTAATACTACCCTATCTACTATTACTACCAAGTGACCACTATACTACTGCCACTGCAACTGCTACTGCCACAATTCCTCGAAACACAATTGTCATGCGCTAGGGTCACGCACGATTGACATAATTCTCTATTCTCCTTCTGATACGCTCCCTCCAAACCGTCCACCACATATTCCACCGCCACCACCCCTCACCCTCGTCCACCGCGACGCGACGGCCTCCTCCAGCGTCGACACCGGCGGCAAAGCGAAACTTGGTCCCCATCGCCGCGTACAGACACGCACAACCACAAAAACCACAAAAACCACACACTGACGAGTCTCACCTCGCCTGACACACGCCGCCACGATGCCGGGCCTCTTCTCCCGGATGCGAGGCAAAGACGGCCAGGGCAAATCAAAGTCCAAGAAGAACGCCCAGGTCGACGACCTCACCCACCAGCTGCCGCAACGACCGCGATGGGAGGATGCGTACACGCGAACGTCGGTGGAACCCGAAGAAGTGGGCGACCTGATACGATGTTGCACCAACGAGCTCAAAGCTAGGGGTAAATGAACCAACTCTGCTCTCTCCCCTTTCCAATCCAATCCAACCCAATCTGATCCAATTCCATTCCCACCGACCAAGCTGACCCTGCTGCCCACTGACAGCTCTCGACCTGCCCTTCCTCCTCTTGCCCTTCCGCCCAACGTCGGACCCAAGCGCCGTGCGCAACTTTATCCGCCACTTTTTCGATGACACCGCGAACATGCAAGGCGAGATGCTCGTCCAGGAGCTGCGGATGACGGAGCCCATGGTCATCTCGGGTGCTCTGAAGTGGTGCTGGAGCCGGCTGCAGGGCGGCGTCGTGGGCTGGGACGCATACGAGCTGTTCAAGGTCGGCGAGCAGGACTCGAGCATGGCGCGCGACTCTTTCACCACCTTCATTCCCTTGAGCGTCGAGAGCGAGGTGCGCGCGAGGATCATATCCGACTACTTTGATCTACTGTCCGCCGTCGCTGCCCACGGCAAGACCAACGGCTTCGGGGGCCGCAAGCTGTCGCGCATGGCATCATGGTGGGCATTTGAGCACAAAGATACCGGCAACGGCTTCGAGGGTGGTTACAAGTCCTGGCTTACCGCCGCCGATGCCACCAGCCACCTGTTCTTCGCCTACCTGAGGGCCTTGGCTCCTCAGCCCACGCCGGGAGCAATCTCGCGTCTGCCCGTGTCCCTGCAGAAGCTGCTGCAGGAGACCGAATACCCCCCACAGAAGCCGTCGCTAATGCAGTCAACCACGAATAGGGTCGTGATGATTGTAGATACCGTCTCTCCTACCCCATTCGCGCTCCTGCGCCGCGCCAGCCATTTCCAGTACCGCGAAAAAGATCGGGCCCTGCACGAGTTCTCTAGCTACGAAGACCCCGTCAGGGCCCTGACGGAGGAGTGCCGCCGAGTCCTCAAGGCCATTTCCCTGGCCAATCAGCGGTCACAAGTGTCCAACGCCAAGCACTCTACCGGTCTCCGCGATGCCTCGTGGTCGCGCTTCGAGGATATCGGCTTCGGCGGCGCCGCAGACGAAGAAGAGGACGAGATCAGCGCCGCAAAGCTCCGGGAGCTACGGAACCCGCGTGGCTTGAGGACGACTCCGGCCTCGGGCACGACGGACCTTGGAAGACCTACCACGCCCTCCTGGGCCGACTTTTTGTCTTCGGGCTTCGTAGACGACGGGCCTGCCAGCCCGTCGCTGCTGTTGCCACCGGACCAGGTCTTGCCCCCGATCGATGCCAACGTTCGACAGAGGAGCTCCCAGTCTCACCATCCTCGGCTCGAGAATAACCAGAACCTGGAACCGGGAGAGTTGGCCAACATTACGCGCTTCGATCTGGATGACGCCTTTTGGTGGGTGTGGATGAGCAGTCTGGCGCCCGAGGAGACTCCCGATCGGAAATCAGCTTTCGGCCGTTGTGCAGTCATCGAGACCCTGATACGCTCGGGACGATGGCTCGTCATGGAAGAGATGGTCAAGGGCGCGGCCCCTGAGCCAGAGGCCGGTGCTTATATTGCCGAGAAGAAGGGCTTCTTCAGCTGGACCCGCCGCAACAAGGACAAGACTGTGTCGCGCAGCAAGTCAACGGCCAAGCCTGGAGTTGACGACCGCATGCATCCAAACGGTGGGACGGGCGTAGACGCCAGCAAGACGAGTTTCGTTCCAGACCAGCAAGCCAGGATACAGGCCGCTGCGCAGCAGCTTCAAGCCAAGCAGTACCAGGATAACATGCCTGCAAACCTACCCAAGCGACGGGGACGTAGTGACACGGAGGTGATGAAGGAGAAGACGAATAGCGTGCTCACTCTGCAGCCATTGGTCATGAAGGAGGCCTCACCTGCCATGAAGTGGGCCAACAAGTACGACAAGGACGCCATTCGGGAGGCTTACTTGGCCAACACAGCCGCTGGTCGGGGCCTGGGTCAAGCGACTATGCAGACGAACGGCGACTCTAAGGACGGGTCCATGACAAACGATAGCCTCCGACACGACGTCCCCACGAAGTCACCCGGGGCTTCGCCTCAGCCATCGCCGGAGCACATGCTCTCCGGGCCACCGACTCCCCCCTTTGCGCCGCACAAGGAGTCGGCCTCGCCCGAGCGTGCGCAATCTACAGATAGGGCACTCGCGGCTCATCCTCTCGCCCGGTCAGGCGCAACTGGTCGCAACTCGCCGCTGCCTCCATTTCCCGACGAGAAGGTATCTATGGATGTTGGCCGGGCAAACATGCTGTCGCCCCAGATAACGAACGTCAGTCCGGACAGCAAGAAGAACGCGAAGAAGCTGCACAAGGACGAGAAGAAGTCGGGCGGTGGCTTTCGAAAACTATTTGGCCGCAACAAGAACCGGACATCCAAGGTTCCGGATAACGCCGCCGCAGATGTCACCCAGTTCCTCGCTCAAAAGCCTGACGAGCAGCAAAGACAGCTCCCCGCCACGCAGCAGCCCCCGCCAGTATCTTCCGAGCCAGCCTTTGCGACTCCTATCGAGCGTCCCGGGCATGCGGCACAACAATCGGAGCCTTCCGTCCACGAGCCGACAATGGATGCTGACGACCTGTCGCGAGTTGACACGGCGGACGCATCGGAAGCTCGGGACGAGTTCTCTCGCTTTGACCAGGGCCCTCTTGACGCGCCGGCATTTGTTCCGGACGAAGAAGGGAGCTACGAAGAGGACGATGCGCTACCGCCCCCATCGCCCGCCATACCCCCAATGTTTCACCTATCGTGGAGATGCGTGAAGGCGATGACTCGCTCGTCTCGCCACTAAGCCCCGCGTTGGACCGCTGGGCGCAGATTAGGAAGAATGCGGCCGATCGTTCCCGCATGAACGAGGACATCCAAGAGAAGGGAGGATACAGCAAGACGGCCACGACTGATGGCGAAGATGACACCAGTGGCGAAGAGAGTAAGCAGGCCGAGCCCCTCCCATCAGAAGCAAACGCTAACAATGAACAGCCATCGAGTCTCGCGTGGCCCGCATCAAGGCTCGTGTCGCCGAGCTGACCGGAAACATGGAGGGAACCGCGGCACCAGGTAGCCGAACGCCTCCTCCACGACGCTAGGGACGGATATGGGATGACGATTTTTTGACGTACCTCGACGACCACGCTCTACCGGCATCTTGCTAACTAAATGCGACACGACCTTTGATCTTTTGACATTCTGTTGTTTGCTTTGCCTCGGGGTGATGCAGGCCTAGCTCTGGATCTTGTTTCCTATCGTCTATGATACCACCTTCTAGAGAAAAGCTGCACTCTGCGCGCATGCAGCAACGAATCTGTTGCGCAACTCATCTCGGTCTATCGTCCTACATTTGATGGCTCCTCTGCTTGAGACTTGGGTGAGCCTGGACTGGACTTGGACTGAAGGTCTCGTCGTTGGCGAATCTCAAACACAGTCAAGGGGGGTTTTGTTCGACGAACGCCAGATGAAGGGACCACGGAGGGTCATAATCTATATTGGGGTAAAGTCGGCAGTCTTTGCTGGGTAGTGAGCGAGGAGCAAGATGGAGAGGGCAACCAAAAGGGGGTATAATCTTCCTTCGGTTTATGGCGTAATGAAACCCGGCAGGAGAGCCAAGATACCTCTTAATAGCGATTTGCGTTTGACTTACTCCCGGTAGCAAGCGTCCTTGTAATAGCGAATTTGCGTTCACAATCGATTACAAACACTCTTCATGTCGCAGTGATGCGATATCTGCTTCACGTCTGCCATTTGGGACCCGAGCGTACACGAAGCCAAGAGGTGCTTCTGGGCTGGCACAGTCTCTAACCTTGGATCTCCGTCACAATCTCTAACACGGGTATCTGAAGGCCAAACTTGGCACTGCGCAAGTCGGTCACTCCCTTTGCCTGGTCGTATTCAAGACCAGCAGCAGAATATTGTTTATTTTTGGGGATATGTAACTAGCGCCTCGAGTGAAGGGACCAAATAACTAGAAATCACCTCGACGAAACGAAACGCGAGAAGGGCGGTTTCCCCCCCACCGAAGGATATCTCCCTAGTTACCCACGAGCGACGGAAATACAAGCACCCCGAAAACCCTGCAGAAACAAACGCCCAAAGTACACTCGGTCGGTACTGACAACGCTGCTTGAGAAAAGGTGGGTAGCAACCCGACCAAGCATCGACGTCGTCCAGCTCCAACCACTCATTGGCTACGGCAAGACCGCACTCAAAGCCCTTGCGAGCAAGGCCCAACAGCGTCGCCAGCTGCAACTACCCCCTCGTGACAGCACAATCCAGCAACGGAGTCGCTACTGCAAACGCCGAAACCAGGGAAAGACTGGCATATGCTCATCCATACCCCTCCCTCCCCTGGCGAGTCTTATCCCTTTGTAAACCGACCTTGGCGGCAGCCCCGGAGCTCCCGACGGTCTCGCCGACGTCGTGGCCGAGTCCGCATCCGAGTGTCAATATTACCGGTCCCGGCGGTCCGCCGTGCGTGGCAGTCACAGAAGATGCGTGAAGTGTAGAGGTGAGGTATAACGATTCAAATTTCTCGACCAAGCGCATCAGCTAAACGTCATATGCATAATATACACAATTCCACAAAACGCCTGCCTATGCTCCAAACCCGTCTCTATCCTCATTCGACATAGATGCGATGGATATCATCATAGGAAATCCCATCAATCATGCGTCATGCCCATCTCTTAAAGAAGCAAGAACTCGCTCAAGACCACTGATGAGGGCAAGAGTGGCGACCAACAAGAACCATACGCCGTGCCATGCTCATAAGAACGGAAGCCAATTTGTTGACTGAAAATAGATGCTCGGATGGTACACGATCGGGGCATGGCAAGCTGGCAAAATAACCAATGACCATATAGACAAAATCCGTGCTCCGTAAACGATAGCGCAAACAACGCTTGTCGCTTTTTGGTTTGTTTAGCTCAAAATGTTGTACACATCGCGGGGCGGGAGCTATGCGTAGAAAAATAACTGAATGAGCCGATACAATGGCTCGAAAAACTGCCCAGTGTAATTTTGCTCGACGCCTAAGAATCAACCCGAATTCTCTTGGCGTCCGTACCTTCGTGGCTGTCGGAAGAGGGTCCAGCAGTGTTTATCTCGGGACTCTTGCGCTTGTGCGGGTTTTCGTCCCTCAAAAGGAGGGACCAGTGCCGACCACAGGGGTAGCAAAGTTGAGTGGACTCGGCAGCGTGTTGCTATCGTTGCCCCGGAAATTCCATTCAGGGTAAAAACTGCTGGGACTTGGCAGAAACTCGTTGTTGAGGAAACGCGAAGGAAGCGCCGATACTGGCGTGTCGATAGCCATGCTAGTGCTTTGAGACTGCGGAATCGGTCTCGCATAGGGGTTGGGAGGTCCTGTGGCCCCAGCAGAAAGCAAAGCCGAAGCAGATGGGGAGGGTGGTGGGAGCAGCGGACCAGTCCCATTGGGGCGATTAGCTTGCGACGCGCCGGCTTCTGGTCCGTTGCGAGGCGAGGTTGTCGAGTCCAGTGGTGTGTCGCCAGATTCGGACTGCTCGTCTGGGATTTGCACCTTGAGCTTTGGCCGTGGAGCACCTCCAACTCGCAGGCTATTGGACCTAGACGGCGGCGTAAACGTTGTCTCAGGGATAGTAGTCATCGATTTGCGACTCTTGTTCAGCATGCTCGATGCTGCGCTGATCAGGTTGGATGAACTCGACCTCTGCGGAGGCGGAGGCGGAGACGAGTTTTCACGAGTACGCGACACAGCCCCTACATCTACAGAATGAGATCGATTCGACGCAGACGCGGCCTCCTCTTCGATGCTTCGTGGCTCAGCAACAAAAGACTCGAGATGCTGAGATAGAAGAGAGCGGTTCTCGTCGATGGGCGTAAAAATGCTGTGCTGCTTGCGTTGAGGTAGCTTTTTGATGGCAGCGTTCGTGTCGAGAAGGCCGCGCTGAAGCTGTCTCTCGTGGGCGGGCTCCGGCTTTGGTTCCATGAGTGTCGGAGGCTGTTGCGGTTCGTGCTGCTGATGTTGGTGCTGAGGTGGCGGCGGCGGCGGCGGGTGGTGCTGAATCTGTGGGGGCTCTAGATGTTGATGTTGAGGTTGCGGCGGCGACATGTGGTGCGACGGCGGCGGCGGGGCAGGTTGCTGCTGCTGATGAGACTGAGGCGGGGACGGGTGCGATCGCTGGATGGACTGATTCGGTGGCGGAGGGGGGGACCCTGAGGATAACTAGGAGGTGGTACTGAACGTCGCTGCTCGTCTACGTAGTGGTGCATCTGAGCATGAGGTTGTGGCTGCTGCTGCTGCTGCTGCTGTTCTTGTTGTTGCTGCTGTTGCTGTTGCTGCTGCTGCTGCTGCTGTTGTTGTTGGTGTTGGTGTTGCTGCTGTTGGTGTTGGTGGTGTTGTTGTTGTTGATGATGCTGGGGTTGTTGGTGCTGCTGCTGGGGCTGATGGTGCTGCTGCTGCTGCTGCGGGGGCTGGTACGAATACTGGGAGGGCTGCGGCGGCATGGGATGCTGCATGCTGGTCGGGTTGGGAGGGTTGTAGATGGCCGGGTGAGGCATGAAGGCGTACCCATTTGCGGCCTGCTGAGGCGCAGGAGGTCCGGTGGGAGCTCCTACTCTGCGAAAGTCGTTCCTGGACGAGGGCCGGGAGCCCATCTGGGGTTGCGGAGTGTGTCCTCGAGGGAACGCCATGCCATTGATGGGAGGCGAAGCTGATGGTCTCTGTCCGCGCAATTGCGGAAATGGAGGCTGACCGCCGTACTGTGGAGGAAACATCTCAGGCCCGACCGAGCCCTCGAGGCCGTGGGGAGGGGTGCCGTCGCCTTCCTCATCGTCTTCGTCTTCGCCGCCGTTGAAGTCGGCCGGGCCTTTGTGCTCATTTGGGCCGCCGTGCTAAAGAACGTTTCTTGTCAGCCGCCGACCGGCGCTTCGTGGGAGCAATGGGCGGATAAGTAGGATACGTACATATGTGTAGCGTGTAACCAACTCGCGCATGTCGCCCGACGAGTACTCGTAGAGCTTCTTGTTGTTGCCAAAGATGAAGACGGCCACGTCTACCGAGCAGAGCACGGAGAGCTCATGTGCCTTCTTGAACAAGCCTCCTTTCCGCTTCAAGAACGTACTGTAGTCGCTTCTGGTCAGCCATATGTGCATCTGGCGCGCAATTGGCGCGTCGAGGGTTAGGGAGGGTTGACTTACACGGAGCGGTTCCTGTCATCCTTGATGGCTTTGATCTCAATCTTTCTGCGACCCATGGTGAATGAGACGGTTTCCGGCCGAGCTGGCGGGAGCTGCTTGGATTCCCTCGGGCAATCGTCTTTGCCGTCGCCGTTGTCGTCGTAGAGTCTGGGAACGCGACGAGTGACGCGACTCTGTTATCTTGTGGACGGGAGATGGAATGCGACAGCGAAGCGCCAGGCCAGGACCGTTGGAGGCGTCTCGCGGCGCACAATGTTACTCGTGGTATGCACTTGTGCAAAGATAGACAAATAAGAAACAACAAGGTTCAGTCTAGTGGGTATAAGAGCCTGTTGACTTTGGATTGACGGGCGTGTATGGCTGAGACAAGAAAGAAGGGAGAGCAGAGCGAAAAGTGAAGGCGCGGTCTCTTGCTCGGGAAAAGGTGGTGGACCAGGAGTCGAGGGGGGAAAAGACGAGGAAACGTGCGGGTCAAAATATGAAACGGTCTGAGGACACAACGCCCTCTTTCTACATGAACGACTACTGTCGCGATGCCGTCGGTTTGTATGTCGTCGGTTGCCCGCGTCGACGTCGAAAAGATACAACAATACCTCTGTCATTCAGTGTGTGGGTGCTCTGTAGGGCGATGGGGCTGAATCTGGCGTGGTTTGATTCTAATAATAGACGGATCGTGGTTCACCAAGCTGTCGTCTTTGGAGGAGGAGCAGCATGAGGAAGGGGGAGGACCAGACAGACGGGGCGGGATGGATCCCAAGGAGTCGTCGCTCGCTGTAGCTAGCTGTTGAAGCGGGTCCGAGGAAAGTGCCGTGAATGGACGACCTCCCTTGCCCTCTTTCGTCCAAGTCTCCCCAAAAGTCCAAGGCCGTTGCTCCAAGGCTCCACCTCCCTTTGCAACACTAGGCCAGCGCCGGCTTAGCTGTCATTAGTAGCCTGCAGTGAGCACACCCAAATTCCGAAGGGACCTTGCTTCCTGCCATTGGAGATCTCACAAGTCCGAAACAATCCATGGAATGGCAAGACTGCAGCAGCACAAATCATCTGCCTCGGCAGGAGCCATCTAACTTCGTCCCCACCGTACGTGAACTATCCGTATCTACTCCGTACACTTGTGATGTGACGTGTTACCCGCCTCCTGGCACGGTGGACCGGTCACCCGTCACCGTGGCACCTGCGCGTGACGAGAGACTTACCCTACGGCTACCCGGGCACGGTAATCCCCCGCCAACAAAGGGTCCAATAAGTTCTGTACTGGCCGGCCACACCCTGCAAGCGTTGTTGCTTCAGCCTTAACGTTATTACAAACTCTGTCATCGTGCCTCTTGTATGTAGTTATTACAGCACTCGAAACGCCCGCGCTCACGCCCACGCCCACACCAGCCAACGGCCACGGCATGGCACAGCGTCGCTAAGTCTCATGTAGCATTCTATTTCAAATACGGCAGCGATTGGCAGAGATATACAGGTTGAACCAGCGGCGTCAATCCCAGATTAATCACTGCATTCCTCATGGCGTACCCCTTTTCCCTTGCCCACTGTGCGTTTCAAGAGCCGCGCCTTACATCACTGCTCGATACTCGGTCTCGGTAGTCATCCCGCAATCGACCTTGGAGATCCTCACCAGCCGCGCCGGGCACCTAGATATCTGTCTCGAGCGAGGCAAGCGAGGTTTCGACAGAACCACGACTCTCGTTGTCGATAGCATGCGTCACGTCCTGTCGCCAAGGCCAGATGTTCGGCGCGTAGCTCGCAGTCCATAGGGCCTAATAACTATGCTGGCAAGCATCGTCGGTCGTAGCGAGGCTCGAAAGAAACCACCAAATCGGGCTGCCGACTCACTGTCACCACCTTTATTATACGAAGCCTGCCACTTACGGCTCATACCGACCTGCCGACCTGAACCATAGACTGTACATCCACACGAAGGTCCCATGTGCCTGCATCTTCCCTGCGCCATAGCAGCAGCATGCATATTATGCGCCAAGCATCATCGGTTTCAAGGCTGCTGACATAGTCCTCCCGAGTTCCAACATATTATCGTGTAAGCGCTGGGCGCAAGAAATACAATATGCCTTCCCTAGCGACTTAGGCAATGTCTTTTATGCCTGATTGGCGAGAACCACGAGCATCGCAAACCACAGGTGAGAAGAGGCTTACAGGTGTGCATCGGATGCTAAAAATAGCTATTTATAGCAATTCTCCGCACGCCTGCAGCACGTCACACTCCGACCTGGTTTTAGCCAATTAGCCCTTGAGCGCGCTTGGGATTGCGGGTAAATTAGCCCTTTCAAACAAGTAACACCCGCACGGAGTAAGACTGGCAAGGGTTGGGTTCTCCACCCCGGTGGGCTGCAACTCGAAGGGAATACGGCCGCATCTTACGATGGCTGGCTTTCACACATGACGATGCAGACGGCATCAATGCAACCTCTGCACTCTATGTACTTGGGAACGAATTGTTTAGCACTTGCGTGGGAAAAATCAGGATTCCCCGCCAACCCGACTTTCCAAAGTACCTATTGGGATTCCAACTCGGGGAAAAAGCCGAGTCCATATTCACCAACTCGCTCCCAGACACGCTCTCGGCCGACACTACTATTGTAGGTTAAGCGAGTAAAACTATGGATCCATACACATTCGGAGATAAGTAACAGTAAGGCAGCTAAGGTACATACTCGATTGGAACCTTCTCACACGGACGGTACAAAACAGCTAGCACCATCCCAATCTGAAAGGTTCGGTCCCGCTCACCTGGGTTTGGTTTGGTTTGGGTAATGGGTCCACTTTGTCATTCCCTTGTTCATACTTGGTAAACTGTCTGGCTTTAGTACCTAACTAGTTAACTTATTAACAAGGGATCGTCTACCCGTACTGAAATCTACTGTGTACGCGGGCATGACACGACGTAAGGAGGGACTGTACACCGAAAACTAGCCTTTGGTGACCTTCCTTACGGAATGCGCAAGCATCTTCTCACCCTCCCGGCTAGCCGGCTTTGCAATACTGTGTACCTCGATAAGTTCGGTCGCACGATCTTACGGCCCCCAATGCTCCTCCAGGCAGGCCACGTCGCATTCGAAGCTACTTCGTACGGTGGTTGACCCGCATTCCCTGCTCGCACACGCGGGGGGAACTACTGTACGTTAACTAGTAACGTGCTCCGTAAACGAATGTCCGTGGCCCTGCTCGCGAAGCACAACGTGCGGCGCATGCCTTCCACTTCTGCAACATTTCTGGGTGGTTTTACCCCTGCTGTCAAGCTTCGCGAATGCACGTGCAGAAGCAGGAACCAAACGCCGACTGCTATGTTTAGCCATGCCTCATGCATGTGCCTTTTCTGCATATGCTACGGAGTACCAGACCGTAACATGCATCTGCCACACGCCCGCGCACACAAACACCAACAAACTCCCTAGTCAGATGGATGGCGCGATGCAACTCTACTGTTGCCCGGCATCACCACCTCACGCGCACCCCCATGTGCTGATAGCAGTGATAGGACGAAACACGTTCTAGTCTTTCATTAAGCGCTGGCCGACGACCATGGTGACGGGATGGCAACCCGGATGACGACTGCGTCCAATTCGAGATTTGCTCCTTTCGAGATGTGTTCAATGACAGCTTGACCAAGCCAAATCGTAAACATCCTTGCCTTGTACTTTACGACAGTGCAGCAAGAAGACGGGACTTGATCTTCATGATTGGCTTTCTATTCAGGGGAATGAACTAGAGGACGACTGCATTTGCCTCTCCCGACCTTTTGTTTCTTCTCCCTCGAAACGCCATGAGATATGCGATGCGTCCTGTTCCCATTTTTGGAAAAAAAAAATATGCCGTCCTTCGCCAATGTGTCAAATGCTACAAACCCGTTCTCTTCTTTCAGACGAGAGAACTCAACGCCGCGCTCATATTGGGAGCGTGTATGCATGATGATTCTCGAAGAATACTTGTCGCCTCTGTCGCCCCTGTCCGGAAAAGGCCATCTCGCGCGTCATCTAAGAAGTTGCGATGATTGCGTCTTCTTCTTCTTCTTCTTCTTCTTCTTCTTCTTCTACTTCTGCATTTCCCTTCTCGCTCCGCTCAGCTCGGGCCGTTGCGAGCGGTTAGGAAGTGTGATGTCAACGCGACGTGATGTCTAGCGTCCGGCGATCGACCCAAGTTTAGATCAATCCAATGATTTCAATAATTTCAAACAGTGATCAGCCAATGCTTTCCGTACCTTTGGGCAGCGTCTCCGTATAATAGGGCATTCAATAGAGCTGATTCTTCTTCCTAGCTAGGTGAATTCGCCGAAGCCCCAAGTGAGGATGCGCCAAATGAGCCAAACCCTCCGTGATCGGCAACGCTATCGGGGTTCGTGATAGTGCCGTTCAAGAGAGGACATTTGCTAGGGTCCATAGTGTTAGCTAAGTCTCATCATAGAATCCGAGATGGGAGTTGGTTAGTGTGCTAAGAACAGCATATGTGGAGTTAAAAAAAGGGGGGGGCAGGGGGGATGGTGGTGGTTGTTGTCGTGGCCGACGAGGAGAGCAATTGACATGCATAATCTCGATTGCGCCCAGCTCCGGCTCACCAGGCCATAACATCCACCAAATAGGGGAATATTCGGCTGTCTTGGGTGTGACATCGGTGGACCAACCTTTTATTGGTCTTGATGTGTCCAACTTGTCCGCAGTTCGCACACTTCCGGGTCGTACCGCCTGCCGCCTTATCGACAGAGCCCGAAGGATCCGGGGAGCCTGCGTCGGCATTGGCATTGGCATGCTTCTTCTTGCCTTTTCCCTGTTTCTCGCGCGCTTGACGACGATCCTGGTTTTTTAAGAGGCGTGAGAGCTCTTTCTCGATACTATGAGAAGTATTAGCCCCAAAGTCCCGGGTCAGCATGTGTCAGGGGCACTTACAGTTTGTTCCGCTCCCTGTCTGCGTCTGCGTCGCCTGACGGGGCGAGATTGTAGATACTGAGTAAAGATGTCAGTTTGCGTTCATCCGAGACGACCAAGGCAGTACTTACTCCGCTTCTGCCGCAGCATCCTCCTTCTTCTGCTTAATATAGTTCCTGATGACAGCCGGGTTGTCAATAACCACAGTCTCGGTGATGATGTTGCCATCAGCATCGCGCTTCTTCCTTGTAATCTTCAGTTTGCGCTTGCCTTGGTGCATTCGGCTCCCAAGACTCGTCCGAGACAGCTGGCTGCGTCCATCGTCGAGTTGAGCTGCTGGGGTGAAGTCGCCTTTTTGGGTGTTGAATCTGTCGTCTTCATTGGCAGTATCAAGAACATCGGCGTCTTCGTGAGTGGTGGGATCAGACAGGGTTTCCTTCTGTCTTCCCCAAATACCGTCTATCGCGGCCATGTACATGTCATGTTGCTTCTTGACGTTGTAGGAGTGACCGCCGTTCGCTTTGCGCTCTCGTTCGATAGCATCGGCACTGGTGGCGAGCGGGCCCTGAACAGCGTTGATATAGCCACCCTTCATAGATGTCTTAATAAAGCTGAACCCGAGACCGTGGCCGGTAGGATCACCTTCGCCGTGGAGAGCCACCATAGCCTTTTGCTGGCTTGCTTCAATGAAGTTCTTGGTGATTTGCCACGGAGCCATTTGGTAGAGTAGTGGCTGCTCATTGCCGTCATCGTCAGGACCAGCCTCGTCGTTCGTGATATTCTTTTGGTTGATATCGTAACCGGCGGCCAAGAGTTGCATCTGCCCTATCTGCATGGATTCGATCAAACAGACGTCCTCTGGTTTTATCATAGCCCGAATGTCTTTCTCGTCCATTAGCACCTCGTCCGGCTTGAGTTTCCAAGTCTTGGTATCGCGGTCATAGATCAGGAATTCTTTCATCTTTTGCCTAGGGTTATCAGTTAGCTTTGACTTTGCCTTGGGTTTGGCCGACTTTGAACTTTGCGCTATGCAATTGCGTTTTGTGTGTAGGCGAGGGTGAGTATACCTATTCTGAGGATCGAATTTGTCAAACACGTGTGGTGTAATCTGATGTATGTCAACATCCTGTGTAGGGCGCCTTCTCATCATGCGGTACGAAATCATCTTCAGTCGATTCTTGACGGTGGTGGTGACCTTTCGGGCATGTGGTCCCGGAACTTCAACGGAAGGGAATGTCTGTCCCACGACGTAGACATGATCGATGGCTTTGATGTAGAACTTGGGGCCGTCGTGAGCGTTAGTACTGAAACCGAGTAGGAAGTCGTTCTTCCTTGGCTCGTGTTTGAAGATGGGGGCCCGGTACATCTCGTTGTGTAGCGTCGGCACCGTCTCGCCAGGCTCTACCTTGCCAAAGATAGAGAAGGGAGATTTGTCTTCGGGCATCAGGATATGCGGCTCGCCAAGGTCTGCTTTGGGGAGCTTGTCCTCCTCTTGGTGATCCTTGCGGCGGTAATAGTTGATGACACGGCTACCCATACCGAAGTTGGACAGCATGACAGGGGCTTGCTCCGAGTACTCGAAAAGTACAGCAGATGAGTTGTCATTTAAGCTCAAGTCTTTGCTCGTTTTGAATATGTCCTGAACGCTTCTGTTCTTGAGCTCCTTGCGCTTGGTTTTGGAAGGCCTTTTGAATGGGATGGCGTTTCGCACAATCTTGTCAACATCCAGCTTCTTGCGGTGATGGTCCCAGAAATCGCCCTCAAGCTTTGTGCGGTAAAATGGGAAGGTAAGCTTGAGTGCAGGCAAGCTGTGCTCGACGGCGAGGTTGCCCAGCGTTGCGCGGACTTTGCTCTTGTTATTGGCCTTGAGCGCATTGTAGGCCTCGTCGTTGGAGACGTTGAAGCGAGACATGACATCGCGGCCGAGTTGGCCGTTGGCCATACGCTTCGTCTTCTCTTCGACCCGCGGGCGCTTTTTGGGCCTGTCTGACTGTAGGTCTTCCACGAGAAGAAAGGGGTCGTTCTGATCCAGCCGAATCCGCTGACCGGCACGCTTGGTGGCCTCTGCAAAGTGATCGATTCCCGTAGCGTCGAAAGATATAATCTTAGGAAGCCCCGAGTCAAACTTGCGCTTCTTCTTCGACTGCTGCTGTTTCTGTGGTTGGAGGAACTCGCGATCCCAGTCATCCATCTCCTCATCTTCGTTGGGCGGCGTCATAACACCATTTGTTTTGTTTAACATGGCCATAGGATCGCCCACGTTGTCCCAGTCGTCGCAGACAGTCGCAATCTCATTCAGTGTGTAACCTCCAACTAGCTCGTCGTCGTCGTCCGATTCTGACATGGGTTCCTCGGGCTCCAGGGCAAAAGTACCCAAGAGACGCCAGTCGTCTGTTTCGCCATATTGCTGTTGCTGTTGCTGCTGTGGCCGCTTCTGGTTTGCCGCAATGGTGGCGTCGGAAATCCTAAACAGCTTGGCTGAGTCGGCCTCGATCTCCAGCTCCAGCTTGGTCGGAATCAGCGCAGGCGGGCTCTTGGGTGGTTCTTTGTACGTGTACTCAGCCGGCCATTCCTGGAACAATTCGCGGAAGTTGAGAATCTTGTGCGGCTCGAAGCTTGGAAATCGCTGCTCGATCAGCTCGTCGACGTTTAGTGGTGGCGCAGGAACCGAGGCATCCTGCAGTGACTGCTCAGTGATCCAGGCGCTGACATTGCTGTTTTCGCCTTGCTGTGGGAAGTTGAGCTTGAAGCGGTCCTCAAACGACATCTTGTTCCATTCTTCCTCCGTCATGTTCGCATCCGCGGGCGGCGCGCCAGGCGCTGCCGGCACCGATAATGGATCAGCAACAGTTTCTCTTTCGTCATCATCACGCTCGGGTTTTGTTCGAGTCTGTGTCTCAGGCGGGGGTGAAGAGGGCAGTATGTCGTTGTCGTTGTCATCGCCAAAGAGATCATCGAAGCCATCCGGTTCGTCGTCTTCGGGAGCGCCGCCGTCGTCGATCAAGCTGGGCTTTTTGGAAGGGACAATGCCAGTGCCAGTCGGGTCGTCGCGACCACCTTCTGAGGCGAGGTCATCGTCACTGATGTCTTCGTAGTCGACAGCGTTATCAGCCTTGTCGGTTTGATCGAGCTCTTTGGTTTCGAAATCCTTAAGGTTGAGGCCGCTCGACTCTCCCGCACTACCAATTCCGGCTAATACGCGGCTCATAGCCTCTTCATCTTGCTCAGCTTGGTCTTCCCAGTCTATACGGTCGAATTCCGTGCGCTGTCCTCCCACGCGTTGGTGACCATTGACTCTGTCGGCGTCGTCATTCGCACCATTCGCGACAGCAGCAAAATCCATGCCAGCGTCGACTCCGGCCACACCATCGGCCAACAAGTCGTCGAGATCGTCCGGCATGTTGATGATGTTGCGCGATGGGGTACTCTGGTTCCACGTTCTTCGTCGCAAAACCAAGCCTCTCTGTACCCAGCGTCCTCGCGCGCGCGCCGACTTGTAGGTGATGCTGATGATTTATCTCATGCCGGTTGATCGCCTGCAAGCGTTCTCAAGCTTCCGCTGCAGAAATGGCCGAGGTCGCGAGGGTTTCGACAGCCAGTAGGCCGCTGATGCTGGTAGTCCTCCTCTGTCTGGGGAAACGACGTTTGTTGGAGATGCCGGTCGAATGATTATTGCCAAGGGACAGTGACTAGCGTGGCTTGCTCTTCCATGCGTTTGGCAAAATGCGGCGCAGTCAGACCCACTGTACGGATACTGGAGAGATGCTGAGCAGACTTGGAGTTTGAGTTTGGCAAGACGATGGAAATGTGTTACCGAGATGAATTTGAGCTGTAGGGGGTGAAAAGGGAGAGACAACACTCCAGTAAATAAATAAAAAATGCTACCGAAGAGCATAGTGTGTTGTTCTTGAGATTGGCGCAGATATTCGTAGGTCGAGGCAGGTTGTAGGCTGTTTTTGGTCAACTTGATAGCAACAACGCTTCCAAGGGTTCGAGATATGAATTATTCGTAGTATTCACAACTTATTTGTTAGATAACCAACCTGATGGATGAATAAAGTTAGGCACTTCGAAGTATGCTAGGTAACTAATAAGCAAAAGTACGGAGTAACGCGAGGCAAGTTACCCATAACGTTATTCTTCTATCAACTCTCAGCCACTTCAGTACTTCGGCAAGTCCCACCCTCCAAATCACTTGGCATCCAAAGGTGATGGTCCCGCTTATTAGCTCGGTACTTCGTACGGAGTGCGCCCCGTACCCAAGATCTCGACTTCATTGTTGTAACCAACTAGTTACATCACTCGTAAGGGTCGGTAACAATTGGAAGAAGGACGATATGTTTAGATTAGTCGACACAGCATTCCGATCCTTGAACCGATCCGCATGCACACACACATACACACACACACATACAAACAGTCGGATGCAATTTGCGTCAATACTGCTTGAACGCTGAGGATCGGTCACGTTAGTTGTAACATCGGCTTACGACAAGGCAGGCGCATGTGGGACTGAAAAAGGCCTCGGTATCCCGACCTTGATCAGTGGAGTTTCCATCAAGATACCGCGAGCTTATGGAGACGTGCAAGGGCGATATCGCGGCATTGCCCAAGGTCAAATAAGTCACGACTCGAGCAGTCGTTTTCAGAGACTTCGCAACTCGGACAAGACCTCGACATTGCACATTGCACATTGCACATGCACATTCACCGGATAGACTGATAGATCGGTATCGTCATGGCAGCACAGACTCAGAGTTGTAAAGACGCCCTGCGGTCCCAGTATGTGGGCAGGAGTCTGTTCACGGTCCCCACCCCCGCCTTGGTCCTCGACCTGGCCAAGGTCCAAGCCAACTGCAACTTGATGCTGGAGGCCGCGTACAGGTTGAACCTGAGTTGGCGCGCGCACATCAAGACTCACAAGGTACGTCAAGGGCTACATGCAGCCGAGCAGCAAGCGCCACGAACCCTTGTATATACTAGTACCGAGTAACTATCGAGTGCTCAGTGCGGCTGATCAGCTAACACGCCGGCACAAAGACCACAGAACTCACCCGCCTGCAAGTCGGCGACCACATCACCACTCCGGTCAAAGTGGTGGTGTCGACACTAGTCGAGGCAGAAAACGTCGTGCCGCTTCTCAAGGAATACAGGCAGAACAGCCGCCAGGTAAATGTACGCTGATTTCGTTCACTTGTGGTGTACATGCGCGATAGTAATACAGGACATGTACGCCAGGTTCTCTTCGCATTCCCCATCTATGCATCATGCCTCGACCGACTAGTCCAGATCTCGGCACAGCTGGGCCCCGGTGGCCTTTCGGTCATGGTAGATCATGTTGACCAGTTGAAGCACCTGACTTCGCTGGCCAGCAAATCTGGAAACCCGCCGCTGGTGTTTCTCAAGGTCAACGTTGGCAGTGACCGCGCCGGCGTGAGCCCAGACTCGCCAGACTGCCACCGGCTGGTCGATCAGCTCCTCGTATCCGAAGCTGTGGGTTCATGCGTCTTCCTCGGGCTGTATGCCCACACCAGTCAATCCTACGATGCTCGCTCGAATTGGGAGGCGCTCGACTATCTGGACACCGAACTTGGCTCGCTACACCGGGTGGCAAAGATTGTACGAAGGGAGAGGCCAAACCACCCACTGATTCTCTCAGTCGGCGCGTCACCTCAGGTATCGTCTCTCCAACATCCCGGGTTCAGTGGGGATGCCTCCCCTTCCAACCCAACATCGCCGCAGAACGAGTCGGAGCTTCTCGTAAGCAGGCTCTCCACGCTGATGGCCAGCCTTAAAGGCGAAAACCTCACACTGGAAGTCCATGCTGGCGTCTACACCACGCTCGACATGCAGCAGCTCGCCTCTCATGCGCGGTCGTCCGAGTACCTAAATGCCGCCGCCCTGGCGCTTAGCGTGCTCGTCGAGGTGGTCTCGCTGTACCCAGCACGCAACACGTCAAACAACACCACCGAGGCCCTCATCAACGGCGGCACGCTCGCGCTAGCTCGCGAGCCCTGCAAGGACATGGGCACGCCGCCGGGAAAGCACTACAACGCCTGGGGTCTCGTGAGTCCGTGGAATTGCGCCGGCCAGCCGGTACCGGGCCCAAACTTTCCTGCCGAGCACGGCGGATGGCAGGTCGGCCGGGTGACGCAGGAGCACGGGATCCTTACCTGGGCCGGGACTGTCGAGGAGCAGGAGCAGGCTCGACTGCATGTGGGCCAGAGACTCCGAGTGTGGCCGAATCACGCCTGCATCACGGGGGCGATGCATGGATGGTACCTCGTCGTTGATAGCAGGAACAATGGCCGAGAAGACGAAATTGTCGACGTCTGGCCGCGGTGGCACGGCTGGTGATGCCGAAGTACGTAATCCCTGGGGCCCAAGATCTTTCCAAGACGCGCCAATGTTTTAGCGGTCAGACAAGCCGGAGCAAGCGACGGAGAAGCTCTGTGGCATTCTGCCCTGGCTCCTGTAAAGAGCCGTCCCTTCTCGATCCACTGCAATGATTCAACACATAAGTAACATCGATGAGCGCGCCCACCATAATTTCCCTTTGTAGGGAGGCAACAAGTAGATCTGTCTGTACACCTGCACACGTAGGTACACAAGTAGATTAGATACCACTACACCCTTTGTGTTCTTTTTTTTTTTTTTTGGCACATCTTCATAGTGAGTCAGTGTCTTTGGAAAACCCAGGCACGTCGTTATAAGCCGTATTCTTATCTGTGCAGTGTCTACGCTCGATCTCCTTTGCATCACGTGCTAGAATATGTAAGCCTTAGAGGGAGGTGTAAGTAGATTGGCATTTATCCTTTCTGCTCTTTCAAACTCCAGACGCCGCACCCAGAAGCATGTTCTTTTTTTTTTCTCGTCTCAAGAGTCCTTGGGTCAAATCTCTCAGCCATCACTATCACTCTTTGCCGAGTGTCTTATTTACACCTCTTCTCGACGATACCGACACCGCTCTCTTCGTACTCCTTCTTGGAGATCCACATCTGGTGGAAGGTGCCTAGACTCGCTAGGATAGAGCCGCCGATCCATGCCCCGAAGCGGCGCTCTGTCGTGAGGCCAGCGGCGTGCAGCTTGATGCGCATGCCAGGGTACATGGCCATGAGCTCGTTGTTGAGACGGTCGTTGAAGCCATTGAGAAGACTCGTGCCGCCCGTCACAACAATGTTACCGAGCAGGTTGGGCCGCAGGTCGACGTCGACATTGTTGAGGCATGCGCGGATCAGCTCAGGGATGGTCTGCGCCTTGGTCACGCGGTCCTCGTCGGAGCCCGAGGCCGGGGCCAGCTGCGCGGCGTCGTCCCACATGCCCTCGGACACGCGAAACCGCTGCTCGCGCCACATCTGATTCGACCCGTCGGGCATCTCGAAGACACGGCCCGGCTGGCTCTTGGCCATTTCCTCGTTGCCAGGGTTCGAGTAGCGGCCGGGGGCCCGCCATACCTCGACCACGGATTCCTTGAACTCGGTGAGCAGGCGCTCGTCCTCGTACGCTCGGAATGAGGGCGTGATGCTAAAGGGCCAGTCGCGCAGACGGACCTGGGCGGGTGCTCCGGCGTCCACGGGCGTCTTGTGCTCGATCAGGAAGTTGGGCCGCACCTCCACCTTGGGGTCGCAGCCGTCGAACATGGTGCGTATCTGCGAGGAGAGCCAGAGGCCGCCGACAGGAGACTTCTGGACGGATCGCTTTAGGATCATGCCGTCGTGGACCGCCGTGACGCTCGTGCATGCGCCGCCCACGTCAACCACCAGTGCGCTCGCCTTGCCTGCTGCGAAGGCGGCACAGACTGGTGTCCGCGACAGCCAGAAAGCCGGACAGCCCCAGTTCTCCATAGCGATCTCGATGGCCTTCTCGCGGGCCTTGCCTTGGTTCCACGGCGCCTCGGTCATCAACAGGGGGGCTCTCGGTGAGGGGCTTCTCCAGGTTCTCGTTTGCCTCGGCGGCGACGGCAGCAGCGTCGTCTCCCATGCTCATGTCTCCCTCGCCGTCGGTGGCCGGCGGCGGGTTGTCGTTTTGGCCGTTCGTAGATGGCGACGTCTGCCACTCTGGCTGCAGGCGCTTGATGAGCATGTTCTCCCATATCTGGGTGGCGGCGTCCCAGTCCTCGACCACTGACTCGGTGCGCGACATGTAGTTTTTGACCTCGAAGTCGGCACGCGGGATCAGGCAGTCATCGCCAAAGAGATTGCGTGCTGCCCCCGAGGAGCCGTCGGGCACGCTGCCGTAGAACGAGGGCAGGACTGATTTCGGTACGTCCTCTCCTGCGAAGCCGGCGCGCGTGTGACAGTAGCCTGCATCGAGTACGAGGGCTGCTACTTCATCTATTTGACAGAGTATCTATGGTCAGCTTCATGTCGCGCCAGGAGATGCAAGATCGAATGCGAGGCTGTTGACGACATTGCGACTGGGACGTACCTCCACCATATATGTCAGTCGGAGCATTCCCCGACGTGAAGGGTTGCGCCATGGTGGGTGTTGGGAATTTGCTGATTAGGTTGGATGCGTCGTGTTCTCTTCGCCTGCTTGCGATTCCACCTTTGTTGATTTCTCTATGTCGCGTCGGCGGTTCGGCCTCGAACTTTTGATACGGGGCAAGTTACTGTTTAACTGCCCTAGTCACCAAGTTTGAAGTTTGGAACAGCTTGGGTGGCTGGCACCAATTGGACTGCCCACTAGAGCTGTGGGTACAACTTTGGCGCTTGAGCTCCCCTGCATGACAGTGACAGGGAGCCCCTGTAAGGTGAGGAGGCCAAACGGTTCTTATTCAAGATCTCGATGTGGGGTGACTTTATGAGGAATTACGACTCTCTCGATGTCTTCTCCCAGATTTCAGCTATTTTGTTTACTCAACCGATCTCTAACCGCGGCTCCCCTTAGTTGATATTACCAATGGATCGCATCCTTTTCTCTCTTCAGCTGTCATAGCTTCGAATACACGCCGAACCGTTCCCTCTCTGAAACCGAAACACGACTACTCACCACAACCGCGGCCATGTCGGACTTCTTTGACGAGGAGCTCGATCGACCGTTCTCCGAGTCCTCCTCCGACTTTTCCTCTGACGACGACTCTCAACCACCGCCCCAACCTTTCTCTACCAACTTCTTTGCGCCGCCCTTCTACGGGCGGCCTCCGACCCCATTACCACCCTCGCCGTCTCTGACCTCGCTCTTGCGGCCGTCGCGCCCCACGACCCCGGACGCCTCAGATGACGAGCTCGAGCCGCACCCACGCGCCGCGCCCAAGGTGCCGACGTACGAGTACTACGGCTTCGTGCTGTACCTGTTCTCGACGCTCGTCTTCGGCATGTACCTACTCTGGGCCTACCTGCCGTCGCCGTTCCTGCACGCCCTCAACATCTACTACTACCCGAACCGGTGGTGGGCGCTGGCCGTGCCCGCCTTCCTCGTTATGCTCATCGTCTACATCTACGTCGCTCTAGCCGCCTACAATGTCGAGTACCTTACGCTGCCGCTGGTGGACATGGAGACCATCGTGGATGAGGCGGCGCACGTCGCCGTCGTCGATGGGGACGGGCAAATTGTGAGGAAGGAGAAGGCAACTCGGAAAGAAAAGGAAAGAGAGAAGGAGAAAGAGGGGGAGGTGATGCTGGGACGGGCGTGACTGGAGGCGGTGCGAACAAGAAACTGCATCCAATCCCCGTCGACAAGGTAAAGGAGCTGAATTGGCCTACTCTGTGGAACAAGGGCACCGACGCCGTTATGGATGTGCCGTTGGCTGGTGTCAACGAGATACTGTATGGCAGACTGGGTGAGGATGACACGGCGGAATGGTGAAGGTTGATTGTTCATTGAGATACCCTTTAGTTGCGACTTTATGTAATCGAGTTTGTTGTATGGTGTTAGGCGTTCAGGTTTCGGTTGCTTCATCCGTATGGACGGGGGAGGCGACACATGAAAGAACCAGGTCTTGCCAGGATGCGGTGAATTGCGATCAGCCAGGAGACCAGAAGCAGCGGGACTTTTAAAAACGTATTTCAAGCAGCGAGCCTCGATGACGTGCAAAATGCCACGTCCAACACACTTTGAAAGTATTGGCACACACAGAACATCCATCTGCGCCTCGCATACCTGATCTATTGCAACGGTATTGAGCTCATAATACATAGGCCAGGAGCAGGCCCTCGCCCTTTCTAAACAACACTTTCTTATTGCATGCTCGTGGAACTGTACAGATGACAAAAAGAAGCCCTTCCAATCCTTCTATTATTACTGCTCCACCTTCAAGCTCTGCAGTCTTGCCTCGGTAGAGATGACCTGTTGAAAAACATTAGCATTGCCATCCACCGATCGGATCGTAGGCGAGAAGACTTACATCGAGTGCCTGCTGGACCTCAAGAACCTTCCTGACCTCACCAAGCCAATCCCGGCTCAGCGACTTGGCCCAGCCCTGGAGTCCGTTCATCTCGCGTGCAGCGCTGTCCAAGTCGCCCTCCTCAAGATATGTTTGCGTTCTTGTGAGGATGCTCTCGACATCGTTCCCAGCTGCGAGTCCCTGCTTCTTGAACATGACCTTGCTCAGCACCCAACTGCTGGCATGGCTGGCCACACCGGCGTCATCGGGCAGCAGGCTTGCCTTGCGAACCTCGGAAGCAACACGGCGGAAGCGGTCAATAAGTTGGGCTGGCGTGCTGATACCACGCTGGTAGGCAGCCGGGTTGATCGAGGCAATGGCAGCATTGACCAACTCGTCGTCCGAGGCAATCTCCCTCAAAGCAACCAGCTCACGGACAAAGGGTCGAGGATGCTCGCTATCCTCCAGGCTAGCTCGAACGGCCTCGACAGCGACGTGCAACTGTTGTGTCCGTAGGTTTAGATCGACGACGTCGTTCCAGCCAGTAGTGAGTCCCTCGAGTTCCTTGATAGCGGAGCTCAACTGGTCGAGCTTGCCGAGACGGCCTTTTCGCTCACCCTCCACGCAATCCTTGACCTCTTTCGCGAACTGGCGCTTAAGCCGGATGGCTTGCTCGATTAGCTTGTTCTTGAGCTTCTCTTCGTTGACAAGCTTCTCGCGCTCCATCTCGGTCTTGACGCGGGAGTCGTAGATCTGGTGCAGGCGCTTCATCTCAGCCTCAAACTCTTCACGCCAAGCGCTTTCCTGAGACACAAGAGCTTTCTCAACGCGCGAGACCAATTCGGTGGCAGCAGCCTCAAATTCGCCGACTTGCGATGCCACCTGTGAGGCAGCATCCTTCTCGACCTGGGATTTCATTTCGCGGACCTTGGAGCCGACCTTGTTGAGCTCGTTTTTGGCCTTGGTCAGAGTAGCGGAGAAACGGTCGTCAGCGTTGTCGGCGTTGACCACGGTAATGATATCATTCAGCATCTTGACAAGATCTTGGACGACGGGCTCATCGGCATCGTTTACCTTGAGGGGGTCAATTGGGGCAGCTGGCGGGAAACGAGAAGGCTCGTCGACTTCAGGGGCTTTGAAACCAGTAGTCTTCGTTTCCTTGGACTTTTCCTTGATAGACGCTATTTCGGTAGCTTTCTTGGGCTCAGGTACCTTGGTTGGCTCAGACACCTTCGCGGCCGAAGGCTCTTCCGGCTTGACGTTAGACGGGCTCTTAGCATCCTTCTGGGGCTTGCCGTCGCGGACGCCGCTAGACATCCGACTGCCGGGTTCACCACTGTCTGCTACTCGCCACGACGCGCCACTACTGGGGCCAATCTTGACCTGAGCACCAGTATCCTTGGGGCGGTTGATGCTACCGGTGACGGTGCGCGGGTAGCGCTTCTTCAGGTCCATCTCTTCAAAGTACAAGACGGCCTGTTCGCCGAAGGGGATGTACTCGGTGAAGAAATCGTGAAAGTTGTCGTTGATGCGCGAACACCAGACACCACCGCCAAACGTCACAGCGCCGAGGATCATGAGAGTCAAGACGTAGTTGCGGAGCCGTCGGAAGAAGCCCTTCTTCTTCTTGATGGGGACGTTCGCCACAGGCGCGGGTTCTACAGGACTGTTGGCTGTCGGCGGCGAAGGGGCAGTGGGAGATGCGGCGGCCTCAGGGGCCGGAGGCAGATGAGGGACATTCTCCGCCTCGATGGTCGATGCCATGATCGTGGATTCCGTCTTGAGCATGCGAGGCTCACCAGACGCCGAGGTTGTAGTCTCAGACTTGGGCAGCTTCGCCTCATCTATCGTCTTCTTGTTTACCGCATAGTATCTCTGGGCGGGGTTCTGTCAGCAACGTAGCGACAGGACTCAAGGTGGTGGTGCATCATACCGTGCCGACAACGCGAGGATATGTAGCCAGTGCGGGTTGCCATTGGCGGCCAGCGGCAGCGGCAATGGGCCTATTGCCCACTGCCTTCACTGATCGCAACGATGTCCGCAACATGAGGGCATTGGGGAGCCGACAAGGTACGAAGGTCGAAATGTTGTTGGCGATGGGGGTTCTGGAGCTGTTGTTGTCTTCCAAGTCTGCGTGCGGCGTCTAGGATGAGGTAAAAAGCCGGGCTCGGGTAAGTAAAGTTTAGTACTCCGTAGCTTGGGGGAGCTTCTAGTTTTGCGTCAGTGGATCCGACCGCTGATAGCTTGCCATCCATCATTCATCAGCGCGCGCGCTTCACAGCGACCGAGAAACCACAGTTCTAAATGAGTACTTGTCTAAATAAACCCAAATTTCGTCTTTTGCGTAGCGATCTTTCGTTGTACTTTTTAATGACACTTTGGGTACGGAGTAAAGACGGTGGAGTCGCTGTTGCAGCTTGTTGACGTCGCTGATTGTTGCCCAAACGCTCGCTTTCCACAGCCCAGAAACATCACTAAAATCATATAAGGGCCATGCATTTCGAGTCCTGTGATCATCGAGCATCAATTGTACTGGCCGCTAAAGTGCTCTCCATCTATTGTACTTCATGTACATAAAAAACCTGCAATCCCGCCTTCGCGCCAATCCGTCAAAACGGCGAAATCAACAAAATGTATTAAAAAGCCTAAGACATCCTCCCACACAGGAGTGAACTCCAGAGTACCCACACAGGCGAAGTGCCCGTTTCATCGGCGTAGCTAATCCTCGTTCGGGTGGCACCGCCACTTTAACAGCTGCAGGCTCCTCCCGATTGCGTGTTTGCGCCCTCACTCGCACCCAAGCTCACACCACCCGCCCGTTGTCCTGGCCGTGTATGGCGAGGACCGGCCTGGTCAAGCGGTAATTTCCTTGCAATGGCAGTAAACAGTTCTTGGACGTTTTCTGCTGTCTTGGCAGATGTCTCGAAGAATAGGAGACCGGCCTCGTTCGCATACGCCTCGGCGTCAGCCGCGCTGACGGCTCGCTTGTCGGGCTGCTCTGTCGCTAAATCCAGCTTGTTGCCAGCAAGAGCAATGATGATGTTCTCGTTGGCCTGTCGCTGCAGTTCCTTAATCCAGGACTTGGCCTTATCTAGTGAAGCCTGTTCACGTGCTTTGTTAGCCAAAGCTGTCGAGGTTAGCCTGAAGAGCTGGCGTAAAACATACGGCTTGTGTGATGTCGTAAACAACGACAGCGCAGTTGGCATTTCGGTAGTACATGGGAGCAAGGGACTTGTAGCGCTCTTGGCCTGCCGTATCCCAGATCTCAAACTTGACCGTCGTGTTCTCGTCAAGAGAGATGGTCTGTGTGAGGAAGGCAGCGCCGATTGTAGATTCGCGGTATGAGTCGAACTGATCCTTGACGAATCGCAGAACGATGGAACTCTTTCCGACGGCCGACTCGCCTAGTGATGGAGCGGATTAGCAGTGCTCGGAGGTGCCCGAGGAGCTGATCATGTCCTACCGAGTAAAACCAACTTGAACTGCGCGAAACGCGTGTTCAGACCACGCGCGCCCGCTGGGCCTCCTCGAGATGACATGGTGAGAGTCGAAAAGGTCGGCGACCAGCTGGAGAAAGAGGGCGGAGGCGACGTCAGCGGAGACGGCGTTTATCGGGACCAGATGGCGTCAGAGACAGCTGGCGAAAGCAAGACGAACACCGGCTTCGGACTCGTGCAGCTTTACGGTTATCTTTGTTGTGTTGGATGCGGTCGTCTTTGTTGTGTTGGGGATGCGGTGGTAGGAGGTCGGTGTTAGTAGGTGCTAACAAGTTAGTTATTGCCTTGTTGAATGGAAGCAAGCAACCCGATGTCCCGTCGCAGCCTTGAACCCGTAGACTGCATTATTTCGGTTAGTGTGGTATCATGTAAGTCTATGGCTTATTGCATCTAAAATGGGGTATATCTGCTCTGCGCGCTAGCTCGCTTATCTTGCTTAAAATATTAACTACCTTGTCGAAGAAGTCTATCTGGCCCAGAATCTCCATACTTCTGTTTCTGCATCACACGCGCATTCATGTAGCACATTTGACCAGGCATCTTCTTGTTCAGCGGCCCCTCGCGATGGCGTTAAATAAACTTTGACGCATACCATCTGCCGAACAGCTTATGCAGTCTATCGCCTAGATGTCATTCCCGATTGGGTGTCTCGTCCTGTCTCATCCCAGGCAGTTACCAGATATGCTCTCTGATTGCTAGACTACTCCTATTGTGCCATGACGGTGAAGTTCTTCCAAGGTGTAGAAGCTCGTGGTCTATGACTGACGTCATTTCCCAAATACTTGGGCCTTTCTGGTCTAGATGAATATCGATATCATGGGATCTAAAACCAAGAGTGGTGGAATTAATACTGTGCCACTTTGGGCTAAGGTCTCCTCGGTTTTGGACCCACGGCCGCAAATGCTCGCCCTCGTGGGTGAATGCTGATCTCACTCCAAGACAGTCGGGAAGGAAACCATTTAACTTGATACAGAAGGGAATAACCAACTAAGCATCTCATGGAAAAGGCTGGCTCATGAATCATGCACATCGCCAAGGGTTTCGACACGAATTAACGCATACACGCATCGAGAAATCGGAGGCTGGACTGGAATCCCAGGTATATCTAGCTAACATCCTACCGTCAAATCATTCTTTTGGAGCTGCGAGTATGTTTCATGAGCCGGCATGGTATTGTCACCTCCTATTCCATGCAGGACTCCGGTCTAAGAATAAGACAAGCGAGACGCCACCGTTTACTAAGATGTTGAATCACACGTAATAGAACCAATGGTCAGCAAAATGGGTAGAAAGAGCACGTCATCAACGCTGTTCATATTTTCATCATTGGGAATATTAATATAGCCACGAGAGATGATGACATTTAGACGGACAGGTTTTGGTTGTGCATGATAGGAACCCTTGAAAACCACATGTACGGAGTATAGATTGAAACAATTCGAGATGCACGTACTCTGTACGGACTACTACAGCAGTACAGGCGATAATCATATCGGACAAAGCCTCCATGATTTCTACGGCCCGGAAATTAAACCACATGATGTACCACTGACCCTGAATCCCCACATTCGTATTTCGCGTACATCTTCCGTATCGTGGAGTCGGTTTGCTATGGATGCCCAAAGTGGTTTATGCATACCCTATTCTCCTAACTAGATGTACTGTGTATATATATGTTTATACTCGTACGAAATGAGAAAGGGGGAGGCCAAGCTCAAGCCCCACAGTTACTTTAGTGTCACAAGCTTGATGACGGGCAGGGTCCCCACAAGGTACGGAGTACGGAGACAAGGTACGGAGTAGCCTTAGCAAGTTCCCCAACTCAACAACCAAAGCTCTCTGACGATGTCGATTCGTGTCCAAAAGTAGCCGTGACGATATTGTTCACCGGATGCGCGGGCTCTTTCTTTTGATCACCCAACAAAACTCTTTTTAGAGAAACTGAAGTCACTGCATCGACTGCCTCGTACCAGGTCGAGTCGAACAAAAGCTGCCACGGTGGCGTGAAACTGTTCTCCTCGAGTGCCCCCAGCTCCATGCGCATTTGGCCAACAAACAGCTCGAGACTTACAAAGTACCTACCTACCTTTACGACTCTGCCCACCATGACTCTCCCGTTTCGCGACACCAACGTCCAGGTAGCATCCGACTCCTACACCTTTACCTCTCCCTCATCGCCCAATGCACCGGCTCTGGTCATCGACCGTCCTACAGGAGACTTGCGCCTGAGTGAAGGCACCCCGTACGCGAACAAGCGCATCATCCGTCAGACCAGTGTAGCCGGTATCCTGGGTATAATCAGCCTACGGCTTGACAAGTATGCCATCGTCATTACCAAGGCCCAGCCCATGGGTCGCCTCAAGGGTCACATGGTGTACAAGGTCATCTCTACCGAATTTTTGCCCATGCGCGAGCGACAGATTAGAGATCCCGATGAGGACCAGTTCATTGCTATACTCAAGACCTTTGTCATGACGGGTCCCATGTACTTTTCCTACTCGTTGGACCTGACGAACAGCTTCCAGCGACAAGCTGCGACAGACAACTCGAAACCCCTTTGGATGCGTGCCGACGACCGCTTCTTCTGGAACCGCTTCGTCCAGTCTGATCTGATCGACTTCCGCAGGACGGGCAGCCGGTCGCAACACGGCGCTCAACCAGCTGTTGACCCTTTTATTCTACCCGTCATGTGGGGCACTCTTGAGATCCGACCTACAACCCTCAAGGGCCAGCCGCTGACCCTTGGGCTCATCACACGCAAGTCTCGGTATCGTGCTGGAACCAGATACTTCACCCGAGGTCTCGATGAGGAGGGTCACGCAGCGAACTTCAACGAAACGGAGCAGGTCGTCGTTCTGAATGACAGCACCGGCAGCGGCATGGGCGGCTATGCTGGCAGCAGCGACATGCAGAGCGGAAAGCTCGGGGGTCTGCTGGAAAGGAAATGCAAATACTGTCTTACGTCCAGATTCGAGGCAGCATTCCTGCCTTTTGGGCCGAGATCAACTCACTGAAATACACGCCCAAGCTACAGGTCAAGGGTATCGAGACGGCCTTACCGGCTGCCAAGAAGCATTTTGACGAGCAGATTCGCATCTACGGAGACGTGTATCTCGTGAACTTGGTCAACCAGAAAGGCCGAGAGCAGCGTATGAAGGAAACCTACGAGCAAGTGGTGCAGATGCTCGTTTCGAGCCCAAAGCAAAGCACCCGGGCTGATTCGAGGACTGATGAGAAGTTCCACGTCATCGAGCCTGGTTCATCGCAGCAGCAGTATGACCGGTTGCATTATGTCTACTTCGATTATCACCACGAGACTAGGGGTATGCGAATGGAACGGGCGATGCTTCTCGTTGACCAGCTCAAGGATGCTTTGATAGCGCAGCAATATTTCCGCGGCGTGGATCTACCTGCGAATGGCGGCCTCGAACCACGCAGCTTCCAGACTAGCATCGTTCGTACCAACTGTATGGACTCGCTGGATCGCACAAATGTCGTGCAGAGCATGTTGGCCCGCTGGACTCTGGATCGCATGTTTGTAGACGTCGGGTTACTTCAGCGAGGCGAGGACTTTGCCAGCGCCGATCACGACTTTTATTTCCTTTTCAGGAACATCTGGGCTGACAATGCCGACACGGTTTCCCGTGCGTATGCTGGCACTGGTGCCATGAAGACGGACATCACACGTATGGGCACGCGTACAAATGCTGGCAAGCTGCAAGATCTCAACGTGGCCATATCACGCTTCTATCTTAACAACTTCCGCGACGGACCCCGCCAGGATGCTTTCGATCTCTTCCTCGGGGCATACGAACCTTCTTCTGCCAACATTGGCTCCTCCCTTGTCTTCGCTGACCGTAGACCGATCCTCATCCAGAGCATTCCATATCTCCTTGGATTCAGCATTATGCTCATTCTCGCGGCTCTGTTCACGCGCCGGCCCGCTGAAGCTTCCGTCATCACCATGAGGTTGTTTATCCTGTTTTGGACTAGTGTCGCTGCCTGGAGCGGCTCGTTCATTATTCGGAACGGAATGCTCTATGTAAGTCTCTTCACCGCCCATCGTCGTCGTCGTCGTCGTCGTCGTCGTCGTCGTCGTCATCATTCAGCATACTAATGCGGCTGAATAGGTCAACTGGCCGAAATTGAACCCAAGGCCTTGGGCAACAGAGGGGTACCAAGAGACGATCACCAAGATCCGGAAAGACAAGGTAATTGGTTCACTTGTGGCAAACCACGAACGTGGTCTAAGTACGGCGAAGTTTCTCAGCGCCGAGGAGGGCAAGAAGAGGATCGAATAAGGCACCTACCGCCTGCCATGGGACTGTGTGGTAGAAATTAAGGGGCCCGTCATTTCCTTCCTAAGATTCTTTACCTTTTCCTTTGTCTTGAGCGGTCGTCAGAGATGGGGACTTCCGGTCATCTTATCCATTGTAATCAATAGGTCTTGATGGGTGGCCTTTCTCAACCTTTAGCCGGCTATTTTTCTAACAACTTTCATGATTCCACCCTTTTTCTTTTGATCTGCCGTCACACGATAGCATTGGCGTTGGTCTCGGGCGAACGTCGACGGGTGTCAAAAGCCCGTAGCTCTGACTTCCTTACAAGCCCAGACGTGCTGTTCTCCCCCGGACAAGCCGTTGAGCACATGTGTATTGACGGCAAATATTGCTACGAAAGCTTCTCGAAAACCCGCCAGTTTCGTTCCACTCGAGGGCAATGTAACGTCTCTGTTAGAAGTGTCGCGACGAAAAATGCAAGGAAACGCCAGCGACAACGTAGACATGCCAAAGGGTCCAACCAACTACCACGGAACAGAAAAGGTTTATCTAGGCACTTTGGGTCAAACCAACAACGATGATAATCTTGGCATTGTACTCAACCTTACCGCCTAGCAATACGTAGTAATGTTACTGAACCGTGTTTCTGCAAACCCAGCCTGCGTCGTTTTCCGGGTGTTGACAGGGGTGGTTTCAAAGGATCTCTCTCACTCGTCTGAAGTTTCTGCTTCGGAGAATCCACACCCGGTATTCCCTTGGATGGTTCAACGATGCCGCGATGCCACGATGCCACGATGTCACGATGTCACGATGCGAACAAGCAGACAGGACGTATAATCGAAACCGGAGTCAGGCCTGGTTAGTTGTTATTTACCGCCTCTTAGCGTTTCCACTGTGTTGATTTCCATGTCACACTAACGCATCACTTTCAGTGTCCTGCTCGCTTCAGAGACTCTCCCGTCTCAATGCTATGAGGCTCGATCAGACGTGATACAAATGTGAATCGTCAACATGGGACATTGCGCTCTCGTACTTGGCGCCTCGGGCATTTTGGGGTGGAGCGTCGTTGACCAGACTCTCAAAAACTACTGTGTACCGGCGGAGGAGTGTTTGATAGAGTTACGGCACCCTCGAACCGTTCTTTGAGCCATGAAGATTGGTCTTGGCCACAGTCAGGTCCCGGCATTCCTGCAATGCGCAGTAGACGACATCCATCTCGAGAAATCCACCTCGGGATGGGTTGAGAAAGACATTTGCACAACGGGTCTCAGATGTCGATACCGTGACGCACATGGATTGTTTTGGTACGCAGCTTTACAAACTAAGCATTCTACTTCAAATCGATACCTCAAGTGAGTTCCGCGTGTTGTAACCTACCGTTCTGATCCGACCTCCCCATCGAGTTCGAGATCGACCTTGAGATGCTGGAGCGAGGCTTTGGTGATATGAAATTTCCGACGCCCAATCTCGAATGTGTGATCTTCCTCATGGGTATCAAGGTGCGTTGAAGAAGTGCAGGTTACCGGTAGCGATTGGCCTCGTCGTAGCCTCGTAGGTAAGTACACCACAGCGTAACTTGTAATACCGATCGACTAAGTTTTGTCTTGTCAAGGTTAGGCTTGCGCCGCATGCAAACCCACATTCCACCTTGCCAGGCGTCTAGAGTGAGTTAGTTGAACCTGGGAGTCGTGGACTCGTGGCAACCGAATTGGCAGTTGGCACGCGAAAAGGGGGAAGGCTTATTATTATTAACACGGGTGAATAGGGGTGGGGTGGGGCCTGGGGGAAGCACTGTATACTCTGTACATCCGTACCGTATCCTATGGATTACCACAGTAGTTAGTTGCCAACACAAGTCTGCGTACTAACTAGTAATACTTGCATCAACTATACTTGTACTATATGTCCCCGTACTAGTTACCTAACTACTACGTAGTTGCACTTGTACTAGTCATGCGTTTATGGCAAGAACTACCATACTACTTCTGTAATCCAACTAATAACTTAGGCCTGCAAATCTGATAACGAACTCGTCGCAAGGAACAGGGGGTTAACTAGTTAGCTACCATAGTACGGATACACAATAGTTAGTTATTGCTTACCCTGGAATGGTTCGTCCCGCTTTTTTCCAGGTGGCGATGCGGACATCGGGGGAAGGAAGCTTGAAACATGCCGCCAACCAAGTCGGGGATGCAACTTCACCAAGAACCTAAGTTACACAGTACTTCGTACGTTACTCCGTAATGGTTCCTGTGCTACCTTGGCAGCCGTGAACAGCGCAGGGAGCCCGTCGTGTTTGGGCATTGCATCGCGCATCGCCATCGCCATCGCCATCGCCATTCCCACGATAGAGTCTTGATCCGTCAACTCAACTCAAGCACCGCTGGCCCTTCAACTCGCCCCAGTTTTCCATCTTTCTTCAACAACTAATTTACGGTATTCCCATTTATCCCATTTATCCCCCCTTCCCCCCTTCTTTGTCCCCCTGAAGGGGTAGGTTGGGTACTTTCTCAGTTGCATCCTTCTTTGGGTAACTATCCTATCCTGCTTGTGCAACGCCGCCTGTCGCGTCATTCGCAACATCGACCCTCCCCTACCACGCCCCCAGCCGGGCATGCCATCATCATAGCCACCTCTCCCAGCGGCCGAGCGCCGCCATGGCAGACCACAGTGGAAGCTCCCCGCATTCCCACAGTAGATATGCGGGCGTCGCGCCGCGCCAACTGAGGACCCCGACGTCCAGATCGGGCCAGAGCTTTGGGAGCTACGAGACGGGCGAATCGAGCACCCCCGGAACTGGTCCGCGTATCTCTTCATCCGCCATGGACTTTCGAGGAGAGATCTACGCCGACGAAGCCGCTGATGCGCCGAGGAAACGTCGACCGCACAAGGCACGGCCGACGGGGGGCTTCCTCCTTTCGAACCCCATCCTGAACGACAAGCCCCCACGCGGCAGCGACGACATTCGGGGAGATGGTCGCAGACGGTCTAGGATACCAGTGGATAAGAGCCGGAAGGGGAAGAGTCCTGTCGGCGGCAGCGGCAGTGGCAGTGGCAGTGGCAGTGGCAGTACACCGGACAAGATGGCTATGAATGCGACGCCCCCATACGGCTTCGGCGTGGACACCAAGGATATGGAAGATGATGTCGCTGTGTCGCGCGACGAGCGGCGGCGTAGCCTACGACGACCACACTCCAATTCGAGGATCCCATCGCCCACTGCGCAACCGCCCCCACTCGACATAGACTCGACACAGATCGTGAACATGGCCTTGAATCTCAGCGAGTCAAGGAGAATGGCCCAGAGGCGACACGTGTCAAACCCTATCCCACCGCGTCTCGCTCCGCTGGCTGATACTCCCAGTCCTGCCAGCGAAGGTCTCAAGCAGCATCTTCAGCAACAGAGACGGACGTCGCGGAACCTCTCACCACGAGCCCTGAGGAACGTATCGGTTCCCGAACAACGAGTGAAAAGTCCGCTACAGGCATCCTTCGAGCCCGATGGAAACTACACGTATCACTTCTCGTCTTCGACCCTTAATCGTGCGCAAAAGGCAAAGGAGCACATCGAGCTCATGGCACAGTACCGACGCATGTTACAGCTGGTTCCCCCCTTGAAGGATGACGGACCGCAAGTCAGCAGAACGTCGACGTCTAGCCCCCCACCAACGTCTCCTGCCAGCGGCTCCGTCGGTTCGAGCACAAACGTGCCGACCGGGCGCCCATACAACCCGCTCCAGTACGTCCGGAACCGGAAGGTGAGAGCCAGAGAGCGCAAAGCGATAGACGGGGAGGCGCAAGGGTTCGCAGATGTGGCCAAGGTCACCCAGTGGGTTGACCAGGCCGCCGCGTCGACTCTACAGCCGGACGCTCCACCCGTCCCCGTGTTTCCTGGCGCACATGTTGTCGACCAGCACCAGCCCAGTTCTTCCAACATCCCTGTGCCGATAGTGGCCTCTTCGAGACCAAAGAGATCGAGGATCGATTGGATCACAGACCCGGCCGATATGCTGGCTGATCTCTACTGGGTAGAGCAGGACGACAACAAGGCTCTTATGGAGGATCGTCAATACACGCTTGTTTTCCCAAAGAAGACACCTGGATCCTCCAGGCCTGTGTCTCAAAGAGACGACGAGCCCGTGGCCGAGTCTGCGTTCCTCGCCGAGACCCAGAAGGAAACGGGTCAGAGCGACGCATCCATCGAACTGAAGCCCTCCGACTCTAATACCGTCTCGAGGGCCGACACGGAGATGTCCCATACCAGCACCCGAGAACGAGCGCGACAAAAACTTCACGAGTTGAGGGGCTTGCATCACAGGCAGAATAGTACCGTGCATGGTCACCATGACTTCCTCAACTTTAGGAAAGCCTCGTTCTCTGATACGTCAGAGAGCGAGACCGACCGCAGGAGGAGAGACCGCAGTGGAACTGTTAGTGCTAATGGTAAGGCTCTACTTGAAAAGCAGATGAGTGAGATGCTGGCTCAAGAGGTTAGGGAGGAACAGAGAGAAGCCTCGGACAGCGTCCAGCCTCAGCCCACCAAGCTCGTACATCCACCGCTCATGACTGCTGAGAAGGATGCTGAGCTACCAGCCCGGGGGATTTCTCGGATGGGGGTGGCAAAGGAAGACCTACCCACTATCACTGGCGCAGGCAATCGAGGACGCAACGGGAAAGCCTCGCCGGTACGCCTCGGGCGTGGCAGTCTGGAGGTGCCCAGATCCGACCCAAGGATGTCGCTGGAGATATATAGTTCAAATCCCTCCTCGCCTGATCTCAGGCCGACCAGGCGCCTCAGTCACCGCAAGGGCTTCAGCCTGGACTTCTCGCCACAAAACAGCCGACCATCATCTCCTTCTCGAAACCCTTTCTCGAAAGTCAAAAGCATATTCCACGACCGAAGTCGGGAACGTGAACGGGGACGAGATCGAGAGCGCGGCAACGAAGTGACCAACATCATCAGAGAAGAAAGGTCGAACAGTCCCGCCGAGCCAATCGAATCGCTTCCACTGTCCCCAGTCCTGGGTGAAAGTGCTGGTCTTTCTGAGCGTCGCAGGTCTAAGAGCCCTGCACAGAAGCTTATCAGCCGCACTACCGGCGAGAGCCATAAATCACATCGCTCGGGCATCAGTCTTCGTACGGGCCGCGACGAACAGAGCGGTCTTCGCACCCTCTTCAAAGGCGGTGCGAAGATTGATGGCCTCATCCGCGGCGGCGTTGCCAAGGTGTCGGATATTCTTTGGAAGCGGGACCACGAGGGCGACGATGCATCATCTTCTACATCCAGCGATGAGTCGGAATTGGAGCAGTCGAGTGAAAGGTTCAACGGTCGTGCCTCTCCATCACGCTCTGTTTCCCCTCGCGTGTCAGACGGCCGACAGCCGAAAAACTATTTGGATGTGATGCCGGCTTTCAAGTCCACGGCGGAGATCGAGGAATCCAACTCGGACGCGTTGGTCGTCCCGGTACAACTGTCGAGTCCCACAAGCCGACGCTCGAGTCGCTTCGACAAACTGAAGCCTCCGCGAATCGACATTCTCGGGGCATCCCCCACGTCTTCGCCTGTCCAACAGCCCGTCAAGTCTCACGTTGCAGATGATTCGGACACGCATCCGACTAAGCGCACGTCGGGCGTGTTACCCGGCAGTGCTCGCAAGTCGTCGACCCAGCTGAATGCCATACTTTCTTTACCAACGCCATCATACCGGCCTCATCGTAACTCGTTTGCTTCTCAAGCGCCACAGGTCACCACTCGGCTCTCGAAACGTGAGTTTGCCCGTCTCCGCGTGCTCGTCCTGTCTTCGGGTATCAAAGCTATGGAGATTGCCCGTCGCGCCGAAGAGCCACACCCGCTCTCCACCCTCGGTACCGCCAGCGCGGGCGTAAACTGGACCGACATCTTGCCCTTCACGCAGCCAGAGCGAGGGAGTCTCTCTGTTGCACAGGAGGATCTTTTCCCAACGGCCGCTCGCATTCTTATCGAGAGCATCGATGCGTCACACACAGCTCTGGAGAAACAGGCCCAAGGGTTCGTACACAACGACATGAGGCGACTGCACGGACGCGTCGACGCCCTTCATGCCCGTATCGCAACAGACCTCATCGACATGACTCGACGGGCAGCTGACGACGCCGATGAGTGCTCGCGGGACATCAATGACGGACAACGACTCAAGGTCAAGCGGGTGGTCGATGCCATTGACAAGATGATGCGGCGGAGGCGCCGGCGCTTCAGGTGGGCTAGGCGCGCTGGCTGGTTGATGGTAGAATGGGGGCTCGTGGGCTTCATGTGGTATGTGTGGTTCGTCGTCATGATCGCACGGATCTTCATGGGGGTTGGCAGGGGGTTCGTGGGCGTGGTACGCTGGCTGTTGTGGCTCTAAGGCCGGCTGGCGGGGCTACCTTGTAAGATGCACGACACAACCCACTGGCTAAACTTGAAAGAGGGTTGGCAAGGGGGGGTTGAAAGGGGTTGACACATGAACTGCCGTGGAGCTAGTTGTACGAACAAAAGAAGAGTCGTGTCGTTGCAGGACAGGTGAGCGAGGTCTTTTCAGATACCCCGGTTTGCGAGTATACCCTTGTACGCGTTTTCTGTCTTCAGTTGTTTCCTTTTCACGGTATATCTCTTTGGTTGTAGCATAGGTGACGGCGTAGGGGTTTGGGTTGAGCATTTGCAGGGGGAGGGGAGAGGACACTCACGTCCGGATGGTCGGAGTAACTAGATCCCATCACAATGCTGACTGGTTTGCTGGGTATGAATATACGGGTAATTAATACTATAATGGAACCACACCCACATGTTATTCTCGGCCCTTGGTATCTCGTCGTCTCGAGCGAAGCGGGCACTGAATAGGCTGGCCGGCAACGTCCGTCATGCCACCCGGGTTTCCTGGAAGTTGAGAAGATGACATTGACGACATTTACTACATCTCCTGAGCGCGAGTAAGTCAGGTGTTGCCCAAATAGCGCTGGACGCCTGGAGTGTCAACCTTATTTGTACGAACCTGCATACGGAGTCTACGTTTGTTTCGAGAGACCAGATGGATTCCAACTTGACCTCGTGATGAAACACCGCATGCGAGGCATCCGAGACATCATCGCATCTTTCTACCAGCCTCAAAGTCATCAAAGTATTTTGCCCTTAGGATGAAACCTCGCGATCGAGATCAGAGTTTGGTGCCGCATCAACAGCCACGCGATGGTACCGGTAGTCAACAGTCCGTTGCCTTGGCCATGCCTTGCCTTCTTTCGGTTGGATACAAAACCTGGGGATGCCGAGGCGGCGGCAGATGACCCGGCGGCGGTCATGTTTGGCAGAAGCTGCGATATAGATACTCCGTATACATGTAACTATATCATATATCATATACCGGTATGTACCGGCTCTGTGGGCAATGCTACCGGTCGTTGTTGTTGGTGTTGTGCTCACTTGCCAAGTCCCGGGTGGCGCTCTACTTTGTTAGAGATGTGTCGGAGCAGGCAGGACATGGTGGATGCACTACTCTTTTAGTAGTGCTACCTACAATCGAGTTGTTCCCCGGGCGCACTGGAAGTCGGGCCCGGCTCACAACCGACGGAGACAGAAACCGCCTCGGGACTGCGTGCAAGTGCGCCACTAGCTCTGGAGTCTGAGCTGCCTCGGGGAACGAATATGCGGGAGTTTATGTTGGCGTCATGTCAAAGTCTCGTTGAAGTACCGCAACTTGCCGTCGCGTAGTCTCGACCTTGACGCCACGGTTGGCCTTGGTCGGGTATATGGTGCGAGGGTTCTGTCTGCGTCGAAGAAAGCGGGCTTGTGGTCATGTTCCAGAAACACCCGTCACCCGTGTGCGTGAAGAGAAGCCAAGCCATCGCTCAACTTTCACGATGCTAGGAAGGTAGGCCCGTCTCCGTCTTCCCCTTTGGCTCTCTCTGCCCACAACAGCGGACAGCTGCTAACCCTCCACTTCCCCCTTCTCAGATTATACGGACAACTTGCTGCCGGCCGGAACGCCCGGCTTGAGCAAAAGCTCGAGCAGCTACAGATCGATATGGAATCCGATCAGTCGTTGGATTCGTGCCCGAGTGTGGCCAGTTCCGACTCTTCGACACCTTTCAGTCCCTGGGGCAGGGAGTCGGGGCAGACTGCCCCTTCCATCTTTGATCATGTATCTCTCCAGCGGAGGGCCAGTCTGGAGTCGGGAGCGTGGTCTCGCAAGAATTCCTCGGCAGGCACAGATCCCCTGCCTGACGACATCCACTGGACGTGCGACGCCCTCAGTGGTGTCGACGAGGCCTTTGAACACCGGGGAGCCGACGGCTACAGCATCTGCCGGTTCTGTAGCTTCAGGTTCTACTGGACCGACGACGAATGTTTCATCCGCCAGGGCAGACACTTGGTTAGACGCCATGGCTTCGGGGGCTGCGGGAGGCATGCCGGCTTCGACAACCGGGAGGAGTTCCACAGACACATGTCCGAGGCGCACAAGCTACGTGCTCAGGACCATAAGTTCTCCTCCTTCCAGGACTCCTGGGCCGATCTACACTTCCGTAGACGGGGCAAGGCCGCCCGTGTCGGTTGGGAGACATTTGTCTCCAGCGAGGCGACCGCCGTTGAGGACGGGCCCGAGGTCTGGCCATACGACATCACCCTCGCGCACCTGGGCGAGCGACTGCACGATTCCGGACTGAGACGCAACTCCAACGTGTGGCTCCCAAAGGGGGCCTACACCGGAAACCCTTGGAACCAATCCTCCAGCGTCATGGAAATCTGCGCTGCACTGGCAAGGCTGGAGGACGAGGGCGTCGCGGAGCGGATGGGCGCGAGCAACTACTCGGAGGTCTGCTATGCCACTGCCTGCCTGCAAGAAGACCTGATCGTCGCCGACCTCGGGGACCTGCTCTTCCTCGAAGACTGTTACTCTCCGCAGCAAGCATCTTTCAGCCACGCGCTGAGCTCGCGGCCTCTACAAAAGGTCCTGTACCGGGTGAACACGGGCTGGGATCTGCGGTCGGGTGTGGACGAAGAGCGCTTTGCCAACCTGTCTGACGTGTTGCGGCACCAGAGGAAGAGCGCAACACGCGAGTTGCATGAAGACGATGACGCCGCCCAGACCATGAACAGCCTGTTGGCGCATCTCGAAAAAGACATCATGAGGTCTTCCAACGGCTACCTGCTCAGGGGCGCACCGCAAAAAGCACCCCTGACCGCTTCCAACCTGGCGAGACTGCCCGACGACGACGACTCCAAGCCCGAGAGCAGAGAGGCCAGACTGCTGAAGATGATCGAGACTTGGCTACTGGGCTCGTTTGTTCACTCCATATCCTTGAGGAGAATCCTGATGAGTGGGGAGATTGCGCCGGAGCTGGCAACGACAAAGCCCATGGCCTGGGTCAAGGGCGTCTTGCAACACTGGGACGGCTCCGTGACGACGATAGGAGACTTGCCCGAGATGAGTGCGCATAGCTGGGCGCCGACCTCCCTGAGAGCCGCTACGTTTAGTGAATGATGTCGAGACGAGTTGACCGAGACTACGTACGTGTACAGTGGCCTCAACGTCGTCGGGTCTCGACCGGCGAACCGAGCAAATGCACCTCGCTCGTGCTGTGGCAGGGAGGTAAAGTTGGCTCGTACACTCTTTGACTCTTTAAAAGCAGTCCGGGTTCTGCCTACGCCTGCAACTGCTCGTCCTCTTCAGCATGCGACTCGTCTATTGCCTCCTCCGGCGGCCCCCAACCACCACCCCCTGGCGTGTTGATCTGCATGATCTCACCAGGGTTGAGATTGACAACCGCCTTTCCGCCGAGGTTGATCTTTTCCAACGCCCCCTCGCCGTTGAACCGGAACACAAAGTTCGCGCCACACTTTCCGGGCCTGCCGCCCGCCATGCCGTAAGGCCGGTACACTCTCCTGTCGCTGAGGATGCTGAACTTGAGCGGTATCCGCGCCTCAATCTCGCGGACCGTACCGTTGCCGCCTCGATACTGGCCAGCCCCTCCGCTGCCTTGCCGGATCCCGTACCGGCGCACCAGGACGGCGGTCCGCTTCTCGATGACCTCGGGATCGGTGTTGCGGGTGTTGGTCGAGTGGACGTTGGTCGCGGACTCGCCGTGCCAGCCGGGCCCGGCACCCACGCCGCCGCCCAGCGACTCGCCGTAGTTCCATCCGGGCTTCACCTCGCCGGTCGCGGCATCTCTGCCGCCCATGCCCCAGCCGAAGCTGTTCGCGCAACCCTGCGAGGCGGCACAGCGACCGTACGCGCGCAGGATGGTGTCGATGACGCGCTGGCTGGCGAGCGTCGATCCGCAGACGGCCACTGCCGGGGACGGGCTGAGGATCGATCCCGCCGGTACCACGATCTCGACCGGGGCTAGGCAGCCCTCGTTCAGGGGTATGTCCATGTCGACCAAGCAGCGGATGGTGTAGATGATGGCGGAGTGGGTGATGGAGATGGGGCAGTTGTAATTGCCCCACGACTGCGGGCCCGTACCGGTGAAGTCGTACACGGCGCCGCCTGTGTCCCGATCGACGGTGATGGTGACGCGGATGGGCGTCCCGTCGTCAAAGTAGTCCGTCGCCGTCAGGGGCTCTGGGTGGTGGCGGGCGACGCGCCTGAAGAAGTCCCGCACGGCCACCTCGGCGTTCGCTTGGATCCCGCGCATGTACGTATGCACGACGGGGAGTGTGAACTCGACACACAACTTCTCGAGGAGAGCCATGCCTCTTTGGTTGGAGGAGATCTGGGCCTTGAGGTCCTACGGCGGATACCGTTTAGTGTCGAATGACCCAAAGTAGAAGTAATAGTCAGAAGTAGAAGCCACCAAGAGCATCCGTCCTCGAACCCCTGACCTCCTTGGGGAGGGAAAAAAGAATAGAAAAAGTACTTACTGAGATGTTGTCTGCCATCCTTCGCGTCGCACTGCAACCGGGAAAGCGGCCTGCCTTGTCAAAGGCCGCCCGGACGTCGTCTTCGAGAAATTCCCCGCCGCTCACCAGCTTCATGGACTTGATGTTGACGCCCTCCTCCCAGAGCTCCTTGCTCTCAGGCATCATCGAGGTGATGCCCTTGCCGCCGATATCCGTGTGGTGGCCCCTCGAAGCGACGTAAAAGACGACATCTCCCCCGAAGAAGACGGGGCTGACGACGGTCAGGTCCGGGAGATGCGTGCCTCCGCACTGCGGGTGGTTGGTCAACAGCACGTCGCCGGGCCTCAGCTGGCCTTGCCACAGACGGTGCTGGTACTGGATCGCGAACTGCATGGACCCCAGGTGGATGGGTATATGCGGCGCGTTGGCGACCAGCTTCCCACTGGGCGAGAAGATGGCGCAGGAGAAGTCGAGGCGCTCTTTGATGCTGGTGGAGATAGAGGTGCGCTGCAGCGTGTTGCCCATCTGCTCGGCGATGGACATGAAGCGATGGGCGAAGACGGACAGCTGGATGGGGTTGATGGACTCCGAGGACAAGGTCGCGCTGACCGAGGCGGCAGGATCCGTCTGCGTCTTCTCGAGGATAACGTGGCTAGAGAGGACGTAGCCCCTGAAACCGGGCTCGACGAAGATGGTTTGCGTCTGGTCGATCACGAGGGCGGGTCCGCTGAGGGTGGTGCCCTTGGGGATGTTTGCGAGTTGGTACACGCCGACGTCTTGCCACTCGCCGTCGACGTAGACCTTTTGCGTGACATCTGGCGGCCGACTGATCAAGGTCTCCTTCGTAGACTGCAGTTCTCTGAACGGGGACTCGTCACGGGTCACTACCCCTGCCGACCCGGTTCCTCGCACTTTGACCGAGTCGATGACGATTTCCCTATTCAGGACGAAAGCAAACTCGCGCAGGTGATGTGCTATGAACGCCGCCCCGTAGTCTTCGTCGGCAGGCCGCGATATGGTGATGGACGTGTCTGTCCCGAAATACCGAAGAACCAACGACTCGTCATATACCAGCGATCCCCGAGCGGCACCCTGCGACACAAGCTCCGCAGCAACCTTTGCGCGGAGCATTGCCATGCGCTCTCGGATGCTGCCAAGAGCAGCGTCCTTGTCGAATCTCCCGGCATAAGGCTCATATAGCTCGTGCTGCAGTTCAGCCTGCGAGATGCCGTACGCCGAGAGCAGAGAGGACCACTTGTGTATCAGGATTCTCTTCACCCCCAACTTCTCCGCAATGGAACAAGCGTGCTGACCGCCCGCGCCGCCGAAACTTACCAGATTGTGCCTCTCTGGCGCAAAGCCTCTGGCTTCGGTGACGTTGCGTATCGGCCGGCTCATGGCTTCGTTGGCGACGTTGAGAAAGCCTAGAGCGACAGCTTCCGGCGGGAGGTCCTGAGACGTCTGTTGGTTGAACTCGGCGGTGATGTCTTTGAACTTTTCCACCACGAGGTCACGGTCCAGGGGCTGGTTTGCGTCCTCGCCGAAGATGGAGGGGAATGAGGATACGACCAGACGGCCAAGAAAGAGGTTGGCGTCGGTCACGGTCAAGGGACCTCCTTTCCTGTAGCAGGCCGGCCCTGGATGGGCACCGGCGCTTTCGGGCCCGACGACCAGCAGCCCGCTCCGAGCGAAGAGGATAGAGCCGCCTCCAGCGGCAACGGTGGAGATGTTGAGCATGGGTAAGGCGATTGTCCGACCGGCGATGGTGCTCTCGGTGAGATGGTCGTATTTTCCGTCAAACCTCGAGACATCAGTACTTGTCCCCCCTGGAACTCTGGTGTTAGCCTACGAAGGAAAAGCCGATGCATGAAATCGCAGTTACCGCCACTCTGCCTCGAGAGACCTACCCATGTCAAATCCGATAACCGGCGTTCCTTCGGCCTCATCGTAACACGACCGAGCAATCCCGACGACACCACCCGCGGGTCCGCTGAGCAAAGCCTCGTTGCCCCTGAATTTGTGCGCCTGCTTCAACCCGCCATCCGAGCACATGAACTCGACGCGTTGGGGCAGCTTTGCAAAGCCCGACTCGAAGTTTTCGACGTACGCCCGTATGATGGGGTACAGATACGCTTCAGAACAGGTGGAATTACTCCGGTTGAGCAGTTTCACGACGGGGCTGGTCTGGGACGACGTAGCGACGTATCTGAACCCAACCTCTCGGGCAATTTCGGCGACCGCCTCCTCGTGGTCTGGATAGACGTAGGCATGCATCAGCGATATCGCAACGGACTCGAATCCCTGAGCGCGGATGTCTTGAAGCTGCTTCCGGACCTGCGCCGGGTCTATCCTCTTCAGGACGCGGATGATCTCTCCGCTCGGCGTCTTGACCAGATCCGGGTCTTGCGAGACAAGAGTTTGATCCATGGGAGAGGGGTTGAGATCGTAGTCCTCGATGGTGACTCTCTCGTCCACCTCGACCACGGACGCGTGTAGTGATTTTGGTTTCCGGACATTGAGGTCGAAGAGCTTGGGGCGTGATTGATCCCCGATGACACATATGTCCTTGAACCCTGACCTAGTCAGTCCCCTGAAGGCGAAAAGGCAAAGAAGGACCTGCGACGCAAAACTCACCCTTGGTGGTGACGAACGCAAAGTCCTTCCCCTTGTGCTCGAGCAGCGCGTTGGTGGCAACCGTCGTGCCCACTCTACATACGGCTGCGGCTCGTCAGTCGCCGTGTTCCCCCACGCGAGCGTTGGGAGAGTCGCTGACCTATCCTGGAGCCGTCCAGTCTGTCATTGACCGGTATCGATCGCCCTTCGACGACCTCGAGAACCCTCCTGATAGCTTCCGTAGGGGCATCTCTGTAATTCGTAGGATCTTCGGATAGGAGCTTGAATATCATGGGCTCTCGACCGTCGACTTGTGCCACCACGTCACAGAATGTGCCGCCCCGGTCTATAGCCACTCTGATGTCTGCCATGTCTTTGTTTGTACCTAGTCTCCGCCAGACGGATACCTAGCTACTGTGTAGACAGTAAGTAGATCGTGGACTGGTCCAACGCGCGGGTGAGGAGTTACTTGGAAAGTATGATGCAGCAGCAACAGCAGTTGCAGTCCGGGTCCGGGTCCGGGTACTATTGGAATATAGTGAACGCCCGCGAATTGAGTTACTGGCGTAAGTTGCGACTGTTTTGTCACCTTTTCCGAATGGAATCGCGGAGTTCGCCTTTTAAACCCGTTGCGGGTCAGGACTCAGGGGCAAGGGGTTCGGGAAACTCTATCCGACGAGTCGCGACTACCTACTGTGTGTGCAACTAACTACCTAGTTAGTAACTACAGTAACTACTCCATAGGTAGGCAACCAACCTTATTACGCCGTGAACAATGCCAATCTAGGACAGACAGGCCGCCACCGGACACTCCTACTAACTCTAATCGAGTTAGCAGCCAGTGTTCTCAGAATACTCTATCGTTTTACTCTGTACACTACGAACATATATGTCTTTCTAGTAGCGAGGGACAAGAAGTATTCAAGGCTGACTAACTATACGTATGCTTTTGTTTCTAACAGCTATCTTGTTTTCCATCATCACACGGTATAATTGTACAACTTGTGCACTTTCATAAGAATGTAATGACTCCAATCGTTACTGTGATCAGTTGACTTTTGCTTGAAACATTCAACACCTCTATTCAATCAATTTAAAGCAAGGGACATGCATACATCTTATACAAGACAGACTCGAAAAATACGGTATGCTTCTCAATATATCGACAAGATCGACTGAACGGACTGTGGACATACGTGGTGTTTGAACAGGGCTCACATATCCTAGTAGATCAGATGCCGCTATTGATAGATGGTTGGTTAGTCACCGTTAGTGTACACTATCTGACCCATCTCCCTTGGACCTTGGTTATATATATTTCCTGACGCCCGAGTACCAATAACCCCTTTGGATAAGTATTACGTTTAACCAACTAACTAGCTTAGCTGTATCCAGTAGTCATGACGTGTAGGAAGCCGTTATTGCGGATACACGTAAAAAGTATAGTCTACTGTGTAGTTCTCAACTCTGTCTTGTACATAACGTTGCGGATGCTACCACTACGAAACGCGCGTTCCGTGGGTTTACTGTGTACCGCACAAGACGGAGTACGGAGCACTCCGTACAGTAACGTTATCACTTTGTACCTAGCGGATAAGCTGAGAGACTTCTAGTGGTCCATGCGTACAGAGTACTCCGTATTGTGGTGAATCCCACTCCTGACACCTAACTTATCTCATGGTCAAACCTGGCTCTTTTAAAAAACCGGGCTACTGCCCGACATCGTCTCCCGAAGCGGCCAAGTACAATCATGCCCGCAACCACTAAGTTATGCGCATGCGCACACGGGAGGGTTTAACAGAACCCCCGGGTTGGCCTCGGGGGCAGGGGTGGCTACGAGGTGGCAGGGTGGGCTGGCTAGTTTCTCGCCATGGGCCGACTAGCATGGGCATTCGAGATGACAGATCATGGATGGATCATGGATCACGGATCCTGGATCCAGTTGCCTGCAAAGGACTAACTAGTTACTAGTCTACTAGATGGCAGGCCCGAAACCTGGCAGCCGCGTCGCTCTTGTAGATAAAGCTGCACGCCGTCGAGGGACGAGTAACTATAGTAACTAGTAACGTCAAGGTGACTACGGGTAGTTTTAACTTCTCACCATGTCAGCAGCCCCAATCGAAGAAATGCAAGCGGCGAGTGCCTTTGGCTCCGGCACGACGCCCGCCGTCGGCCGGAAGAGCACCGCGTCCTCCTCCACCAAGGGGCCGTCGTCCAAAGACGCGACGGCCGTCCTCGAGCAGAGATCCGCCGCGGCGGAACCCAACGCTTCTCTCCAGACCCAGCCGGGCGGCTGGTTCCACTGGCACGAGCCGGGCACGAGCCCCGAGGAGAAGCGCTTCCTCTTCAAACTCGACTGGTTCCTCCTCTCGTACTCGTGCCTCTGCTTCTTCATCAAGTGGCTCGACAGCAACAATGTCACCAACGCCTACGCCTCGGGCATGCAGGAGGAGCTGGGCTTCGGCCCCGGCAACGAGCTCTCCTGGATGAACACGTACTTCAACGTCGGCCAGCTCATCGGCGCACCGTTCGCGAACCTCGTCATCACCGTCATCCGCCCGCGCTACTGGCTGCCGTTCTGCATGATGACCTGGTCCATCTTCGTGCTTTTCCTGTACAAGTGCAACACGGCGCCGCAGTTCTACGCCCTGCGCTTCTGCATCGGCTTCTTCGAGTCAGCCGCCTGGCCCGGCATCGAGTTTACCCTCGGGTCCTGGTACCGGAAGAGCGAGCTGGCGCGGCGGTCTGCACTGTTTGTGATATCGGGCGTGCTCGGCCAGATGTTCTCTGGCTATCTGCAGTCGGCGCTGTACACGGGCATGGACGGCCGCGGCGGCATTTCGGCGTGGCGATGGCTATTCATATTTGACTTCATCCTCGCCATCCCCGTTGCCATCTACGGCGTCGTAAGTTTCCCATGCCTCATCTCGCCCGAGGTCTGATAACCAAGACGTGCACAGTTCTGTCACCCCGACACGCCACACACTACAAATGCCTGGTATTTCAATGAGTGGGAACGCCAGAGGGCCCGCGAGCGTATCGAAGAAGAGGGTCGCAGGCCCGTCGGCAAGCTCGACCTCTCCATGTTCAAGCGCATCTTTGCGAGCTGGCAGGTCTACTGCTTCGTGCTCGGATACGCGCTCTGGAGCTTGACCGTCGGCTCGTACGCCATCCAGTACTTCACGCTGTACCTGAAGGCCACCGGGTGGTACACGGTCCCCCAGATCAACAACATCCCGACGTGCATCGGCGCCGTCAACTTCGTCACCATGCTGACCACGGGCTACGTCGCCGACAAGATCGGACGCCGCGGCCCCGTGTGCCTCGCCGTCGGCCTGATTCTGACTTTCTGCTATTCGGTGCTCACGGCCTGGGAGGTGCCGCACGGGCTCCGCATGTTCGCCTTCATCGCCATTGGCACCTACGGATGCTTCACGCCGCTGCTCGCTGGCTGGTGTAACGAGTGCTGCGGCGGCGACCAGCAGAAGCGAGCGTTCATCCTGGGACTCATGACTTCGGTCGGTCCAGCTGCCGTCATCCCCTTCCAGCAGCTGCAGTTCCCCAGCTCCCAGGCTCCCGCCTTCAAATCGACGCATGGCTGGGGTAGCGCGTTGGCGTTTGTCCTGGCGTTGACCCTGTGGACTGGGTTTGGTATCCCTTTTGTGCAGAAGCGGCAGAGTCGGAAGGTGCAGACAAGCGACTTTCTGTCCGAGGTGGACGTCGAGGTGAGGTGAAGGATCGCGGGGACTTTCCTATAGAATAACCCTAGTGGTTCTGTCACGAACAAATGCAAATGCAGTAAGTAGTTGGGGGCGAACAAGTGTATATCCATACACGGGAGCTGAGCCAAAGTTCGGCCGTGCATTGTCAATAACTGAAACGTCGCGTGCAATCGCAGCTGTGCGGTCAGTATGTGCTATGGAGGGGGGTTATTAGCCTTGCCACACTTGCCCGAGATACATCCCGTCATCAGAAGTGATGCCGATATGCTGTGCCCACTGCCAAGGAGTGAGGTTGTCATCCCGAAAGCTTGGTTGCCTCGTTCGAGCCAATCTCGGTCGGTGCCTGGGAGTCGGGACTCTAAGCTCAGATCGCCAAAACTTCGCAAGATCGACTGGCGGCCCAAGCGATACGGTCCAGTGTGGCTCATCTTAGGTCGGGATGCCTCTTCTATTTGTATTTACAGCGAGTGCATGATCTGCCTAGTACACTTCAGTGTCCCACGCCTCCGGCACCCCATTGTTGAAGTAGCCCGCCTTCTGCACCTGGTCGTGGTGCCGGCGGGGCCGCCATACCTGCCCCTCCCGCCGCATTCTCTTCCTCTTGCCTGTGAGCACGCTGTCGCATCTGGCGATAGTAAATCAGGAAAACAATGACTGCCGCCAAACCCAGTATGATCAGACTGTCGATTACACCATCGTCAAAATCGTCACCAAATGGCTCCCCGTCGCTACCTGCCACGGCGTCATTATAATAGTCCCCGTAGCCGTCATCGTCGTAGTAAACGTTGTCATCCTTCAAAAAGTTGACGATCCACTCGCCTAGAGACCAGTCCTTCTTCAGAGCTATACCTCTTTGTCAGTTTCATCACAGCCAGGAAAAGGGGGTTCGGCTGTGCTTACCAGGCTCGTCTTGGATCGAGTTAATCTTGCCATGGGTAAAGGTGTTCCACGCACTGCGCATGCGGAGCTTCAGAAGACTCAGCGTCACAGGTAGATATGCTTCCTCATTGGTCTCCAGGGCTTGGTCGTAGTATCGTTTGGCTAGGTGGTAGTCCTGAACCAAGCCAACACCGTTCTCATGCATCCAGCCCAGGTTGTACAAAGCTTGCGCACTTTGCATGTATTCCGATGCTCCGGTATAGCACTGGGCAGCTTTCTCGGCAGCCTGTTCGGTGCCAGTACCTGTGAGATAGTAGTCGCCCATCTTGACCATGGAGTCAATGTTGGACTGCATGGCTGATCGTGTCCAGTAAATCAGTGCGAGCGCTGGGTTCTGCAGCAGGCTTAGTCGTGGCGTCTGGCGCTTGATCCACGAAGGGAGAGGGAGGCTCGACTGTGTCGGATCGAGCATATACGCGACGTTGTTTTGTGCCTTTTCATAACCCTGCTCCGCCGCCAGAACGTAGTCCAACAGAGCCAGTTCGTGGTCACCATCTTCGAACGCCTGGTTGGCTTCAGTCCAGGATGAGACAAACGGCTCTGCCTTCTCCGCCACGAGTTTGTAATAGGCCACCGCAACGCTGCACGTCTTGTCACGACCGACACCTTGATGGATCATTTCAGCAAGGTAGTACTGCGCTTCGATGTTGCCATACCTAGCAGCACTCTCGAAGTATGCGCTCGCGATGCGGAGATCGTCCGGGTTTCCCTGGTCGAGATGCAGCGCACCGAGGGCGACTTGAGCGGGCCCGAATTCTTGATTGGCAGCTGCCTTGAGCAGTTCGGAGGCCCTCTTGACGTTCTTTTCCACGCCGTAGCCCTTCAGTAGCATGGTCCCCAGTCCCCACTGGGATTGGGCATCGCTGTACTTGACGCCGCGGTCGAACCACCGTTTCGCGTTTTCATAGTTTGGATTGGCGTGGCCTTCTCCTCGTAACCACATACGACCGAGGAAGCCGGCTGCCTTTCCCGCGTACTTGTCAAGTCCAGGCTTGGCGTTGTCCGCGGCACGGCCGTCCTTAACACGCCAGAATTTGCTGGTAACCTTGTTGAAGTAGTTCCTCGCCATGCCCACGTCCCTCTCTAGCCCTCGTTGGCCCTCGTAGTATATCCTTCCGAGGTTGTAAGCGGCCTTGAAGTCTCCCTTTTGCGTCATCAAGTCAAGATACTCGATGACGTCGTCGATGGAGGCGTAAGCATCCGAGTTCACACTGTGCTTAAGAGCATTGATGCCGGCGCTCATGAAGCTAGCCCCTTCGCCGTAAACACCTCCTTCCTCATCCGAAATTCGATAAGCTTCTTGAACGATGGATATGCCCCCTGGCGGCCCAGATCTGATCCAGGCCATGGCCTTGTCCGCCACCTTTTTGTAGTATCGGCAAGCCGTCTCGCAGCTCTTGGGGACGCCGATGCCGGTGTGATGACGAGCAGCCACGGTCATTTCTGCTTGCGTGTGTCCCTGGTTCGCGGCGAAGGTGTGGTACAAGAGTGCCTTGGCCTGATCTCTTTCCACGGCTTCGCCAATGCCGGTAGAATACATCAGCCCAACCATGTGCTGCGCAGAACTGTTTCCATTGACCTCGGCCAGCCTCTTGTAGTGGTCGAAAGCGGCCTTGAAGTTTCTGGGGTGGGAGAAGTTGCCGAAGAAATTCAGCTGACCCAAAAGGTATATCGCATCGGTATTGTTCTGGTCGGCAGACTGCTGCAACAGCTTGACGCTTTCGAGCAGAGGTCCGCTGATTACGGGAGGAGACGTGTGTTCCTGCGGGGGTTCGCTGACACGGAGCGTCGGGAGGGCCTTCAGGGCCAGGTTGAACATGGATCCGAACATGCCCGTCTGTCGTTTCGTTTTCCGGTGCGCATGCGACTTCACCCTACGTAGTTCGACCATGGCGGCATCGACCAACTCCCATCCATTTTGGTACGGAGTCCATCCGCCCTGGGTGCCGTAGGCGACATTCGTTTGCGCTGCCGCGGCGGCGTCCGTTGTCGTTTCTGTCGCGTCGTTGGCACCGTTCTCGCCTAAGATCTTCTGCTCGGCAGCAGAGGCGAAAAAGAGCGCCTGTGAAAGCACTGTCCCATGAATCAAGGTTAGCGAACGCTCACTCCTAGTAACGTGGGTTCTGGGGATCGAGGAACGTGACGGAACACGCACAGAAGGTGGAGAGGAGCCAACGCCTCATGATGGCGGTCTAATGTTGCTATGAGCAAAGAATTCCGAGCTGTAGTTGTGTCATGATCCCACGAAGGTTCTGGATGAATGCCGGGTGAGTTGGGAGTTGAGCGTCGGAGGATGGTACTTCCAACGTGGTCGCCTTACTAATTGGGACAATTTGGCAGCCGGCAAGCTGTCCTCAAACGGTCAGGGAAGGATCTAGTTAATTGAGAGAGGTACGTAGTTACGGAGTTACGGAGTACGTTACCCAATGCGCGACGTTAAACTCCCGTCTGACCCCTGATTGGCTTTCCAGAAGTGGGGCAGGTGCTCTCAGTAAAATCATAGTACGGATTTGCTTCACTAACAAACTTGGCATCAGGAGAGGAAGGGCAGCTCGTCATTTTCGATGTTGAGAAACGGCCGAGCTACTGTACAAAGTATCCTCGTTCACGATTCGCGTGAAGCTCCGGGCCCTCCTGTAAGTAGCTCAGATTGGACTTGATAAAACTGTCTCAGAGCCTGCAGCTTCTATGCACCTCCCCGGCCTGACCAAGATTCACGCTAACTAACCACTCGCCCACAGACTGGTTGTCACCATGTTCAATCTTGCCTGCGTAGATGGGTTCCGATACCCAGGTACCGAAGAGGTCTACGTCCTTGACCTGATCCCCCTAGCTCAGGGGCCAGCCACTATTTCCTCGGACCAGAAACTGTGCTTCTTCGACCCTTCAAGTCTCAGACTGGGTCCTGTGACTACGTTGCAGACTAATCACGGCAATCTCACCTGCGCAAAGGCGTTTGATCTGGGAGGCTCCGTCGTGTGCACGTCTGGGGAGAATGGCAGCGTCTCCATGTGGGATTTGAGACAGAACGCTGCACAGGCCGAAGTTGCGCGCATGACAGGTACGGTTGGCACCACGACCATGACCATGACATACAGGGAGTGGGATTTCAAAGTTGACCCTCGAGGACAGTGGACAACAACGTGCCGGTCTTGTCTCTTGCTTGCTCGAGCGCAGGGTTTTCCGTCGTCGCCGGTACTGAATTGCAATCCAGTCAAGCTACGATAGCAATCTGGTGCGTGACACATTCAGGAGTGGTGAGTTTCGTGACTGGCTGACACTGCCTGATAGGGATGTTCGATCTACGCCCACTCCGCGACATCAATACAAAGAAGTCCACAGCGATGACATAACCGAGGTGGGAGCATAGTGACGATAGCGATTCTTACAAGCGCTAATCGTCGCAGTTAAATTTTCACCCAAGTAATCCCAACGTCCTGCTGTCAGGCTCGACGGATGGCTTGGTCAATATCTGCGACACCAACATAACGGATGAGGACGAGGTCGTGATACAAACGCTGAATCATGATGCTTCGATTCATCATGCTGCTTTCCTGAACGATACAGAGGTCTATGCGGTCTCACACGACGAGAGGTTCGCCCTGTATAACATTGCCGAGGGACAGGAGAAAGGCTCCGCAACGAAGGACTTTGGCGACATGAGACAGGTCCTGGGATGCCAATACATTGCCAATGTCTCGGCCAAAGCAAATGGCGCCGGTGCTGTCATTGGTGCCGGAACGCACGAGTGAGTGGACAAGACAACTTGCAACGCAGCGACTGCATGCTGATCAACCACAATAGCCAGCAGATGTTTGAGATGGTGCACCTCACCAAAGGGGAGGAGGACTGGTTCCTGGACCGCCAAAATAGCGTGGGGCTACCTGGCGCTCACTCGTCGGAAATCATTCGAAGCTTTTGCTTCTACGACGAGGCACAGATGGTATTTAGCGTGGGCGAGGATGGCTACATCAAGGCGTGGAAGGCCACTTGATAGGACAGTGGCCCAATCCGAAATCGTATTCAGCCGTACTTGTCGTGCTTGCCTTTGACCTTGAGCACCAGCAGCTGCTCGTGGTAGTCGCCTTCCCGCCTTGCCCTCTTCAACGTCCTGACCTCGTCCTCTTCGAGGCGTCTGCCTACGGCATCTTCGAGCTCCTTTCGGCTGATCTTCTCCTTGGCCTTTTCTTCCTTGGAAGCCTTGAGCTTGGGCTTGAAGCGCGCTTGCATGCGGATGCGGAAAGTCGTATCGAAGGTGATCTCGGTTGCGTCGCCGCGCACTTCTGGCGGTCCGTTTGCATTTGTGGACTTTTTGACGGTCAAGAAGGTCTCGCGAAGCGTCTGAAGCTGAAACGTGCCCGGAGTATCGCTCGATGGAATGACGGTCCAGGTCTCGAGGGGTGATACTGCTTCTGATGTCGCACTGAGAATGCCATATTTGTCGCAACTCAGATACCTGTCGCCGTCAGCCGACGCCCTTTGGCCTACCATGCAGTATGATACGTACTTGCCATAGCGGCCCTTGAATCTGAAGTGCTCTGTGCCGGAGATCTTATTTGCGACCCATACCTGGCGCACGTCGTGAGGCTCGGACGTGGCGGGATTGTTGTCGATGATGTTCTCGACGGCATCGGCAAAGACCTTACCGTTCGCGTCGCACGCCAGGCATGTCGCTGGCTCGGTCGGCAGCACGAACATGACGGGGCCGACGACGTCGGGCATTGCCTCGGCGGACACCCAGCTGTCGTCATCGGGTGTATCTCCTCCGCCCTGCGTCGTGGTTGCGACGGCGCGCTCGCTCGATCCGGCTTCGGCGTTGGACGACTCGCCCTCGGTCCTCTTTCTCTTCTTGGGCTTTTTTTCGCCCTTGAACGACAGCGGTTTCACCATGGTGTGGCTGTAGTGTTGATCCTACTTGGGTCGTTCGCTGTAGGATCTCACGAGACAGGTGACAGACCTGACGACATTGGTAACGAAGGCTTTCCCAGTTGAAAGCTGCTAGCCATGCTTCAAACCAGTGCTACGTATTCTACAGTGGGGCAATGCAAAGTACGGAGTACATAGTTAGTACGGATACCCGTTCGCTGTGGTTGCGGGGAACGCCGGTGGCCTGTGGCCTGTGGCCCGTGTATTACAAGGAGCCAGCCAGCCCTGATAGTGGTTGTTGGTGCCTGGAAAAGAGCCTACGGGTACCTATCCGTCCGTACTTACAATTTACATTACCTCACTTAACTGCTACCCAGTTGTTCCACTATTCGTCCCATTAGAGTGGCCGGTAAGCCCGTCTCGTGGGTTTGAAGCTGTGGTCGGTACAGACGTAAGTTATGCAAGCAAACAAGGTCTTGCACGGGGTAGTCGAGACTCAAGTATGTGTCCCGTCAAGTTCATGAAATCGAAAGGCTGGTCTACCGCCTTTAAGCCAATGCCGCCGAGAATCGCGGGAATGGCCGCGGTTCCGACGGTTTCCTATGGTCATCACGACCACCAAAACCGGCAGCCTGGAGCTTGAACTTCTCCAAACGATCACTGCCGGTGAGTACATTCTCATAACCAAACACACTCGACTATGGCGACAGCGCAGCCCGTTGTTGTGTCCTTGAAGGACTTGAAGATTGGTGAGCAGCGCTCGATCAACGTCCCAACTATGCATGCTCATGTCTCGACCAGGAAACATCTCCTTTGAGACTTTACAAGAGGCATTTGGACCCGACTCTCTCGGTATCCTCATCGTCAAGGATGTGCCCGAAGAGTTCGCGAGCCTGAGGCACCAGCTGCTCTCCTATGCCTCTTACATGGGCAACCTCGGCGAGGCTGATTTCGGGAAGCAAACGACGACAGACACTTCCACCCCTCCATTCTAACACTTCACAGGCCAGTTCACAAACGAAACTGCCAAGTACCTCGTGGGATGGTCTCTGGGTCGGGAACAGCTGAAGAACGGCGGCGCAGATGACCTGAAGGGCTCCTTCTACGCCAACTGCGCCTTCTACATCGACCCTGCACGCGAGGCCGCGACACCGACGGCGCAGTTCACGCTCAAGGACTTTCCCGAGTACCTAGCGCCGAACTCGTGGCCGCCAAACGAGATGCTGCCAGGCTTCAAGCCGGCCATGGAACAAATGTGCCGGCTGATCATTGACACGGCCGTGCTGGTCGCGAGGGCGTGCGATAAGTTCGCCGAGAAGGAGATCCCCGATTACCCGCCCGCATACCTAGAGAACGTCGTCAAGTCGTCTTCGACGACCAAGGCGCGTCTTCTACATTATTACCCCATGACCGAGGCGGTCATGTCACGGAACGTGGACGAGGACGACAACTGGTGCTCGGTCCACAAGGACCACGGGTGTCTGACAGGTTTGACTTCGGCCATGTTCATCAATGAGGCCAGGGTCAAGGCCAAGGTGCCTGATTTCGGCGGCGACGTGCCAGACTCGTTGCCAATGCTCGAGGAGCTGTCTGAGTCGCCGGATCCGCAGGCGGGCTTGTGGATCAAGGACCGCAAGGGCGAGTCGGTTCAGGTCAAGATCCCCAAGGACTGCATCGCCTTCCAGACTGGCGAGGCGTTGGAGAGGATCACACGAGGCAAGTTCAAGGCTGTTGAGCACTCGGTTCGTGGAGCGTACAGCAAGGGGGTGGCTCGAAACACTCTGGCTGTCTTCACTCAACCCAATCTGGAGGATGAGGTTGACCTGGATCAGCACATTACGTTTGGAGAGTTTGCCCGAGGCATCGTTGCCAAGAACACAGTCTAGTGATATTCAACCGGCAGAATTGCATGTTCCAGCTCAGCGGCAAGATCGTCAACCTAATTGTGTTACGTGGATGGTTCACCGTTCACGCATCGGTAAGCTGCGCTCCTACCGGTGGAATCCGGGATCACACGCTCCAGATCCGGTGGGAGTCGTCTCCCGGGCCAGCGGCTCCCAACGGTGGAGATGTAACCAACTATTTACTGTGTACTGTGGTACCGTGTATGTTCACCAACTAGTTATGTGGAACTGCGAGGCGGTGCCTACCGATCTTGGGAACTGCGAGGCCAGGGGAACCTCATCGAGTTTGTGTGTGCGCATGTTGGCCGGCTTGTCGGCATGATCTACATGGTTCCGGATTCGAGATACGTCATGATTGCTATACTCTTACATGGGCATGGGCGCCCGTGCCGGGGCCGTGCTCGAGTTGTCGGCCCTGGGCAGGAGTATAGAAAGGCCGAGGGGACTCAATCTCGGAGATTTTGGTCCTGGGTCGGCGTCCACTTTTTCAACACGTTGCCACGCCCTCGTACGTAGTTAAGTTAGTACTTTACTCAGCAGTGCCACCCCCACGACTGGTGATTGGACGGTATTTCCGACCCTGCCACTGAGAATTCCGACTATTGTTCGGGCTTCATGCTCCAATGTGGAATTCCATGTGGATCATGTCCACACACCTACTTGCCGCTCCACAACTTCCTACTTACTCAGTAGTAGTTGCTTCATACCCGATGATGGATGATGGCAGGGTGGATAGAAGAGACTGAAGAGCAACACCAGGGGAATAGCCACCCGGACGTATGCTCCGTTTTGCTGCAAGACTCTTTTGTGATGATTCCGCATAAGAAGGCCGCGCTTCACTCGTGTGAAGTAGGCCACACACTGCAACACCCGACCCATTGCCCCTGAGAAACGTCTCGACTCTCAAGACTCGCTTGCCTGCCGCCGAAGTCGGATTGTCCCGATTGCCCACGTCATTCATTCGCTGGAAGTCCTTCGCCTCGGAAAGACTCGACAACCTCGCCAATGAGCACCAAAGGCCAAAATTGGTGGAAACGTGCATTCGGGCCACCTGCTGCGATTCTCCCTGAGCACAACGGCCCTCTGTCCAAGATCCAGACCCCAGAGGGCGGATGGAATGTCCTGGACCACTTCAAGGCCAGAGTGCCTGCCAACTTCCAGCGCAACTTCGTCGTAGTTCTGTCCGAGTTCGTAGGGACCTTCATGTACGCCTTGATAGCCCTCGGATGCACGACCGTCGTCAGCGCCAAGCAGAATGAGCAGCAAGGAGGAGGCGATCTTGCCGCGAACCCGGCCAAGCTCCAGTTCATCGCACTCGGCTGGGGCATGTCCATCGCCGTCAACGCCTGGGTCTTTTTCCGCATCAGCGGCGGGCTGTTCAATCCGGCCGTCACCTTTGCCATGTTGCTCATACGGGCCTTGGACCCCCTCCGCGCCTTTTTGATCTTCATTGGGCAGATGACGGGGATGATCGCGGCCTCGGCGGTGATCCTAGGTATACTGCCCAATGGGTCGGCGGCCACTACGGAACTGGGAGGTGGTACGTCTGTCGTGCAGGGCTTGCTGATCGAGATGTTTCTCACCGCCGAGATCATATTTGCCATCTTCATGCTGGCTGCTGAGAAGCATCGGGCGACATACGTTGCGCCCATTGGTATTGGACTTGCAGTCTTCATCGCCGTCATGATGTGAGTACTGCCTTTTCCTCCCCCGAGGTCATGCTATCGGACTGACTGGTGTTTCTTCTAGGGGTGGCTATTATACTGGTGCGGGTACGAATCCGGCCCGGTCCTTTGGTCCCTGTGTGGTCACGGGCAAGTTTCCCTCGTACCACTGGATCTACTGGGTCGGCCCCTTCCTGGGGAGCATGCTCGCCACCGGCTTCTACCTGCTGGTCAGGAAGCTCGAGTACTGGACCATCAACCCGGCCCAAGATGCCGACGCCGGTATGCTCGGAGATCTCTTGGCTGAGCGTGATGACACACGCGATGAAAATGAAGGAAAGCGCCGTGACAAACGGCGTCGCGAGGATGACCCGGACACGATGCTAGGCCGCCGGGGAAGTTGGGACAAGGAGAACCGGAAGGAAAATCAGGATCTTGATCGTGAGCGTGAACGCGGCGTCGCTCGCAATCAATCCTTCCGGTCTACGAAAACCAGGTCATGAAAACAGGGCCTGGGAAGCAAAGGCGTTGTATTGTTGCGCCAAAGAAGAGCTTCGGCTTCAAGATGCCGCTTCACTCTTCGATCTTGTTAATATGGATGCAATGGGCGTGGCCCTCGGGTGGAATATGGTTGCGATGATCTTGTTGGAGGAAGCAAGAAGGTGCTCTCTTGCTTGTGTGTACGGTGTAGTGATGGTAGCATGACCCAGCGTGTCCTTTTGGTTTTCAGCGCACTCAGATATCCCCTTTCAAGCGTTTTTAGATTTTGGGGAAACGATACCGATCGTATATTTATGGATGGAGCAGGACAATATCATTTTCACTATGGCTGGATATCCCTTTCCACAATGCTCGTCACTCAACCTTGTGTCGTGGAAGTGAGTGGTTGTTTTTGGTACTTATGTTTACCCCTGGAAGCCTCCAGTCAAACCACCAAGGACAAAATTCAACCTCGTCCGACTCTCCCCGTGTTTCCCCCGACTAGTAACGATAACATAATAAACCCACCATAGCGAGCCTCTCGGGTGACAGAAGATGACGCAACCCCCCCTTTCCCAAGGCCTCCTCATGAGGCCTTCTTCGCATGTTCGGTGAAACAGGCTAATCGAGTCTCTGCTTGCATTTTTACTGCGCTCCCAACACACGGCCAGGCTCCGGCAAGCGATGATCCAAAATCTGCACCGCGCCGGCTATCCCTGTCTATGTTGATGTCGGCAGCAGACACGTCGTATGATTCGCGGAAACCCGTCTCGATAGAGGCGGCTTCCGGCACCATGTGGGAACCATGGTCCAATTACCCTGCGAGATCATCTCTACAAAATAAGACGGGGGGGTTTGTTTCATTGTTGTTTGTCTCAAGTCTTTGTGCCATCAATAAACTGCCAACGTGTACCAAGGATGCCGACGAACCTCGGACCATCCTCATCTGTGATGTCTGGACTTCAACGCCCCGGGATAACGACGACGACAACGACGACGACGACATAAGTATGGCGGTTCCCGGTGATGCCCCTCTACCATCGGTATGCTTTGATGATTGCGGCAAGTTTCGTGGCAACCCCTCTACTCGAACGACCTTTGTCAATCTAACACGGCGTGCGTGTAGAAAGTGTTCACGCCGAGGCCCAGGCTGTCGGTAGGTAATGCCTCACAGCCATGTGCACCCGGAAGCAGCTACAGGGCCGCAGTTGATGCGTGTTTATTTTGTATCCAAGCCAACGGGGGAAGCTTGGGTGTCGATCAAGTGTCCGACATTGCATCGTCACTCGGCCGAAATCTTCATGATTGCGATATCGATCACGTCCAAGTTACACTGACCGCAAGTGCTGTCTACCCCGGCAACACCATTCCAGTCACCATCACAACGCGTTTCAACATTGATGGAATGACTGGCACGACTACGGACACCTCTGCAGTAGCTACTCCATTTACTACGATACCCTCTACCTGTCAACCTCGACGTCCTCCACCTCGTCAGCCGCGCAACCTTCGAGCCTGTCCACTACACCATCTGCCGTCGAGCCTGAGTGGAAAGACCAGTCACGGACCTCAGGGCCCATCTTGGGATCCATAGCCGCTGTCTTTGGTTTCATCCTTGTGCTATTACTGTGCATCCGACGTCGAAGGAAGAGACGACGGCAGAAGGGTGCAACGGACAACATGTCAGTCAGGCCGCAGTTGCACATGGATAGCATGTCGCAACCGCTCCCGCATGAGCTTGAAACTTGCGAGAAGCAGACGCCGGTGGAATTGCCCAATTCCTATGTTGGCGCCGTCAAATCTCCCTACGAGCTGGGCGACCCGGATTGGCATATTCAGGGGCAAGAAGAAAGGCAGGGAAGAAGTGAGAAGGTGCATGAAACCGCAGGCCACCAAAGAAAGCCGGCATAACGTAACTTCTGGTCGGCGAATGGGATAAAAGAGCCTGCGATATTCGGGTATAGGGTTTGTAGTAGGAGAGAATCGAACATCTAAAGTATACTTCAAATACTTCCTCATTCCGAGAACGGCTGAGCAACGGATTTGCCGGCAAGCACTTGTGCCAACTGTCCCGGAGGCTCCGAGGTATTACAGTCAAGTGCCCTGTCGTTCGCGATTAAGAGGACCTCACATACTTGATGTACCAACGAGTCCGGCATGTGCTGTGTCTGTGTTTATGCTCCTCTGATTTTCTTGTACGATGGAAACAAAGCATCTAAAGTTGGTTTGATGGGTTAAGGGCTCGTACGAATGATCACCCATCAACACCCAACCGAGCGATACTACATGTAACCCGTTTCCTCTACGACTCCAGCGGGAAGTCTGATAATAGAGCCGAAATACAAATCTGCCACCGATGATACCACTGAGCCGGAGAAGGCGGTAGACTAAAGCTCGCCCCAAAATAGCCTACGCCAGGTAGCATTACGGCAGGTATAAATCCATAAAATGCATAGATACCTTGGGTAGGCATATGAGTGCGCATCCGCAGGTGCATACTTCCCAATACGTTGCCGGTCTGCGCAGGGATAAATACCCTTTTCTCCCTCGGTCGATGTAGTTGGTGGAGTCAGGATTTATTTCTCCTTGCGGGTACCGGCAGCAGGTTGGGTGTCACCATATCTCTCGGCCAGCTCGTGATACTCTCGCTGGAGACCCTCGGCCTGCTTCTTGAGGGTTGCAATGTCCTTGTCCTTCAACTCCAAGTCGCGCTTGAGGCGGCCAATCTCGCCAGCGTCGCCAGCAGCGGCAAGCTTTGCGCTCTGCTTCGTGTTCTTGTCGGTACCCTCGTACGTCTTGAGCTTCTCCTCGAGGCGGAGAGTCTCGAGGATCATGATGTAGGTTCGGTTGAGGATCAGAGACAGGAACAGAGTAAATCCGCAGAGGTACATGTTGCGCTGCGAGTAGAACTTGCGTGCCTGAACCTCGAGGCGCTCGTGGCCCATGATGGCGCTGTGGTTGTTGTTGTTAGTCATTGCTCTGATGCAGCGCGAGTTACACATGATCGATTGAGGCACTTACGCGCTGCCCTTGTGGGAATCGGTGGCGGCGGCCAGCTCGAGCTGGACGCGATAGACGCGGTTGACGCTATCGATGAAAAGGATCAAAATAAATATGAAGGTGATCTTCAAGCCATACTGTAGTTTGGCTACGAGCGTACTCTCCGAAATGAACCTGTGCAGGTCAAGGTCAGCTGAGCTCTGCGATGGAGCTATATGGGACGATGCGTTGGAACGTACGTGAAGAGCTTCCGGCGGATCGAGAAGGGCATAGGCACGATCAGCCCCATGAAGAGGGCCATCTCGGCCACAAGAAGCACGAAGACCTGTTCATGTCGGGTCAGCGCAGTACAGTATGCGGGCGGCGCGCGCGTCGAGTCACAGGCAACTTACGAGCGAGTAGTAGAGCGTCATGGTGGCTGCTAGTTACGTCGGCGACGTCGGAGTTGGGGAGAGTGTAGGAAGGGTGTGTCTGGAAGTACTGTTGATGATTGCTTGGGTTTGAGCAGGATCAAAGGAGCTCGGTTCTTCGTGGGGCTACAAGGTTATGTAGTCGCGGAAGAAGTGTGTGAAAAGGTGTTCAATTGAAGCTAAGGGGAGGCACATACGTAACTGCTAACTGGGAATGTCATGAAGCTCCCACGTCATCATCATAATTTGCTTGATGCAGCACGGACCATCCACTCCCCATGTGAGCTCGCGTGCCGTTGCGGCTGTTTCGGATGTTGCCGGGCTCTTTCTTGCCTTTCCACCCCAACAAGTGCTGCCATGGCACAACAACCAAAATGTCAGACACCCGGAGAGACGCGAATGGTGATGGCCCAAGCAGCACCTGCTAGATCAAGCTGGATTTGGGAGTTACCCTTTCTAATCTACTAATTACACAGCACACAGTAGTTACGTAGTTAGAGATACACACGAGGCTCCTGTATCGTCACGTGACGGGCTGTAGCCAATCACAGTATTACATCCAGATCCACTCATTCCATTCTTTCGAAGTTGTCTCATTACTAAGTACTCCGTACACCGTAATCCGTACAGATAGGTGCAGTTGCCTTTCGCGGAAATTGCAAAGTTATAGGGGTCGAAGTTACTCCGGGTGCTAAGTAGCGTAATGTTCCAATCATCACTAGCGTCCCTACAAATACGAGAAGTTCTTCCATTGCATACGGGTTCAAGTTGTTTCGATGGTACAACGGTCGACCCCGTGGCTTCCGTAGCAGCGGCGTAGGCTGAGTAGCTGATCGTCGGGAACCCCCCTGCCAAGGCAAGGAAGGTCAAGGCAAGTGTGAAAAAAGGATGACAAGGGAACCCAAATTACTTCGGTCCGCTCATTGTTATCGCAATAGACGATACCACCAGGCCAGAATTTGAAGCTACTGCCGCTTCGGTAAGGCCCGCATTGTGTCAATCTCGCCGCCGCCGGTGCCTCCAACATGTGCGCTTTTCATTCCCGCAACTGCTTCTCTGTCGACCTCGCATCCCTGTGAACGAAACAAAAGTCTTGGCCTATATCATCAAATGTGACATCTCTAGGGGCCAGGCGCAAGAGGTCGAGCCGGTGGTTCAGTACCATTCGTTTCATCTCGTTTTCATGTACGCAATCAGCGGGAGGATCGTTGCCATCGGGTAGATGCTTTAGATAGTCCCCCGCCTTCGATCTGGACAATGCACCGCAGCATAATCTTGTAGCATAGCAACCTGGAGCCATGACCCGGATTCTGAAATATCAACTTCCACATGGTCAACAACGACTGGCTCATCGAGGGTATCACGGGCCCGTCCCAACGGCAAAGCGTGCCCTTCGACCTTGCCATGTCTGTACACCAGCACTGACAAGTCAAGCTTGCCGAGCGCACATACCGCCTCCGCTTACCGCGAACTACCTAGGCACACAGTACCACCTGTTCATGAGCATTGGAGGACACGATCGCAAGCATTTGGAAGGCTCAAGTATCTGTATCGCCGAGATGACCGAGGTATGGAATGCGAGAACATCCGCTCCACCACCACCAATTCCTCACGACCCATATATCATTCGTGGGCTTCTACATCCGCAGCAGCTGACGTAGTAGCCTCCTGTTGGGGGACGTTCAAAACACGTCCAAAACAACGCGCCGCATGAGAACCCTGGCCTCTGCTTGTTGGAATTGGCGAGAGCTGACCGCTGAGTTTGTGCTGCAATGCCCCATTGAACTTGTCGTGAGTCGTGAGTCGTGACCTGCCTGCCTCATTGGTGGGGATCTGGTGGCATGCGGGGGAGCTATAGTACCCCGGAGCTTTTCGCGGCCTCTGATTGGTGCGGAAGACTCTCGAGAAAGGTTTAGGATCGGGGTTCAAGCTCCCGAACGTCATCCACCACCCCCACCCGCAACAGCAATATCGATAATCAGTTTGCCAGTCTCACGAGTTGGGAGCAACAGCTCGGCTGTACCATTGGGCAGCGATACCCAGTTCATAGTTACTTTGCGACGCTGTGTTGGAGCAACCTCGTTTCACACAGCCTCTAGGCTCGTGTAAATGCACGAATGGCCGGCCGAAGTCGCGACAGACAGCCGATTCCGCTGGCAAGAGGAGCATGTGGGAAATTCCATATCCGACGGCTAGAATGCGGTACCGAATATAAGGGGTAGTAGTTCCCCTCACTTACTTGGCGTGTTGGTGGGGAAAGAACAAACAGCTCTTTTGTTTTCCATCTTGCTCAATTGCTGCATTTACTGCCCTGCCCGTCAACCTTGGGATTTCCGTCGAGCAAACCCTCTTGTCAACATGAGCCCATCCGCTGTCGACACGCCCGCTGGGGCCAGTTTCAAGCCGACCAAGCCCAACATCGGCGTTTACACTAACCCGGCACATAATCTGTGGATTACCGAAGCCGAACCGTCGTTGGAGAGTCTGGAGAAGGGCGACACGCTCAAGCATGGAGATGTGACTGTCGCTATCAAGAGTACGGGTATTTGCGGGTACGTTGTCAACGGGCTCCTTGGAGTGCCCACGATGCGTCACTGACATTCCTAGGTCTGACGTTCACTTTTGGCACCATGGCTGCATTGGCCCGATGATTGTCGACGATGATCACATTCTGGGACACGAGTCCGCTGGGCAGATTATAGCCGTTCACCCGTCGGTAACGCACCTGAAGATTGGCGATCGCGTTGCCATCGAGCCTAACATTATTTGCAACGAGTGCGAGCCCTGTCTGACGGGTCGCTACAATGGTTGCGAGAAGGTGGCTTTCCTGTCTACACCGCCCGTGCCCGGTCTGCTGAGGAGATACGTTAACCATCCGGCTATCTGGTGCCACAAGATTGGCGATATGTCGTACGAGAACGGATCTATGCTAGAGCCCCTCAGTGTCGCCCTGGCTGGTCTGCATAGGGCCAAGGTTGAGCTGGGTGATCCTACGCTCATCTGTGGTGCCGGACCGATCGGACTGATCACGCTCCTCTGCTGTCGGGCTGCCGGCGCATGCCCCATTGTCATTACCGACATCGACGAGGGCCGGTTAAAGTTTGCGAAGGATATTTGCCCCACGGTCATAACACACAAGGTTGAGCGTGCAAGCGCCGAAGATGCGGCCAAGGCCATCGTTACGTCGTTTGGTGGCATCGAGCCTGCTGTGGCCATCGAATGCACGGGCGTTGAGAGCAGTGTTGCGGCAGCCATCTGGGCAGTCAAGTTTGGAGGCAAGGTGTTCGTCGTGGGCGTCGGCAAGAACGAAGTCAGCTTTCCCTTTATGCGATGCAGCACAAGAGAGGTTGACCTCCAGTTCCAATACCGGTACTGTAACACGTGGCCCAGGGCAATCCGGTTGGTGGAGAACGGCGTGATTGATCTTTCCAAGCTCGTCACGCATCGCTACAAGCTGGAGGACGCCCTCGAGGCTTTCAAAACAGCCGCCGACCCGAAGACGGGGGCCATCAAGGTGCAGATCCAGAGTCTCGACTGAGGACATACTGTAGTACGTCCCGCATAGGGATGAACAGCATCGGGTGGTTTCGCACTGACCGAAATTCGAGAGATGGCCTGACGATCACTCCAATAGAATCAGCGGTGGGGTGGTTAGATAGATCGTCTCGTGTAATCCAGTCGGCACAGTCTGTTTTTGTGTAGGTCAAGGGCTGACCAATCTTATCTTGCTCAGTCAAGACGGCATATAAAGAACGCAGTATTTGAGAGTGCAGCAGTCTTTGTAGTTGCTCGATGCGATGATGAGAAACGGGCGGAATAGAAAATTAATTAACTATCAGGTACGGAGTACGGAGTACGAAGTACTAAGTAGTCCAATTATATAAGGTGGATCTATTTGATGGACGGAAACACTGCTCAGACAGGTCAGTGCGTCGTTGTTTAGTGGGTCGGGGGCGGCTATGGCTCCAGAAAGCGTGAAATTCCGACAGCTGGAGGTTTTTCGTCGAGCTCGTTGTCGTGAGGTCAATTCAATTTCCACAACCGATACGCACCACCGTCGTCGCCCTAACCGACCCGACCCGCCATCCATCCAATCGCTCCTCAGACGCATCCATCCATCCGTCTGCGAGCTCTTCTTCTCGCACACACCCTCACAAGATGTCTTCCATGGCTCTGACGCGCCCGGCCATCCGGCAAACCGGAGCTCTGAGCCGCATGGCCGCCCGACGATTCGAGTCGAGCGCCGCGACCAAGGCCTCCGAGGCTGCCAAAGAGACTGCGACCAAGGCTAAGGAGACTGCCTCCAAGACCACCGAGGCTGTGAAGGAGTCTGCCTCCAAGGCTACCGAGGCTGTGAAGGAGTCTGCCTCCAAGGCTACCGAGGCTGCGAAGGAGTCCACCGTCAAGACCGCCGAAGCTGCCAAGGAGATCCCCTCCAAGGCCCCTTCCACCGTCAAGGCTGCTGAAGCTACCAAGGAGATCCCCTCCAAGGCCCCTTCTACTGTCAAGGCTGCTGAAGCTACCAAGGAGACCGCCTCCAAGATCTCGTCCACAGCTTCTCAATACACAGCGAAGGCCTCGGAAGGTCTGTCAAAAGTCACCTCGTCAGCTGGACCCGCCATCGCGGACGCGGCGCAGGGTGTGGCAAAATCACTGAGCAAGGTCGGCGGCCGAACTGGACGCGTGATCGGCTTTGTGCAGAGTACGTAGACCCCCCTGTACGTGGAAGCGGATCGGATGTCAGGCGCTTCATGCGCAGCGCTGCGTTTGTTCTTGTACTTCCTGGGTTAGGACGGCAGTTGGGTGATATGACAGCTGATACTGGGCCTTACAGAGCAAGTGCCTCACATTGTCTACTGGTCCAAGGTTGGAGCCGAGCTCGCCAAGATCGTCTTCCGCAACCAGAAGATGTCACCACCGTAAGTCATCCCACTGCGGAAGAAGATAGGGACAGCCGCTGAGCTGCTATATTTATAGACCTGTCGAGGTGGTCCAGAGTTACTTCCAGAACGCCATCAAGTCAGCCCGGAACCCCAGCGCCCTGCTGCAGACCGCGACCGAGGCTGCCAACAAGGCCGCCCAGACCGCCAACAAGGCCGCCCAGCAGCCCGAATCCGCCATGCAGCTCGTCCGAAACCTGAACGGCGCTTCCCTGGTCGCTGGCGGTGTTGTCCTTGCCGAATGCCTTGGTTTCTTCACTGTTGGTGAGATGATTGGTCGATTCAAGATTGTTGGGTACCACGGCAACGCTGCTGCTCACCACTAAGCGCAACGCGGGTATCGAAAGGGAGGCGCCGACATGGAAACGAACGCCATAGGTCTCGCCAACCGTATTTATGGGAAACGACAAATAGACGATGCCTGCAAGTAGACATTGCTGCTTGGGCATGGTGTTGCATGGGGCGGGCAGAACCCAGGAAAAGTCTTAGACCGGCATTGACGAACTGTCAGGACGCCCTTTGCTGGCTTACTGACAACAGTCATCGGCCATGTGGTAGAAACGAGTCGCGCTGGGGGTGAAGGGTCAGCGCCAAGGTTACAACGAGTCTTGCCTGTATAATCGCTCACCTTGACGTTTGGTTCCCTCTTACACATTTTTCTTTGTCGTCGTGTACAATAACAAGAGCAGCGAGAGGTGACCTTGGCAATGAATACAGTAATAAGGATACGCCATCTACCCTGACCAGTCGTGAAGCACAAGACTGACACCGTCAGGGATGATGGACGGGACTAACAGTGCATCGGTACGAGGGTCCGAAACGAACTTCTTCTTCACCTAGGTACCGTGTTCTTCAAAACAGGGCGTAATCGGTACATGCACCAAGCTGAAGGGTTACACCGGACGAGGCACAGCAGTTTCCCCCGTATCCCGTAACTATCCCGTAGGGGGATCGCTGCCGGACAGATGACTTGCTTTTTGAGCCGCCATCGCGTTCATGCTGCCAGACCGACCGCATGCAGTCTCGCGTGCATCGGACTTTGCGATAGACTGCTTCGTTTGCAACCCTCGTGTCGGGCTTCGCCCACCCGGCCTCGACCAATCCTTGAACATGGAGCATTTCTTGGCCTTTGCTGTGTGCAGAACGGCATGCGCCAGGATGCATGACACGTAACATTCTCCCTGCTACTGGTCCGACGGATTCAATCGCTCGTCCGGGTCATGGTAGCTCCATCAGCTACAGAATACGCCTCGTCAAGAGTAGGAGTTAGCTGACACCGCGGAGGCGGGCTGCTGCATTTTCCGCCTCTTGGCCCACGTCTCCTTTTGTCTACAGGTCATGTTTGCTCTCGGTGCCATGCGTGACGACGACGATTTCGGTTCTGGGGGGGAGCGGGAGTTTCCCTCTGGGGGGTTTGCACGGCTGGGCGTACGCCTCGGAAAGCCGCCTCCGACGAGATTCTGGACACTATGCCGTCCCGAATGGGCAGTGTTGTCCAAAGTCTGGTGAGTCTGCGTGGCTGTTGGCCGGGAGATGGACTGAAGGACGCCCTTTTTTCAGGGGGGTGTTTTTTTGGAGGGGCGGCCCTTGTCCGGGGAAGCGGTTGGCGCGCTCGACACGCTCATGCCGGCACGTCTACGCATCACAACGTCGGGGCAGATTTTCAAAAGGGGTAGTCGATGGGGTGTGTTTCGATACAAAGGTCGGTATGCCACATTCGGGACGCCCCTCGAGCTGCTACTACCGGTACTAACTACGCAAAGTGGTGGTTTTATGCGAGGCGTGGCGACCAAGGAAAAGAAAAGGAGGAGAAAGTAGAAGAAGAAACAAACCGGCCGATGTATCCGTATCCGTACCTGAAGGTGCGGTTCCGTTCACCTACATGGCAAGCACTTCGCCGCCACGCCAACATCTCATGCCTTGCTTTGACATCAAAACTGTCGACCGGTGAAGCAACCTACCTACCGAGCCAGGAGTCCGTCCCCCTACCGGTCCTCCCCCTGATCAGTCCCGCGGTATCCGCGATGGTGGTGGGTAGGGGTTTTGTTTCTGGCCGGGCCGAGAGGTATTGTACAAGCAAGATAAGCACGCAAGTTTCTTGTTGGCTGCTGATGTGTTTGTACACACTACTTGTCCTACTTTCCCATCGAACCCCTTTAGTTTCATCCAGCCCTCCTACGGCTGGCAGGCTGGTTAGGACAGCCCGGGAAGACGGCTGGGAAGAGTGACATGGCTTCACAGGATCAAATGCATCCGCCTCGATCGATCTACCTAGCTCTCCTCTCATCACGGTGCGTCACGAGGGAGCAGGCAGCCTGGACACCGAGTGGGGCGTCGTTGTTACACGTCACGCGCGCATCTACGGCTTACTAGAATCACTGCTGAACGGGACGATCTCTGCCTCTTCATGCTTGATGTTCATTGCCTCGGAATGGGCTGGCAAAGATGAGGAAGATGGAAGGCAGGCAGCAGGACGCGGAGGTAGCGGGCGGCCATGAAGAAGACTGGGACAACAGGGAGAAACTATCCCTAGCCTTTTCATCGAGACCAGGATCGGCGGGTGAAGAAAGGGAAGAGATAGAGAGAGGGAGGGAGGGGGGGAGGAAGCGTCGGCCTGCGCATCATCTGGGTCCTTGAATGGGCCAGCCAGTCGTTCTTGCACATTGCCTGCATACCCTGAAAGGGATGAGTTGGCATGCCGCAGATAGGTGTGGAATAAACACATTAAGCACACAGAACCCGGCAGTCTGGTAACCTGTGAGCGGGCTTCTATGCGACGCGGACGCGGACGCGGACGATGGTCTTGGACCGGATAGAGTTGTCGTGGCAATGTCTTATACGACCACGGTACTATGAAACTGAGCAATATCACGCTCATATACGATTCGTTTCGATCCGGATGTGTACAAGGCAGCACTGTTGGGTTGGATATCCAGCATGCGTGGCCTTGAAAGCAGTACCGGTACATGGATGAATACCACCTGGACAAACCCGTCGGAATCTTCACCTGTAACTAATTGCCCCAGGCCAGCGATGGTTTGTCTCTATTTGCAATCTCTGCCACCAATAAAACCAATATTGTGCTAAACGCGCATGTATTGGATTTTGCAGACGAGCTGCACGTCGTGGTTGCTCTCTTGACCAATGTTGAGTTGACACCATACAGATAACTTGGTCACGTATGGGCCGGGCCAGGCCGCGCACTATCCATGCTGCTGCTTGTTGCGTTTGTAGATGGATGACATTGTAGATAATAGGTCGACCGTCAACATTGACAAGTCAACAAATGACAATACCAACACAGGCCGTCTTCAGGAGCCTCCAGAGGCCATTCATTGGAATCAACACCTGCCCACCGTCAACCAACCATTTCAAGCAGATACGCGTTATGCTATCATACGAATATGCGCAGTCGAACACGCTCTGTAATTGACAAAACAATCAAGTAGTTATCGCGCAGCCAGGCAAGGCCACTTTCCCACTTGGCCAATGGAGGCTTCCAACCGCTACTATGCCCAGCATATCTAGCATAATTTTTGCACCCTTGTGCCCGCTGCGCCTAGTTAGTCGAACAAGACGGACTCACACGCCCCCCTCCCCTGACCCTTGAATAGTCCAGGCGCCGGGCGACTATTGAGCACCAGCCAAGGTTGATGAGTGCAAGGCGTGCGTACGAATCTCCATGTACCCTAAGCCCCCCTCCCCCCCTCCTCTCAACAAGGGGCCCGCTTGGTGTCAATTAGCCCGAACTTGGTTGAGCGGCATGCAGCCTGCAGGATACGAAACAAATTACTGCTGATACGTGGACTTCGGGTTTGGTCATCCCGGCCACATCTTCGAATGGGATCTTCTCTGCATATTGGCAAACAGCAGACGGTAGTTGCGTGCGGAGATGTCGACGTCGCATTACGCATGACATCGGCTTTGAGCAGAACGGGCGTGTCGTGGTGGGAGGACATGAAATGATGGGAGCCCAGGTCTCCCGGCCAAGCGGTACAAAGGATGGGTGCGTGTTGGCTCCCCGCTTGCTTTCGCTTGTAGTTAGTGGAGTGTGCCCTGGCATCGTCCAGGTCCTCTCGTAGCTCTTGTGTTCCAGTGGGTTTTGGGTCGCTACTTGTCCGGGGGATTCAAATGACGTTTGCTGTGAGTTTCGGATCGATCGTCTTGAATCACCGTCCCAGGCAAGAAACGACATTCGAGATCCAGTCCAACGGACCAAAAGGGGATTCCCGCGATTAGGTGCATGAGAGCCGTACTATACAAGCACAGCACGTTTTGATGCCCCCACAAGTAGCTGCACCTCGGATGGGGGTCGTTTTGCCCTCAGAGCGTCTCCTGCGCCAGAAAAATCCAGCCCGCCAACTCGGGCGGGTCAGAATGTCTTGCAGTCCTTTGAGACAGACCATGAGAGGAAGACAAAGATTTCCGCCAGACTGGGGACGGCCAGAGGACCTAGGCATGTCGCAATCAATACCCCGGTGTCGATGGCTTTCTCGCGTGCCAGATGTGCCTTGATAACGACGTTAGTCTTATACATCCCGAACGTGCAGTCGGCCGAACCCGCCTGGGGGCCCGCCGTCACTTACATGGTGCAGGACACACGCTTGGCGCGAATGCAGATTTCTCGCTGCACTAAAGCATTGAGCTGGCGGACCTGGGTTGCCGTCATCCCCCTATATCGTGTGAATGGTGCCATGGCCATGGCAGGGATCGCTGATTGCATTCCAAGGTTGAACCATCGCCCTACCTCCTTCATGTGCTCGTCGCTGTGCCAAGGATGGAACGGGATCTCCTGGGTGATGTGCTCGATTTCGATGAATCCAACTTGCTTCATCAGATTGGCAGGCTCTTGTTTTGGCATCATGGGTCTCCCGAGCTCCTCAAATACCTGGTAGAGCATCTCGACCCATTTCGTATAATTGGCATCTTGCGGGAAGCTGTTATCAAAGCTTACAGGCGTGAAGTCAATCTCAATGTGTTCGATAACTCCCGTTCCCGGTATCAGGTGACTTTAGCATCCGTAATGTCAGTGGCCCATACTGCACCGTAGTGTGCACAAGGTCGGGAGAGAGGGACTGACTCGTAGACGTTCTTGTACAGAGCACGCCAGTCCTGGACGGCACCTGCCAGCAACCGCATGTGAATGAGATCGCGCGAGTCGGGCTCAAGGTCCCATTTGGGCGCGGTAATGTCCCGCTGGTAGAATTCGAGGTTCATAGGATTGCTGGTGTTAGGTTAGTACCGTCGGTCCGATTACGCTGGAGGAGTTCACGTACTTTCTAGGTTGCGTGTCGTACAAATCCCAGCCAATGACTTCGGCTTGGCGATATAGTCTTGGAATACGGTTAGTTTAGGAAGAAGCGTCTACAAGTTGCGGGACGTACTCGGACATGTCAATGGCCCAGATGCCCGTGCCGGTCCCCAGGTCGAGGATTCTGAGCTCTCTATCCTTGGGCAACGGCCGCGTGTGCAAGCCCTCGATAGATCTGTGCTTGCGGGCGACAGTGAAGAACTTGTGGAATATGTCGTGCCTGTCCATTTCCCGCTGGTCAAGAGTCAGACACGCGGCTCGTTGGACAAGCATGCCTCGGCGGGGAAGTAGAGGGTATCAAATTACCTCGTCTGTCGGGAAGAAGTACTTCATATCCTTGCCATACCACCGATCATTCTCCAGATAGAATAAATCGGGGTCTCGCTGCTCGACCGGCCTCCTAGAAAGACACAAGGTAACGTTAGTGGATGCTTCTCATCTCCTCGTCCGCAAGCACGCACGCACGCATGCTGGACGGCATTCCGGGGCGCACGTACGCAGGTTGCCCAAAGTTCTGAACGGCCATGATGGAGAGAAGGTGTGCAATGATGGTGGCGTAGATGATGGCGTAGATGATGGCGTAGATGCTCAATGACGATATGGTGTCCAAGGCAGCAGTCGGTCTGCGTGGCTGTGACCAAGCCCAAGTTGTTTGGTGCCAAGTAACGAGCGTGCTAAGCTGTTGGGTGGGCGCCCTGGATGAGAAAGAGGTACGGTAACTACCAGCTAGCTAGCTGTCTCTCGACGATGGTGTCAATGAGCTCGTCCGTTCCCCAAAGAAGCGCAGTTATAGGATGGGACGCGCAGCTTGTGCTTGTTTGTGTATGTGTGTGTGTGTGTGTGTGTGTGTGTGTGTGCGTGTGTGTGGCTTTGTGGCGGGGGGTGTGTGCATGTAAGGAGACGGGGGAATCCAAGCCAGGCCGAATGCGACAAGTTGCAAGTAGTGTATATGCAAAACCCGGCGAAAGGAGAGATCTGGCATCCAGGACGCTTTTGTATCTTTTGGCTCGCGGGCACAAGAAGGTTGAATCAACGATTAGGTTTGCGAGTGTCAGTTTTGAGTGGGACCTCACTCAGCGTCTAAACTGTGACCCGGACCTTACAGCAGGAGGTACGGAGTAGGGTCAAGTAAGTAGTAATATGGGACTTCTTAAGTACAAGATGCAGTGCAAGCACCCTTGTATAACCGCCAGCATCCATCATGGATGTCTCCCAGGTATTTATCTCAAGAATGTGGGCTCCCGTCTTCACACCCAGAGGTACATGTCTCTGAGGCGATACATTGGACAAATGGCAAGCTGTTCCATCAATCTGGGTAGGCTAACGAGCATGACAGCGAGGTACCGCCCGTACTCCGTGCAACCCTTGCCGTTCGCCCTAGGTACACGATACTTCAGAAGGTTTGTCGGACCGGGGGGGGTTTAGGTACTCTTCTTACACGCCCCCTGAATGTTGAATGTGAGAATGTGAGAATGGGGGGATGGGGGATGGGGGATGGGGGAATGGGGGAATGTTTGGGACCTCTGTTGGCAATTGGAAGCCAACTGGCCAACCCGCCACATCACGAGCGGCTGCATCGCCTGGCCCAGGCCTCGGGTGGCCGGTGTCAGAGTCTCAGCATCAGGCCAAGCAGGGCTGGCTGGCCTGCTGGTCAACCAAGATGAAGACGGATGCCCTCGCAGGCGGCATCTTTTTCTTGCCGGCTCGTTCTCGCACTCTATTAACCAACTAGTTGCCCCGTTCGCCTGGTGCGCGATGGTAGCTAGCACTTGGGTCCCCCTGCTGTACTCCGTACGTCGTGAAAGATACTCGGTCTGTACAGCTTGTCCAGCAAACAAGATACGGAATCGGTGTATTTTTCGTGTGTGTCGGCCTCGGACGAAACAGTGCGAACCGCCGCATGTCAAAGCTGGTTCGGGTTTGCAGCGCATGGGAAGCGAGCGACTCGAATCACTTCTACACAGTAAAGTTCGTTTTGGTTTTGGGGTCCCTAGACGGCCCCGCGGGCGGGTCCCAGCGACCTGGGACGTCGGGACGGCCATTGCCATGTGCCGCAACAAGGACAGGCAGGTACTTGGTTCCGTAGCTTATTAACTAGCTGGAGCACCTAGGGTAGGGAAGGTAATTAAGCACTTTACGTTAGTTGGCGATGGGGTTGGTCTTTGGCCCTTATCCCGCCGACTATTGTATTGGTGTGACCATGTGTCATACAAGTCGGACACGAAGAGCCCGGGGTTCTAGATTTGTTGCGGCCACAATTTAGGTGTTCAAGTCAACCAACTATACGGATACCGGTACCTAGAATGCAGGTACGTTGTTGGTATTCATAACCAACGTTGTTGGCCCGACGGTACAACCAACAGCCTTCCAAGTTCTCGCAAGCCAGGTTCATCAAGTGAACAACACCACGCCATGTTTCCAACGTGAATCACCAACAGAGTATTAGATGCGTCAAGGGTCGAGGTTCGGTGCCCGGTCGACGCCCGGTCAGCGCTAAAGCTGTGATGTGTGATGTCCTGTCCAATTCCGACCTCAGACCCCAGGTCACAACGGAACTTCGGAATAGGGCAGATGAATGAAAATCGCTCGCGGGTATTCCAAGCGGCAGCCCAAATCCTGGCACAACTCACATGTTCTTGCTTTGAATGGATGTGTGCCATCATTGACCGTTGGAGGATCCCTGGTCACATTCATGTTGTTTCCGGCTAGGGTATCCGTATACGCAGTAAACTACGGAGTACTGTGCATGCACTTGCATCGAGTGAGTGTCTGAGCTCATGTGCAGCAAGCAATGCTTGTCATCAGTCTGGACAGTTAACCGCGTCATTGGAGCCACGTGGCACACCTCTACTACTGTCGTGTGCGTACCTACCTATGCATCTATATATGCAGCGCTCTCCCACCCGGGTCGCCCTAAAGACATTTCCACTTCCTAACGGCCAACCGCCAGACGATGCGAGTGCAAGTGGGTAACGTTACCGAAGGGTCTGGTCCCGCCCACGGCTCGTTCGTTTCCGTTGATCGGGAAGTTTCTCGACATCTCATACCGGTACCTAACCGCTTGCTTAGTCAAACCCCTATTCTCGCCTCGCGACGCTAACTAAGTAGTAAGTATCCGTAGCCTCCGCTGGTAACGTTATGTTGCATAGGGGACAGACAACACGTCGAACCAACACCACCGAACCCCAGACCGACAACCAAGAGTCCCTGACGTACTGGGATCCCAATCCTTGCCGTTCCCTACAGCTATCCGTCTCTGTCTATCAGATCCAGAGCCTGGGCGCTTGCAGGGTATCCCTGCCGTTCCTTGCATCTGTCTCATTACATATCCGTACTCCTGGCCTGGAGGCTGGAGGCTGGAGCAACAATCTTGTGTAACAGCAATTACGCTTAACGGGTTGCACCGCGATTAGTCGACCATGGCATCAAGCGTATAGCCGCCGCTTACCCGTGGGCTCGGCAGCCTGTTGGTGTGTCAGACTCATAGCCTCCTTGCCCAAGTCGCTTCAGATGGCCTACTGGTACATACTCAGTAACTAACGTTACTCGGTTCCTCCAAGACGCCTCTTTGGTCTGGATTGCATCCGCCTCGCGAAACATGTTCAAGCTAGTTAGTACAACCCAGCCAATTGAATTGAATTGCCCTGTGCTTTGATCTAGTCCCTCTGGATTGACGTTACCAGTGCGTCCGAGAACATGGGTATTGTTCGTGTAACGTAACCAACTCGATCGTCATCCTGTTCCAGAGGTGAGAGAGACTACGTTAACACCAACTCCTTTTGATTTGTTGTCTTGCTGACTGCTCCGGGACGTATGTCCACGATAAACCATGGATAGATGCACGACGATGACGAAACTCGATATAAACTCCAATTTTCGGTGGTCGGTTGAGCGCCGTTCCAACGACATTCACTAGTGAAGCCTGTAACTACTTTGTACTCGGGAGACATGAAAAGGGAACGACGCTAGTGATACCGACAGCGTGGAACGCATGCTTACTGGTCAATGCAATCAGGACCCATGCTGCCTCGGTCAATTGCAATCAAAGAAGTATCCGTCCGTACTAACAGTAAGCACGAGTTTACCTACGAACCAACGTTATACCTGCACACGTCCGTACGTCCGTCCGTCCGTCTGCTCTTATCCCCTCCCCCGTCGATTTCGCTATTGGTCGCTCCAAGCCTGTCGGCACCTGCCCGATGAAATAAATCGCACGTCTCGGCCGTCAACGTCAACCTGCTAACAGACGTATGGAGTAGTACGTGTGTGTGTGTGTGTGTGTGCTTCCAACTAGCTATGACGGTACCCGGCTTGCTTGCACGTTGTGGACCGTGATAACATAGGTACATCACGCCCGTCGTTTGATTGAATCTGCGTAAGAAACCAAGTGCAACGTTGCAGATCCTATTCGTACGAGCAGGACGCATCTCGGACAACTGCCGACGAGCCTGCGATGCATCGGTTGCTACACAGCACTCTCTCCCCTCAACTTTGCGGGACGATGGTGGTGGGCCTTATCCGTACCATGATGCCTATAATGTCCAGCAGGGTTAAGGCTCGACTAGTAAAACACCACCACATGACTACTGTGTATGGCAGGCTTTTGAGCGGAGATTGGCCGGTTCACTTTCTCGCATCAGCTCACCACGGTTGCTTTTAGACTCACCGCCCTTTTCCTTCCATTTGACTTGGGGTTTGGATCCTGCCGGTAGTTACGGATACATGCTCTGCAATGCGGATATTGTGTTTCTCTCGGCGTTCCCGACCAGTGCGAACAGCCCATGGGGTGGCTATGCTGTCCATACCTAGCTACCATTACCAACTAACTGTTAGCCACCTAGTTACCACCACCCACGCGTCGACGCAAGATCGAAATGCATCATCAGGTCCCCGACCGATCTCCAACGAGATCACTGATGGTACCTGCATCGCAGCAAACACTTGGTGGCAATCCGAGATCGTGTACGGAGTACAGGTAGATCTAAGCGCATCCATCGCCCACCGTAGCCAGGTATCCTCCGTACTTTCAGTCAAGCTCAGATCGTCAAGAAAGTCAAGCCCCACACTGGATCTAATGTACTGTGTACACAGGACTTCGTAGACTCTGTACTCCAGCAATGATGGTAACGTTAGCGACGCAGGCGATGGATGGATGGGCTTCGAACTGCGTCACAATTACGTCTGGTATGGATGCATTCTGCCACATCATCACTGCAGAAGGGTCGGACTGCCAGGCTTCACCTAAACTACCCAACTAGTTAGTTACGAAGTAATTGCTAGCAGGGGCCGACCAGAGAGCTGAAAGCCAGTACGGAGCACGAGATGGCCGATCATCCATCTAGTGGCATGTTGGAGCTCCATATCGAAGAGGGGGGGTACCCATTAATCACTGCCGGCCGTCGTTTCAAACCGCTCGTGAACAGGTGGGCAGCGAGGTCAATGCCTACTAGGCTACTACGTACCTACTACTGTGTAGACTAGCAACTTAGCGTCCGGGACCCCTGCAACACCTGGGGTATAAGCGGAAATTGTTCAAGACACGGTGTGTGACTGACAAACGAGTGCTCCGTAGTTATCGTATCCATCCAAGTACGCCCGCCCGCCCAGCCCAGTACAACGTGCTGCATGGTCAACAGCAACAGGTCGCAGAGGATCATACGTGGCTCTCTTGTTCGCACGTCACCACAGCAATCACCTGATTACCAAAACGGTTGGAAGGGTCCGACGGGACATGGGATCAATCAGCTCGCAGGTAGGGTTGCATCTCAAGACGTAGGATCTCCACGATTGGCAAGTCTACCCCTGCACGAAATGACCCAATACCACTCAAGGAAGTGCCGAGTTTTCGTCAACTACACCCCGAGATTACGAACCGCCACGTCGGGTCGCTCACGACTTACACATTGGCTGAAACGGCGCGGCATTGCCCACGTCTCAGTTCGGAGATACAGCCCTATGCGATGCTCTGATTTGCTCCATAGGAATCATGTCTTCACCTCTGGCATCTTGCCCGGTACCGTAGCGGGCGTACCAGTCGTTGTCGCGAGAGATTAGGGGTGGTGGGGGGTGGTGGTGGTGGTCTCCTGGGAGCGAGACCCGAGACCACCTTGGGGAGCGACTTGATAGTCAACAAGGATTAGCGACTAGTGATCAGCACCACCCGGGGACCCGAGCTACAGCACTCGGTGCCATTGTGTGCTATATCATGGGCACTTATGATTATCAAACACGCCACTTTTGGCTCCTGCTGACTGTCCAGTTCCAGTACCGGTACGCAGACTCGGAGATTAAGCATTCTAGAAGACGACCGCTGTTCCTTCCATGCCATAACGACTACTCGTACCGTTTCAGAAACCGACCGCACGGAGACTGTCTGAATGAATATCCCGGTGCGTTGAACACGGCACAATGTTGAATGGTTACCTCAGACATGATCCCTCCGCAGTTGAGACCATGCTTCCAACCTGTCATCTTCAACCTTGTCAGCACATCCCATTTCCACCTAACTACGAGACACGAGACACGACACGCGGCGTATCGGTCACATTTGGGTGTTCATCACTCGGCTTGAACGCCTTGGCGATTGCCAGGGCACTGCAGCTTTCTTGGACGTTCTCCCATTGATCACGCGATGAGTATACAATTGACTTACCTGAAGAGGCAGTGTACAACACCCCTGTTGCACCTGTCAAGTACACCCGTCAACGGTCAAGTAGCTGTTTGTCTCGATACTTGACGCCTCCTTGGACCCGAGGGGCTGGTATGACGGGCCATTGCTAATCGATGGGTTAGGCGGGAGGGGGGTTCAGGACCAACACAATTCGAGATCGTCTGGTCCAATGTTCGAGCAGCAAGCCACAGGGTTGACAATCTCCCATGTCACTTCTACCCAAGAAATGGCCCGACCGAGGTGGTCAGCGTGCGAGCATAGGTAGCATTTCTTGCTTAACGGGCAGATCACAGCCTACTCGCACCTGGCATTTGTTGCTCTTGCGGAAGCCTGATTGTGATTTCATACATCATGTGGTTTGCCCATAGCACACAAGCAACCTTGCTTCGCCTGTGTGCCGGGTCTCCCACTCGTTGGATTTGTCAAGGCCCAAAACCCTTCCCATCACACGCGCACAGTTGCAAGCCCCCCCCCCAGAATATATCGCAACCCGTAACCCACCCCCTCGGGATCAAAGCCCCAGGCAGCTCAGGTCTGATCGCTGAGCTCGGCCTGATTCGGAATAGGCAGGATTCCTTAGCCGACCGGCCCGGGTCTGGCTCGTCCGGGACTCCGGGTGTTTATTACAAACCGAACCCGATTAAGGCAAGTGACCTGGAGCACCAAACGTCCCAACAGATTGGGTCGCATACCAAGCCACTACGGAGTAACTCCTTCCATCCTTCGCTCCGTATCACTGCACTGCCCTTGCCGTCCGTTACAGCCTACAAGCCCCTCGCGTGGATATCCGAAATCTGGCACTGAACAGCCAACATCCTAGCTAGCACTGAGAGTACGCGGCCACCGTCCACCGTCCCCGTCGTGCCCAAAATTGGCGCTCGAGCGCGCTTGTGACAATTTCTGGATCCTGCGGAGATGGACTTTTGCTTCATTTCCGCAACGTCATCCTCGTCGGCTTCCTCGTGAAACTAGAAAAAGTGTCCGAGGAGTGAGCTAACGGACCGACTTGCACAACCTTGCAAGAAGCCACGTCCGCATCACAGTACTACCGGTAATAAGTAGGTAGGTAATGTCGGATCATGTGGTTTTGGACAGCAAGGGAGCTTGGCGATTCTCACAACTAGTTCACGAGTGGACTGTCAGTCTGTAGAAAGGCGTGTGTTCTGCCCGGTCGAGATCCTCTCTAGCTAGACTAGGTACGTCGATTTTTTGCTTTTTGGGGTGTTTTCCGTCGTCAGTGGCACAGGTGGCGCCAACATCGTCCTCAACCGCCACCACGACGAAACACACCTTCCCGAGACGAGCAACCGGTCCCGTCTGTCTCGTTTAGGCTACCCGGCACCAGCACGAGATCTCGTCGTGCTCCCGGCCAAGCGCACTCACTCTGTCACCTTTCTGGCACTGTATCCGCGCGCCCCATAAGGCCATACCCATCCGGGGCACATATCCGGTCATCATGAGGCGGTCGGGACAGCACACAGATGTCTGACCCGACGAGTCAGCAGCCCACAAACCCCCTGCTGGCATAATAAAGGACTCTACATATGCACCCCATCCGAGGGGGCCAGCAACAGGGCCTCCGATTCGTTACCGGCCGCCTGGAGCGCTTGTTTAGTTCACATGAAGCCTGCCGATGTCCCCGTAAGCTGAGTGGCCGCATCGTTTCGAAACCGGTGAGAAGCAGCCACACCAGAGACAAATATAGGAAGCAAACATTGATTTGCGGCAGCATCCATCGTGGGCCCAACCTACGCAGTACAATATACATTGTCTTCTGAAGAGTAAGTAGTTACGCTGGTCAGACACGTAACGGACATGCAGCCAAGCCGAGGTATCCCTATATACATACCTGCCATCTTCCTACGCCCGGGATGTGAATGTGAGATGACGAGCGCGAGGGGTAAGGAAGGATATAAGTAGCGAGAAGGACGTGACTGACGAAAGCATGTAAATCGAAGTGTGATTTCGGCAAAGCCAGGTGCCATATCAGACCACCGTCCCGAGCAGGAATCGGTAAGCCGAGTGACGCCGATTGACTAGGACACGTCGATTCAAATTATCAGGCTTCCCGCAGGGGTTAGATACATGCCAGAATGAGCCAATGTTTAGATGGCAGTAATCTACCACACCGACTATGACTGTGCCTCATGGATCATGCTGCTGCTATTTGACGGCAACCGTCACGAAAGCGTCGCCCCATGTCCCTTTCGTATGGATTCGTTAACTAGTCCCCTAACTATACCGTCGACGAGACAGAAAAGAGTAAGCAGCGTGCCGGACAGGCACCGCGCAAATGCCCTTTTTTCTTCTTTTTTGGCGAAATATTGTAACCATGATGGTAGCAAGCGCCGCCTCAAATCCTCCCCTATGACGAAAACTGACGTTTGACGAACCCCTGACTCATATGGGTAGTGAAAAAGGACACAACCGAAATGTAACTTTGAATGGGCCAACACTTGGATAGGGGGAGCAGCCCGCACGATCTGACATGTCGCGTCGGAACCCTGGCGTGCGCGGGTCAGATGAACCAAGAGCGTGCAGCTTGGTCTTTCATAATTTACAAGGGACGGAAGGGGGATTCCTTGAGATCCGAGGAAATCAGATGAGACGTAATGGTCTGTTTCGCGAGCATAATCAATTTGACCAATTTGGGTAGCTAATTGGCTACCTAGTCAATGGACAGCCAAGTACTGTGTACGAACCTCAACTCCCATATGCCCCAAGTCTCGCCCGCCCATCGACTACCACTCATATTCGCCCGTGGCCTTGTGGAAGACGTAGTCCTTGCCGTTCACGCTAAGGACACCATCCTTCAGGACGCACTTCCACTTGTTTTTGACGCGTTGCACCTTATCGTACATGCAGAGCATGATCTGACCGCCTTCATCATCATCTTCGTCGTCGTCTGCATTGTCATCCGTATCGTCGAGATCAGAATTTATGGCCTCGTCATCTTCCTCGGACTTGGGCTCATCGTCACCTCCATCATGAGGGGCTGGGCCAGCCTTGCCAGAGGGACGTTTGTGGTTTGCGACAGCCCTGTTGCGTTTCGTGGATGTCTTCATCGGTAGCATTAGCCCGCCGCCCTCCATGCTCTTCGCATTTGCTATTATATGAGCGTGGAGCATCCTGTCAATCTCGACAGTTGCCATCTCCATTGTTGCACCTGAGGCATCTTGCTGCAAGAGCACACCGTCATAGCAGGTGTCATCTGTAGCATCCATCTGAGAGCCGGGAGCCCTGTGCCCAGTTTGCATACCTTGCGCCTGAGCCTGAGCCTGGGCATGGGCATGGGCCTGAGCCTGAGCCTGAGCCTGAGCCTGGACCTGGGCCTGGGACTGAGGTTGAGATTGAGACTGAGCCTGAGCCTGAGCCTGAACCTGAGCTTGAGCCTGAGCTTGAGCCTGAGCAGTACGAGATGCCATCTGCTGACGATACAGTACTTGAGCTTGGCTGTTTGCCTGGCTGTTGTTGTTGTTGTTGTTATTGGGATTGCCCTGATATTGATTCGGGTGCGGTTGTGATGGTCCCTGTGGTCGCTGGGCTGAGACTTGTCCTTGCTGCGAGTTTGGAGGCAGTCCTTTCTGCAACTGGCCGATGCTTGCAGCTGCTCGGTCACCATACTGAGTCTGAAGGTTGCTAATGACACGGCTAGTGACTTCAACAGAGGAAGGAGTAGATTGCTGCTGCTGCTGCTGCTGCTGCTGATGTTGCTGAGGATGAGGCCGGGTTTGAGCCTGAGGTTGAGGCATAAATTGGGCATTGTCCAGTCCTGGTTCTAGCTTCACACCGGGCTCAGCTTTGACGCCCACTAACTGTTGTGAGGCCTGGGGATAAGACATTCCATGCTGATTATTTACGCGCTGCTGCTGTTGCTGCTGCTGGTGCATGTGTTGTTGCTGCTGCTGGTGCATCTGCTGCTGCTGCTGGTGCTGTTGTTGCTGCTGCTGCTGCTGCTGCTGCTGGTGCTGGTGCTGCTGCTGGTGCATGTGCTGTTGTTGGTGGTGCTGAGCGTAGGCGCCGTTCGCATGTCCCATGCCCATGTCAGGTGCACCCATAGACTGCTGCTGAGGCGGCTGCGGTACCTGAGCGGGAGCTTGTATGGGAGCTGGAGGGTCCGGTTTGGGATCCCACGGGAAGTTCGCGAGCTGCTGCTGCGAGAGCTTCCTCTGCCAGCCTTGTTTCAGCTCCTCGAGGATGCTCTCATCAACGCCATTCTCCTCGAGGTCGACCCTTGATGCCTCCAGTACAGCGTCAATGATCTGCTGGTAGGCGGGTCCGACAGCCGAGTTGGACATGTTGACTCGGAGATGGATGGGTGGGTAAGTGGACGGGAGTGATACAAGGGAGTGCGTGAATGGACGTGGTATGCAGATGCGATTTCTATTTCTGTATGTGTATGTGTAGATACGTCGCGCAAGCTTGACTGGACGTGGGCGAAGCGGGAGATGTGATTGTTCGTTTCCGCCCCGGTCCAAGAGTCTACGTTGGCGTGGACTTGAATTGGGATGGCCGCGTAAATGAAGCCCTGGAACGATATTGCGGCAGGTGCAGGTAGTTTTAGGTGCAAGCGCGTTGACCAGGTTGACCAGGTCCTTCCCTTGCCACGATCGTTACGGTGAGTGGTTGTGGTCTCTGGGATGACGGTAGAAAGGTCGATGGTTTCGTCGGAACTCGGACTAAACTCCTCCACGCGCGCGCACCTTGTCGCAATCCTTATGATCTCGTAGTCTGCTGTCTTCTTCTCGTCTCGTTGCCAGCGGCTGTAATAAAAAGGGTTGTGCGACGTCTTCCTTACTCTGATCCCTTGTTGGCAGCTTTGGAATGCCCATGTAACAAGAGTAGAAGTGTGTGGTGACTGACAAGTGCCCCGAGGTTCGCTGACCCCCAGTTCTAAAAAGGCACTAACTTGGTTGACACTTCACGTGATTTGCTTACGTCATCACATATCGTAGCCTAAGTTCCAAACTTTGTTGGTACGTTATTTTAGTAGCTGATGAGGCCCTAAACTTTAAAGGTGAAAACCCCAAGAGGGAATCTGTATTCCCGGGCAGGTACGGATACACTCACGCTACTGCCTTGCCTACTGTTGCGTCATGTCTTTTCTTTCCCAAGTCTCGCGATTGGACCGATGTAACACCAGCCAGTGTCGCGACTTGTCGTCAGTCTCGACTCTCATCAATGGGCTAGCAGCTAGCTGAGAAACAGGTAGGTACAACATTCAACCTGACTGCCTATCTACGGGAGCAACATGCTTTGGTTCTAGGCCATCTAGCCATATATACGTGTTGCATCTTATCTCCCCATAACAGCTATTCTGTATGTACAAGTAATTCGACAAACTCCGGTTGTGAGGGTACCCAATCGTGGTAACCCAGCCTATCGTAACTCCTGACCGACTCAAATCCGGATGAGGCCTGGCGAGGCAGGTAGGCAAGTAAGACTCCCCAACTCCACGCTGAAAGACAGAACCTCGAACCCGCAGCACCGATGTTGATGCCAGAATGAGACTGTGGATACCTACCTCAGTATTGCTGTCGTCGTTGATATGAATTCTGGCATTCACTCGTTACCGGATGAGACCTCTATCTGATCGTCATCTGCTTGGTCATCTCAGCCTTGCCCGAGGAACCACTTGAGCCAACGCCAGCAGAAACGCCGGCTTTCTTCTCGAAGATCTTCCAGAACTTCAAACTCTCATCGGCGGCTAAAAGGGAACGTGTCAGGTACACGTCACCGAATATGTCGGGGAACAAGGAATAACTTACCAGCAGTCGCAAGCATCTGGCCGTCAGGGCTGAGGCAGCTGTGGAGGACACGGCTCTCGTGGGCGGGGATCTCGACATTGCGCACCAGTGTCGGATAGCTCCAGATGCTCAGCGAGTTGTCGGGGAAGCCACTGGAGCTGACAATCTCCTTGTACGATGTGCTCCAGCGCAAGCTGGTGACCTGAGAGCCCGTATCAATGCTGTTGACGCGAGCCCCAGAGGTAGTGTTCCAGAAGTGGATGTGACGGTCGTAGGATCCACCGCCAGTGGCCAGGAGGTTGGCGTTCCAGGGGCACCAGGCGAGCGCCTTGACGGCAGCCTTGTGATTGGTCTTTGTGAACTTGGGCACGACCAGGGAGCGGGCGTCCCAGATGGAGACAAGATTATCGTTGCCGCCGGTTGCGAGTTGAGCACCGTCGGCGCGCCACTCGAGCCCGCAGACTTCCGAAGTGTGGGAGACCAGCTCGGCAACCTTGTGCTCGGCGATGCGAACATCGTGGTTGTAGACAAGGCCGCTTCGTGCACCGGTGGACAAGAGGTGCTTGTTCCAGCCCATAACACCAACACGAGTGTCGTGGCCGAACATGCTTCGGATCTTCTGACCCTCGGCAACATCCCAGATCTGAACCTCACCAGTACCGAGACCAACGCTGACATATGCGCCGTCACCAGACCACTTAACACTGCTGACGTATGTGTCGGCGCTGGTCTCGAGAAGTGAGCTGACGGTGCCCTCATCGGCGGACCAAACATAGACATTGCGCTCAAGACCAATAGCGACCTGATTGCCGCTGCTCCAGTCAAGGAGGTTCAGGTAGTAGTCATCGATCAGGCCGGGAGCGTCGAGAACGCGCTCGGGGGCAGTCGCAACGCGGCGGCGGAATTGGGCTGAGCTAGCATTGGCGGGCTTCAAAGGGCGGTTGTACTGCTGGCGAAGGTCAATGGGCTTGGATGACTCCGGAGGTGCGGGCTTGAACTGCAAAATGCGCGTGTTGAGGTTGACGCCACATGCATTGGCAAGAGAGTCTTGGTAGGCCACACTGTTAGGTGAGGGTCTGGAGTACGTGGTAGTGTCGTCATCGTTGATGTTGAGGCCTTCTAGGGCGGCGAGAGCCTCATCGGCAGCCGAAGAGAGGACAGTGGAAGCCTCTATGTTGGTCGTCTTGGAACGCTGCTTGTCCTGGGTGTCGAGCTTGCCCGATCCGACGTTGGCAATGGCAGAGCTGTTGCTGCGGTTGGGGATGAAACGGTCAGCGGCGTAGGTGACGGTAGTCTTGTCCGACTTCTTGCGCAGAGTAGTCTTGCGAGACTTGCAAGTCGAGGGAGTCTTGGTGTTCCCTGTTCCAAGCAGCGTGAAGTCCGACACGCCCAGCTCCAGGACCTTGCGGGGTGTGGAGACTTCACGGGCGATGTTGGACTTGGGAGAGTCACGGTGTGATCTCGATGCCTTGGCAAAGTGCGCCGAAAGGTTTCCTCCGTAAACTGACTTGCTGGCGTAGCGGCTGACGTCGCTCGACTTCTTCTCGGGGGTAAAAGGGGAAGAGTTGACGTTTACAGGAGCAGTGGCCTGGCGCTGACGGGGGAGGGTGTCAGCGGCATGCGACCGCCAGCGGTACGGGAGGAGAAGAGCCCAGCATGGGACTTGAAAGGGGTGGATACGGAAACAGATGCCATTGCGCCTGAGTGGAAGGATGATGTGGGTGAGGTGTGGAAGCTCCGATGGATACTAACGAGCTCCAAGAGACTCAAGTTAATGGTTCCTGGAAAGTGTGTCTGGTTAGTGTGTTTTCGTGGTGGTGCTCGATGAATCGAAGCTGATGTTGCAGGGAAATGGCTTCAGTTGGCGAGACAATCAGATGGCTGAGCTTTCGAGGAGCGTTGCAGCGATGAGATGTGACGACGGACTGATGACTTTGGGCTTGCGTGAGGTTTTGTTTGCTCTGGGAGCAGTGACAAAGAGGAATTATGTGGTGGAGGTGTGCGTCTGGTACGGAGTAGAGAAGCTGTGTTTTTGGGTTGGAGAAGAAGGGAAAAGCGACAGTCGATTGCCTGAATGGCTTCGGGCTGTTAAAAACTGTTTACTTTGGAGCGCAATGGTTGGAACGGCAACGGCTTGTCCCACTTATTTACGCCCTAACGCAGTAGCGGTCCCACCGACTTTAGTAGTACTTCATAGGGGGCGCAGTGACCTACGAAGTAACTTTACTACGTAGTTACACCAGAGCGAGCATTCCCTACAGCATGCAAGCGTCTTCTTCCGAGATGAGGCTACGTGCCTCCTTAACCCAATTTACTTGGTACTTTCCCGCGTTTCGCACGACCGACCTCAAGTCCCGCCCAAGGCCTTCAGCTTTCGCTCCTCGCATGAACCAGGCGATCGACATCAGCTCACCTCGCTGCTCATCATCTTGAAGTACTACGTAAACATTCGTTCCTATCCGTACTTCGTACTCCGTACCGCAGTTGCCACTTCCTATTGTCCGGTCTGTGCGTAAGTACCTTCGGTAGCAAGATCCGAGCCGCTCGCAAGTCCCGTCACCGACTTCCTGGCGTTCTCCTGCCGTCTTGCAGTATCACAACATCGCAATGCCCATCTGGCTGTTATACTATCTGATTCCTTCTTGAAGAAGTGAAATTCCTCATCCAGCCCGCAAAGGAGATTTGGCGATAGTAGACCGACCGACGACGAAATGGCTGGCCAACCTTCGACCCCCTCGGGAAGCCACCAGTCATCCCTCTTCGGCGGGCCCCTGGTCTCTTCCAACTCGACGATACTTTTACCGCCAGGTCCGAATCCTCCACCGGGAGTGTTGGCCATGTCTTTCACCTCGATGACTTCCAACGTTGCGACACCGACGTCCGCTGCCTCCTCCAGTAACACCTTCGTCATGCCCAACTCCCCGATGAAGAACAGAACCATGGTGGACGGGAGCTACAGGCCAAAGGTGACGAGGACACTTGGCTCGCGCCCAGCTTGTCTTGTCAACGCCTCGGTGACGTACTGTGGGAACAACCACATCTACGCCTTTGGCGGCTTCGACCAGTATACGGACGAAGTATATAACCACGTTCTGAAACTGGATCTGGTCAGCCATCAATGGAGTCTAGTTGACAACTTTGGTGACATTCCGGGCGTTAGAATGGGCGAGTAATTACCGCTCCCGACTCGTGAGCCGGGCATCTGCTGACGTCGTATAGGCCATACGGCAACTCTGTACCAGGGTGACAAGCTGTTTGTCTTTGGCGGCGAGAACGAGCATCGCACATATCTCTCAGACCTGATCGTCTTCGATCTCACATCGGCCCATTGGACGCAACCCCAAGTCAACGGGCCGGTTCCCAAGGGCCGCGCTCGACATGCTGCTGTTCTGCACGAAGATAAGCTGTTCATCATTGGGGGTATTACGGGCCACGACAACTATGTGCTGGACGACATTTGCTACTTGGACCTCAAGACATATACCTGGTCCAAGTCTTGGCGCTTTGTCAGTCGCTTTGATCACTCGGCCCACATCTGGGGTGACAGGTTATGGGTTTTCGGTGGTCTTAGCGAGGACATGGACAAAGCCGGTGACCTCTGGTGGCTGGATCTGAAGGGAAATCCGGCTTTCGAGACGGCGCCCCAGATCGGTGCCATAGATCGGTCATCTGCCAGCCGCGCGACGGGCTCCCCACGGCCGCCATATTCTAATTCGAGCCCATCCGTCATTGGAGCCTCAGGCTACGCCGCCAACTCGAGAACGGCTCAGGTTAACACTCCGTCATTCCAGATCAAGACGTTCGCCCCCATGGCCCCTGGCTCGATCTCGTCAACAACTTTCCGCTCTGGCGTCAACGTGCCACTGCAAACCGCCGGCCGACACTTTCATGCGTATTCATCGGGCACACTGCTTGACTTTGTGACTCCAGCCCCCACCATCACCCCCAAGGACTGTTCCTTGTCAGCACTTGACTTGAACAGTCTACGGTGGCAAAAGCTTGCCGAGGGACGAGAGATTTTCAAGCAAGGTTACGACTGGCATTACTGCACAATGAACGAAGATGGGACCAAAGCGTGGCTCCTTGGCTGCCCTAAAGAAGATCCTGGAAACCATATGGTCCATTACCAAGAGGAATACTTGAGCGACATTGTTGAAATCGATCTGCGCAGGTATGGCTTTCTTGGGAACAGCAGCCCGGAGTCTCGGGTGGAGTCATCGAAGCCATCATTCCAAAGAGTAAATGATCAACCGTCGAAGGGACTGGGCTCCGATCTCGCGAAGCTCTTCAACCAACCCCCGGAATCAGGTAGCGGAACTGATTTCGTCATCTTCGCGCTCCCAGGAGACTACGAAGGTGCAGATATGATGAGCGCCGAAGCATCACACGCAGGCGAGGACCCTGGGGGGAAAACTGGCTAGCCCCAGACGTACCGACGTCTCCTCCGATACACGTTCACAAACTTATCTTGCAAGCGCGATGGCCGCATTTTGCACGGCTTTGGGCTGCGCAGATGGCCGAGTTTCACACAAAGAAAATGCACATTCCCGAGCCATATACCGTAGTAAAGGCCTTCCTTTACTACCTTTATACTGACAGCATACATGCAGACGATGGTGTCACGGACCTTGCCGATGTTGCAGGGCTACTCGTTATGTCCAACATCTACAATATTCCCCACCTTCGTCATCTTTGCGTCAACCGGCTGGCGAAGGAGCTAGATATTGTGCATGCATGCATCATTTGGTACTGCGCTGGCCTTGCCAACGAGGAGTGGCTGAGGAAGCGAGCGGCTTCGTTCTGTTTGACGAACTGGGGTCGCATCGTGCGCACAGAGGGGTTCTTGCGACTGCCACGAACAGCACTTGTTGAATTGTCACAAGAAATCGACACTGAAGGCCGCGTCATTGCAGGAGACGAGCTGGAGTACCACGACGGCATGGACCGATATGACAGCTGTGGCGTTTCTCGCAAGGATAGCACCAGCAGTGAGCGCACGCAGGCACTCCCATCCGACGTCGACGACGACGAGGGTATGGATCTTGCCTGAGCCTACTACACAAGACCCGTTATCAAAGAAAAGGAACATGAGAGAAATGAAGTGACGAAGACCGGACTGCGTACAAGCATCTCGGTGGCAATTGGGCTACGGATTACAAACGAGCAGTACCATGTATGAGCTACGAGGGACTTGTTTACAGGGCGCTATGCGAGATCGATGGCGATGGTCTTGCACTGGGCATGGATTCTACTAGGCGTTGGGTAATTAATATTTGCGGAGTGTCCTCGATAGAGTAGACGGGCCATTTACTCAATCCACTGTACTATCTAGCCGATGCTCTCACGACAGGGAGACGGGGTGATATATGAATGCGTTCATGGTGACGATTGTGGTCTTCGAACTCAAGCAGTCGAGTGAGCACGGCATAAGGGGGCGGAAGCAGTGCCATTGTTTCACCACATCGCCCCGTGCTATGTGTCACAAGTCTCGGGGGGCTAACTAAGCCGCCAAGGCCAGAAGACTACCGAACCGACACGCACTCACATGCTAACCGTCCTAGCCGGATCACAACTGTTTCGGGTTGCTGCTTAGCAAACCCTTGTACGGTTACCGGTGATGGAGCATCGAAGTGGCACAAGTACCTGTACATACGAAGCGAATGGGTCTAACTATTGTCTCCCTGATCTCGAACTTCACGCAGTACTGCAGGTGATGGGCGGTGGAATGAATGGTGGTGGGGATCATGAGGCTCCAGCGTAGAGCGGAATTGTGGAAACTAGAGCGCGTTATTTGTAGACAGGCTGGCTTGCTTGCAACCAATGAAGCCATATCCAGGCGGGCGTTGTACTACGTAGGGGGATGATGATCAACCTACTTCGTACAAACCAAAAGAGAAGCCCGCCCCCGAATCCGAGAAGATGACGCAAGCTCCACCCCGTGCCCGTCCAACCGCGGCCGCTTGTGGTGATATCTCGGGCGCATTACGACGTAATAACTACTGTTAGCCTCCTCAGCAGGGGGGGGTAAAAGGTCCTCCAGGAAAGGGACGACGGAGGCTACATGTAACGAGCGAGCTGTGCGTCAGGTGTTGGACCCGTTTGTCCATGGCACAAGGGTCAGACAAGTTTCTGGGAGATTGAGTTGGACCAAAGTTGACCAGATGAACCGCTCTCGTGGGTGGACCTTGCAGAGTTGAGCGCAGCATGTGACGGCTTTATTGGATGCTAACTACATACGTACCGAATTGCATACCGACTAACTAGTTGCCGTGTACGGAGTAGTATAGGGACGACCAGGATGTCAGCTCCCTAGGTACTTTTTCATGGCTTCGCGGACGGGGAACCATGGGTCTCAACCGCCTAGCACGTCACGGAGTTTCTGGAATCGTTTTCTTTCCTTTCTATTCGGTTTCCTAGATACTCAACAACCGCTAGGTCCCATCAGCGACTCGTGGGAAAGGTAGCTCATCGGAAGGAACCTTGCCGGGGTTGCGTTCTTTTCGTTATCAAAGTATAAATCACTACACAGTACAACAGAGTAACTCGCCTTTAGTTGCAGGAAATTACACTAAAACACTACAAGTACACCATGCCGAACCGCCCACGAGCCACACACCCCTTTGGCCGAAATAAAAACGTGGCAGTGGAGTCGCCGCTAGGGTACAGCGGCGGCATGTGAGTACCATAAGTTATGCCAGTAATAACGGGGTAACAGGGCATGCACTCTCTGGTGCCTTGGCTACTTGCCTGTACGGATACGTACTCCGTAGTTACGCACGAGTCAACCGCCGAGCTTGCTACTGTGCACCTGAAATGGGAAAACCATGGTTGGCTTTCGTGATCAAGCCTATAACGACAAGTTTCAAACCGACATTGTCAGCGCTCGAGTCAGGCGACAAGGGAGAGAGACTCTCTACAATCTTGTATGCGAGACGGTTGTCTAAGCCCGTCATATAGGATTACTGGTAACCTGGCGGCTGCCTTTGAACGTCTCGAGCCACCCGTTCACTACAATGGGGACATATTTTCCAGTGACCAACGTTCGATAGCAAGCATGGTAGTGAGTAGAGTGGTGCATCTTGTATTGCGCATATGCACGTTGTAGCTGCAAGTGCAAGCCATCCGGAAAGAGAGCAACTTTTGTGTAAGCCAACATGAGAAAACGACGACAAAAGCACCATAACAATGATCCACCAACTCCAAGAGAGGAAAGCCTCGAGGGAGGTCAACGTACCCAGATGCCAAAACAAACTTCCCGCTATGCAACGAGTATGCTTTCGCTTGAAAGCAGAGAACCTCCCAGCAACCAGACAACAAACAAACAAACCGATGTACTTGGGTACTTTTTCAAAAGGAAAAGAAAAGCAAGCTCCCCCTTTCTCCAGCCCGCCCCCCCAAAAGAAAAGGAAAAAGGGACGTGTAATGAGTCAGCCTGTCTGTCTAACGCATCTAGTTGCCCACCACTCGCTACCCCCTTAATGCCCCAGAGTTGCGAAACATTAACATGGCCCCGAGTGACGCTGAAAAGTGGTGTCATTGCGTGGGAGACCCGGGGTCTATCATAACGTCGTGGCCAAATAGTGTGGTGAGTCGCTACCCATCGCGCCGAAATCGATGTCGTTTGCAGCAACTCGAACGCTCCTAGTCCCCATCGCCCTAACGAAGAGGTGTATGTACTCAAATAAGTATGAGTGAAGCGTCGGGTCTAACGGGGTATATAGGTCCCCAATCTGTCGGAAAGAAACGCAAACGCCGGCTCAGATGCGGTATCGCCGATTCCGAGCCAAGGAGAGAATCCACTGGCCCAGTGTGAAAAGTCGAGAATATCCAGTCTATGTGGGGAGATTCTATGTCTGGGGTTGATTCGTGAGAGACATCTGTAAGCTGCCGAGTCATGAGGAGCCGCCGTGATTACTAGTATGCTACCCCAAAGAAATACTGCCGAAAAGAATTTGGGACGAGGTGTGAGCCGACGCGAGGATCAGCCCCGGCAAGATGAAGTTGTCGCGGGGTCTTGCAGACAATTACATCTCCATTCCTTCCCCTATGCCGGGCAAGGGCATAGCTTGGGACATGTTGATGCCCATTTGGTTGCTGGTAGTCGCCCCAGCGAGTTGGGCCTTCAAGTCAGCCATCTGAGCCATGGCCTCGCAAGGCGGCGAGTGTAGCTTGTGCTATAGACAGGTTAGAAGAAAGCTCTGATCGGGTAATTGCGAAGTCTTCTACTAACGTATTTCAACCCGTTGAGGTTCTTATAACGCTTGTTGCACCACTCGCACTTATGGGGTTTCTCTTTCTCCATGCCCATCTCGCCAGGGTATGGCGCTGATGTCTCAGGATTGACAATGGAAAAGGTTCCGTCTCCATTCTCATGCAGCTGCTGGGTTTGATGCCCGTGCTGTTTATGGTACCTGCATTATCGATTAGCCACCAACATTCCCAAGTGCAGCCAAAAGGGATACAACGGTTCCCGTATTGAAACTTACTTGAGTCCGTTTTGGTTTTTATACGCCTTCTCGCATCCGATAACGGGACACTTGAAGGGCTTGTCCTCTTCGCGCGGGATCACCAGACCAGTCGTATTGCCGCCGATTGCTCGCTGGAGCAGAGCCAGCTGTTGAGGATCGGTAATGTCACCAAACTGAGACTGATCCAAGCCAAACTGGGCCATCTGTTGCTGGAGTTGCCGTTGCTGGGCCGAAGCGCCGTTGGGGCTGTACAAACGCTTTGCAGGATCGTCGATGAAAAAACCGCCAAGATCTTGAGAAAACACGCCAAAGTCGTTCATGTTCATACCGTTCCCGAGACCAGATAGAGCATCATCCAGCCCATGCTGTGTCGTCAGCGTCGGGGTGTTGACAGAGGAGACAGTGGGATTGTTCTGGAAACCAAAGTTTGAGGTGCCGGGAGTGGACGGCTGGGAGGTCCGTAGAGCCTGCTGCTGGGGTACGTTTCCGTTCAGGTTCAGCTGTAGCTGCGGTCGTTGTTGTTGACCAAACATCTGGCGTGTCTGCTGGATAGTTCTCTGGCTGTCGTCCATCTCCATGTGGCCAACAGCATCGTCCATCTCCATGTCACCGATGGCCTCCAAGTCCTCTAGCAGTCCCGACTGTTTCTGCACAGAACCGTCCAAGCCAGACGGCTGTCTACCCATCTGCAGGCCTCCGAACCCTAAGCCGTTGCCATTACCCGCAGAAGTGCGACTCTGCTGGCCCAGGCCAAACGGTCCAGGGGATTGGAAGTTTTGCGCATCCTGCCTTCCGCCGTGTATTGACGGGGTAGACACCGAGGGTCTGCTGAAAGACATCCTCTGTCCCATGACGCTGGGCCGGTTCGGCTGGTTGTTGTTGCCTGTGTGCACCGTCTCATAGTGACGAAGGAGGTCGTGCATCGTGTCAAGCTTCTGGTCGCAGCACACAAAGTTGCGCAGGTACTCGGCCTCCATCTTAGGGATATATGACGATGAGTGGAACGAGGAAGACGGCTGTGCGCCCGTAAAGGGCGACGTGCCCGCCATGATGAGGCTTTAACATTATTCCGTCAGTACGTGGTCTCGAGGCGCAAAGAGTACGGTTTACAGTTTCCGTTCCCAGTTTTCTTTTGGGAACATGGCGGGGTCTGGCAATCGACGTTGTAACTTTTTGGGAATAGGGAACGATGGGGCAGGGCACTCACTCATCTCGAATAAAACTGCCGACAGATAGGCCTCCCCAGCTCATGCCGTTCATGAGGCTGCCTGCAAGGCTTTCCCGACGACCGCGCCCTTGATCGCGGTTGGGGTTCATGGAAATTGGTTTGGGTCCAGCGCTCACGAAGGAGTTCTGGCGGCTGCGGGCAAAAGCCGGCTCGAGGTTGGGTCCTGTCGTCATGTCGATGTCTGTATCGTCGTCCAGGCCGATGGCAATGTGCTCGGAATCAATCTGGAGTTGCGGTATGGCTTGCGACGATTTGTTGTTGGCGTCGAGTCCAAAGTGGGCAAGTGTGGGAGACTGCGACTGCGATGATCGGATGTGCGGCGTGGAGATGGTTATTGGCTTTGTTTTCGCCGTCGTGGATGCGGCCTGGCCAAAGTGGTTGCGAGCGGCAAGACCCGTTGAGTCGTCGGGGGTCGAGGGCTGTGGTGAAGGTGACGGCGAATCAAGCGAGCGTGAGGAAGAGGGTGTAGGGGCGGCGACGGCAACAGCGGAATCGGCCTTTGCAGAACGAATGCTGTCACTGCTGGCAGACGGGTGGTCGGTATTAGTAGTGGTGGTGGTACCCGTCTTGCCAGTCAGCCAGGAACCTATGCCTCTCATGGCAGCGTGTGCGTTGTGGGGGCCTGGGTATTCTCTTGAGTAATAACAGACGTGGGTATGCGAGGTACACAAAGTACGCTATTGGGTTACGAGTTGACTGGCAGCGCAAGCACCGGACGCTGGGTGGAGCAGGGTCGGAGTAATGAGAAGAGAATCGGCCGTCAGTGAGTGCTGTGAAGAATATATGGTTCCGATGAGAGAGAGAGATGAGGCTCGAAAGGACGCTGGGCTGGCTGGGCTGGCTGGCTGGAGGGGATATGGGATGGACGTGGTAAATGCAAGTTCTATCGTCTCCGAGTTGTCGCCTCGTCGTGAAGTTAAGTAGGCTAATACACGGCCGTGTGCCAGGTTTACCTGGAGTTGGACTGAAAGGGTAGGTACTGCCTCTAAGCTTCTCCCCCTTGACGGTCGGCGTTATGGGATGATGGGATGGCGAAGTAAGTACGGATACTTCACCGAGGAAGTGCCACTATCAGACGGAGAGCTGTAGCGCGCCGGCTGCTGTAAGACTAATAAGTTTCGGAGAGGTCCAGGGAAGTCGCTAGTAGGCCACGCGACCGGGATCATCGATCGAACAGCGGAACAGGCAGAGTGCAACGTCAACCGGCGAGTTGAGGTTTCGTTCCTTCGTTCGGTTCGAGGGGCAAAAGAAACCAACTCTTTTAGTTTGGACTGTCGCACGTCCAGATTCCGCCAAAAGGACTAAAATATACTGCGCGGTGGCTTGCACTGACTGCTGCAGAACACGTGGGACTCGAAACTTTAATGGGCAACTCGAGATCCAGACTCGTTGGTCACAAAAGTATCCGCGGTGTCTTGCGGCTTGCCTGCCCTGTGCTGCGCCAGGTGGACCGAGGGGGCAAACAGAGCAAGTGGTCCCTGGGTATCCGTAAAGTAGGTACGGAGTACAGTGACTCAACTTAGTGCAGACGGCGGTAACACAGAGTGGAAACCGTGGCCAGCATGAAAGTCCCACGTCTGAAGAGAGGGACGGTCCAGGAAGCCCTTGGGAGGAGCGGATGATTGAGCCGCGAGAACGCCCGTTTGATGCAGGATGCAGGCGGTAGGGTAGTCGGGGTCAATCAAAGGCAGCTAGTTACTCGAGTCGGCGTTACGTTTCAGAAGATAGGTAACTCGGGGGGCAAGAGAGTTGAAGAGAAGGGGGCAACTGTGCAGTCCACAGAGTCTCGCATCGTACAGCAGCATCTCGAGTAACAATTATAAGTCGAGCGGATTCGATATGCCTGGATATTGGAAACAGGCGAGAGCTGGGGCCCCCATGAGGCCCAAATGCAGTTAAACGTCACTGCAACTCGATGATCGACGAGATACTTTGCATGCACACACACGCAGTACATACCGCAGCACTGTCCGTACTCTCGAGTCTTGACCAGGGGAACCACTTTTCCCCAGTGTAAGCACCCTTCTCCAGAAGAAGCAATCTCGACGCAACAACAATACCGCTCTCATCACATCAGTTAAATTGATGTGAGACGGATTCGGTAACCCGGCGAGTTCGGACTGGCAAGAGATCGACTTGCCACCATCGCCGTCGCCCAACGTGTCTCCGGAGTCATGTCCAGCCTGTGCCGACGATCCTTACGTTGCGCCCCATATTGTAACAGACTGGATGACGGCGGTAGAAGGCGACGATCGATGAATCCATCACGATCCGTCCTCCTCCCGCGGTAGTAACCAACTGCAGGGCCGCTTTGCGCATCCCCGTCTTTCCGCGTGGCCGCTCCAGAGGTCACCAAGTTACCAACACAACGATGCGGATACGGATACAGATTGTGCAAAGAGCCCCAGGTACGGAGTCGCAGTAGTTACGCCCGCTGCACCAACATGCCGCCCCGCCCCTACCAAGTAGAACGGGTCTAACAACAACGCGCGATGGCTGCCTCGGACGAAACCTTCCACGCATCCCGACTGGACGTTGGGTCACCAGAACACACGCACCGGCTACGTTTTGAGATGGTGAAATGACATAAACTCTATCAGCCCCCGCAAGCCACGATATGACTCGGCACAATCTACAAGTCTGATAAGGCTGCCACACCTCGCTGCGTAGTGGTCCCGTAGCTCAACTCTATCTACTCCTTGCCGTATGCATGAGGACATGCTCGTTCCACCCTTACCTCATACCTCTCTCTTTCCCTGCTGGGTGAGTTCTTTCTGTCTTTGCGAGAGAGGGGCCTGCATGCTCCAAGACAAATGCATCCCGATCTCGAGCAAGAGCAACATGAGCGCGCTACAGCCGTTCACCACTGCTTGACTCATGCCGCTAGTCATTCGTCGTGGCGTTCAGCCCACGCCATTGGACAGCTTGGCCCAAACAACCAAGTCGACTAACCTTAGGCCGTGATTGCCGGGCGTCCGTTGGAGCGACCGTCGGCTGCGGTGTGCTTGCTTGCAGTCCCTCCTCATTGGTAACTAAGGACATCCTTCGAGGCGGTAGTTATGAACTAGTTCCAACGACAAGCTTAACTACCGGTACTGTGTATTATTAGGGAGCCTGGCTGGGCTCAGGCGCCTGTGATGGGACAGCCTGTTCGTCAACCCGCAAGCCGGGGGTGATGGAGCTTGCCTTGCATTCTACGGATACGTACTCCGTAGCTCGGAAGGGCTCCGGTTCGGCTGCGCTGGAGCCTCGTTTCGCCGTTCGTGGCCTCTATCTCTGTCTCTCGCTCTCCCCCCCCAGTGCTTTCCAAACTACGGATACTCCGTAGAACGGTGGACGTGGTAACTAGACTAGTGAACTCCGGCGGGGCGGTTCGCCAGGTTCAGACTGTCAGTCCTGACCGTACAGCTCGCTGTACAAGGTGCACAGCAGCACACATTTAGTTCACTTGACGTTACCATAGTCCATGGTAGTTGGTAGCTGGTAGTGGGCCAACGTACCACAGTAGATGCAGACGTTGATCTCCTGCAAACAATCGATCATCGCATCGCAACGACAGTGGGTCACCATTCTAGGTACAACATCAAGTTACTACAAGTACGGTACAGTCTTGTGCTCAGTGCTCACCATCAATCGGCTCTCGCTCGCACGCAATTGCGCACATTCAAGATCCGGTCCCGGCATCCTGGAAGACATATCATCATCCGGAGCTGGGATTTGGGACGCGCATGCCTTGTCGAATCAACCCAGCCTCCCATGCACCAACATGACTCGAGCAACATATCGATAGACTATGCAGAGGTACTGTGACTTCATCCTTGCTTCAACCTTAACTAATAGTCACCCAGTTACCGGATTTCATCCATTTCCAACAAGCTTGCCCGCCAACCTCGCGGCCGACAGTGATGATGATGATGATGATGATGATGATGATGTTGATAATGATGACAACGGTTCCGCTAACTGAGCAGATCACACCTTCTATTTGTCCCTTTATACGAATCAACTACCGGGCAGTGGACTTTCTCAAACTCGTGGTAGAGCCTAGAGGTACGACTCCTCTCGCAGTGATACTGTGCTGGACAGAGCTTGATCCCAGTTTCATCATCGCGCACACAACCTTGCCCATCGGACGCTAATAAACTCTGGGTCGTTTGTTGTTGTGTCTTACTACTCCGTACGGAGTAACGTGACCTATCACTCAGTTGGCCACCCCACTCAGTTGGCCACCCTGTTCAGAATAAGACAAGAACTCTAAAGCAGTATTTCTCTACCAAAACAATTCCAATTATTTCGGCTGAAGGTCTAATTGAAAGTCAAATAAGCAACCTTCGTACTGAACTCTCTGAATCTCGAGAGAGGCCTTGTTTGCAGCTAAGATAACCGCATTTCGAGCTTGTACCTCCTCTAGAAGCTTTAATCGTAAATCTTTAGTATCCCTAGCTGCTTTAATCTCTATGATATTGGCAAAGCGTTGATTAGGTCCTATGGTAATAGCCCTACGCGTATTACGTGTTATAGCCGGTATAGCCTCCTCTAGCAATGCCACCTTACGCTTGAGTAAAGCTATCTCGGCAGAAGTGATATCGACGAACTTCTGAAACTTGCGAAATAACTGCCGCGAAGCCGGTGTTTTAGCTATTAACCTCTGGACAATTTTGCGGAAATTAGAAGCGCTTTAAGGTGTCGAAATCAGTGATGGGCTTGCGTATTCTATAGATCGTGGACCTTGTGGTGGTGTTATAGGTGCTGAAAGGGGGTTATCCGGAAGATCCTGTACTGAAGGCGTAACGCGCGTTGGATTAAATAGGAAAATCACTATAGCTTTAAAGCCTATAGTTATATTACTACAGGTAAACGCTTTATCTGATGCTTCGTTATATATGCGGAGGAACTCGGATTTCCGGATCGATATTGTATATCCGTTGCTATAGGATAGACTAACTAAGTGACGGTAGTATACCTTAAGAGGACTAAAGATACTAATATCTAGGGGTTGAAGAGCATGTGAATAATGAGGAGGAAGGTATAACAGTGCAATTTTGTTAGTAAAACACTTCTATATAAAGTCGATATCCTTATACGTCGAGTGGCTATCCATAATTAGCAACCTCCATAGATCGGGGTTATCCCGACGTGTTTCTGGTATAAATACCTTATCTAGCTACTCGTGTGCTATCTCTCTACACGTCCACCCATTGGTAGAGTATGTATATTGCTAGTCCGGTGGTGGTTCTCTGAAATGCTGGACCTGGAGGCTTTTGCCTTGGAAAATGATAACAGGTTTGAGAGATACGCCTTGAGCCGATATAGTATAGATTATACTAACCTATTCTCTGCTGCTGTCTTGGACAGTTAAAGCCTGCTTCTTTTCAGAAGATCCGACAACTAATCCGTTGATTCCTTGGCCTAAAGCAATGCCGGTCTCGTCTATATTGTATATATCGGCCGGTTCGAAGTTGTAAGCAGTGAAAAGACCCTCGTATAGGTTATAAAAAACTGCTAGATTGCTAGCCGTAAGACCAATGTATCGGTCTCGGTCGATTTTACGGTTTTTGAGGCCGGTAATCTCGTTATGGCGTGCGATAAATCGTCGGACCTAATACTGGCTAACAGGCGCGGTTTAACCAGCTATCTTTGTAGCTAGCTGACCGATCGTAGAACAGCAGGGAGACCGGTGCTCTTTGTCTAGGAGCAATATCCACTGAATCAACGCGTGTTCTTGCTCGTTAGAGAGTAGTTGCCGGTCTTCTATAACTTCCTAACGCGCTCGGCGTCCTTTAAGTCGTCCTTGGAGTGTACCGCGCGTTACCGCGTGCTTTAAGGCGGCTTGGCGCTGCGATATACCGCTAAGTACATCTTTAACTGCGGCATCGAGAGGGGAATTAGATGACATAAACGGCTTCAAAAAGTGATAGATATTGGCTGTGAAATGGTTGTTGTAAGGAAGATGGTGATGTTGAAGAGGGGTGGCCAACTGAGTGGGGTGGCCAACTGAGTGATAGGTCACGTTACATAGAATCATTTTAGGGGTCCTGTTTACCAGTCGGTGCTTTGGCCGCCAGCCGGCTCAAGCGTTTCGAGAATCCTTACTGTGTAAAGTGAACTCAAAGCCGAGGTTGGCAATATCAAGCCCCCCCAGATTATCGCAAGCAGATCCTTGTACGACAGTCCTCACCGACCGCATGGCAATACCACCATCTGGAGACTCCAGCTTACAGGTTGTTGTCGGTGACAGCAGACTCGTCTCATGGCATCCATGTCGGCGCAGTCGAACCGAAGACACACCGCCTCTCATACTAACGTTTAACCGTCTGCAAGCCGGCAGCCCTGTCATTTCCCAAACACCGCCCTCCATGAACGAGCACCCTGAAATGGAAGGCCGACCAGCAGGTGGGACTCTCCATTCCGGCCTAACTAACTGGCTAACTACATCGGCCAGGTGTCTCAACCTGGGTTCAAGATGAGTATCGTGACGATCTGTTGGTAATCTTCCGGTGCGCATTGATTGATGGATGAATGTGTCCTAGATTGAGGAGTAGCGGAGCCAACGACTTGGAAGATTCTCTGGGCCATCCGCCCGAAATTCAGATGTACTTTGTGCGGTGTCAGGTAATATTACTCGCCTTCCTGTTTTACGCGCTTCCCCCTGGTCGATCGTCGACAGTTTTCTGGGGGCATGCTCTCCGCGCTGCACAGCGCTCTTCGGTTTGGGCGTTTGGGATTCCGACAATGTCTCCGGTACACCAGATGACTTGCCAATCACGTCGCCAGGGATGCATGCTTCCGATTCTCGTGAGACAAACTGGGTGGGGACGGGGGAGAATCGTCACGGACTCGTCACGGTCGATCATTGAACAACTGGGTACTCTATACAACCCGAAGCCTCCAAACAAGAACAGAGTAATTCAACGATCCGTTTTCAACCCATCTCGACTTGCCGAATGCGATCGGCGTGGTGTCCTTCTGGCAGAGTCCGACAAAGTAGGAAGGACATCGAGCGGTTACGCATATTAGGGCGGCGTGCCTAGACGTATCACCAATGTAAACCGCCGGGGATAGCACCGGTGCGAGGTGTACTGGCTGACGGACTGTACTCCGTAGCAGCGTGGCTATAACTTACGTGTCCGAGCCAGATCAGCACATGGGTTGCCGCCGCATAACTAAGTCTCTGCGTCGGTGCCACGTTGTTGCGACAACTTGTATCATCGGCTGCTACTGCGCGTCCCACGCTTGGCGCCCAAGGATGTACATGCGGTCGATGCCATACACAGTACTACGGCATGAGCATGAGGCTCTGCGGTTGTGCCATGATACGCCGCAAATGGGCGACGCGACCTTGTACGGTGTGACGAAGTACGGAGTACGGAATAGACGGAGAGGGGACGAATCATGCTTCGGCAAGTCAAGGGGCAGCGGCATCCAAGTCAGCCCTAACCACTGAGGGGCTCCCGTAATTCGTGCCGACACGACTAGTGCCCTTTCTTGGAAAACTTCTAGAAGGATGCGGGCACAGAGAGTAGCCAACCAACTACCTACTTAGTAAAAGATGTACTCCGTGCTCCGTACATAACTAAGAAATACGGCGATGTGGCATCTCGTAAAGCACAGTATCGAGTACAGATACGGATACCGACCAGTACGTTCGGCTCTGGCTCGGTACTCGGGGTCAAGGTGCCGTTTTGTTGCCAGGTTGATGACCGACATGCAACTATCCGAACAAACAAATTGTCAAGGCGTTGCTCGTGACAACGTCGAAAGGTCCAGTCAGTCAGTGTCTTCGACACGCCAGGGTACATGCAGGTACCGAGTCAAAATGTCTTCTATCGTTCCGTCCTCCCTTGGCCAGAGACACACATCTCCAACAACCATGAAGACTTCATCGACGAAGGTCACCAGCTGCGACCAAGTCAACGGGCATTATCAATCATCAGAGGCGCCGCGCTGACGATGAGCAGTGATAGAAACTCGCGAAAAACTCCCCGCGCTAGATTATCTGTCGGATGGTGTCAAGTTGGCAAATTTATGGAGGGAGGGACAAATACCGAGATTTCCCCGCAGGTACCATTCGAGCACCAACGTGACTGCGTACTCGAGGGTCCGAGCTGCTCAGTTGGTTCAGGACCCTCGAGTTGTTAGTTGACCAACTACTGTGTAGTCACAGTAGTTAGTGAACTGACTGGTGAGGTCTAGTTATCCGTACCGTAACTAGTTAGTACTCTGTGCTAGATCGAATAAGCAAAGGTGTGCCACCACCGGCAGCTAGCAAACGCCGAAATGCGAGCAAACGGCGAAGGCAGGCAGCACCAAGGATGCGGGGCCTAACGGGATTTGAATGTCGGGCCCGCCAAGCTTTTTACTTGTATGATATCATGCCACTTGCCTTTGCTTGCATATACCGAAATCGACTCATCTGCGCTGTGTCTTCGTCAACGCCGAAAACCTGAACATCCGTAGATGCGTAGATAAGTCGGGCGCAATCACCACGATCAACACCGCGACTGACTCTCTGGGGAAACTCTTTCTTGGATATCCACCTCCTCCAACTCCAATTGATCTACATACACCTCTGACGACATCACCGACGAACGCTTGGTCGCCTGGCTCATGCAAGAGAACATCTAAATCTTCGAGCCCAGACTAATTTTGGACCGAGCCTCTCTACAGCCACGAGACTTTCTTCCAACTTCTCACTCCCGCCCCAAGAACCGCAAACATGAAGGTCGTCTCCCCGGAAGAAGAGAAGGCTCACTACAACGCCGTGCTGAAGGGCGGTTTAATCGGCGGCTCTCTAGGCGTGGCCCTGGGCGTGGGCGGCGTCATGTTTGCCTCACGACGGTACCCGGCCTTCCGCGGCCTGACGCTGCCCTTCCGCTCGTTCCTGGTGACGTCGTCGGCGACCTTTGGCGCCATCGTCAACGCTGAGCGCTACAGCAACGAGTTCCACCGCGGCAACAACCCTATGAACTTTTACAAGGACGAGGCGACGCGCGCCGCCGAAATGGCAGAGGCCCAGCTCTCGAGCTCGGAGCGCCTGAAGGAATGGGGACGCCAGAACCGCTACTCGGTCGTCTTCGTCTCGTGGCTGGCGTCCATGGGCATCGCCATCGGCCTGGTCGGCCGCAACAAGTTCCTGTCAACTTCGCAGAAGCTGGTGCAGGCCCGTGTCTACGCCCAGGGCCTGACGCTCGCCGTGCTCGTCGCCACGGCCGCCTTTGAGACGTCCGACGCCCGCTCCGGCAAGGGCCGCTGGGAGACGGTCAAGGTCATCGACCCCAATGACCCCGAGCACAAGCACTTGATCGAGAAGCGCATCCACAAGGAGGAGTACGAGGGTCAGGACCTGTGGAAGGACATGGTGGCCGCCGAGGAGCGCAGGATAGCGGCGCGTGACAGCGCCCAAAAGCAAAAGGCCAAGAGACAGGAGACCAAAGACGATGCCGAAAAGAAGGAGAAGAAGACCGAGTCCAAATAAGCCCCATCCTCCGTCACCTCCTATGCATTTGGAACCACTCGGGTTTGAGAGCGACACTCTGTCCACACTAGCGGAAAACACCGATAATGACGTCGGGGATGGGGAAGTCGAAGACGATAACACTGGCGAGATATCATTTAGGGTTGTGGCTATCAATATGTGCGCGCTCCATGGCAATCGGATACAGGCCGGCGTTTTGGTGTTATTCTGCTATTTGAGGACCGGGCGGATATCTCGTCTCCTTTATGACGACACCAACGTATATAGAGATGGTTAGGATGCCGAATAGAGCCGCCGTGAGGGGACGATCGATGAAAGCCACAATCAATATCGCTTTCGAAAGAAGGCTTCATGTTTTATGGATTCGTTAGACATGTCCTGGCGTACCCAACACACATCAATTCGACATTGACACTCCGTAATAGTCTTGACAACATATACGATGAAGATGAAGATGAGTATGTATTTTGATTTATAGTAGACGATGGTATATCATTCAAACACGTTTTCTGTAATCCACAAGACCAGCCAGCCAGCCCGCCGCCGAACCGTACATGATGTCGAGAGATCAAAACGCCCCCCTTCGCCATGCCGAATCCTTTCCTGGGTGACGTTTCCATAACACCAGGGACGCGCTGCTTCTAGCTATATTACACAACACGGCTGTAACCAAGCCCCCTTGCGCCTTGTTTTCAAACCCTCTGGGAAACCCGTGCAGGTGTATTCCAAACTCTAGAAGATATACTAAATTCATATAAATGGTGCTTAAATGGTGCTTAAGTGGTGCTTAAATAGCCTCGAGAGCCTACACCTCAATCGTGAAATGGCTAATTTGCGAGTAGTAGGAGTGGACGGCCAGCTCGAGCATCCATGCGTCGCTAAAGACCTCGCTTCCGTCGAAGCCGCCTATGATGACGAGCCGGCTGTCGTAGAGCACGGCTCCGTGGTAACCCCCTACCACTCGGCGGTAGTCCGTATATCTTGCGTTTGTCCCAGGTCATGGTGACCAGATTCAGCAAGAGGACATCGTTCGAGTACTCGTTTCCGTCGTGTCCCCCGATGACGAAAAGGTAAGAGCCGACAATGGTGGCCGTATGGGACAGACGCCTGAATGTTATTGGTATGGACACGGCCTTCCACGTGTGCGAGTCGACATCGTACACCCATACGTCATTGAAGCACTCTCCGCCGTCGGAACCGCCGTATATGATCAACTTGCTGCCCACCATGTTCGCGGTGTGGTAGCCCCGCGCCTTCGGCCTGTTATCCCGTACCGACGTGCTGCCGTTCGGGGTGCCAGCCGTGGGGCTCGACACCAGCTTCCAGCTCATCTTGGCCACGTCTGCCACGTCCAGGCGCCATATATCGTTGAGCGCTCGCACACCGTCGCCGCCTCCAAACACATAGATGCCATTCTTGTACAAGCATGCTGTATGCGCCCTCCTCGGACTCGGTGCCCTGTCGCCTACGATTCGCGGGCGATGCCAGCGGAAGTTGACTGTGTCCAGGACATAGATGCTGTTGTAGTATGCCGGCCCGTCACCACCGCCGAATATCACTAGCTTTTTCCCTACCGCTGTACATGTCATAGCCCGCAGCGGCACAGGGATGTCGCCCACCACGTGCGGGCTGTTCCAGTGGAACGAGTCGGCGTCCAGTACGTACAGCTCGTTGAAGCAAGCCCGCGAGTCGCAGCCACCAAAGACATATATGTTGCTCCCCACCAACGTCGTCGTGTGCGCGCGCAAGGGCGTGTGTGGAGCGCCGGACACGGGCGCACGCGACCAGTACATTCCCGAGGAGGGGGCGGCAGGGACGTCAGGGGCCGTCTTGGGATCCTGCAGCGACGGATAGGGGGTATAGGCCCCCTTTGGACGAATCTTGCCGCTTGTCTTGCGCGGGGGGGTGTCCTTGTCCTTATTCGCGACCGGGGTTTTGCTGGCGATGGCCGAGGTTGAGCGCATGGCTAGGGGTGGTCGCGGATCACTGTCTCGGCCGCCGCCCTCGGTCGATGAGCCTGCATGCGAGTGAGTGTCGCCGTTTGTGGATACAGATGATATTGTTGGTGGTGGTAGCGGCGGCGGTGGTTGTTGTAGTTGCTGCTGCTGTTGTGCCGGCGGATGTTGTGGAGGAAGTGGTGACTTGAAGCTAGCAGGCGTTGGCTGTGGCGGCGGCGAGGCAAACACCGAGGCTTTGGAAGCCGTGACCGACTGCGAGCGCTGCCGTATGGAAGATTCTGAACCTTTGCGCCGGCTGTGGGTTTGGCTCTGGCTCTGGCTCTGGCTCTTGGACGATAGATGGCCGGGCGTGTGGCTGCGGATGGGCAGGGCCTGGTCGAGCGCTTCGTCTCGTTCGGCATCGTGCTCCGACGTGGGGGACGTGATCTGGATCTTCTGCGAGCGCACCGTCCGAGATTTGGTGGAGGAGGAGGAGGTGGGGATGTTATCGGCCATTGTACTTGATCAACACATCTATAACTATGAATACGAGGGGCGACAGTGGCACTTCGCTACCCCTGGAATCCTCCTAGGAGGGCGTAAGTAGATACGATATGGCTAAAGTAGCGTCTTGGTGAGGGAGCTACTGCCTGGCACTACTGTTGGACCATCGATGGGGGCGGAAAGGTTGGATACGGTCGTGTTTGTTTCCAGTCCGCAGCAATCAGACGCGACGTCAATGTCAGCATCAGCATGGGGAGGGGGTCTGTTTGTTTCCGCAGTCTCGGCGATGCGGAAGTGACGGAAGTGCGCAGGTATTCCGAGCCAAGTATAGGGATTGGTGAGGCAGGCACATGCGGGAGAGGGAAAGGGAGCAGCAACTTGCAAGCGAGTTATGGGTCGGGTCGATAGGTGGAAAGGGGGAGAGGAGGGTTTGGTGTTTGGTCCCGACGTTGTAAAATAGGGTGATGCGTAGCGTCGTGTCGTGCTTTTGCTGTGCCTGACTTGAGGATGTGGAATGTGGATTGGGATACGAGTACCGGCTAAGGTTTAAGGTAACAGCAAACAGTGGCAGGCAGGGGTCCTTTCGTTACACAGTACTCCGTACTCCGTAGCGGTAGAGGTGATTGAGGTCCCCTCCGTTTGTAGTGCGGAGACGGGGCACACACACACACACACACACACACACGGACATACACACACCCCCAATATCATGACCACAGGCTATCCGTACAGTACAATAACTACAGCACACCCGCGCACCCGCACCCACACCCACGCCCACCACCCACCAGCTCCGGCCCCTGCATGAACATTGGCAAGGAGGGTCTGTGGCCCACGCCCAGCGACGGGAGCTGAACCAACTAACTCATCAGCTGGAAACTTGTCGACCTGTTGACTACGAAGTAACTAGGCAACTACCCTAGTTCGTTACAGGCTTACAGCAGTTGTCCCCCATTCTTGGTTGTCGGGTGTGACTAACGTTAGTGCACGAAATGCGGCTGATATCACAGTCCCCTACGAAGTATCTGTACTCCGTACGTTATCGGCCTGTTGGCCGTACGACGACGCTCCTAGGAGATATTACTTGTCGTGCCGCATGTCCCGACGTGGAGGATCGCCCGTCGTTCTTTCAAGTTTCTGATGACCCCCCTCCCCGCGCCGAGCCTGTTGCTCAGAAGGTTGAATTGCATGTTGCATCTTCCGGTGATGCCCGGGGGTCCAAGTCCAGCCCAACAGGGTGGGGGACATTTTCCGTTCAATCAATTTTCCGAAAGAGAGGTCCGGGCTCTCAGTCCCTGGGCTGCATCCCATGTATCGCATGGTGGTGGTCTGAACAAGAGATGGCAAAGTCTGGGTTGCGTTGCTGCATGAAACAGGCCGGCCAGCTGTCCCTCCATATTACTACTAAATAAGTAGTACGCAGTACCTTACTACCTACACAATAAGTTGACACCCCACTAATAATGACATTCCAGTACACCGTACACCGTACACCGTACACCATACACCGTACCCGTAACTAGTTGACTATGTTAGTTACTAACTAGTGAAGTACACAGTATTTCAAGGAGGGTAGAAGCGAGCAAGTGGGGCGGATTGAGCCGACAGACCCAAGCGCATCAATCAAAAAACTAATCAGGAACCACAACCGATTGTCACATTTCGAGCTGGGGTCTGAGAAGTGGCCACTGACCTCGATTTTCATCATGGCTGACAATGCACCCGCCGACATGGACGTGCCACCCGTCACTATGGCTGATAACGATGCGGTTGGCTTGAGCCTCAAGCGTGCCAACGACGGGCTTGTCCCAACCGACCAGTCCGTCGACGAATCTGGTGCTCCGGCGTCCAAGAAGCTAAAAACGGAGCAACTGGACGACAACAGGAGGGGAACTGCGCCCATCAAAGCCGAGTAAGTCGGAGTAGCATCTGCTTTGCCCAGACAACTCACTCATCCAGACCAGGTATCTCATCGACAAGTCGGTGGCACAGTCTGATGTGGTCGATGATGATGCTGCCGAGGCCTCCGTCCGCACGGATGACCCAGTCAATGGCAGGCCCGATCCTCGGGGAGATAGCAGGGACGGCAGGGACGGCAGAGATGGCAAAGGCAAGAAGGACAAGGGCCGTAAGAAGCAGAACGGCCAGAACAAGGAGCGGCAGTACGGTCACTTCGCCGACGCCATCAAGCTCTGCAACAGCGTGGCTTACTCCAACGAGTTCTCGCCCAAGGAGTGCAGATTTGGAGACCGATGCAACATGTGCCACGACCTGCGCAAGTATCTCGCCGAGGGACGCCGCGAAGACGTGAAGACCTTCGGCGGAAAGTGCCCTCTTTTTGAAAGCTATGGTAGATGCTCCGCTGGATGGAAGTGCCGTTTCGTCAAGAGTCATTCGAAAGAGGTTGAGCGAGAAGATGGCCGGAAAGAGTTGACGCTCGACGGCACCACCGATACCACGAGTGGCGACGATGACGACCAGAGACCAGGCGTTGTGAATGTTGCCAACAATGACCAGAAATGGGGCTTGGCGAAGAAGAAGGTCGACCTGGAGAAGTCAGAGGCTTACATCAAATGGCTCAATGCCGAAGTGGATCTCACGAGGGACTACCACAACCACAAGGGCGGCTACGACGAGGCGGCTGGAAAAGATGCACGAGAAGAGCTAAGAGCCCAATTCAGAGAGCCTCCCTTCAAGGCGTCCGAAAAGCGCAAGATTTACTTTGGGAGAGAGACGCCTGTTCTGGCACCCCTCACAACCCAAGGCAACCTGCCTTTCCGACGTTTGTGTGCCGAGTTGGGCGCTCAAGTCACTTATTCCGAGATGGCTATGGGTATGCCACTTATTCAGGGGCAGCGGAGTGAATGGGCACTGATGAAGGCTCACGAAGCCGAACTTGCACCTCCACGCTACACCCCGCCTGCCGACTCCATCGTCAAGGGCTACGAAAATACGAAAGACCTGAAATTTGGTGCGCAGATCGCGGCGAACCAGCCGTGGATTGCCATCAAGACGACGGAAGCCCTCACCAAGTTCCTGCCTTACCTGCGAGTGGTTGACTTGAATTGTGGGTGTCCTATTGATTTTGTCTTTCAGTCTGGTGCCGGATCAGGATTGCTCGACGTACCAAACAAGATGGAGCGCATTGTTCGAGGCATGAACGCCGTATCAGGGGAAGTGCCCATCACAGTGAAGCTCCGTACCGGCGTACGAGACAACAGGCCCAATGCTACAAAGACCATTGAACGGATGGCGTTTGGCAGTGAGGACCAGCGCGACAGGCTCGGGGCTCCCGGTTGTGCCTCGATCACTCTCCACGGGCGTAGCCGACAACAGCGATATACCAGAAGTGCCAACTGGTCCTACATTGCCGAGTGCGCGACCTTGATTAAATCATACAACGAAAAAAAGGACACGTTGACGGACACGGCGATGGAGCCGGATGCGAGCACGCAAGCCAATAGCTCAGACGGCAGAATGTACTTTGTAGGCAACGGCGATTGCTACTCGCATGTCGACTATTTCGATCACGTCGACAACGCCAAGGTGGACAGTGTCATGATTGCGCGAGGTGCCATGATCAAGCCTTGGATCTTTGAGGAGATCGAGAAAGGACAGTACCTCGACAAGTCCGCGACGGAGCGCTTAGGGTACGTGGAGAAGTTTGTCCGCTACGGCCTGGAGAACTGGGGCTCCGACGAGCTTGGAATTGGCTTCACCCGACGATTCTTGCTTGAATGGCTGAGCTTCACACACCGCTATGTCCCTATCGGCATCCTGGAGCGCCTGCCACCTAGTCTCCAGGACCGTCCCCCAGCTTTCCGCGGACGAAATGAGCTGGAGACGCTCCTGGCCAGTGACAATTACAAAGATTGGGTTAAAATCAGGTACGCATTCGCTCTTGTTCACAAATCACGCCGACCACTTGCTAACTTGACTCCAGTGAGATGTTCCTCGGTCCTGCTCATCCGGGGTTCAAGTTCGTTCCCAAGCACAAGTCCAACAGCTACGAGATGGAGGCCGAAGGCTAAGTAGCGCCAGGCCCGCCTCTGTCGCGAACCAATTGGCAATAGTAGCGTGGATGCTAAGACAGCAAGAACCAAATCACCCATAACTATCGCCTTCTGAGTGACGTCTGCTTTAGTCGGGTGAAGGTCGGATATGTTATCATGTCCAGTCTAGGTTGGCGGGGGTGTGCGTTGCTCCACGGAATCCGGCAACCTCACGTTTGACACAGTTGGTATTCGACCTCGTGCCATTGTTTGTTGCATACACATGGCTGACACCAGAGGGAGGACGTATTTCTGGGGGCAACAAGGCCGGCTATGGACTCGGCGCTCGTGGGTTGCGACCCGGCCTACCCGTCGACCCCGGCCGACGGTATCTGTACTCTGTACATACTCCGAGATGACGAGCCGCAGGCCTACGCCTCGAATATCGTTCATATCACGTTTTCGGTCCGACTTTCGGTGGCCGCCGCAACAGGTCCCCGTGTCGGTGTAACAATCTGCATCTCTAGCACCTGATCCGCACCCAGTCCATAGCGAGGAGCGAGGATCAAATGGCCGCCCCAGATAATGATCTAGCCACCCTATGGCGACGGTCTTGCCATTCCCTCCAACCGCGGTGCGGTTAATCTTGTCGAGTTTATCATGCCGTGAACGTCCGATAATACGGTCAAAATTGGTGAAGAGGCCGGATTCCAGAATGGGCGAGGCTAATCATGGGTATTCATGATGGATTCCTACGGCTGGCCGGCAGATAATACCCGCTTCTCCTAATTCGTAGGATATCGTGGGAGTGAAGCGGTGGGTGTAATCCGGCTCAACTTTGAGGCGCACGCGTGTAGGCTGTAGTAGTGTAGGCTGTAGTAGTGTAGTCTGTAGCTGCTCTGCAAGCTAGGCTGACCGAGACCCCTTCTTCACCTTGACGGAACTATTCCGCCGTCTCTTCCTCGGACCGTATTCCCTGAATATCTCCAACTCACCCCACAAAGCAGACAACCGTTAATATGGTTGACTAGACTATGGCCCTGTCAGAATCTCAAACCGGGAGCGCCAAGTATTAATTGTCGGATAACAGGGGTTTGGATGGACTTTAGTGGCATGCAAGCATGATAACAAGGATGGATTACGAGGAACAGGGTATGAAATGCGTGGGATGGAAGGGTTCAAAGGGGTGTTGCAGACTACCCCAGCAACTACAACAACGACAACTACATCTGAGGCGCATCAGGACGAGACACCCTCCTTCCTCGGGCAGATTGACTTGTGTGATGGCACAATTGCAGGCTATCTATCACCTGTCCAATAGCCGATGCCAGCCCCCGTCGCCGTCGCCGTCGCCGTCGCCGTTGAGAGGAGATGGTGATCTGCCATGGGCAATTGCCGGCTGTGGGGTGGATAAGGGCGACTCAAAAGCTGGGCTGTGGGTAGCCGAGATGCACAGTACTGTGTAGTCGGGTTGTTCACCAGGTTTCGTTATGTATCTCTTACGTGGGCTGGCGTGGCTGAGATACTTGGGTTGTTCAGCAGGATTCGTTACTGGGTATGCACGGTAACGTCAAGCAGGTTCGGCGTGCGGGGAAGATGGCGTTTCAGAGCGTCTCAGTGTGGGAGAAAAACGACGAGGAAAAAGTCGGTAACGATTACTCCGTAGATAGGGGTCCTACTTCTGGAGGCGGCATAGTCCCCACGAGAAGTGGACCTCTGAGGGGATGGGAGGGGTGGAATAGAATGACATGGGAGGAGTCGAGGACTTCTGATCGCTTCCGGCTGGGAAGACGGATAAACCCCCTGATGGTTGCAAATTGCAATGATGTTATAAAGCGGCGTCCTCCTCCTCTCGCAGCATCCTCCCCCTCTCGCGACACCCTCTTCCTCTCGCGGCAATCTCGTGAGCACGCACGGAACTCACCTAACAGCCATCACCATCCAGAGGAAACATCATGTCGCAACACGTGGTCCCCTTCATCATCAACGGCGAGGAGCACCGGACGGGCGAGACCTTTGACGTTGTCTCGCCCGACACGGGCAAGGTCGTGCACCAGTGTAGGCTCGCAACCAAGGAGGATGCCAACGCCGCCGTCGAAGCCGCCGCGAAGGCCTTCCCGGCATGGCGCAACACCACGCCGGGCAAGCGCCGCGACATCCTCCTCAAGACAGCCGAGGTCATGGAGGCGCGCCGGGAGGAGCTCGGCGGCTACATGACCGAGGCCGTCGGCGCCCCGCGGTCCTGGGCCGATTTCAACATCAGTACCGCCATTGAATTGGTCAAGGACGTCGCCGGCCGCGTCAGCTCCCTGGCTGGTACCGCGCCTACCCTGTCCGACCCGAGCCTGGGCGCCATGGTGCTCAAGGAGCCCCTCGGCGTCGTGCTGGCCATTGCCCCGTGGAACGCTCCCTATATCCTCGGTATGCGCTCCGTACTATACCCCATTGCCGCCGGCAATACCACCGTCTTGAAGGGCTCCGAGCTGGCCCCTCGCGTCTTCTGGGCCATTGCGAGCTGCTTCCAGGAGGCTGGTCTACCCAACGGGGTCGTCAACTTCTTGGCCACGGACCCGGCCCACGCCGCCGAGGTCACCGGCTGCCTCATCGCTCACCCCGAGATCAAGAAGATCAACTTCACCGGCAGCACCCCCGTGGGCAGGATCATTGGCCGGCTGGCCGGTGAGAACCTGAAGCCCGTGGTCCTCGAGCTCGGAGGCAAGGCCCCGGCCATTGTCTGGGAGGATGCCGACCTCGACATCGCCGCGACACAGTGCGTGCTCGGCTCCTTTTTATTCTCGGGCCAGATCTGCATGAGCACCGAGAAGATCCTGGTGCACAAGAAGATCAGCGAGGCGTTTCAGAAGAAGCTGTTGGCCACCCTCGAGAAGATCTTCCCCTCCAGCGCCGACGCGCCGATCCTAATCAACGCCGCGGCGGCCGGCAAGGTGAGGAAGTTGCTCAAGGACGCCATCGACAAGGGCGGCCTGGTGATTGCCGGAGACGTCGGCGCCGAGGAAGCGTCAAAGACTAGGCTGCGGCCCGTCATCATCAGCAAGGTCACGCCCGAGATGGACATTTACAGGACGGAGTCGTTTGGGCCCTCGGTGAGCCTGATCGAGATCGAGACGGAAGAGGAAGCGCTGCGGATCGCCAACGACACCGAGTACGGTCTCACCTCGGCCGTCTTCACCGAGAACCTGCGGACGGGCCTGCGCTTTGCCAAGGGCATCGAGACGGGTGCCGTCCACATCAACAACATGACTGTACACGACGAAAGCGCTTTGCCCCACGGTGGCGCCAAGGCGTCTGGCTATGGTCGATTCAACACCCTCGCGGGTATCGAGGAGTATACGAGAACAAAGACGATCACGTGGCGGTCATAGGTCTGCCCCCGTCGCAGCGATGGGGTTTGTGGTAGCGCTTGGATGGACGGGCGGGTAAGAGTACAATCAGAGGAGCATGATACATATGCACAACATGTATATATTTCTACACGAGATGGATCATGGATTGGTTACTGAAACTGCAGGGATCAAGCGCGCAAGTGCTCACCCAATCCTATTTTGCACTTCATAACACCAAGACGAGTATCACGATCCCCATGACGTAATACTAAGTAGGCAAGAAGAAAGCTTATTAGTCGTGTAGTCACTAACTTACTTGACTACCTTTGCATCGTTCGGTGTCCTATAGAAAGTGGCCCAAGCTTCCCCTCCGATGAACTACGGCGTACGGTACGGCCCGTAACTAGTTGGACACCAGTAGATTTCTCTTCTAGACCAAAGCTAGAACGTGCGAAAAACGTCATCCAACATCACCATGCATCGCCATCCCGTCCCACCCGCCACGAGGTGAAACTCTACAAGACGGACGACAAGCCAATTCCTTCACCTTCCAAACCCATCACACCAACACCACCACCCCGACGTAAACCAACATGGGCGCAAAGGCATCCAAACCGGCGCAAGCAGCCTCGGCAGCAGCCACGCGCAAGTTCCCGACTCGGGCGCCCGGGTCTGCGCCCACGTCCCAGCAGCGGCCGGTAGCAGCAGCAGCGGCGACGACGACGACGACGACGGCAGCAGAGCAGGCTCCGGCCGCGCCGCCAGTGGCTTCTTTCGCCAAGGAAAATGGTACGTGTCCGTCATCTCGAACGAAAACGAAGACGACGCAGAGACACGAACCCAGAGCTGACGTGACCACCCCGACGACCAACAGCAGCCATCCTCACAGACGCAAGCGATCCCGATCCCAACCCCATGACCGACCCGGCCTTCTCCCAGCGCCTGCGCCAGATGGGCATCGCGACGCCGAACCCGACCCTGTCCAACTCGTCGCGCGTCGCCTCCGGGCCCTCGGCACCGCACCGCACCAGCCATCCTGCGCCCGCGCGCAACACGACGCTGGGCGCCCTCGAGGCGCGGCGGCGGCTCGAGGTCCAGTTCGGCATGCAGTCGCAGGACCCTTTGGTGGGCCGGGAGCTCGTCGACGTAGCGACGCTGCGCCAGGCGCTGCTGCTGCGGGAGAGTGGCGCGCCGGCCGCGAGCATCGAAAAGAGGTTGCGGCTCAAGGACGGGTTTGTGGCCCGAATTGGGCCGCGGGGCGTCATCACGCCGATGGCTTCGCAGACGCTATAAAAAAGAACGCTGTACAGTAGGTGAGTTGATTGAGGGGGGTTTGGGAACGAGGCCCAGGGCGTGGGACACAAGGACTAGGTACGTCCATGATACCATTGATTCCATCGAACCCTCTCGGCGCCATCCTAATAACCCAGTGGCCAGCAACGCGAGACGACGACGTCGGCTACTACCTATCACAGTCACTGCGTGGAAAGGGTTCAGTACATGCATGACCTCATTGATTATCATCCCCTCGCTCCATTGATTCGTCTTCTGCTATGCTGATTGACTGCCCGCTTGTGACAAATTGCCGCCTTGGTATTGACACCCCAAGAAACACAAAGACGCCGGCCTCCCCGTGTCACTTTGCCCCTTACCAAGCACAGTGACCACCGTCGATGCGCAAGTCAGCACCCGTCATAAACCGACTAGCATCGCTCAGCAGAAACACGGCGGCGCCGCGGTAATCCTCGGGCTTGCTCAGCTTACCCAGCATGTTCTGCTTGGGCCATTCGGTCTCGCGCTCCGGGAACTCGGCGAAGAGCTTCTTGACCATCTCGGTCACGATGTAACCGGGCGAGATGGTGTTGACCCGGATCCCGTACTGGCCCCACTCGGCAGCGAGGTTACGGCTAAGCTGGATCACGCCAGCCTTGGAGGCGTTGTACACCCTATTCGACAGTCAGCTCCCGGCGGCCAGTTGTGGTGAGGATTACATCTTGAAGACCAAGAACGTACGGGCATATCAAACCACGATTGGCGACAGTGCCGCTCATGCTGGCAATCAGCACCAGGCTGCCCTGCTGCTTCAGCCGCACCATCTGCTTGGCTACCGCCTGCGCCGTCATCAAGACGCCCGTGATGTTGATGCCCAGCATGCGGTCCGCGTCCTCGGCCGTGTACTCGAGCGCCGGCGTCTCTTGTTGGATGCCCGCAGCTGCAATCAGGCCGTCAATATGGCCATGCTTTTTGGCAATCTCCTCGGTTACCTTGTTGATGCTGTCGACACCGAGCCGCACGTCGATCTGATGGTATGTCAGGCTGGTCTGCAGCTCGCTGCTGGCTCGCTTGGCCACGCTGTCGTACTTGCTGCCCGGCTGGGGTTGGGGTTGGCGATCGAACACGTGGACAATGGCGCCCGCCTCCAGGAGAGCTTCTGTCTGTACCAAGCCCAGACCCTGGGCGCCGCCCGAGACGATGATGACTTTGCCCTGGAGGCTGAACTCGGGAAGCAATGCTCCCGGTGTGACGACCGACTTGCTGCTGTGAAGTCGGTGCATCGAGTGGAACGTTCTGACAGGGGCAGCTGAGGGCATACTGCGCGTGGCCACCGAGAACTCGGGGGTGATCAATGGAGGAGCACCGCCAGCAGCAGCAGCAGCAGCAGCAGGGGCAACAGCAGGAGCCAATGACATGCGAGGTAGAGCACGGCCGACTCTGCCTGCGGTTCTCGGCGCGAGGGTTGCCATGGTGTTTGTTGTGGGCGTGGCGGGTTTGGTTCTATTCTCGGCGGTTGATCACTTGCGATATCTGTCGATGTATGCGTTTGGCTCTGTGGTGTAACGTTGGAGGACTTGGAGCTACGTAGTAAGTAGATGGTGCAAGTAGGCAGTAGCAGACCGCCAGGCATAAGTCACCTCGCCTTGCTGCTTTATACTTTCACTAGAGGGTAGTAGCGTCAGGTGAATCAAGTTGTCGACCGGGTTAGAATCAACCTAAGGTTAGCCGGGTGAGGTGGTATAAGTCAACTGTCACCGCAACAGCAGCCGGCCCGCATCCCAACAACCAACATGCAAGCTACCTTGCCAGGCTTGCCCAGTCATTCACCTCCAATATCGATGCGCAAGATGTCGTAAATAGACGCCAAGTGACGCCCAGTGAGCCGCCCCCCTCAATGAGGTTGTGCTGCTTTCTCACTAATGCTGGTTGCACCTCAATGCTGGCCAAGTCTCCATCAACCATGCAAGGACCGAACGCCTGCGAGGCACGGTAGTTATAACACGGCTTGTCGGTGCAATGAGGAGGGAGGCCCGGTCTTTGCCTCCGGAGCCAACGGTAGATACTCGATGGTAGAGCCTAGAGCCTATAGGATAATGCCCCTCCAAATTCAATGTCCAGCAAAGACACACCGGTTTCGCTGTCCGGCGATGGGACTCGACACCAATTCGAGGAACAGTCGACTGCACGCACGAGACACTGAAAGTACTGCGTACGCAAGCTTTACAGGTGTCATTGAAAGGTGGCAGCAGATCTGTGTCTGCAACGGAGGACGGGCAGCACCCTCGAGTCTCGGGTTGCCTCTTTGGGATATCCCGAGCATGGGCGCCAAGCTCGATCCCTGTGTCGAGTCAGCGTACAGATACTGTGTACGGAGTACTCCGTACACAGTACAGACTCCAGACTCCAGACCCCAATCGTCCGAGCCTCGACGAACATGGGGAACCGGCGAGCTCACACCCAGGGCTTCTTCATCAAGGTGGCAACAGCACAGCGCCTCGGTTGCAGACTCTCAGCAGCACCACCGATCGGGAATCCACTGCAGTAGCGACATGCACAAATAACCACAAACGTAGGAGAGTAAGAGTTCCAAGTGGGAAATCGGGGGGGGGACGAGACGGGGGTTGTCGACGCCAACCGGACCCCGCAAAGGGACAAAATCGCCAAGCTGGTAGCTACCGTAGTACGAAGTACTCCGTACGGAGTAGTTAAGTTACTTCGTGGCGTGTGGGGAGGCGACGAGCCTAGCCCGCTGCCAGACCCCCCTCCCCCGCGGCTCTCGAGCGAGCGGCTCACTAGAGTCCGCAGGTCCGGAGGAGACCTCCTTTCTCGACAGCCGGCTTCTGGGATCTGGAACGACGAGGCGCCCCCCCGCTCTTGCCGTTTCGGCAGAACCGCCACACGAAACGCTTGCCTATCCTGGTCGCACTGGTGTACGAAGTACGAATCCGGGATTCAACGTGAACGGGATCATGTCTTGTGTCCTGATTTGCACCTACCCAAGCACTTTTTTATAGCGACGAATCGTTGGCCCAGACCTGCCAGATCCGGCCATGCAAGATTGCGGTCTCGATACCTGCGTCGTATCCGCGTGGCTATTCGCCGTCCGCATGGCCTGCACAAAGCGAGCAAGCAAGCGAGCGAGCACCGCGTGGCAACTATGCATGCCCTGAGAACGCTAACTAACTACCGCGTATCCGTACGGAGTGGCTAACCACTTCGTACGGATACAGACTGACTACACAGTAACTAATAACGTACACAGTACAGGTTGTTAGTACTTCGTAAGTTGACACCACGGGCGGGGCAACAAGGGGTCGGTCCACCCACCCGTCCACGGGTGTGGCCGTGAGAGCATGCCGTCACCGATTGTTGTTGCACCTTGAGCTCCAGCCGGGGAGCAAATCGGACGGCGAGCGTAGAGCGTCCCGTCCTGTGAATCTATGTAGCTGCTCGACGGCAAGACTGGCAGGTTGCGACCATCGGTGAGGCGCACTCACTCGTCATCATGTCTTTCTACAATAGGCATCCCGAATTCCGCAGATGTTCGGAGTTCCAACTTCCAAGCACTCCCGTCTCGAAGCCAAGCGCTTGTATTGCGGCTCTGCAGCTTGTTGGCCGTGGCGCCAGCACCCGGCTCCGCAAACAGTACTTGGTAGTAGCTCACTGCGTATGGATAAGCCTGGGATAATGAAGCATCGTCGATGACGTATGTCCATATGGTGCCCAAGTCAGACATGGTCTCGAAGGAATAACGACCGTGTACCGCACAATCCAGCATGCTGCCTTTGCCCAGCCCAAGCCTGTCACTGTCACAACACGCCAGGCGACGCACAACAGCACCAGGCCCGGCCGCCATGAAGCACCGATAAGCTCCAAGTTGAGTTGACATGATTATGTTCATCCGGAGAATACACCCATACCGTAAACACACAAAGATCGATACACTACGTTGAAAACTCAAACTGTGCGGTTCGCGCGTGTGAAAAGAAAAGAAAAAACCGCCTGTCCGCCCGAGTCCAATTTGCCCTGATCCGTACCGAAAAAAAAACAGTGAACCAATTTTAAGCCGTGTACCTCCTTCCAAGCCTTCCAAGCCTTCCAATCCATGTTGTACCTTGCCCTGGGTATAGAATTCCGCAACTGTTGGAAATAGTGAGAACGCTATGCTTGCCCTCCCGACGTCCAGCTGCCCTCTAGTATCGAGTCAGAGTCGCCCGGAGTTCAACCAGCCCATTTAAGCACCGTTGTTAGTTCCGTTGGTATTTCCTGACCTTCCCGTGAAGTCTTGCCACGTAGCACCGAATCTTCTCCCAGTGCTCGCCAGAAGACCCTCCTCCTCGTCCGCTTCGGCGTCCTCGTCAAATTCGTGGACATTGAGCTTCGGTGCTCTGAACAAGGTCGTCAAGAATACGATCAGGTAGACGCCAAGGAATGCAAACTGGGCCCAGAAAGCGACTGCGCCAAAGACAGGCCAGTTGAGAGTCACTCGGTTGAGGAAAGTACTCATGACGGTCGGCGTGCACGTCTGGAAGGCATAGTGACGGTTGACCCACTCTGAGCAGGATTTGACAGCTTCGGGATGATCTTTGCAGCTCGGCTGCTGGTCAGAGTGATGCGGGGGCAGATCGCAAAAGGTTTGGGTGCCAAAGGCGGCATACTGAGGTGCGACAAGCATGGCGACGGCGTAGTTGATACCAAGAGTGATGAGTGCGAGCATCACAGTCGCGATCAGTAAAGCCTGTGGTGCAGTGCGACCCTTCTTGATCTGGAAAATGCGCACCCACAGGAATCGTATGCCGATGGCAGCAATACCAGAAATGGAGCTGCTGAAGAAGAGCAGGACGAGGAATGCCATCAATATGTAGTCAACGGGGAACGCCCGTGCCGTCTGGACAAATACCCAGTTGACGGGCTGGAACACGTTGATATGGGCCAGAATGTAACCACAGTGCTGCTTGCAGACCGAGTTCGCAGCCTTGTCGATACCTGTAATCAGCATGGAAACCCAGACCAAGAGAGTCACCAGTATGAGCAGAATACCACCAAGAAGCTTGATGGGCCTGAACACTGTCTCGATCTTGTTCCATGATCTGACAACGAAGCTCTTGCCTTCTCCCTGGGCTTCGGCTGCTAGCCGTTCACGTCGGACCAAGGTTCGCTCCTCGCGCACAAGAGCCTCGAGCTCCCGGCGATCCTTCTGCGGCATGCCATCCTGGTGACCAGCGCTTCGCATTTCCAGCTGTCTCTGGCGTTCACGGTTTGCGTCGAGCTGGGATGCCGTAGTTTCCGATAGTTGCGGTGCGGAGATCGACGGTGCGGACTTGATGAACGAGACGGGTAATAAAGCCAAGCCAGCTCCCGTATATATGACATAGAGCAGGGTGCCCAGCGTGATGAGAAGACCCAGGCCAAATGTCAACGCTTTCTCCCCGTGGTTTTCGTCAAGCAGTCGCTTGAAGAAGTCGAGGTCCAGATGCTTTCCTTCCTTGGTGCCAGCTGCGGGGACGAAGAACCCAACCAGGAAAATGATGACAACCAAGAAGATGAAGGCAATGGTGTATTTAAATGCGCCCCAAAACCGGCTCCCGATGGTCTGGTTTCCCTCTTGCTCCTCGATCTCGTCGTATTCCTCATACCAAAAGTAAGAGAACGGGATGACGACAAGGCACAGCAATGCATCGAAGCTATACAAGGAGTAGTATACCACCTTGAGTGTAAAGAGAATGTTGTGGACACGAGCCGGAGTCGCCCACTCCTTCTTGACGCCGCTGGCCAAGTCCGTTGTGGCCGATACGAGAGCAATGTCGACGGGTAGGAGGAATACTGTCGCTAGCAGAGCTGTCAAACTGACGATCGTTACAGTGCTGACGATGGCGGATCGCTCGCGGTGTGTCTGCCATGTGAATGTGACGAGGGTAGCAGCAATGAGAGCTACGGCGACGGCAACCGCGTATGCGACCCAGATCAAGCTGACCTGTACATAGCCGGCGCTGGCCATTTCGGACTCGTTGTTGCTGTCAATCTGCTGGGCGAGGTTTGAAATCTGTCGAATGTCGAGAATAACTCCAGTCAGAGCAACGAGAACGTATATAAACAAGGGTAGCTACAGAAGTCGTACCGGAAGCGGAGCGTGGGTTTGGGAGCTGTTTTAAAGATGGTGGTGCATCGAACGAGATGGCGGAAGCTTGCCAGAAACCCTGGCAGGATCGTGACGTAGCATGTGCGAAATGCTTTAGCGAGCCCCCCGTATTGTGCATATACCCGCTAACAGTGCATCATTACCCTTCGTGTCTAGCATCGGCGGTTTCTACCCAAATGCTTGGGTGGAATCATTGTAGAGTCACACCATGCCTCGAGAGGGTATTCTTGTTCATAATCAATTCATTCAGTCTTCATCCTCATCACTGTCATCCTTCCCTAGTCTACACGCAGGCGCCAAGGATAATCGAAGGATATAAAGAGGCTCAAGGAAGACGGGAAAATAGAGCCTTAAACCATCCTTGCAAGTGACTTTTGTAGTTCCTCATTCATTACCGGACGAGGGACACAACGGGAAACCTTTTCTTTGTCCCTCGTCATGCCAATGTCTATCGTGTCTGTAAATGAGCATGGATCATGACCAGACCTTTCTGAGGTCTGGCGGCAGCTCATCCACAATTCATTTGACTCCGAAACCCCTTAAATGTGCTATCCGCTTATCGGGTGGCCATAGCCTTGGTCATGAGTCTCTTGAGCGCAAGCTCCTTCTTCTTCAGGTCCTCGGCGGAGGAGTCCTCGACCTCAAGCTGGGCCATGGCGTCGCTAAGAGATTCCTCAATCTTCTCCTTCTGATTGCGCTTGAGCTTGAGCGAAAGCGTCGGGTCGGAGACCATCTCCTCAACACGGCTGATGTAAGACTCGAGCTGCTGCTTGGCCTCGAAACGCTTGCTGAAAGCGTCATCGGAGCTCTTGAACTTCTCGGCCTCGCTGATCATGGTGTCAATCTCAGCAGACGAGAGCTTACCAACAGAGTTGGAGATGGTGATGTTGGCGCTACGGCCAGAGGTCTTCTCGGTGGCAGTGACTTTGAGGATACCGTTGACATCGACCTCGAAGACGACCTCGAGAACGGCCTCACCGGCACGCATGGGGGGGATGGGAGCCAGAGTGAACTCTCCGAGGGAGGTGTTGTCCTCACAGTTGACACGCTCACCCTGGAAGACGGGGAACTGAACGGTCTGCTGGTTGTCGGCAACAGTGGTGAAGGTTCGCTTCTTGATGGTAGGGACAGTCTGGCCACGAGCAACGACGGGGGCGAAGATGTTGCCCTCCATGGCGACACCAAGGGACAGAGGGACGACATCAAGGAGGAGCAGATCAGCTGTGTCAGCCGAGGTGGCCTTGCCAGAGAGGATACCGGCCTGAACGGCAGCACCGTAGGCAACGGCCTCATCGGGATTGATGCTCTTCTCGAGCTTCTTGCCGTTGAAGTAGTCGGACAGAAGCTTCTGGATCTTGGGGATACGGGTAGAACCACCGACAAGGACGATCTCGTCGACGGCGCTCTTCTCGCAGGCGGCGTCCTTGAGAACCTGGGCAACGGGCTCGAGGGTACCGGCAAACGCCTTGCCGTTCAGCTCCTCGAAACGAGCACGGGTAATCTGCAGGAAGAGATCGTCGCCGTCGAACAGCGAGTCGATCTCAATGGTGGTCTGGGCACCGCTGGACAAGGTACGCTTGGCACGCTCGCAAGCAGTTCGAAGTCTGCGGAGAGCACGGGGATCCTTGGAGATACTGCAAGCCTACGGGTCAGCAATCTCTTCAAACGCACAATTCGGGAGGGTTCGGGATACTGAATCATGGTCCGGGAGTAAAAGCTCCGCCCTGTCGCTGGGTTCGGACACTTGTACTCCGAAACAGATACAATGGGGCAAGGAGATAGTTCTTAGAGTGACTCACTCCTTCTTGGTTTTCTTGAGGAACTCCTTCTTGCAGTGGTCCAGGAGGTTAGTGTCGAAATCCTGACCACCAAGATGAGTGTCACCGGCAGTAGCCTTGACGGTGAAGACACCACCCTGAATGTTGAGGAGGGAGACATCGAAGGTACCGCCGCCCAGATCGTAGATCAGGACGTTGCGCTCCTTCTCCGACTTGCCGGATCCGAGACCGTAGGCGATGGCGGCGGCAGTCGGCTCGTTAATGATACGAAGGACGTTGAGGCCAGATATGGCGCCGGCATCCTTGGTAGCTTGACGCTGGTTGTCGTTGAAGTAGGCGGGCACGGTAATGACAGCCTTCTCAACCTTCTTTCCGAGCTTGACCTCGGCAATCTCCTTCATCTGTGTCGCAGCACGTTAAACGGACTGCTGATAGAAATGGATGTTGTTGGGCTAGATAAACAAACCTTGGTGAGGACCATGGCGGAGATCTCCTGGGGGGAGAAGGTTTTGGTCTCGCCCAGGTACTCGACCTGGACCATAGGGTTGGAGCCCTGCTCGACGACCTTGAAGGGCCATGACTCGATATCCTTCTTGACAATAGGGTCGTCGAAGGGGCGACCGATCAGACGCCTGTGGGAAACCGTAGTTAGCCACCGTTTGTGCATTTGCAACGTCGGGGAAATGTGGCTGCTTACTTGACGTCGAAGACGGTGTTGATGGGGTTCATGGCGGCCTGGTTCTTGGCAGCCTCACCAATCAAGCGCTCTTTCTCGTTGAAGGAGACGTATGAGGGAGTGGTGAAGCTACCCTGCTCGTTGGCAATGATCTCGACATTAGTCCCCTCGTAGATGGCAACACAAGAGTAGGTGGTACCTGTGCGGGGTTATCAGCGCGGGTGTCTTTTGGAAGTTTTAACATGTTTCGGTGTTCAACTCGGGCCAGGTTTTCGGCTGGCTCGCCTACGACGAGAGAAAGAGCCGAGCGATGATGCTCGGCTCGTGATGGATGCGCAGCCGAGCCAGCGCACCAGACGTCGGGGACACAAAATGGCGGGCAGCGGAATACAATAACATACCCAGGTCAATGCCAATGGCACCGTCGTAAACTTCTTCCGCCATTTTTGCAATGTGGTCTTCTTCTTACGACTGAATCCGAGAAGGAGAAGAAAATGGTGTGGTGAGAAGAAGGTGGTCTGCGCCTCTGGATTTCGGAGGATCAACGGAAGGGTCCTTCTGAGTTTTTGTTTCTGCCAAATTTTTTCGCATTCCGCCAAACCCACCAAAAAAAAAAAGCACGCGCACGGGCCACTGGCCCGAGCTTCATGTGAGGGGCAATTTATCCTGTCCCCCCCATCTGAGTGCCAAGTGTTTTGCACATCGCACTAGTTACTCCGTACACTATCCGTAGTTATCTATTTCGACAATTCGTGAGGCTTTCAATCCCCATAATACTGTGTAAGCGAACTAACTACGGAATACATGAACGCCTGAGTTATAACCGAAATCTCGCATTTCCCATCGGCGGCTCCACGCTGACAAAAAAGCAGAGGACCTGTCGCCGTTCATGCTCCCCTCTGACTAGCCTACTTCCAAACCTTGAACACATGACTCTTTGTATTCAACGCCATAATAAACGACTCTGCTATACATTTATGCATTTGGACTTCAATGCAAAAGACAACATTCATTGCCTCCCCCAACCACTAGACACGACCAGTCGCACTGGATGATGCAGGCGGGTGAGAATTGTGTGACCGGTCTAAATAGGGCATATCATTAGTGGTGTTTCCTTTCCTGTCCATGATCGGACTGTTGCATTCTGCATCAAATACGGCACTGTAGAGGTTCACAGCAACGCTTTCCTCGCATACACAAGTTGCCCAGACGCCGCACTCGGGCACACGTCGCAGATAACTGTCGGTTTCAGAAGAAAACAGGAAGCTTATCTGATACATCAGCACTGCTTGTACGCAGTACAACCAGACCCAAAATCCAACTAGCACCCCGCCACTGGGCGCAAAACCACCTGTTGACCATTGCAAGAGCCGTACCACCAAGTCATGTCTCATTATCTCGGCCCTCTCAGTGGTGACTCAGCAAGTTAAAGTGAACAACGAACTTCTCCATCTCCATACCCAAACCGTGCGGACCACTCTCGCCTTTGGGTAAGGCTGCCACCAGACTGACCTCTAATCGGTTGCTGCCGTAATTATTTAACGTCACGTCAAAGATGGGCTCGTTGCGACTATCCATGGTGGCGGGGTACAGGCGCTTGAAGTTGAGAGTAACATTCAGCTTCCACTCGCGCTGCTGAGCCTCAAGCAGAGGTGCGACTTTGGGACGAAGCTGCAAGCGGTGATAGCTGGCCGGCGCGTTGAACACAACTTCCTGTTGGGTTTCGGTGGTGCTGGCAGGTATCGTCACGCTGAGTTTCTTCTCCAATTGGAGGTTGGGGTGGGAGTTGAGGACTAGCTTGGTGAGAATAGCTTCAGTTTCATCTATGGAACATGTCAGCTCAAAGCACAAAATGAGACAAAAAGGGAAGCAGTGGCTTACCAATAGGGTGTGGGCGGTATTTCTGGGCCTCCAAGATGTCTGCTGCTGTCAACCTTGGCGCAGGCGGCGGCACAGAAGCTACATATGTAGGAGCCGCCGCGGGTGGTAGGATCGGAGTAAAGGTATGTTGGGTTGTCATGGCACTGAAGGGCGTTGAGTTTGCAGGCGACTGTCCGGCCGTTTCTTCAGGCGCCACGGCTCCGACGACAAGAGCAGGTGGCTCTGCTATCTGTCCCGATGGGCCTGACGCTGACATACTCCGGACCTTTTCCAGCTGGCCGGAGTTAACAGGAGAAGCAAAAGTAGCGAAGGGGTTTCGCGCTATAGGAGTTGCATTTCGCGTGTTGTCGCTGTCCCCTGCCTGGTTAGAAGCCGGTGCCGGTGAAGCCGCCGCACTGCTCTTGCCACCAACATGGATGGTTATCTTCTTAGGATGTACAGGCGTCTGAACGGGTTTCTCGGCATTTTGCGAGACCTTGAGTTTGATCTTTTGTTGTTGCGGCGGTTCTTGCACATGTTGCTTGGCCTCGTTGAGCAACTCCATAAAAACCGTCTTCGGTGAATAGTCAGCAACAGAACTGTAGCAGGAATGCCACAGCACGTACCTCGAGCTCTTGAGCCATGACAGATATCTCGCTGCCATCTTCATTGTAGTGATATGCATTCTTCCAGATCAGACTGGCCTGGTCCTCGAAGATAGCCCAGCTTTTGAAATCACTGATGCCAGTGGCTGCGGCGCGACCATGCTGACCCCGAACTTGCTTCTGCAGCGCCTTTAAAGACATGGGTTCCCCGATAATCTCATAGTAGTCCTTGAGAGTCCGAGGAGGCAAGAAGACGAACGCCTCGAAATAGGCATAATCACCACTGTAGGTAGGGATACGTTAGCTTACCAATACGAAATTGAATGTTCAAGGAATCAACGGTACCTGTCATCCTTCTTACGTAGGACATCCTCCAGAATCTTCTCTTGAGCTTGCTGGAACGTAAGTCTTTCGAATGAGACTCCCTCATACGATGCGGTTGCCTTTCCCTGCGTGGAAGTGGAGCGAGATAGCTGTGCAGAAACGTTCTTTGGTTGTCTGCCCCCTCGGCGTCGCTTGGATATCGAGAGCGTAGGCTTCACGTCGCCATCGTCGTCATCTTCTGGTTCCTCGTCCGCTTCCATGTCCTGGTCGTCCTCGTTTTCTTCGCCTTCAGCATCTTCCTCGTCTTCGGTGTTCCCCTCGTCTTCTTCGTCGACTGCGTCACCCGTTGCCTCAGTTGTTTTGACGTCGACTTCCTCTTCCTCGGCGGGTGCATCGTCTTCAGCATCCTCGTCGTCCTCGTCAGCTTCTGGCGCAGGACTGGTAGGCAGCGGCGTGGCAACAGCCTGGTAGTTGCCGATCTTGTAGGCAGGGTTGTACTTAACCATCAGGTTGCTAACGGCCTTGCGTACACGCTCCGAATCACCAAAGACTTCTGATTGACGGGGATTCGTCTCTTTAGCATTGGACACGAGGCGCTTGAAGTCGCTCTCCAGCGTTGACAGGTTGGCATAGCCATGCTTGTTCAGCCGGCGCTCGATAGATTGCAGCGACAAGGGCAAAAGTATCTTTTGGTAGTACTCTGGGTCTGCGGCCTTGCTGGGCAGCTTCTCGAAGTAGGGAGCGACAGGTCGGCCACTACAGGTTGAGTCAGCTGGACGGTATATAATGTGCAATGTGGTGTAAGGTCTTTGTACTTCTTGTCAGTTGTAGCCCTGATAGATTCCAGAATGCTCAATCCATAAGCTGTGGTCGACTCCGGCGTTTCCCCTTTGGAAAGATCATACTCCTATGATGCACGCGGTGAGTTAGCAACTGATGCAATCGGACGTCGATGACGAGGCCTTGATGCATGTCGGAAACGGCGTGCGGCTTGGGTGCATGCATTGTTTTTCGAGGTTGAGGTTTGAGCGGAGTGAAACGGGGCTTGGACTAGTATTGGAAAGGAGCCCAGCTCTGCGCCGTGGACTCGAGGGCGAGGGATGGATTGAGTTGAGGCATTGCCACTTATATCCATCCCAAATCCTCGCAGCCCGTCCCCAAGCTCCCACTTGGCCTCCTACAACGTCTTGTTTTCCCACGGGGCGGACAGCCAAGACCATACTTGCACGAAAGCAATCCTCGATGCACCAGAAGCCGTGGATGATGATGGAAAGGAAACTCTGTCGCTACTTACTTCTTGCAGCTTGCGGCGCTTAGCTCCGCGGTCTGGGGTTTCTGCTCCGTTCACGTCGAGGAGGCCATTGACGCCGCTGGCCTTTCGCTTGTTCTCCATCTCTACCAATCGTCACTGGATCACGAGTGCATCCAATGGCCAGTGCAGGCTGGCTTATTCGGAGTTTCTGGGTTCTACGGTCGCGTGGTGGAATCGCCGCCTAGGGGGGATGGCTAATCAGGAGGAATGCGCCCGCTGGCTAGCTAGGCGATTATCTGGTTGCGATGTATGCGATGCGATGGGCAGGTGCGGTGACGCGACGGGTGCTGGGGCTGGGGCTGGGGCTGGGCTGCAGGTGGTTTGGCGCGCCCACTATCGGAATGCTGTCCAGTGCAACAAGAGGGAAAACAATCGCAGCTCAAAGCACATGCAGATTTTGCGCATGCAAGTGTGCAATTCGACTGCGGACTGCTGTTGGTGTACGAGGCCTGGATTTGCAAATGGTAAGTTGAGCCTCAAATGACTGCGCCCATCCTCTGGGGAGCTCAGCTATTTGCGCGCGTGGCTTAACCAATCTCAATTGTGGCTGAGCATTTGTAGTGTGTGATTGAAATGTGGCTGGCAACTGTGTTCCATTCCAGGTATGGTACGGATACAATTGTCAATAGTGCTAAGTTACGGTTTTGGACGGAGCGTTCCTACTTGGGCTCTTGATTGTAGTCTCTCTTTCTATTTGCACCTGGTCGTGTTTTCAGAGACCCATTGTCATGTGTGCATGCGTCTTGTGTATGCCTTTTACATGGTTGTGTGTGGTAACTAGCTCCCTGACTTCGCGGTCCGAGGTGTCTCCCCACCGGCCAATGGGCAGCTCAATAGGTTGTTTACTCCAGTCCTTCCCACCTACCTGCCCAGCCAGAGTCTCCTCCTTCCGCGCCCTGTCTTGAGTTTGCAATTCGACTTTCTTTGCGCTTTCTCTTTTCTTGATAAAACTGCAGATCAAGTCTCAACATCTCCAGACCTTTGGCATTCTTTAGCCCACTTCTTGTTTTAGTCTATGTCGGTCTGCCTGCACTCTGTCCAGAGAAAGGGCTCAAGCCGGACCCCACGCGACTTGTTGCTAAAGTAGATCTGCCAAAAAGCCCGCCTCCCACCTTCGATCCAGCCCGTGCGTGCTGGCTACACTCTCTGGCTTCTCCCAACTGTGAACGACGGCACGTCCGCTTTGCTTGATCTCGAACCCCTCGATCGCCTTGTAGCTCTTGCAGCTGCCCTTTTAAGATCCTGCACATTCCAGTTCCTGGGATCTCCCCTTCCCCGCCTGCACCAAACCCGCCACAATGCCCATGGACATCGACATGAGCCGTCGCAACAAGGCCCCGCGCCCTCTGAGCGACAACGAGCGCGCGCGTCTCGAGGAGTTTATCGACTCGATCCACTACTCTGCTCGGTTCGTTCTTTCTTTGCGAGGATGCGCGCCACCCGGGCTGACTTGCAACTACTAGGTACAACGACAGCGAGTACGAGTACCGACACGTCCAGCTCCCCAAGGCCATGCTCAAGGCCATCCCCAAGGACTACCACGACTCTACCCATGGCACACTGAAGCTTTTGTGGGAGGACGAGTGGCGTGCCATTGGTATCACCCAGGTATGCACTACGAGTCGGGTCAAATACACACAGCTAACGCCTTGCGCGCTTACAGAGTCTCGGCTGGGAGCATTATGAAGTCCACGAGCCGGAGCCGCACATCCTGCTCTTCAAGTGAGTTGGCCCTCCATGCTCGCCCTTTCTCAGGGAGCGCTACTGACTACGATGGTTTTTCCGCCTAGGCGACCGCTCAACTACCAGCCTCCCCAGTGATCCACCCGTTGCAACTTGATGGCGGCCAGAATCCCCGCCCATCCTTTGCGCCTCTCACCTTCACATCCTTCCCCCCTCTGTGTACTCTACAAGCCGAGAGACGACTGCATAGCGACATTTGCATTTCTGTATGGGTGTTACGATTTGAGATGATTTACGGCCCCCTCTCTTTGTTACTGACGACGGCTTCCTGTCCCCCTGGCACCATCTTCTTCTACACCGTCTCGCGCTCCGCCGTGTGTAACCAATACTACGTGGCGGCCGGCACTGGGAGTTTTCCACACTGAGAAGGCAGGTTTACATGGTAGCAACGGTACAGCAGGCTTTACGGTCTGTCTAATTGACCCAATGGCGTTAATGGAACAAGCTGTCACGGTCGGTTTGGGCGTTTGCGGAACAGGGTACGACGAGGTCAAGATGCGAACGCGTAGAGTTGTCATTCCTGAAGATTGGTTCGCGATACGGTGGGCATGTGGAACCGACCGACTGGGGATACGGTAACTCACCGACGTGCATGGAGGGGTCGTCTTTCGGCGGGTGGCTGGCGGTACAGTAGTTACCGAGTTACCTACCCCACGTCACCGTGACGGAAACAACGGTTTATGTTCCTGTTCCTGGTTCTTTTCCCGAGACATCCTGGGCTGCATTTTTGGGCGGGTTGCGGTTGGCTTACTAGAGTTCCAGAGCGGGTTGAATGTAACCAAGCACTAATAAGACCAGGGAAATCTTGACAATTTGTATCTCATGCAGTGATCCAGTTAGTTGCAGCCTGGGCGTGTCGAGTCGGTACTCCGTACTTGATGCATGAGCACTTGGCGTCAGACGCGGTGACTAGTAGCGTTGAGTACAAGTACCGGTAGTAAGTTGCAACGGCCATCGGTATCCGTACTCTGTACTACTTACTGTACGGATAGATAGTGGTAGGTACTCAGTCGCTAAAAGCCCAACGGTTGCCCCGGACCTAGGGAACAACCTAATACTAAGCAGCATTGGTGGTTGAGCTGAGGCGGGCGATGGACAAAGAAATGTTGTTGTTGGCCTCTGTGGGATTCCGAAACATGACCGTCAACAAGGCCACATTGCAGTTCTCGAAATAGAAGCTAACTAACCAGTTACTGCGAAGTATAACGTTACTCCGTAGGTACGGCAACTAGGAGTATCCAGTTTCCTTGCTGCTTTTTGCACACATGCATCGATCAGACCACGGATGGGACCATGTCATCCAATGGCACTTCGCTACGGAGTACAGTAGTGAGGCAAGATGGGTTGTTAGTACGGAATCAATAACCGATCCATCCTTTGTAAGCTGGCAAGTTGGGTACATGATGACACGATTCATCAATGCGTATCCGTAAAGGGGCAAATATTGTAACGTATTATAATATATTCTCTCTCGACTACGGACGTTCCCTCTCCGTCTTTCCTCATGTTCATCATCCTGACCCTATTCCCGTCTCCATGAGTTTCGCATTTGCGTGTTAATAAAGTCAGTCCGCTGGTCGTCCATTAATAAGATCCGTCATCAGCGCTGGACCCCTCGGACTTTTCGAAAGGGGGCCCGCGTTTCACCACTCGTTACGGATACCATTCGTTCACTCGAAGTTCAAGTGGCAACTTTTTGTTCCCTGTATCATCAGCATTACTTTGGCGACTTCGGACATAGGGTAGAAAGTCAGTGAGCAGCCCGTCGGCGCAACCACTTTGCACCAACCAATCACCCCCCATACTGTTCGAGCATACCAGAGATCGCCCTTCATGAGGCCGGCCGCGAAACTCTTCTACCTGTCACTCTTCTCGCTGTGGGGTGCGCCGGCGCAATGCAAACCGGGCAGCAGTGCAGGATCCGATGACAGCTGCGCAGTATGTCGCACAAAATCTACTCCCTGTGTCCCTTCCACATTGTCTAACAGGAATTGCGTTGCCGCAGATATCGCCACGTGCCATCGTGTCGGATGCATGCGCCTCCTTTTCCACACTCGAGCGCCTAAACACCAAGGTCAAGCCCGCTGTCGACGACCTCACCAGCACGACCGACTTCTTTTCCTACTATCGCCTCAACCTCTTCAACAAGAAATGCCCCTTCTGGAATGACGAGAACGGCATATGTGGCAACATTGCATGCGCGGTCTCGACGCTGGACAACGAGGAGGACATACCCAAGATATGGCGCGCAAGCGAGCTGGGCAAGCTGGAGGGGCCGCTGGCGAAACACCCGGGCAAGAAGGTGCAGAAAGAACGACCGGAACGGCCGCTCCAAGGCCTGCTAGGCGAGAACGTGGGCGAGAGCTGCGTGGTGGAATACGACGACGAGTGCGACGAGCGAGACTATTGTGTCCCGGAAGACGAGAGCGCAACCGCAAAGGGTGATTACGTCTCACTGGTACAGAATCCGGAGCGCTTTACAGGCTACGGTGGCGAAAGCTCGTGGATGGTTTGGGACGCCATCTACCGCGAGAACTGCTTTCAAAAGTCATCCTTCCCGCACTCGGCCTCCCTGGGCCAGTCGGCCGCACAGGGACCGGCAGCTCACGACTTCAAGGCCGTGCTGCAAGGTCTAGGTCGTCAGCAGATGCTCGAGCAGCAAACCGCCGGCGCCGGCGCTGGCAGCACTTCGTTGAACCCGGGCCTGGATCCTGCCACGATGGGTTTCGAGTACGAGGACGAATGCCTCGAGAAGCGCGTCTTCTATCGTGTCATCTCGGGAATGCATGCGAGCATCTCAACCCACCTGTGCTGGGATTTTCTGAACCAGACCACTGGCAAGTGGCAGCCCAACATCCAGTGTTACATCTCGCGCCTGCACACACATCCGGAGCGTATCTCCAACCTTTACTTCAACTACGCACTCCTCACCCGTGCCGTCGCAAAGTTGGGACCCCATCTGCAGGACTATACCTTTTGCACCGGTGAGCCGGACCAGGATGCTGCGACGAAAGCCAAGGTCCTGGCCGTCACGCAAGGCGCCGCCAGCGTGCCCCAGATCTTTGACGAGAGCCTCATGTTCAGCAACGGTGAGGGTCCCTCGCTCAAGGAGGATTTCCGCAACCGTTTCCGCAACGTGAGCCGCATTATGGATTGCGTCGGTTGCGACAAGTGTCGGCTCTGGGGCAAGCTGCAGGTCGCGGGATATGGGACCGCGCTGAAGGTGCTCTTCGAGTTTGATAATGCCAGTGATGAGGTGCCCGATCTTGGGCGCACCGAGCTGGTTGCGCTCTTCAACACTTATGCGAGGCTGAGTAACTCGATGGAGGCCTTGGGCAAGTTCAGGAGCATGGTGGAGGGCGACAAGAGCGAAGAACGTGACGGGATCCCGGATCGAGCCAAGAAAGCGCATGCGGTCGGCCTCGGCACCTCGGAGGAGGAACAGGATCTCGACGATTTGGATGATTGGGCTGGTCAAGATGAGTCGGAGCCTGAACCAGCAGTCCATGGCGTTCTCATGGGGGAGATTCTTGCCGTATGGACGGTCTTCAAGTTCGTAATGCACTCTTGGGTCATGTTTCCAAGGAACATGTAAGTCACATGCCTCCTTTATGATTTTCATTCCGACACGTACTGACACTCGATAGCTATTACATCCTAATCTCGGAACTGAATCGCTTGTGGGAGTTTTATATCGGGCTTCCCGTCTCGCCACGCATCTGGAGCTTTGAGCCACGGGCTGTAGAAGACTTGTAGGTGGGAAGACGGAGAGGAGATGCGCGTCGATTGGACGAAGATAGTTAGATACCCTGCAAGCCCAGTCTTAGCATCTACAAATTGCATGGCCGGCGTAGTTTTCCTTTTTAATCAGGAGAAACAGATATTAGTTGTTGTGTGCCTTGAGCTCGAGGTAATTTCCGTTGTTGACACAAGTGTCATATCCATATGCAAAACTTGTCACTGTTGTATCTTGACTTTCTACATCATGATGCCCCCCCCCAAGGTGGACTGTTGGATAACTACTTGGCACATTGCCCTGTCGGTGACTAACCTAGAGGTTAGATGCGTTCAGAGCCCAAATATGCTCTTGCTACCTCGCTCAGATAGCCCGACCTGCTTCACTACGTTTCCAACCTTGGCTTTGATCCCCTCGACCGGAATCCGCGTCTCGCCGACCCGTTTCGAGAATTCGGCAAACACGTCTAGGGTGACCAGCCGCAACTCGTGCGTAGGCGGCGCAAACGACCACGCTATGGAGACATGAAAGGCATCTCCTACTTTTGACGATGCCGTCGGCTCCCTCTTGCCGCCATCTTGCTCGGACTCCTCAGCAAAGGCGTACAGGGCCGGCTGGCCAAAGTCCCTTGCGACCCCGTTGCACCGTTTCAGCAGCTCCGTCAGCTCCTCGTTCTCTCCCCCGGCTCCGGGTCCAGCTCCGAGTCGACCCACGCGCAGCACGAGGAACGACCGCGCCGACTCGGCAGTGCGGTGCCACTCCAGCGCCGTGGGATGGAGGACGAACGGCGCGACGCGGGAGCCGAGCAAGCTCCTCTCCAGCTGCGCGAGGAAGTCATCCTTGGTAGCTGTAGTGAGGGCCAGGGGCCGGGACAGGCTTACATGCAGGGGCAGGGGGGGCGCCTAGCTCCGAGGTCAGGAAGGTGTGGAGGTCAATGGGGGTAGGGCTGGATGAGAGGCGCGCGGAGAGAGAAGCGAGGAGGGAGGTGAGGAGAGTGTGTTGGGGATTTGTGGGATGCCCTGTCCGGCCCGGCTTGTCAGTGTACGTCTTCGGCAGCCATTGGAAGGGCTCTCTCTCTCTCTCTCTCTCTCTCTCTCACTCACTTACACTCGATGTATAAGTGGGACGGCCAGCTCCCTGCAACGTGTGGAAACTGCCGCTTGCGTCCTTGATGCAGACTCGGGTCGTCACGTGTGCTGACGCGGGCTGTGGATGCGTACAGGTCGTGGAAAGCCGAGGGTAGCGGCGGGAGTTGCGATGACGGCTCGGGTTGTTTCGAAACATGCGATGTCCTGCGTTTCTTGGTGGTAGCCGTCTTCAAGTCGGAACCTGAGTCCGGACTGGTGGACAAATCATCGGAGTCCGATGAGTAGTCTACGAGTGCCATGCCTGGTCTGGAACACGTCCTTCGGGGTTTTTGTTTTTATTTATTTTATTTTATTTTTTTGTCGCAAGAAAAGGGCTCAAAATTCACACGCTTCACTTTTGGTGCGTTGAGACCTCCCAAAGTGTCGATATGAAAAAGGACGTTTCGATGTTGATGGCACAAGTCCCTGCTCCACACAGGGGCCCGCTTTTGGACGGTAGCTGCTGCGTAGGGCTGAGTGGGGACTACTCTGTACTTCGTTACTTGTCTGATATCAGACGAAAACGAGGCTACTTGAGTTGTCACAATACTCTGTATACAAGTATCCGTAGTACGTATTTAGTTACCGCAATAACCGAGTAGTTAAGAGGGTACGACTTACTGATGAGAGATGCAAGGCATCTCCAGATCACGCGACCACCCCAAGTGCACACACGATGTCGACTACGTAGTAGTCGGTTACACCCCTGCAGCCGAAAAACAGCAGCCTACAGGTGTAAACGAATAGATGGCCGGGCTTCAAGCACCGGACGTGCCGTATCGGGAATGGACCTAAACGCCAAGTCGATGCAACTACATTGTACAGGTATGACTGTTGTACTGGTGAAGGGCCCAAGGGGGGTGCCCAATGGCGAAGCGTGGAGGAAAGTGAAGCAGCAGGGAGGGGAAGGGCAGCGAGCATGTTAATTGTCATAGTAGGAGGCAGCTTTCGCAAGTGACGACGGCGCTGCAACTACTCTCACTGCCAAACTGCAAAACTGCAAAACTGCCAAACTGCCAAACTGCCAAACTGCCTGTATCCACATGTTGCAAAAACGGAACTGCTCTAAGCTCCAAGTTGCTGGCAGAGAGAAGCGCAGCTCTCCTCGTCCGTTGCCAGGCACATAGCAGCCTCGAAATAAATACAACTTTGTCGCGACGCATCCCAACAAGTTGGTAGTTGCACGTCACATCTTTTTACAGTCGACCTTTATTCTACACACCCATAATTCCCCAGATATATTCATTCTTGGTGATATTTACTTCCAACCAGCAACCTCGCCGTTGCGCCGGCGATCGCCATGGATACCCTACCGCAAGCCGCCGCCGCCGCTGCTGCCGCTACAGCAGAAGGTTCCGCAGTCTCGACTGGCGATAATCCTAAGCCGCAAGGCTTGTTCCGCCGTCTCACAACCCGTCTCTCGGTCAAGATTAAGTCAAAGAGGGGTGGCAACTTGAGTGATGATGAAGAGCTCAAAGCGTTCGATCGCATGAGCAAGGCGCACAGGCGCGAGGTGAGTGCTACATTCACATTTATTATTTATTATTTATTATTTGTTTATTATTTATTATTATCCCCTCCCTCCCCTGTTGCGGTAGTTTATGCGCCAGCAAGCCATGACCTTCTGTCGCATCCCTACCTCCAAGTATCCATAATATTTGTTATCTGCAGTCGCACACGAGGGACTACGTCATCTTGGACCTTTGTCCCCTCGGCAGCATTGCCCCATTGCCGTTCCCCATCCATATCACCATCTGTTATCACGCGTCGTACTTCTGCACAGCATCGATGCGATGCCCACCTGGTTATCAACCGGGTAGGTGGACTCGACTATCTATAAGCGTCCCTTTTTGGCGTCGCTCTTCCCTTTGTATCGAACCAAAACAACCCGGCAAGCCGGATTTCACTGCTGGCTACCCTTGTGCAGGCATGAGGGAGGAGTGGATGCGTTATCACGGCTAGGTTGCGTACCTGACATACCACCCCGGCCGGCTGGGCACCTACTTCGTCGTCACCAAGTGGGCACTTGGATACTACCGAAGTACGTAGTACGAAGCAGATTGCGCACCCTGGTCTGCCCGGTCCGCCCGGTGTTGATTCTTACATCATACCAGCCAGCCAGGCCAGGCAGATACGGCACGGGGGCAGGATGTGGCAGCAACAACCCAAAGTCGGGCTGCGACTGGCTGCTAACCTGATTTTGCACTTTCCAGATCGAGGAGGATGTAAACCCCTTCAGCGAACCCGAGCCTTTTCTCACTTTTGGTCCTGTCAAGCACACCCGTTCAACGCCCACCTTCAACCCTTCCAGACACAATCCCAGACACAATCCCAGACATAATCCCAGACACAATTCCATCCAAGGTGAACATCACTTTCACGTGGACAAGGACACCCGAGACAAAGCCAAAGCCAAAGCCGTGGAGCAGGACGTTTTGCAAACCTTCACCACCACCACCACCCGAGACCCGGGCAACTACGGCCGACACAGCGTCAGGCAGAGTACCAGATACGACGAAGACAACCACATTGACAGTTGTGGTGCAACTCGATCCAAAGAACACTACGATACCAGATATCGTGGAGCCTACAAGCAGCACTCGCAATCTTTTGCCCATTCCGCAGCCCACCCCAACAGAGCTTGTGGTTCTCATCCAAACCGTGGCCCTGCCCCTCAGACCATGTCTCCTTCTGACATGCAGCGGAAGAGTTCGGTGTTGAACCAGCGTCACCCGGGCGATATGTCCCACCGTCCGCTGGACCTGATCAAGCGTGAGACGCGTGCTGCTAACAGAGCACCCCACCTGCGCAAGAACACCATCCCTGCCGCCGACACGATTGATTCTCTTGACAGCATCATGCCGGGCGGTCCTTACCACCATGAAGGCCCCTACGATGCCACACTCGCTGCGCGCAACAAGAACAAGCGTATTTCGCCGGTTGAGGCTGTCAAGAGCACCAACATGGAGGCTCTCAAGGCAACCCCCCTTGAGAACATCAACGATTCCCTGAGGAAGCATGTTCCCCTCCAAGGAGTTGCCACGATACCGCCTGGCTTCCCCGACATGTCAGGACGTCGTATGAGCTACGAGGAAGGTGCCGACCTGCAGCGCGAGTGGGATGCTGGCGGTGGTCCTTATAGAAGATATGATCACGTTGTAAGTGGACCACTTCTCGGCTAGCACACCTCTACTTGATCCACATGCTGACTCCCCCTCAGAAGTACCACCCCGATGACCTCAAGGGAAAGGGCGAGCCGTCGTATACCATTGAGAGAGATCTGAAGAGGGGCAAGGGCGTTCAGGCGAATGCCAGTCGAGGTGCCTACGAGATGCAGCCGCAGCTCTATACTACGTCTTCTTCGTCCCCTCGCAAGGACGGTCCCGTCATGTTTCGACAGCGAAGCTATAGCCAGGGCGCTGGACCCTCAACTGGAAACGACTCCGGCCACGCCCGTAACGGCTCGGCTGGCAATCGCATCACCACCGGTCTGAAGAAGCGATTTGGTAGCCTGCGCCGAAAGAACAACGATGCGTGATTTCATGTTTTGCGTTGTTCCTCACGTAGGACTTTTGCGATTGTTTTGCTCTTTGGCGTTCCAGGATTGAAAGCTGCGGCTTAGATGGCTGCTACAACGGCCCAAGTCACTGCCAACCCCCTCCCCCCGCGCCCACCGTTGGAGAAGGCAGTTGTATGTAAGAATATACCCATTGAAGTGGGAAGATGCTGCTGCGGTGGGATGCCAATGGACCTGTGTGTTTTGGAATATGTGCAAACATATTCTTACAAGGTCACAGTATACCCTAGATGGCAGTTTATGAATGCAAGATATATAAAACTCGAATAGTATTCACCTATCCGTAACTTGAAGTGAATCAAGAGGAAACTCTCTCCTATGAATATTTGGCAACATTTGGAGTGATTGATACCGGAATCGGCCTATCTGTCTACCCGAACATCTGTTCTCTTTACGTCTGATCAAGTCACTTCTGCTTGCATCCCACTGTATACTTAACTGTACTTAACTGCGCAATCGGGTTTTACTGGCGGGCATACTGGCGGGCGTACTGGCTTGGCTTGGCAGGTAACTAGGTACCTTATCCGACTTGTTGGTTAGCTAGTTAGTTGATAACTAACGTTAACACTTACAGTAAGTTAACTAGTACTCTGCACAATGAAACCCATTCTGCCTTACCCCGCTCTCTGTACAGGGACCAATGGAGATGGAAACACCGCTTCCAGTCGAGCCCTGGGGGGGTTGGTTCATTGTTGGTTGCAAGACACAGCCGCTGCCAGGCGCGTGGTTCGAATCGTCCGCATGCGATTCTCATCTAGTCCAAGGGCGTGACCGCAGCAGTGATAAGCCTATGTCGACAGCCAGGCGCCAACCTATATCTATAACAACCAAGGTCCAACGATCAGTGTCTTGACTCTTGAGCGAGCCCATTCAGCTCAGCGGCCTCCTTTGATTAAACTTGGGCCCATATCCCAGTTCCCGTCATAACCCAACCCATCTATTCCGACTCAAATGTCAGACGACCTCGATAACACGAGGCAGCAGCACCCAAGTACTTCCTCGCCTCGCGGTGCTGTCACTGTCGCTGCTTACAGCGCCCAAGAGCGAGTGAACAACGACGAGGCGGCAACTGACCGAGTCACCTCCAAAGCCACAGACAAGCCCAGGGCGTCTTGGCTTTGTTTTCACATACCCAGGTACAATCACACATCTGCTTGCTATTTGGTCCCTGACTCCCCCAAACTCTTTGTCTGTCTTCGTTCTTTCAAACCAACCCCCATTGAAACATCTCATCTTCATTGCCCGTCTCTCCCTTTCTTTCAATCTCCCATATCCGCACACGGGTGCAGTCTCATATGAATAAACCGGTGGACTTTTTCCTGGGCCTAGCCTCATTAACACATGAATACAGCCGATTTACTTCTCGGTTCAAGATATTTGGCCCAAGCCAGCAGAGCCAGCCGGTGTCCAAGATGACCTTATCAGCAGCAGGATCCGATCATCCCTCTTCCCTCTCTCCTCAGCAGCACCATGCCGGTGGCGCAACATCTGCATCCCCACAGCCAGAAGAGCTGACGGAAAAGGTCACAGTCGACCAAATGTACGCAAAGGAGAGGGCTGGTCACAAAGACGACTTCAAGGGCAAAACCGAGCAGATCAAGCAGCAGTATCATGACTTCTGGCAGCAACCGACAGCCGGGGCCGATGTTGCTGCGTATCTAAACCGGGACAAGGTCCACAAGTTCCCAGAGATATCAAATTGGGTAAAGGACTCGAATCATTTCACCCATCCCAAGAACGAAAAGCTCGCATGGGCAGACAACTGCTTTATCATTGGTAACTTGCACTCCTTTGACGTCGTCCAATACAAGACGAAGCCTGCGACGGCTTCAATGTCCATGATCCATCTCCTGGCCCTCCCCGAAGCCGCGATTTTTAATGGGGTCTCCCTGAACAAAGACAACGTCAAGATCTTGGACGCCATGGTGAAGCTCTTTAAAGATTCGTGGTCGGACGAGAGCTTTCGGACAAGGGTATTGAAACACCAGGAGTGGGCGATACAGAATCGGTGTATCATTGCTCTGAAAGAAGCAGAGCTGAAAGATGCGAAGGAGGAGATCGCCAAAGCTCGCGACTTGGCCCTCCAACACTTCGAGGAGCTCAAAAACACGATTCACCAGATCAAGTTTGAAGATTTCCGCTTCGGACTTCATCTCTATCCCGACCAGAGTGTCCCTCACTTGCATATGCACATCATTGCAATGGGGGAGATGCGCAGGTACAGCACGGCGGCGCACGACTCGAAGACTAAGGATGTAGATGAGGTTCGGGAGGTTATTGAGAACTCGACCGTGTTTATGACGAGTACGGGTAAAGGCGGAGGAGATGTGCAAGGCCAGTCTGGCGGAGCATAGCTGGAAGACGAAGAGTGCTTCAGGGTTCGGGACTTTGCCTTGGAGCTGGGCAATGCCACATCCAAGACGAACGTGTAGGTAGCACGAGGAGTTACGGAGTTATGGACATATGGACTTGTGTTGTCTTTACGCATAGGTCGGGCAAGGCAATAGACGGTTCATTGACCCCCTTAGGGATCCAGGGCAATGAAGCTGCGAGGAAAACGATAACGTCGCCACGTTGGATGCGATGACCAATTGCTCTTCATCTCTAGCAAGTGGCCGTTCGTTGCCTTGAAATTGGGCACAGCTCGCGTTCTGAACCCAGACGCGATTCAGCAAACCTCGAAAGCGGCCAAGGTTTTCGTGATCATGATGCCTAAGAGCGTTGTCTAGGAATCGACCCACGAGTGGATGGCTGTGCTCCTGCGCAGTTCCAGCGCGCTGACGTGGTGTGATCTGGCCTCAGATCCTGTTCCATTCCGAGGACGGAAACATGACATGGCCTTCGCGTCGACAGACGTGCCGTACCACCTGGGCTTGGAGGTCCTCATCCAAAGACCTTTGCCGTCTGATGGGGATCGTGACCAGAGTGATCGTGTTTGCATCCCGTGACGGTCGCGATCTCCCTGTTCTTCCAAACCGAGGATCGACAGGACAGTACGTGCACCAAATACCGACCGGTTTTCCTCTCTCTCTCTCTCTCTCTATCTGTTTGTGTCCCTTTCTTCTTCTTTTCCTTTCAGAGCACATGGTTGCGCCGGCCCGCAAACAGCATCTCCTCTAGAACAGTCGTCGCTTTCCCGATTACCCCCCCTTCTCTTTCTCCCCCTCTCTAACAACACGGGACACGCCTGGTCAAACCAAAAATAAAAACAGTCGGTTTCTCTAGGCGCGTATTCAGGATTCACCTGTCAGAGTACCTCGCCCCCGTATTCCGTCTAATTCGGCGGCGGGGGCGCATAACGTCTGACTATGAATAAGCTGTGGGCGATCCGACGGAGGAGTAGTCCATCCCCGACGGCGCTGGAACAGAGGACTACACCACACGTATGTACCTAACGTAGCTGAACCCCCCTCGAAGGACGGCTCTGACAAGAGATGGACGTTTGGCCGCTTCTTGGTTTCTTGATGCGTTGGAACTGCGTACGATGCCGATAACTGCGTCCATGCACGGTGGTTGATACCTCGTAGGAAACACATCCGTTTTCACTGTCAGATCGAGGGTCGTGATATCAACCTGGATTGTGCGGGTAGAAATTATAATAAAGTAGTTATAGGACTTGGTGTAGGATTGTCACTGCAGTCGCGCGGTCTGTGTCACATCAGCACGAGACCTGGGCCGTTAGATCGACACTCTGGCAAACTATACATGCCATAATTATACGTTACAAAAACCGGCCGTATGCTATTGATACATGCGACTGAGATACATGCGAGTGATTCTAGTTAACTACCCCCCAGAGCGATGAATTGAGCAATTCCAAAGGCGACCGATCACGGGTACGTTGTGGAGAGCAAGGCGAGAGATGACGTGTGAGTTTCTGAATGTGTTGTACATTTTTTGTCATAGCAGTTCATCCTCTCTTCATCCAATACCATTTCTAAACCGGTCCGAGGGCGATATCCCTCCAGACCACCCTGCCCAAATTCAAAACGCCTAAAATGCCAAGTGTAGGTCATAAAGGGCCAGATTGTAGATCTAGCCTAGTCTCGTTTCACTCTATGTCTCAAGTCGGCGGTCCCAACCACTAGACGGCAGGTCTGTAGGGCTCATAAGCCACGTCGCGCTGAGCGCCGGCCTGATGACGAGGCGCGCCGTACTGCGCATTGTTGAAGGCCGGGCTGTGGTGCTGCTGGCCGTAGCTGTTTTCATGCAGGGGCGCATAGCTGCTATTGTTGCTAGGGATGAACTTCTCGGTCTCGCTGCCGCTACGGCGGCGGGACGAGCGACTGTCGGGCTTGCAGCAGCAAATGGTGAAGACCCAGAAGAGGCCGGCGGCGAGGGCAAAGGCGGCGCCCAGCCAGACCACGGCCAGGAACCTGGTGTTGATAGAACCCTCGACACCATACCACTTGGCCGTGGTATCGACGGCACCGACGACGACGACGCCCATGGCCGTCACCATACCGGCGAAAGCGCACACGGCGATGGAGGCGATGCCGGCCACGACCCAGGTCACGCAGCTCACGACAGTCGAGCAGGACGTGAAGAAGCCGAAGAAGAGCTCAACAGCCAGGGCGACCATGGCGAGGCAAAAGACGACCTGGGTCCATTTGCTCACCTCGGTGAAGGCCTTGAGGGAGCTGGTGATGGAGGTGGGGAGATCGACGGTGACGTTGGCCGAGTTGACCGTGGTCTCGATGTAGGTCGTGTTGATAGACGTGGAAGCCCAGTCGAACTTGGCCTTGGTGCAGTTGCGCTCCCCACTCTGGCTGGTACGGCAGTAGCCCCATAGGTTGATCTCGTAGAGAACACCGAGGCCGAGATCGGTGGCAGTGATGTTGCTCGTCTTCACGGTGCTCGAACTGCTGCTGCTGCTGCTGCTGGTAGTGCTGCTGGGGCCCTGGGCCTGTGTGAGGATCGACGAGTCGAACGGCGATCGAGAGCTGATCTTATCGATGGCGCTGGATAGTGTGGTCGGGTCGATCTGTAGGTCGGTAGTGTTGACCTGGAAAAGGTACAGGCCATTGGAGGTGACGCCGGTGAGGCCGGCGACCAATAGGCAGATGATGCTGGCCACTACCAAAAGAAATGGCAGGGCCACGCAAAAGACTCGGCCAACATTGACCATGGCTGAAAGTTTGGGTGTGGGTGGTGGAGATTATCGGGTTCAAGTATGACGATGAGGATGACGATGCGATAGGTAACCTTTTGTTTTGTTTTGCCTGCAACGTGTCCAAGAAAAACACGAGATTGGTCTTCACGGCGAAAGATGGGATGTAAAGGATCAGATTTGTTCGGACAAGACGAGGGGATGTGTTTTGTATTTATCAACTTGGTGCAACAGCAGCTCGTTGGCTGTTTGTTGGACATGCATGGGCTGGATACACGGCTGCAGATCCCTCTGCATGGGATGCACACACAGCGTGGCGCAGCGTGGCCTTGGGTTGGTTGCGTTTGAAGGCCTCGGATCAGGCATTAGCAGGGAGGGAGCCCAGCCCCTGGCTTATTACCGGGCACAGCACTAAAACCTCAGCCCGGCTTGCCTGGTACAGCTGGTGTCATCAAGGCTTGCTCTAAAGTCAAACTAGTCTAGGTTCTGCGGGGAGTACATGACCAAGGTACTCCGTACTTCGTACACAGCAACTAGTACTACGTAACTAACCAACCACGTACGCAACGCAACAGCAACACTAATACTCCGTAAGCCACGCACGCTGAATTCAGGTCCACGCATGACGCCCGCAGCTAAAGACACATTTACGCACACACGCACGCAGTAATAAGGTTGATTGCATGCACTCTACTGTGTATGTGACGGTAACAGCCGTGATGGCAGTGTGTATTGGCCGCCAATCTTCATGTTAAAAGGTTCAATAGTATGGAGTACGGAGTACTGTGTGTGACGGATGATGAGATTGGACTCCTCCCCCGTATCGACTGACGTCGGCCCGAGGGTCAAGAAAGGGAAAAGCCTGGCACTGAAACACTGGACCCCAGCCCCAGGATGTCATTTTTCTTTTCTTTTTTTCATTGTGACGGGCGGTCGTGTGTGCTGAGCTCATCGCAATCTATATTTGGTGGTTAAGGTGCTGACAGAGAAAACCACATAATGTTAATCAGGCAATTATCTATGTGGTGCTTGGAAGGTATATTACGGTACTGGCCATTCCCGTCGTTGCTATAGTATCCGATGAGCAAGGGCTAGTTATAACGATTGGCGATGGTTATATCCGTAGTTACTCGGGTGCGTACTAGTTACTGTGTATCTGTAGTTACTCCGTACGGATACAGTTGACCCTCGTCGTTACTGGCTGGCTCATGCGTGCCTGGATGAACCGAACCAACCACTCGACCGGCAACAGTCTACAGACACACGTCAGTTCTAACTTGCCATTGGGTTGTTGACCGTCGCTACGCCGCCGTTGGAAGATTTCTTAACAAGATTGCGCTATTAGAGTTTGAACGTTTCTTCCACATTTTGTGGAGAATCGCATCGGCGACGTTGATGAGTACTGTGTAACTACCGGTATGCGTGGCCTCATGTGGCGTACACTGTACTGAAGCGGGGCCGGAGAGTCCACTCTCGTATTTTCTCCGATCCTAGTAATGTACTGTGCGTAGTAGGAAGGCTGAGAGCTGCGAAGTACTCCGTATTACCGTACGGACACTGGCTGGGTGATGGCTAACCAGTGGTCCTGTGGCGAGGGTTACGAGTTGGTGGCTGCTGACCAACATCACACGTATCTAAAAATAGATATACGGAGATGTTCCCGAGGTGGCTGCGCAGACTTCAGAAGCTATCGTCACCTTCCCACCTCTGTAAAATACAGCACCCAATGAGATGCTAACTACAATCAAATATGAACTACTATGCTCTGGAGACATAGGCTTGTGAGTTTCGAACTGGAGAGAGGTTCAACGAAGCAACCGGCCGAGGGGACCTTCTCGCCCTCGGACCAGGTACAAAGACGGGGGACTCCTGTCACAACTCGGTGGCCATCTGATTGCCAATTCGATTGCCAGTTGATGCGGTCTCAGTATCGTGTAAAGTACTCCCTAACCTCCATACGCATGGGAGAGATAGTTCGGATGGCTTGAACGTTACCGGTGCCTATCCTATCAAACCCCGCCGGTAGGACGCTGAATCCCGAAGGACCAATGCTCACTTGTCCTCACAGATGAGATGTACTCCCCAGCATCAATCCCGATACCGGCTTCACAGCGGGCTCGGAAGCATCATGAGAAGTTGCAGTTGGGTACACAGACATTGCTGCCACCGCCCCAGACATGTGCTTCTAAGTGGAACACGTATCGCGGTGTCGCCTTGGCGGAGCTGGTATCCCAAGGGTCTGATATACTCTTGCGTGGTTGGACCGTAATAACGGGATGTGAAGAAAGTCAAATGAATAACGGTCCTACACAGTACGGATATACACAGTAGTTATGCACGATTCAAGAGAGAGGCACCGCGCGACCAGAAGCGTCATCTCGTGCAAGGCGGACAAAACGACAAACCGAGTTTCGCAGCCGCACCAACTGATGTCGCACACTCGATACCTAACCAACTTTACCACCCCCATGAAATGGCTTATGTTACACTGTTGTCCGTAAATAGGACCCCTCCACGTGTGTCGATGTATCAGACCTGGCGGCGGTGACCTGGGCTTGGGTCTGCTCCGCATCACTTAGTGAGGATCCTGGAAGTGCACCTCTCACCGACCTAGAGAACAGGCAAAGCGCCGAGGGTTTCTGCAGCATCTAGCATATGGTTCCCCGTCAGAGGGCGTTTTTTCTTTTTCGCATGTGCATGTGGTACCGAGCAGCATTTCTGGGGTCTGGTTTAAGAGGCTCAAGGATGACAGGGAACATCTACGGATACTAGGTTCGCAAAAGGAAGCGGCTGCCCAACCAGCCCCACCGCAACTCCACAGCACTCGGTACCCAATCGTATGGTTTCCTCCCAGCATCTCCCCCAACTTTCTCACGAACTTGCATTGGTCGAGCTTCAATCACCCTTACTAAGTAACCAATCCCCAGTGCAATAAGTAACTAGAGGAGTACTTTAAAGCATCCCTTCGAGACTCGGATCTGCAGCCAAGCCTGGCCAGAAGCGGGCGAAACCAACGACCGACAATAACACCCACCCCCCCCCCAATCTCGAATCTTGGCACAGGCTAAAGGACCCACGACATATGCTCATACACGACCAAGCAAGTTGGCAGTGTCAGCAAAGTAGCCTAGGCCGAAGCCCAGAGCTGCTGCCGCAGTCCGACGAACTCGAACGACAACTACGGATACGGAGTACACAGTAACTAACTAACTACACTCTCCATCATCGGATCGTGGACAGCTGAAGAAGTCCCAATTATCCTCCTCCCTCACCCGCGCATCCAGCATTAGACAACGTGCCCGCCACTTCCAAGGCGCCGTCAACAAAGCCGCTTAGTTGATAGCTAGAGCAGAGCCCAGAGTTTCCATCCATCCTCCCCGCATTTACGAGAGAGAACCCACACCACACCCGTCAACCATCATCACTGCCTGCCAGGCTTGACATTCGAAACAAGTGAACCTCGTCGGGACTGATGAAGTGAAAGGCCCATCCATCATAAACCACTCTCGGCTAGTTTTATGAGCAACCACCGATCGCCTGATTGCTTCTTCCTCTTCCTCCTCCTCTTCTTTTCCACCGTCTTCATAGAGACTCGATTCTCTTCGCCGAGCCGCCTATTGTCTCGCACACTTAAACTTGCCCCCAATCCAGACCCGGCCGGGCCATTCTCAATCGACCTGCCTTGCCTGCCACGGTGCCACCCCACAGTCGCAGTCAAACTTGCTTGGCCTCGAGCGAGCGGACACGGCTGAAGCCTTGATAAATGTCTGCCGTCTGTGGTCCTTTGGTAGCCGTCGTTTCATAAGTCGCGTTCTCCAACACGACACAATACCTGCCGCGTGCTTATCTATCCGCCGTCCGTCGTCATTAGTCTCGTTCGTGCCCACACCAGCCAGATATACACACGCGACAACCGAACCTTGAGATAGCAAGGACAACCGACAAGCATCGTCGTCTTCTTCTGGCTGACCCCATCCCGTGTTTTCCTCCGCTGCTGCCGCTGTCGCCGCCCTGCGTATTCCATCGCTCAAAGGGGGCTCGGAGTTACGCAGCTCATCTACACTGCTGGAGCCGACCGAACATCCATTTCACTGCCCGGTTAGCCGTCTTGTTTCGGGATCGACTAACTAGTAGCTGTGGCCGTCCACCCAGCTGGACACGGCATACCCATTACGTACTCGCTTCGTCCACGGCCTTCCCTTTACGGCTGCTGCACACAGCGCGACCGCAACCACGGCACCCTCAATCGACTCCATCTTCTCCGTTCTTGAACGGCTGTACAACCCCCTAGCATCGACTCCGACTGGCGACCGCTTGGCCCGAGACGAGACCATGGGAAACCAATCCTCGAAGGAAGCAGGCTCGTCCTCGAGAGGCGACGGCGACAAACTGCAATCATACCCTAGCTTCAGCCGGTCTGACACCAAAGACTCGACGCGGTCCTTCCGTGGCTCGCTCCGATCCAAGATACCCGGCGCAGGCAAAAATGACAGCCCGCGCAACTCGGCTATACTGTCCAACGGCGATAGCAGCAGTGCCGTTGCTGCCGCCGCTGCTGACAGGTCGGATGCCGCCTCGGTGAAGTCAGGGAAGAGTGCCAGGTCGGGTGTGTCACGGGCCGGCCGCTCTGACTCCCTGGTGGGCGCATCCTCGCCATCCTCGCCCACATCGCCCGACGCTGCTTCACCGCTCGACGAAGTCGAGCCTCCGCCGTCACCCATTCAGTCTGCCTCTATGAGAGTCGGCCACGGGGACATCAGCGCAGCGCAAGCAAGTGGCGAAGTGGATCATGTATCCGACCAACCTCCTACAGGTGCGGTTAACCCAGGGCTCCAGATCGCAGGAAAGCCGGGCCAGTCCATTTTGGTGAAGAAGGATAGCACCCCTAACCCGGTGGTGCCCAACTCCACCATCGGAGGGAGCGCTACACAAGAAGATGTTGCCCCCGGCGGTGTTGCCATGGGAGACATCAAGGACATCGACCTGGACGACTTCATTAAACGTCTTCTGGATGCCGGATATGCCGGCAAGGTGACCAAGGGTGTATGTCTTAAAAATGCCGAAATCGTCGCCATCTGCCAGCGCGCGCGAGAGTGTTTCCTCTCCCAGCCCGCCCTGCTAGAGTTAGATGCGCCCGTCAAGATCGTGGGCGATGTACACGGCCAATACACCGACCTTATTCGAATGTTTGAAATGTGCGGCTTCCCGCCCAACTCCAACTACTTATTCCTCGGCGATTACGTCGACCGCGGCAAGCAGTCGCTCGAAACCATTCTGCTACTGCTATGCTACAAGATCAAGTACCCCGAAAATTTCTTCCTCCTCCGTGGCAACCACGAATGCGCCAATGTTACGAGGGTATACGGGTTCTACGACGAGTGCAAGCGCCGTTGCAATGTCAAAATTTGGAAGACATTTGTCGACTGCTTCAACACGCTGCCAATCGCAGCCATTGTGGCAGGAAAGATCTTCTGTGTCCATGGCGGTCTCTCGCCGGCCTTGGTTCACATGGATGATATTCGTAACATCGCGCGGCCGACCGACGTCCCAGACTACGGACTGCTGAACGACTTGCTCTGGTCCGATCCGGCCGACATGGAGCAGGATTGGGAGGCCAACGAGCGCGGTGTTAGCTATTGTTTTGGGAAAGGTGTTATTACGGAGTTCCTTGCGACGCATGATTTCGATCTCGTCTGCCGTGCCCACATGGTGGTCGAAGATGGCTATGAATTCTTCAACGATAGGGTTCTGGTTACTGTCTTTAGCGCACCGAATGTAAGTCTACGTCTCCTTTTGGCCTGATGAAGATATCTTGACTAACATGGTATGTAGTATTGTGGGGAGTTTGATAACTGGGGAGCCGTCATGTCCGTGTCGTCTGAGCTTCTCTGCAGCTTCGAGCTGCTCAAGCCGCTCGACTCGTCTGCGCTCAAGAGCCACATCAAGAAAGGGAGGAACAAACGTAATACTATGCTGAACAGTCCTGTAAGTCTACACCGCCACAGTAACCACCACGTCCAGTTGCCATGAAACTAACAACACATCTTTCTATGCAGCCCGCAAATGTGTATCCTCAGAGCGTGTAACAAACGAACCAGCAATCAAAGCTATCTATTTTTCCCGGGTGGGGGTCTTTCGTGGCCCTGGGCGCATCGCATCGCATCAGTCAGTCGATCATTGGAGTAGATTAACAGCACCATTTGTCCACAGTAACTATATATCTGTCTGGACCGAGTGTAATTACAGTGACTCTGCTGAGGCAGGCCGTGTTGACATCATACCAGTGGGTAGCTACCTCTTCTACGTGATTTGCGAAACCCTTTTTATGTATATAAAGCCATACGAAGCTGTGTTCATAACTGTCAGCTCGTATTATTGTATTTTTATTGAGGAACGCCTCTACCCCTGTCTCAACTGGTGGTGATATCCGTATGGGACGCATGCATGCTGGTCAGAGGTGTGACTTTTTATCCACTCCTTTATAGTTGTAGAAGCCTTCATAGTTGCAATACCCTGTTTGGGCTCCAATTCGACCTCGCCATTTGTGATTGATTATGCATAGCAGAACGGAATGTGATTATTATTCTCTAGTAAGCTGCAGCCCACATACTTAGGTACAGTAATGTTGATTGCATATCTGCATCCTGGTCTATCTTGGTCCTTAATAACATGATACACGATACTATTCATACACAGACCATGCATCCATATGCATCTTTCCTACTACTTCGGAGTTCCCTGCAAGTAAGCCTTCCTACCCGACCAGTGCCTAATTTATACGTAGCAGATGTGGATCAATCTTTTCAGGGGCAGAGAGTATGCCCATCTCTTCTTCGTGCGCAGACTGCCCGATTCAACATAGTCCTGTATCCCATGTGTTTGGCGCTCTCAGCTCAGCGCAAAGGTCAGTCAGTGAACCTGGCAGGCCGTTTCACATTCCGCTGACGGGTGCGATCGAGGACGTTATCACTTTCATCGCTATCGTCCACCACGCGCTGCGAGATGCTTCTTTCCCGTTTGCCTCTCTTTCCACGGCGTATCACCACATCTTCATCGCTGTCGCTGTCGCTTTCGTGGATGTTGTGTCCTCTTCGCTGACTTTGGGATGGCCCCGCTTCCGAGACTGGACTGGACTCCTCGGCAGTCTTCTTGTTGACCCGGCGACGGGTACGGGTACGGCTTGGTGTGTATTCTGGGGGAGCCACGTCACTATCGCCATCTTTGCGGTCGTCACCTGCGTCATCAATGCTGGCAAAGACAGCCATAGTATGCCCATGGCTCGATGAATGTCCACTAGTTTTGGATCGAGCATCGCCAGCGCCGCCTATGACTCCGTCTCTAAACTCGGCGTTCTCATCATGGCCAGGAACTAAACGCGTCCCACCGCGACGGCGAGGTGTGGTCTTGTGTCTTGGTGCCACATCGGAATCGGGTTCCTCGGTCGAGACTTCAGTGTGACCCTTCGCATTATTGTTGAGAACACAAGTAGCAAGAGTACCTCCTTTTCCCTTCTGCACTGCACGGCCGGTGTTGAGACGTTTACGACCACGTGTGATGCCTTCCGTAGAATCTTGGGTACCCGATTGGGCATCCGAGTCGGCAAAGTCAGGGCGGTATTCCTCTCCTTCCGACTCGTCTTCCGCAGCTGCACGCTTGCGCTTCCGTATCTTGGGGTCAATGTCTGGGAAGAGGTTCTCTTCCGGTACGTTGTTGTCTTCATCATCCTCTTGGTGAGAATTTGTCTTGGCGAAAGCTTTGTTCTTCGGTGGGCGGCCAAGTTTTGGAGGACGGCCGCGAGGCCTCTTCGGTTTGTCCGGGTCGTCTTTTTCGATTTCTTCTTTTTGTACTTCTTTTCCTCCTCGTCCTGTTCGTCGAGCAGTTTCTTGGTCAAGTTTGGGAAGTTTATGCCGTAATTGAAAAAGAGCTCCTCGCCAGCCTTGATGTTCCGTATAGCGGTGAACTTGATGCGGTATTCACCGGAAACATAGACGATTTTCGGTGTGATATTACAGCCCAAGCCACGCTTGTCTGCTTCATCTTGATGATTGATATATCGACTCAAATTCCCGTAAATAGCGGCATCAACCCAGATACCTTCGTCCTCGAGCAAGGTAAACAGATACGAGGCGTTGGATTCCTCGTCAAAAACATCACCACGTCTGGCCTCACGACGTACCCCCTCGTCCTGGCTGATTAGTTCGCCGACATATTCAATGACGAAGTCATCCTGGGATATATCCTCTGCGGTGAAGAGTCCGTATCCGCAGTTCTCAATCATGGATTGTCCAAGAATCAACGACTTGGCCTTGCCGCGCTGTAGGGGACAGTTCTGGCAACCGGTTGTGTGAAGCTGTTCGTTATCAGCATTCCATGGATTTGCTCGTTCCAAGGCTCCGCAGCTACCACATAGAAGCGGATCACACTCTCGATTCAACTGAAGACAAATACAGGGTCGCTCCTTTTGTTTTTGCAAGCATGTCTTTCCGAGCGAGTGACAAGCACATCCAGTAAATTTGGTGGCGCAGTTCGCAGCCGTACACCGGCAGAAGCGCTCACACATTATCCGGGCTTGCAAGCAAGAGCAATTGGCATATGTGCAAGGTCCTTCGTGATTGCACGGATCGAAGTGGTCCTTCTTCTGGTGCTGATGGGTCAGGGTCTGATCTGACCAATCGCCGGAGAGCATCTTTTTGTTCCGATCATACCAGGTGACCGCCTTGATCTTAGCTGTCGGCGCTGGTGAGGGTATCGGAGCAGGGGTTTCGAGCTTATCAAGCTGCCGGGCTACTTCCCAGCAAGATCTTCCTGTTGCCACAGCCGTAGCACACTGTACCGCAAGACCGGTGCCATTGAGGGTGGCAATGAATGACTTGAGGAGCATCATCTCAGTTTCGTTCCACGGCTTGGTCCTAGTATTCGGCCGAATTTCGAGATAGCAGTCGTCACCACATTTTTTGTGTTTCTTGCGGCCTCCGCCTCCACTCGTCTTGGATGCCTGGATGGCTTTTTTACGGAGCAAAGGCTCAAGCCCTCCAACAACTTCGACCGAGAAGCGTTTTCTCTCATTATCAACACCATATTCGCCATGCTCACAGGAATGACTGCTGCAAATGAGACAGCCGAGCAATGCGTAGGTCTCGAGAAACGATTCCACGGTTGTGTTCTCAGCCACGGGCTTGACCTGACTTGGTGTGTCCTTCATCCATTTTTTGGGGTCAACGACGGTATCGACCGACTTGTCGAGGAGAAGGACGTCGCGCAGTGACAATGCTCTCTTGTCTAGCCTTTTGTGGTTAAACACCCGGTCAAAGGCCTCGTTGAACATCTGAACAAGCTTTGCTGTCCTTGGTGAGCCTACATCATCGCTGTGCGAGTTGAGGAGGCTAGACTTTTGTTGCGGTGTGACTACATCGGTCTGGCTGGCCATGTACCGAATGAGTGTCGACTTTGTGCAGTTCTCAATAGACATTTGGTCGAGCCAGTCATCCAAGTAGAGCAAGATGACAGTACCGTGTTCTTTCTGCATTGTCTTGCGGATTTTTTCCTGCCGACTAAGCGTGGCGAAACCAGATGTCTTATCCATGTTCTCGAGATTCTCGAGCCATCGCCGGTACTTAGGCTCTTCCTCGTCTTGCAGGTCCCGTAGATGGGGCACAAAGCTTAGCATGGTGTTGGGAGATAATATGTTCTTTGAGATCTCCACATGATGGAAACTGTAGTTGGGAACCCTCTTCGTATTTGTCTTGATGCAGGTGACCTGGAAATGCTCGCGCTTTTCCTGTTTGCCTGTCCGTCCAGGACCAAGTTGCTACCACGTTATTAATAAAATATTCTTACAGTTGAAGAGGGTTTTCTCCCTACCTTGGTCTTGAATTTCATGGTTGAGGCACCTGGCTCCTTGGGTTTCGTTTGGAGCTCGGCAAACCAATTCTTTTTGGATACATGATGTTGCACAGGAGCCTCTTTCCTCCAAGCCGCAAGAACCTGACGGTTGATTAGGCGCGCACAATCAGCCTCGATCTCGCGGCAATACTTTTGAAGTTGCTCTTCAAGTATGTCTGTCGTCCAATCCGCCTTTTTCGCTGTATGGGCCTTTGGGGTCCGGTATTGCTGTAAAGGAGACGCAGTGCTGGCCCCGTGCTTTGCAGCGCTTTCCGTCCTGGCAGGCATCGTGGTCGACTTGTCCTCTTCCCTGGGCTTTTGTGCAGAGCCACGACCGCTCCGAACTGACGATACAGCCGCTTGAGATACGGCTTGAGGTATTCGCCCTGAGTGAGCGACAGCAGCATCTGGCAGATGCCGTTCTGGCGGATGAGGACTATTGGTTCTACGCGTGTGAGAACCAGGCCGAGATTGCGGTTGCTTGCGGGGTGTACGCAGGGCCAGGCGACAAGCATCATCCGACTCATCTGTGGGTGACAGAGCTGTCAGGTCCATCGGTTCCTGGACCATCGCAAGCCAGCGAGGTCCACAAGCAATTGCGCCTTGGAGTGAATGTGGCTTTGTTGGGAGGAAGCGACGGCTGGCGTCGAGGTCAGAATAGACTTCCAGTGGGCAGCTACAGAATCCTAGGTCAAACCTTCCAACTTTTCAGGACGACCAGGTTTCGGGCTTGCCGTTCCTCATTGCACCCGACGTGACGATAGAAGGAGCCCGAGATGATGGAGAGTGAGTCCCATATGAGAGCGAGTGAGATACGAATCGGGGGGGGGATGTTTGATGATGTCTGACCGGAGAGCTAACGCGCCAGGCCGAGGAAACTCCTGAGCGAAGATGTCGCGAGAAGCTCAATTTTTCCAACAAGCAGATCTTGTCGCGCGACGCAACAAAACGAAGAAAGTGCACCAAGAGAACGTTTACCGTAGCAATTTTGAATGTTTATGGCGACGTGGCGTCCTACGTGTCTGCCGGTGGATATGCTACCGTAGCCAACAAGGTCAATCAATGGTCGTTGATGATAGAAGCCGGAGACGCGATGCGTTTGCACTCGCGTTTAAACTTGGTTGCTCAGGTGGTGCCAGGTGTGTACTGTGTAGTTACGGAGTACATCAAATGGTCCTTCCGCTAGTCGCCAAGTGGGTACCCGTATCCGTACCTCCGTACTCCATATTCCATAGGGGATAACTACACAGTATGGCGCTCCAATTGCGGAGTATCGCCATTGATTGGGATTCTAGAGCCGTACCTGCCACACATATCAGTATGCTGATTTTTGGGTGCCTACGTTAGGGATGACTAAAAAAAAACCGAGATCGAATATCATGATGCATCATGGTATCCATCATTTGGAACCCAATATAAAGCCATCGTTGCCGTACTTACGGGTGGAAACTGTAGAACGACAGATAGCGAAGTAAGATACAAGGCCTAGCCATGACAAATAAATATGGTGACGTACCATTCACGGCCGCAAAGGGAAAGGTGTCGTCAATAGCGTCTCACGTTTCGGGAAGCTCGTTGCCCTGGTAGCGCACAACTACACAGTTAGTACGGAGTACTCCGTAGTTACCGTACTCCATACCGTACGTGCAGCGTACCGTACGTACAGTAGTCATTTAAGAAGAAACTGGCCGTGGCAGCGTCCTACTTGCATCCAGCCATGTGATGTTAAACAGATCGGCGTCGCTCCTGATATTTAGCGCTCGTTTAAACACCTAGCTAGTAGCACGGCACACTGAAGTATAGTTGTGGTGAGTGTTGCGAGGAAAGAGTACCTGTACGGAGTACATCAGAGCTGACTTGTGCCAGCCAGAAGGCTCGACACGGACGGCGGGATGGTGACGTAGCCGTTTGGCCTACAGTAGGTACAAAGGTCTCCGGCCCAAACAACGACACCCTTCGTCAATTTCCACCATCACAACACCCATCCCTCTTCTTTTGCATTCATAATTAAATCCGGCCTCTATAACTTCAGACACCATCTACTCACCAACCATTCTTGCCCTTGAGCGGTTATCATACGACACTTCCTGCCTTGAACGTGCGACGCTGCGAAGTACCCAATTCGCAGCCCGCTTTTGATCGACAGCTCCAGTATTCCGGAGTTCATCGCGTCTATCTCTCTACTTGCCCAAGCATTGAAACCGCCCCCAAAGTTCAGCCTACTTGCAGGGCATCCAGTTTCGCATACCTACTACCTTCATTCTTGTACGGATTAAGTTACAGTTTGCTCGACTTGACACCACCCAGCTTCGGCATCGAAACGCGCTCGGGCCTTGACCACCACCGACCCAGACACGATGCATCGCACATATTCCATGCGCCAGACGAGGGCGCCAACTGCGTCTCAGATCCAAGTAAGACTACATCACACCACCCGGTCACCTTGATCAGGTTGTCTGGAGATAAACTGACTAAAGTCCATTGCAGAACCCTCCTCCTCCTCCCTCCACCACCAAGTCTGGTCGCCTGTTCGGAAAGAGCCCTTTTGGTTCGTCGCATCTACCTCACACACTCAAAACCTCTGTCGCAAGTGACTTACATAAATAATCAGGCCACCAATTCCGACGCAATGCGGCCGGCGCCTTCGGCCCTGACCTGGCCAAGAAGCTGACGCAGCTTGTCAAGATGGAAAAGAACGTGATGCGCAGTCTCGAACAGGTTGCTAAAGAGCGAATGGAGGTTGCTGTAAGCTGCCATCGACAAACCCAACTTGTCCCCGACTGACCTATCGTTGCAGCAACAACTCTCCATTTGGGGTGAGGCTGGCAGTGACGAGGATGTCTCGGACGTCACTGACAAGCTTGGTGTTCTTTTGTACGAGATTGGCGAGCTGGAGGATCAGTACGTCGATCGTTACGACCAGTACCGAGTCACCATCAAGAGTATCAGAAACATCGAGGCATCTGTCCAACCTAGTAGAGATCGTGAGTCTTCCTCTTGTCAACCTTACGGCTGTTCTCTCGTAAAGTAACACGATACTGACGTCAAGCCAATCTCCTCCAGGCAAGCAGAAGATCACCGACCAAATTGCCCAGCTCAAGTACAAAGAACCCAACTCGCCCAAGATCGTCGTCCTCGAACAAGAGCTTGTCCGTGCTGAAGCCGAATCGCTTGTCGCCGAGGCTCAGCTGTCCAACATTACGCGTGAGAAGATAAAGGCTGCCTACACGTACCAATTCGATGCACTTCGCGAACACTGCGAAAAAGTTGCCATCATTGCTGGCTATGGAAAGCACCTTCTCGAGCTGATCGACGACAGCCCAGTTACCCCTGGCGAGACGCGCGCCGCATATGACGGTTATGAGGCCAGCAAGGCCATCATTCAGGACTGCGAGGACTCATTGACGAACTGGGTCACCACTAATGCGGCTGTGTCTAGCAAGTTGTCAACCCGAGCTCGCACCCTGTCGACTAGACGACGCAACAACATCAAGGCCCGCTCCGAGGGACTTGATCTTTCCGGCCAAGATGCTCCGTTTCAAGATCGCGATTCATGGGTTGCCGCAGTCGACCATAAGAACCGGGATTATGACGATGAAGAGGAAGAGGAGGATGAACGCGCCCACTCTGCACTCGACAGCGATGGTGGTCTTAGTGGCCATGAAGAACGCGGTCGCACCGACACTGTTGCCGCATAACAGATGACTGGCTACGAAAGAGGGCGCACTATCCAAGCCGATGGATGCGAGGAAATGTAATGTCTAATGCAATTGATGTGGTAGTGCATGGCTTACTGCTGCTGAAATGGCTTCGACTATGGTCTATAGGGCTGACGCAGGAGTACTTCTCGACGGATTGCCGGTTATGTCTTACACAACACACAGCTCCTTGCCTGATACGGGTTTGGGGCAAAAAACTTATTTTGGTGCGGTACGGGTAAGGGTTTGGTTCGTGAGCGGTTCACTTCATTCGACCCTCTTGGTTGCACCCGCGTGATAACAGTCTTTCAAGTACTCATACCTTATATTTTTTGCTTAGAAAGGCAAATCGAAATTACTCAATATTGAAATTCTTGGCGCTGCGTTTATGCTTGCAGTTCTGAGGGCAGTGTATGAAGTGTTTTTCAAGCCATCGAAAGCACCATGCGGGGGACTGTGTAATAAGTAGTACATAGTTGCGTCGGCTCATGATCCACCTAAGTTAACTCCTCACTGGTATGCAACATTTCGGCCTGACTGATGATGACAGGTGGCAGTACGGGTACACCAGCTGCAAGTGGTGCTGTCCGCCAAAATTTCCTACCCAGTACTTTGGCCCTGTTCGCTGTGCCACACCAGAGGAGTCCGACGATGTGGGAGATGTCTCACGAAAATACGGTCCGCTAAAGTCAGTTCACTGCTGTTATTCGCACCGCTGCTTGCGTCATGCGTACCACCAGATGAAATCTGATCCGATGTCATCGCATGCTGCTGAACAGCTCCTCGCGAGAACCAACCCGACGGCTCATATTGGGCGTCTTCACAGAGAATTTGCCCTGAACCCCATTACAGCGTTGGCCTTCTTCACGTCTTCTCTTGTAGGCGCGGATGTTTATCTACTTTCTGGGGAAGACAACCATCTCAAAGTCTACAATGTCAGAACATCACGTCTGTGCGGCCAAATTGCCGTTTTCAAGGCTCAGTCGATCCACGGCATTGCCGTCTCCCCACGGGAGTCAGAGTTTCCGGGTCGAGTCCTTGTATGGGGCGGTGCCTCTGTCAGAGTGTTGCCAGGGAATACTATTGAAGCACTCGGCACCAGTGGGGGGGGCATGGCTCGGTAAAGCTGTGCAAGGAAGCCAAAGCCTCTGACTGGATCTTCGACGGCGTCCTATCACCATACTATAGTGAAGGGCTGGCCCTTCTCACGGCGCATAATGAAGTCATCGTTGGCCATGCCGACAAGCAAGGTTTTGTCAAATTTGACAGGATCATCTCGCCATCAAGACCGATATTGTACTCGGGTGTGCTTTCCTGGGAGTCGCAGCACTGCATACTGGTGGCAGCTGGAACTGTTTTTGGTGAAATCGTCGTGTGGAAGGTTCGCATCGAATTGCAGTCTTCCGGCCCGAGCTGCGAGATTCTTCACGTTTTTTCAGGTCACGAAGGGTCCATCTTTGGCGTTCATATGTCACCCAAAATCTTACTGGAAAATGGGGACAGCATAACCTTGCTGGCAAGCTGCAGCGACGATCGTACAATACGAGTCTGGGACATCACAGAAGCCCGGGAACAAGCACAGAAACAGCATGCCGGATACATCGAACACATATCAGCAGCGCGTCAGACTGGCTTTGGGGATAGTCTCGAGCTCATGACAGAAAGCCATGTCACGTCGAGATGTATCGCTGTGACTATGAGTCACGTCTCAAGGATCTGGCATGTCGAGTTCTCCAAAGGAAATTCACCTGCTCCGTCTTCCTCTGATATCGACATAGGCTTGTGGTCCTTTGGTGAAGATGCTACAGCGCAAAACTGGACTTTATCACTCAACAATCGGGCTCCGCCGGTGGGAACTGCTGCCAGTAGTGACAAAGTCATGCCATCAGCGCAGCTCATGCATCAAGCGACATATTCCAACCATAGCGGAAAGCACATCTGGTCTCGTGCCTTCATGCATACGAGTAATGGAGGTGTCGTCATTGCAACGGGAGGCTCTGATAGCAAGATTACATTGATAGAAACCGCTCGCGGCGGAACGACAAGTTGTTTGATGGAGATCCCTGCCGCTCCTACCACCGGCCTGTTGGAGTGCGTTGACACTACAGACGATGTTACGGCAATGCTAGATCAAGATGACCAACCCGCGTCTTTAGCACAAACGGATGTTCAGCTTCCAGGGGGTGCACAACTGCCACGCCTAGATACGCAAGGCCACAAGAGGAAGCAAAAAAGCAAGAGGGTCAAAGAGACATACAACCACTTCAACTTCATATCGGAAAAATGCGTCCTAGCCGTCACAAACTCTGGACGGCTATTTCGTGGACAGTTTGAGCCGGATTTACTATGGACGGAGCTGTCAGTCTCGTCTCATGTGCGCGACTCTCTTCGCTCATATACGGTGATCTCGAGCGCGAACGACAATCAAACTGCCTACATTGGCACCGCTGGTGGTGAAATCTTCGTCTACCGCGACGCAAGTGTCCCGTCTGTGGAGCTGTTGTGTAGGGTGTCCGGAAAAGTAGCAGGTCTGTTTAACTTATACCAAGAGCTCAAGTATATCAAGAGTGTTCAAGACAAAGCCTCCAGCGGAACGAAGGCATGTCCTTGCATTCTTGTTACTGTGCTCGGGAGGCCGAACGCAACTCTGCTAAAAATCAGCAGCTCGACGGAAGCTGTTACGGTCACACAGTCTGAGGTTGTTCTGGACAGAGGATTTGTCATCACGTCTGCAGTTCCATGCGCCAAATTTTTGCTACTCGGATCAAGAGATGGGCGTCTATCCCTTTTTCTTCCATTTGAAGATGGCTATCGAGACGCTCAATGTGACTTCAAAACACAAAGCAAGGACGCAGTCACATCAATCTCAACAATCTCTCGAGCGGCAGACCTTTCCTCAACAAATGTTCTCACAACTAGCCGTGACGGCAAATACAGGATACATAACGTTATTGTAACGGACCATGGTTATAAAGCTGATCTCCTTCACGAAACATCACCCCCGTTTGGTCCGATCATCGAAGACGCATGGTTTTACGTGAATCAGGACGGCCAAAAGGAGTTGATGCTCTGCGGTTTCCGAGGCAAGAATTTCGTTGTCTGGAACGAAACACACGGCCGCGAGATAGTGACAGTGGACTGTGGTGGTGCACACCGGATGTTTGCGTATACTCCGTTACACGGATCAGGCGATGGATTCAGATACGTGTATACGAAAACTTCGCAACTATACGTGTTTTCTCAGTCTCACGCACCGAGTAGAACGCTCAAATCGGGTGGTCATGGTCGCGAGATTCGTACCGTGGCCGTGTCTGGCCGATACGTGGCTACTGGTGCGGAGGACACGACAATCAGGATATGGAGCCATGACGATCATATGAACGTGAGAGGGCTGGCGGTGATGCAGCGACACACAGCGGGCGTCCAGGCTCTCCGATGGCACGGTCAAAGTCACCTGTTCAGCAGCGGTGGAAACGAAGAGTTCTTCGTATGGCGTGTCACACCCCTCAGATTGGAGCACAAGGAGATCGCCGTGGTTTGTGAAGCAGTCTTTCCGGACCGTTCAACCGTTGGAGACCTGAGAATCATGGATTTCGATGTACGATCCGTGGATGCAAAAAAAGACGCCAGTTGTGTCTTCTTGATTTCAATGGCATTTTCAGACTCGACCCTGAAAACATACAGCTACTCAAAGCTTGGAGGTTTCCAGCTGTTGTGCAAGGGCTCGTACACTGGTGCTTGCATCAGCCAACTGCGACATTTGCAAGCTGAGAATCAAGTCGTGCGGATACTGACCGCTGCTACGGATGGCTACTTTACCGTTTGGGAAGTTAACATCGCGTTGGAAGATTCAGAGCCACAGGTCGGGAAGCTCATGAATGTCTGCATGACGAGACTACACCAAAACAACATGAAGTCTTTGGATATCCGCCACATCAACATCGAAGGCGCGATATCATACCTCTTGGTCACCGGCGGCGACGATAACGCCTTAGGAATCACCTTCTTGCGCCAGAGCCAGACCGGCACTTTCACGTTCGAAGCGAAGAGCATCATCAGATCAGGACATGCTGCAGCAATCACAGGAGTCGCGATTCCAAGAGGCTCGTTCAACGGGGACCAGGCCACTCTACTGACTACAAGTAATGACCAGAAGGTCAAGAAATGGAGGCTTGTCAAATGGCAGTTTCCGAATCCGCAAGTCCAGCTTCTCGACGTGGGACACAGCTCTGTGGCAGATGCAGGGGATATGGAGTTGTTGGAAGGTGACAAAGTCATGGTAGGAGGGGTTGGACTCGAGGTCTGGGATGCTACGGGGTAGACAAAATAAAGAATATTATTTCCAGTGCACCGCATCTATCCCTTTGACACGAGAAAAGACTGTACTGTACGTAGGTGCACAGTACTGTTGCACGCACACGACTGCATCGCATCACCTCTAGTAAGTAACCGGGAGCCCAAAGAAATGGGATGAAAGAACCGCAATCTAGCGACCGGAAGATCACTTGGAAGATGCCAAAAAAAAAACCCCGAACACCTCCTCATCGCTGCATGTTGAACAAACCTCCACCTGACTATATGTAGGTGATGGTTGGCAAAAAGAAGAATCCAACTGACGTTGTTTCTTGGAGAAGCGGCGAATTGAACGCCGGGCCTTGTCTATGCTAAAGACATGTCATACCACTAGACCACATCCCCTGTTGATGCAGAAAACGTGTTTTATTAGAGAATATTTTGTGTGCATGTGGGTCCGTGGATGAAAACTGGCGACCTTTGCGATTCAATGCAAATTTGATTATTAAGCCGATAATATGTGTCGTGTAATCGTAGTCTATGAATATCCTAATAGTTTATATACTGAACATCCCAATATCGAGCCCACCGACTTTGGCTGTATCGTTGACGTACGTTGACGATGTCATGGACTAAACTCTGAAGGCATTGCTGCGTACTAATATTCCTACAGATGAGCCATAGTTTTAGCCTGTCTATTAATACCGAAGAGAACATTACGTATCCTTTGGAATTATTTGAAATTATACAAAACGAAACGTGCTTTACTCCCCAAAGCTTGTGGTGTCGCACACTTCAAGACGTTTACGCTTTCAGTGGAAGCGTTGCCTATCTCAACGCAACTAACAGGTCAACCGAAGACAGCATTCATCATGCACGATAAGCGTGGCCTCCATGGGATGGATACATGGGCGCCCTAAACTTCTGTCGATATAGTTCTACTACCAGTCCCGCGTTTTGCAATTCGCTGTGTACTGTCTACACGGGCGCTACTTTCAAGTTTCCACGCAGGACTACTGACATAAGACGTTGGGAGCCGTAGGGTACTATGCGTTAAGTGAGGATTCCATACTTCCTCCTATACGAACGCACCGACTAGGAGGAATCCAGCATGAAGCAGATTCGAGAGAATATGGCCGGAGCTGATAGGTAGCCATCGCCGGCGGTTACCGTGGAATCTGGCACAGCCTTGTCTTGATTCAAGAATCAACGTTCCTCCACAGGTGGCGCATCCGACTCTTGATGTGTACGTCAGGTAATTTAGGTTGTCGTCTCAGGCAGACACTGACGCTCCCCATATGGGGCTGGCGCGATTGCGCATAAGCATCTAGATGTTCGAAATGACCGAATACCTAGCAATGATGACTAGAAGTACATGGATGGCCAGAAGTTATCACAATGGTGAGGATGGTGTGTCCTGATCATGGTACTTTGCGTATGTCAACTTGATCTTTGCACGCAAGGCCACGAATGGCTGGAAGAGGCGCGCGTCAAGGACGCAGTGAGAACCAAAAGTTGACCCTATCACCCCAAATCCCGTACTAACATGAGAGAGGCACGGTAGGGATACCTACCCGTTTTTCTGGCCAGTTCCGAAGCCGCGGTTCAATGCGGTGCCGTGAGACTCTGAGACTCTGACGTGTACGTCAGGACTGACATCTATCAGGGGGGTTAGAGTTGGAACGAGTTAGCTCTTGGCCACATTTCTTCGATTGTCCCGGATTTAAGACAAGTTCAAGGCAAGCAAATGACTTTATTTTGACATTTGGGTTCCCCCGTTGCTGTCTAGGGGGTTTAGCTACTTCACAAGAGAAACAGCTGCGCAGGGCAACAACTGAGCAGGAACTCAGTCGCATGGCGTGCCTCCGAGGCGAGGAAGGTGAATATATCAGTATAGCACGGCTCACAAGAGACTCCCAAGTCTTTTGAAACAACGGGAACGCCGTACTACTAATTAAAAGCAGTTGAGAGATGGATTTTCTGTCACACTTGGTACCTACTTGTGCCGCAGCGCACGACTGTCAAGAAGCAAACCAGGCCTATGCCTCGATTGCTATACCCAAGGTCTGAGATGCTTCTCTAGCACTCGCAGCGTTCCGCTCGTACGGCTTCGACATCGAAGTTCGAGGTGCTCATACAACTAACCTCTTTGTGGGTGCTTAGACCGCATTTGTGGTTCGGGGCAAAACTCGATTACTCTTCGATAGGTACAAAGGAACGCTCCAAAAACCTTGACTATAGATTTTGCCAGTAACCAGAAATAAATCAACTTCGCCCGGGACGACAGTATGACCATAACAAGAACCTGGCTTTGCTCTCACTCGCATCCCAATCGGCAAAATGTGACTCCAGTACAGCGACTTCCCGAGATGTCCACAGTGTGAACCGTATTTTGGTGCCTTGTTTGGCGCAGTCTCGAGGTAACTGCTAAAATTGGTTCTGGACAAGGGGGCGAGCAGATGTACCATGGCGCTGGTCTCTGAAATGGGGGGTGATGGGCAATCATAGGCTACCAAGGGAGACAATCACTACCTAAGCGCGGTACGCTATCAGTCTCGGGATTTCCCATGCTGAAATATGATAAGACACCCCACCCCGACTTCTTCTCGGGCTCCCGGATCATAGATGTGACAGTCCTGCAGAATCACTTGCTGCGCCGCGATCCCTTTCGTCAGACGCCCCCAACGTTGCTCAAAGTCATACGCCCATCGGCATGATCGAAACCGTACTTTGACCCGGGCGTTCGGGGCAGGCATGGCCTGGGAGAACAATCGTACCGGGTGAGTGGTAAGCAAATGCTTGCCATGCAGCTGTATGCTAATCCGAAAGTGGCTGAGTGCTCCGACGTGCGTCGCCGGCGTGCTACATCGTAGATGCCGGAGGGCTTGGAGGTCTTGGAGGTCTGTCACAGCTCGGATGACTGCCGTCAACGCTGTCGACGCACTCATGTCCGGATCTGCATAATGGAGTGGACGTCGCTACGACGACTGGCTGCGGACACGACGTTCCGAGACTGCGGGATCCACGAACGGCTGAGGCACAGCTGTGGACGAGAAGACTGTGGGCTCGGCTGCAAAACAGGTTAGCAGAGTTGTAGACCTGCCTATTACTGGATATCATCGTCGTACGAGCGTTCCGCTTGTTGGCAACGTTGCCGGTCGTGATCTTGCCGAATGACGCGTGGGGCAGCGTATAGTGAGTGCATATTGGGGGCTTCGGCGGTGGTGTCAAGGTCCCTTTGAAGAACCTCGGCGCGACCCGCTGCTCGGCGACGTCTGCAGGCGATGGCATGTTACCTGCAGATCGCAGACCGCAGTGCGCAGTGTTCTTTGGTGTGTAGCAGCGGGGGGAGAGTGACTCAAGTCGCAAGGTCCGTTTGTTGTACCCAGTACGAACCTGCGTGATTGCAAGCTGGCAGTCCAGATCAAACACTCGAGTTCAACAATTGGTTGTGATACGGAGGAAGTACTTAGTAACGGAGTACTCCGTAGTGACTTGCTACCTAGGTGCCAAGAAAGGACCCCAATATACTATTGTTTATTGGGATACGAACTGGCCAATCATGCGAACCTCGGAATCAATTGGGAAACGATCAGATAAGAGCAAATTGTTTGCAGGGCCGCGCCCCCCGCGTATCGGTAGTAGTTGTTCGCGTGCGATTCCGAACATCTCGTTAACTACTTCGTAGCGGGCTATTACTACGGAGTAACGTTAGTAGTTAGTTACTTCGCTCTCCACGTTGATGTATTGTATGGAAATGCTTTTCCTTCTTCCTCCCCCGACGTTCTAACAGATGGTTTCTATTCCGTACGCTTCCGACCGTTAGTATTTCACCACCTTCTAGCAATCTCTTTCCATCAAAGTTTATAGAGGAGTGCACGTAAAAAACGCATGGTTCGCGGAATGTTTGTAGTAAAGGCTTAAACCCCGGTTCCGCTACCCGAGTCGTTGGGTGCCTTCACTGTTGAGACACCGAAAATGTCTGACTTCGCAAGGATCTGGAAGGGTGCTGTGGCAAACACTACATTGACGTGCCTGTCGATTCACCGACCGAGTATAATAACACGCATCGTGGTTCTGTACAAGTTAACGTTAACCACTCCGTAATGCAACAACGACCGGGCATAAACTTCAGTAGTTAGTACACTGTAATTTGTAATTGGCTGCAATTCCGCTAGCCCCACCCTAAATACTGTGTATCCGTATCCAAGCCGCGAATTATTTATGCAGTCCCCTAGACTGTTTTCCTTAGTTCAGAACGCTTCTGGCCTGTCTCGGACTCGATGCTGCTTTGAGCCTTGGTCTAGCACCGGGTAACTAGTGGTGAGAACCTGAGAAGTGAAGCCCGTTGTGCCTGTAAACCGAAATCTCTGGTGGCCGCTGACCGATGACCGCTGACCGCTGACTGCGGGAGACGGGCGGCGGCGGTGGAAACTGACTCGTAGCGATCCTGTAGCAGGCTGCCCCGCCGCATCGGCACTACGAAAGATCCGAGTGCGACCCTTCTGGGAAATAATTGAGGGGCACCCAGCTGGGGCAGTTGGGCAGTTACCAGCCGCCGGGGGCGCGCAATGTCGAAAAGCGAAAGAATTCTTGCTCCCCGCCTTCAACATCCCCTCCGTGTTCGGCAGCGATTCTGGCTCCTCCATACTTTCCACACAACCACGCGATTTCGGACCTCTAGAGCCCATACTATTATCGGCGTGTGCTGGCTCCTTGAGTGGAACGCACGGCGGGCTCGACTCCTTTTCGGAATCCCTCGGCTCGGCCGCTCCATGCAAATCCCATCCTTATGGATGGCCACTCAATTGCCGGCGCCGGCTCCGCGTCGCTGAGTCCTACGTCGCCCGTCAGTGTCCGACATGGACTTGGCTCGGCCTTGAAGAGGAAGAGAAGCACCGGCGGCCTTGAGAGCAGCCCCGGCAGCGCCATTGGTCTCGACGAGGACCAATCGTCGCTCATGGAATCCGACAAGAAGCGACAGCCTGGTGTTAAACGCGCCTGCAACGAGTGTCGCCAGCAAAAAGTGAGTCAATCAGTTAGGGGGGTGGCTTCGCTCAGTGTTCCACCCCCCCTTCAGCGCCCCGTACCACCGTGACCCAAGACATACATGCATGCACATACTTCGCCGTACATCATCATGAGGCAGCAAACTCTCGGACTGACTGACTAACTCTTCACATCATAGTTGCGCTGCGATGTCGTACAGGACCCCTTCCAGAGTTGTTCGCGGTGTAATCGCCTGAAGCTCGACTGTAAAATCGAGTCTCACTTCAAGCGCATAGGCAAGCGGTCCAAGCATGCCGAGATGGAGAAGGAGATAGACCGCTTGCGCCGCAACATGGCCCAGGCGAAAGCCCAGGGCTATGTCATGGATGAAGAGGATGACATGCACTCGCAGCTCCAGTCCCCTGTCGCGAACAGTGCGTATTCCCACACCCGTAACCCGTCTCTCATGGGTTCCGACGAGGCCGTCAACTCGCTCCTGACCCTCAAGAGGGGTGGTTCTTATAGCATTCCCACTCATTACGCCTACGAGCTGGAGACGGTCCGCTTGACGGAGCAGGATGTCACCGGTCTCTTTCACGAGTTCTTCTCCTATTACCACCCTTTCCTCCCCTTTCTGAACCCCGACCAATCGCCGGATCTGTACTTTCAACAACATGCATTGCTGTTCTGGTCCATCGTTTCCATTGCGTCGCGCCGCTACCGCGCCAGGCCCAATATCCTGCATGAGTTGGCTGGGGGCCCTCTGCATCGCCTTCTTTGGAGCACCGTCGGTGATGTACCGAACAGCTACTTCGTCGTCAAAGCTCTATGTCTGATATGTACATGGCCGCTACCGACAAGCACCACGACCGCAGATCCGTCACATATCTTGTGTGGAGTCATGATGAAGGCGGCCACTGGCATCGGACTGCACCGTCCGAACCACACCCAGGATTTCTCCAGGGTCTCGGTCGAGCTGAACAAGGACCAGCTGCATGACCGGGTGACCACTTGGGCAGTCTGCAACATCGTTGCGCAGTCCATAGGTACCGGTTATGGGCAGCCTGCCAGCACTCTCTACGATTGGACACTGGCAATACGCCCCGGCGAGGAAGGCCCCTTCACTCTGTCTCCCGAACTGGAGGCTAGGCTGCGGATCGAACGTTTCTGCGACAAAGTCTCCAAGGAGATGTACAGTAATGCTAGCGACCCGAGGGGTGTGGCCGGCGACGAGCATCGAGCAATGCTGATGCGAGTTTACCGCCGCGACTTCCAAGAGCTGCAGGCTTCCGTCCTATCGCAACGTCTGTCGCCCATTATCGAGGTACATCTCAAGGCAGCTGCTGTGCACATGCGCCTAGCCGGTTTCTTTGATTCGAGCACGACGCCTGGCTACATGGACGATCTCATGGGTTTGTGGCGGGCCGTGACGAGCCTTCTCGATCTCCTTTTCCAAGATGGCAACCACCAGATTCTGCTGTACGCCACCAACTACATTCAGCAAATGCTGGTAGCTGCAAGCTTCGCATTGCTGAAGCTGCTGAGGTCCTTTTTTGGAAAGACGACGATCGACTTTGAGAGGGGTCGAACCCTGTTCCACAAGACAATTACAGCAATCCGCGCCACCAGCGTTGTAGATAATGATCTTCAATGGAGATTGGCTGAGCTCATGGTCCAGATGTGGAATGGAGCGAGACAGGCCGATACCAACGCTTACATTGACAGAGAGACGGTGGATATTGATGATAGCTTGCAGTTGAAAGTGCGATGTCGGCACAGCATGAGTCTCGTGTTCGACTCGATCTGGAGATGGAGAGAAGAGTATCAGGCTCAGGGACGCGGTACTCTTGACTGTAAGCCACCCAAAAGCTTCCCTCGACGTCGACTCATCCTCCGAGCTCTCTGGAGGACGTGCTAATTTTCCGCAGCTCTCAAGCAAGCGACTAATCCGGACTCGGCTAACGAGTCTTCAGCATCATCAACCCACCTTGACAGCACACTTTTGCCCGCACCACAAAACCTACCAAGTCTCATCTCCGGGAACGGGGCATTGACACCCAATGCTAACAACGGCCTAAGTGCCAGCACGGGCCCTAACAGCATGATTGCTGGCATCGGATATGGAAGTGACACGAATTATGACTTTTTCGACCCGCAACACTGGATGCTGGATGGGCTCATGGATTTCAACTACAGCTCGTTTGCTCAACCTCTTGAGGGTATGTAAGGGACGACGGTAACACCTGGCACAATAACGTACGAAGGGGATATTCGGCTCGGCGGAAGGTTTGAGGGACACTTGAAGACTGACGATCTGCTGTTTCTTTATGGGGCCATTCGCGGTAAAGATTGTTCACTTTGAAGTGAGTGGGGTCCGCTCCTTCAGAAAATGGCGGGCATGCGGTGCGAGAAATTGATTTCGTTGCATGACTGTCAGTTACGAGGGTTTGCTTGAGAGCCAGCATTGCTCAATACCCCGCCAGTACGCGAGGCGTTCTTGGGTTATTTAGGTGGGGAGGCTTTCTTATTCTGGGTACCCGTGGGAGACTTGTCTTGCTCTGCTGTTTTCCAAGATGGTAGTGACGTTTCTAGACTATTCATTGGCTCACACAAGGAAGGTATATAGTTAGTCACTACGGGGCTGACACTTAATGAAGAAACGTTATGGTTTGGGCCCTGTCGTTGTGCTTATAGAAGGCAAATAACTAGTGATACTCCGTAATGCACCCAGCTCACTAACTAGTTGGGTGTCAGACGGTGATTTGCTTATGCTGTCAGGATGCCCCCCCCCTCCCTTTGTTGCAACTATCGGACGCCACCTACACCTACACGGGTGCTCCCACCGAACTCGGGCCTGCAATGCACGGGTCGTCGCGGAGAATATCGAATTTCTGGTTGAGAGGTTAACGTTATAGTTGATGCGGCCGCAGTCAGATGCAACTCGCCAATTTTAGGCGGCAGCACGCTGCCACGACCGGCCTCGAAGCTCCCTACCCAAGGAAAAAATGGGACTAACCTAAGATGAGAGCATGGCGCTTTCTGGCCCCTCTGCACATAGTAGATGGGAGCCAATCAGAGACATCGGTGGCCGAAGTGCATACGACTCTCCAGACGAGGTCGTAACTAGTGGCTGCATGCATGTGATGTGTTTTCGGCCCCCACGTAAAGATTGCGGGAGAAAGTAACTTTCCGACGAATCCTGCATTGGAGAATCTGGCTGCGGCAGGACTGCTGCGCGAACCCTGAATCAGGACTTGTTCATTACGAACTTGAAATGGTTCACCGTGACGTGGCCGGTCAACTGCGACCGCCGACTGGGACTGCAGAGAAAATCGCAACGGCCTCGCATGTTGTTTGGGGTCCCGAGCGAGCGAGAGGGTCATTGGCCACTCACACTGAACCGAACAAAAACAGACTTCGATCTCCAGCGACCCAGGGAATCGAAGAAGGCTAAAGCGGGAACGGGGCGGAACTGGCCCTTGTTCTTCGACCTGTTCGGCGGTCACCTCAAGGGAGCCGTGTAAGGACGTTCGAATGCGTGCTCGGCCACCTTCAGAGACCGGCGATGGGCCCTTTGGTGACAGACCTCTGGCATGGCCGCCGCCGCTGGCCTCTGGTATCGCAGCAACGAATCGAGATGGGACCAGACCACTTAACCCCCATAGTTATAAGCGCTATAGAGTCAGAGTAGCCAGTTTTCGATGGCAGTGTCAGACAGTCAGCCTTGCTTTGCTGTATCTGCCTTACGGATGGGTCTATATGGCCGCAACGATGGCAACCATATCTTGCCTATACTGCCTGATGTGATAGTCAGAGTTATCGATTAGCCGTCACCGGTTAGCCTTGGTTTGTCAGGTCGCGCACGAGGACTACGTCTCGGCTGTGATTGGCATTCACTTGGGAAGAATGACCAGTTCCGACCCTCTAGGCTCTAGGCTCTAGTATCTAGGCACATGATGTTTGGGGGCGGTTCAGAAGGTACTTGCAGTCACTTCGATGTCGTACCTACCATATTGGCCACGGCTAGGCGGGATGGCTGCAAACGGCGCCAACGATTGCATGTTTCTTGGGTTGCCTGTCCTCTCCCAACGCCGGGCATCTGACTGGCTGGAGCTTATCGGATGGTAGCTATGGCGGAACAGCTGATGTGCCGGAGAACTCGATGTAGATACTCCGGGCGAAACTCGGATGGACTCACTGCGAGTGTGTGTGAATGAGGATAGAAGGGCACCCTCCACAGGCATGACGAAGATGAAAAATCGGATCCGTTTGCGGGAGGAATCAAGGCGAAACCCTCCATACTTCTTCGCTTCGAGCAGACCCAGAATAATGCCAAAGTCACAAAGAGCGAGGACTTGGTACTCGACAGGTACCACCGGCAAGTCCAGCGTGACAAGACATGTGTGCGGCATGATGGAGAAGGGTGGACACACACCCACGGATTGGATGCTCCCCTCCCCAGTCTCTCTCTACCTCGCTTGGATCTTCTTTACGCGGGATACCAGGCAAGTAGTGCACGCCCAGGGCAGAGTTCCATTGAGCCTACGGCTTCGCTTCCGCTGTCTCTCTCTACGAATCATGACGCTATCGCTGGATAGCGTCGATCCCATCCGTCACGCTGCAGTACGCTACTCTGCGGTCCGACACGGACGGACGTGAGTCATCTGCTGCTTCCGGCGAATGGCAGCCAGGTGACCTTTATGGGCAGTACAGGCCGGGTTGCCGAGTGCATTTTTCGTCTATCTAGGACTTGCCGCAAGACCGACATTCTTTCTTCGTGCTGTTGGCACTTGTAGGAGGCATTCAAAACGCGTGTTGGTGTGAGGCTTTTGTCCTTTGTGCCCATGTGAAATGCCCCGGGACTCGAAAAGGGGTATGAGTAAGAAGAGGGTGTCACACGAATTACACGGCTTAGCAGATCCCGAGATTACGCTTGATGCTATTCCATACTCCTGGGATGTTGATATCTATAGACAGGGGTCTCAAGAGGCGAAGTCGACGAGTGAACGGTGATGGGCTGTGAACACTGGGTTATATTATGGGCACGGTGTGAGCCATTCTGCCACCCGAGGTTGTCTATGCATAGATACAGCGTACCATCGTAGCATGCGAGACATAGGATTGTGAGGTAATCTTACCTACGAATGTGTTCAGCTAGGTATACTGCGCACACTGCCACCCAGACCGTGGCTACATTGCGGGTACCACAACCGGGCCCGAGACAAGGCTGGATGACATAATGAACATACTCGGCGGCATGCAAGTGCTGAACGTGTTTATCCCTATCACACTCGATGGCATGTACCCTGTAGGTGCTTCCTGGTCGAGGTCCCGGCAGCACGGGACGACTCGCGCGTGTATCGGTATAAGTGACATGAGCAGGCGCGCAAGCGAGCGCCAACATGCCTCACACGCAGGCTCGATGAACGCGGCAAAAATGGGCTCCCAGAACGTCGAATCAAGTCGTGAACTAACATTAACCGCCAGCCAACGGGCAGTGGTGTGGTCCAGACGGAGTAACAGTGGAGGTGAGCTGTTGCATCGTACGACCCCTCGCGCCCCTTCCCCCCCACCGATGGCAGGCTCTTGACGAGTTACGATGCAAGGGGCAGAAGTAAGTAGTAGCATTCGGACCGTCATACCTACCTACCCCTTCCAGACTGACGACTCGATGCCCTCCCTGGTCGAGTCGTCGAGAAGATGGGCATACTCATAGAATGCCTTGGGTCGCTATCGTTTCAGCCGTATAACGCAGAAAAGCCGCGCAAGGAAGGACAAAAGGGCAAAATGGCGCAGTCGGGTGTGTCTATCATGGGCCAGCTGTCTCTCGAGCGGCTATGACGGTATCCACTGTCTCTAATCTCGCGTGTGTCAATTCATTGGCCCGCGTTGAGACGGTTGTAATAACGTCAACGTTGCGGCCCAATCAGATGCGGACTCGCAGGCAGGGAGGGGTGCGCGGCTAATTCTTGCGGGGGCTGTGACTGCGCAGTGCCCAGTGCGAGCGAAGAGGTCGTATCTGTATTTTCCCTGGCACCCCATGCTCAAACGTCCGTGCAGCACGACCCGAGCCGCTGGGATCTTCTCTGATTGGACTCGATTGCGGGGACCCATGGAGTATCCCTGCACGCCGGGAAGGATTCATACTTCGTACTGCGCTAGCATCCCCACCGAATAAGGGCAAGCTAGAGAGCGGAAGGGGCGGCTTACCAGCCCATGTACGAGCCGAGTCTATCCTATGAGAACTGCCTCTGCTTCACGGGAAATCTGCTGTAGATTTCATAGATTCGGCGACATAACACCGCATCCCTAATCTGGGCGATTGACTTCTTGGGATGTCACGATATGAAACGCAGTCTGGCTGGGGACTAGTTACCAGGCTCTCGTGTGACGAGAAACAGTCACACACACACACACACTGTGCCACAATGCTTATTGCCCCCTCGCCCATCTGGCCATCTGAACGATGATCATCGCTCATACATAGTCGGGACTTGGGATTATGTACCGACAGCTTGATGTACATAGCTTTTATAAACCCCGCAGGATACGGCGGCTAACCGGAGCAGCAAAGTCGAAAGGCACTGCCATGTGTGACTGCTTGTGGGGTTTCATGAGCGAAGCCTCCCAGAGGTGTGGCTCGAGATGCAGGTCGTGTCGTGGTGGTTCATCTGTTCCAATGGTGACGTTGTGCGTGATACTAGTTAGACGCTGCAGGCCTGGCCTGGCGTCTAAATCCAGACCACCGGTATACTTCGTAAGTCGGCATCGAAAGCTGCTGTGCCAGAGGAGGCATTGCCTCCTACCACGCAAGCACGGTAGCTGGATTGCACCCATGTAAATATCCTGCATCTTGCAGCGCACCAGCCAGTGTAGAGTGGGGTGAGTTTGTGCAGCAGTGGTCTCTGAGGTCATGGCCAAGCCAGCAGGACTGCAGATCGCGTCTGAGCAAGGTAGTGAGTGTCCATACACACAGTAGTCCATAGTAGCAATAGCCAACACTCATCACACAAGAGCGTGAGCGTACCGTGTAGTAAGTTGGTGTACAGTGCAAGCAAGGCCAAGAGTGCGTGAACTCGTGATCATCTCGCCTATCGCAATAGCAGTCGAGCTTCATTCCTCGAATACAAATGAACGAACGATGAACCCTGGTATTCAAGGTACTTTGGAAGCTGTCAGCCCGAGACTTGTCGATCCGCCCCCCCCCCACCACCACACCTGTTGGAGATCCCTGTAGCTATCTCGTTCAGAGTTCTCACCTCGCGGCTGTTATCCACTTGATGGGCGAGTTAGAGACTGGATGCAGAAGAGACGAATGCGACGCTGGGGCAGGGATTGCAGCCGCGTCGAGCGCTGAGTTCGCTCAGCCCACTTCCCATAACAAGTAGGTACCAAGTAGGGTACCTACTTACCCTACCTACTCAATCAGCCTGGGCAGGGCAAGGGCAGTTGATGGGGCGGGATGATCGGAGTCTCCCCCCTCTTTGACGTTGACATGGGCACTTCGCTAGGTACCTCCCAAGTACTTCGTACTCGGTACCGTACTGTGTAGTGGCACGAACGATTACCAAGTAGGGCACCGAGTACTTAGTAACTAACTAGTAGTTGCAAATGCACCCTCATCCGTATCCGTCGGGTGGGCCGTCATGGAGCCTGTTGACAATAAGCGGGGCCTATACTAACTAGCCAGAGTGACGACTCCATTTTCATGGTCACGCTCGATTAATGACCCCGGCAAGCGACGACTCCTCCCCATCTTGCTGCCCCCAAGCGAAGACACCGAGTCCTGACGGATACCCTCCGCCGCCCCACGCTGCCCGGGAACTTCCAATATTTCAATTCCCATTCCCATTCTTTCGTGCGCCGGCACAGCAACGCGGAATGGCAAGCAGCAATGCCAGGCAGGCCGCAGGTCCTGGCTGAGCTGCATATGACGAGTCGATTTCCTCCAACATCAAACCGCCCGCCCATGCTTTCCTCAATGGCCGTCAGTCAGCATAAGACGTTGCCATTCAAGGGCCGTGGCCCGTGGGCATGTATCGTGAGCCCGCTTCGCTGCCTTGCCCGGGCGTGTCTTCCAATCTCGGCCAATTGTCAAGGCTAGGGGAGGACCCGAGCGAGTTGCGCTGGAAGTCGTACCGCGCTCCGCCATCCTTGCATCCGGGGAAAGTGGTGTCCATACTGGATGAGGACGATTGTCGCGTCCTTTTGCCAAGCAAGGTTGCGTTGTCGACAAACGGGACCTGGCATCCATCCTCGGGCGTCGGAATTGGTAGTAGACGCTCCTGCCCGTCTGTCTGTCTTGCTTCATCTGCAACTTGGAAAGATGGGGAGACGTTGGCACGAAAATGAAGCAATGAAGATCATCTACTCAATTCAAAGCATGCCAAATAACATGTTTGTCTACTTCTATGATTCATCGCCATTGGCTGCAGGTCAAGGTTGTTCACCGCCGCCCGTGTCTCTTCAAGGCAGAGGAGCAGAGGCAGCAGCACAGCAAGGTCTAGTTACTCGAGATCGGCCAGGCATTGCCAGTCGAATGGACCAGGATCCGGCACTGGCACGGGGGACTGTGTGGAAAACTCACCCCATACCCATGAGTTCGTTTTACCCATGTCCAGTACATTATCTGCTGACCCCCAGCATGCTTCCTCGAGTACCTGTGCACGGCTCTTCTACCCACATGGTACGCATACGTTTATCACTTGATACTTGTACTACCTCTCTACTCAGGTACGGTGTCTACCTAACTACCCCATTGATCCCAGGAGTACCATGGGAAACGGCCGGTCTCTTCCCGTGGTTCCATGTACCCTCTCATTCGCTGCCCTACGTAGTGCCTGCCTACCCATGAGCCCAAAGAAGGTCTCTCTATACCCTGGTCTTCCATGCCACATCTCCTCAGGCGCTTATGGCCGCTGATAAGTACGCACAGTGGATGTGGGCTCGAAGCACCCCCTCGGACCGTTGCTTCACCTCCATCTCCCAAGCCGAAGTAACCCCCTGGACCCCCAAGCGTCTGTCGATACATGCTGTACACGGTAGTGTATACCTACTGGGGGGTGGGGTGGCCCAAATCGAGACCCTTGTTCCCTGGTAACCCTGTTCTCGTTCCTGGCCGTGAAGGTATTGTCAGGTAGACTTGGAGTAGCCCTTTTGGACACCCTCTCCACTATGACCTGTATCGAGTCAGGTCCACAGCTCTTGTCTATAACTGCCCTCTTCGCTCTCCTATACCTTCGACTCTATTTGTTACCACCGAGCACAGTCCTACCGTCAGAACAGAATTTTTATTGTTTTGTTAACTGACGTTCCTTACTCACACATGCACTCGTCTATCACAGTATAACGACCCATGTACGCTGAACAGTATTCAAAGCCTGCCAGCCCCTCCTCTGGTACCATTTCGGAAGACTCGACACAGAGCATCGAAATCAACCTCGACGACGATATCCATCAACTCAACATCGATCTGAACATGAACATGGCCATGGGTGAACATGCATACATCCAGCCTCGGCAAACCCCAAGGCATGGCAGCGAGGAGAGGGTGTTGACGTCAACACCCACCACGGTTGCCTACACAACCTACGACCAGCCAGGTGTCTTCTCTTCGGTAAGTCCTAAGAATCCCTCAACCTACCTTGGCGTGAGACGACTCGAAAAGCTCATTCACGAGACAGGTCGCGCCGTTCCCTACATCCACTTATCATATGTCATATGAGCAATCATCCAGTGCAGGGTCTCCCGCTGTCCAGGGGAGCCCAGCCTCGCACATGATGCACACGTTTTCCCAAAGTGGCAACAGCTCTCCAGAATCCTCGCGAAACGGCTGCGAATGGTTCAACGGCAACCCAAATAACCACCTGAATGTGCCCTCGAGCCGAGTGTCATCTCCTAGGAACATGTTGCCGGACCACGCTGACATGATGGCCATGCATGGCCTTGAAAATTGCAGCCCTCCCGTTGACTCAAATCAGGTCCCTCCCTCAGAGATACACCACTGGGGCTCATACGGAGTTTCGGAGCACCACGAGCAAGGGTCTCCTCAGATGACCCCCCCAAGCTCTTTTCCATACTCCGTATATGCACGACTCTCGTCTCCCCAACGTTGTACCGTCAGACCTACTGAGAGAAAACTCCATCATGCCGTCGTCTGCGCCTATGCCTTCAACCTCGGGTCAACTTCCACTCCACCACATGGCACACAATCCTTCTTTGGGCCCTCCGCTGGCACCGGCAGCTATGCCTCCGTTCATGAGCGTCAATGGTCATTTCCCTCTTGTCGATGTCATACACTCGAGTCGAGGCAGCAGCAGAAGAGGCCAGAGGAAGATGACTCAGCCCAGGGAAAGGAAGCGCCGTGCCCCGGCCAAGGTGCGCTCCAGAAGGGCCTCTGCAGACAACAACTCGGCCGACCCACCTCGTAGGTCTCGAGGCGAACTGAGGCCTGAAGAGAGGGTGACGCTCAGAACCGAACCGAGTGAAGATGGAAAAAAGGGTGCACCCCCTGAGGCGGTGTACGTTGTCGAGCTGAGGTACAAATGGGACCACTTGAAGGGCAAGGGAATGTGGATTCGAATCCAAGAAGACTTCGAGGCAAGGTTTGGCAACAAGAACAAGGAAGCTATGCAAATGGCAGTCTGTCGTGCGGTACTAGAATTTGGTATATGGCCAGACTTTGAAGTAAGTCATTCCACAGCCGCCGAGACATGATTATCCTTGGTCGCTTTTGCTGACTCGGCGCTCTAGACAGAAGCGCTTCTTCGAGCCGTCAAGAGAGCTGAAGAGGTATTCGTCCCGAATATTATGAAGTTCATGTCCGAAGAGGGAGGCAACGTTGCCTGGCCCTGGAAAATCGAGCACGTTGTCAAGAAGCTGGTCGCCCTCAACTTATACGAGATCGACTCCGTGGCCAAAAAATGCAAACGCCGAACAAAGTCAGCCGCCCGGCGACGATCCCCTGGAACAAACTTGTGGAACCCAACTCTTCTGCAGTCTCAAGTACCAGTCACTCAAGAGAACATCGATATGGACTTGCCAACCGAGGTCGAACTCAGCGCCGAACAACATGACCTTATCTTCGACGCCTATCATGTCAAGACGGAGGAGTCGTTTGAGTCACCAGATCCAGAGGCAGCATCCGCGCCACTGGATGCTCCATTGCGGACTCGGACATCGCTTCCTCACCCAGGTTCGGAAAACCTGTGCAGCGAACAGCTTGCTAGGCGAGCAGTTGCTAGGGAAGCCACACAGCAGCAACATGGCACAATGGGACAGCACCAGCACCAACACCAACACCAGCACCAGCACCAGAACCAGCACCAACATCAGCACCAGCACCAGCATCAGAATCAGCATCAGCACCAGCACCAGCACCAGCACCAGCACCAGCACCAGCACCAGCAACAACGTCATTTCCACGAACAGCAACAATATTTCCACGAACAGCAGCAGCATATTCACAACCATCAGCAGCACATTCACAACCAGCAGCAGCAACAACTCATCGAACAGCAGCAGCAGCAACTTGTCGAACAGCAGCAGCAACAACAACACCAACAACACCAAGAGCAGCATCATCATCAGATGATGCAGCAGCAGCAGCAGCAGCAGCAGAGACATACCAACATTGGACCATACAGCAGTCACGGGTCTCCAATAAACTAGCCACAGTACCGACTGTTCGTGCGAAAGCAGTTTCCTCTGCCTATCATTTTCATTTCAAGATACCCCATTCATGGATCCCTCTTCCGGCTTTACATTTACGGTCGTCATCATTCGTACAGGCATCTTACAATTGGAGCGGCATCTCCAACAAGACTTTGAGTTCGCCTGCCGTGTCGGTTTCTTCTTTTTCAGTCACTACTGGGTCTTGCGTCTTTCAAGCATTGTTTTGGGCGCTGCGTGTTTTTGTTTTTGCTATATTTTGTAGACTACGACCTTCACTCCTTCAGAGTCGTCACGTCCGGCTGTTAAAACTGCCACTTGGGATAAGGATGCTTCGCGCGAACAGCGAAGTATCTCTCGGAAATTGAGACAATAACAACACTAGCAAACCTGCTTCACGTTCACAGGTGTGGGCTTCCCGCTCGTCTCCAGACCAGGGGGTTTAGAATCAAGAAACAAGTTTACAACCAGACCTTCAAGGATCCTCCTCGTGACCGCTACGTTTAGTGACTGCATGTCTTTGAAACCGCATCGTACGCGGCCACTTCAAGCCGACAAAAACTCCTTGCTTCCAAGTCTCTTTCTCCATTGCGACCCCGTGGGTTGAACTTTACACATCTTCGGAGCACCCAATTACTGACGAGCACGTCCCCCACCCCGTGCAGTGTGCCCATCATGGTATCATAGCGGCGTTCATACTCCCTGACCTCGGAACGCAAAACTTCAACGGGCTGGCGCGACGCGAGGGACACTTTCTGCGTGAGCCGGTCCTGTGCCTCCCGCCAGGGAATATAAAGTTCTACACAGGGCAGGGCAAACACAAGGTAGAAAGTAAGCCCCCTAGCGAGAACCGGCTGCCATGGGCAGTCCAGTGACTTGAGATCAGTGCGGGTAGCCATGACACTCAAACCTGACGTCAAGTAGCAGGGAAGAAGTTAATAAGACGAGTCATGGTTGGACAGTGTGTGTTCAGGCATCCTTTGTCGTCTTTTGGCAGCAATGTACTTCTCAATGCCGCATCCACTGTTCTCTATAGGTATCCTTTCTATCACATTTCTCCTCTTTGCTACAGTGCTGAGGTATCATTACATATATATGCTGCGACAAGGTGACCCTGGTCTAGGGTCCTTGAACCGTCAGGCTGGTAAATTGGAGACATTTTCATCTTCAGAAGCGCGACCTCCACGTACGCCGGAGAGATATCAGGAGGCCCAAGTCAGACGCGTTTGTGCTTTATGCACACGACGCAGTTTCCGCTTCCGGCCTGTGATTTCAAGCTGAAAATCGCGGAACACCCCCGAATACTCTTACCACTCGCTACCTAGCTATATGACTTCTAATTTAAGCATGCCGGCTGGCCATCTTGCCACGCCCACGGAGAAGCACCGGGCGGCATGTCAGTGAGAAACCTGGCTCCGTTCGTCTCCGGATTGAAATCTCCAGGTCTGCTAGCATTGGATTTGAGGTTCGCGGGTTATGAAAGGAGAGAAGTTACGACGGAAGGTCTCCGTGTTACTTCATCCGGGGTGCCTCGTGCTGAGTTTTTGGCACCATGAGTGGTCCGCCTTCGGAGGGAAGACCCCCTTATTGTAGCAGTAGCACGCATATAAGCAGGAGCACCTTGAGAACGCATCTGGTAATTCTCCTCAGGGGGAGGGGTGGTAAAGGTTTTTCTTTTGCTACGGCGTAACTACCAGAGAGTAGTTGTGATATCCAAAGTGACGAGAATGACAGACACTCGTCAGGGTCAGCATGGGCTGTTTCGATTGTACCTAAGAAAGTTACCGCGTCTCTTCTTGGCGACGATGAATTGCATGTTAGGCCATGGGTATTTCGAGTTTGTGGTCAGCTCAACCACCCATGACCATTTGAGGACCCACAAGCCATAGTCATACTGTGTAGTATTCCAAATATCTTTGACGCCCCAGCAGCGTCCGGGATGAGTCGTGATAGACACATACTCTCCAATGTATCGTCCATGACGAAGCGCAATACACATGGCCCGCCATGGGATAGAAGCCAAGACCCCTGTGAGTGGATTATCCACATCTCCAGTCCGCCCCTTGTCGGTTCAGGGGGTGGATGTCGACAGCCGAACCAGATTGGGCGTTATTCAAGCGGATCACAGACCACAATGGGCTGATCTCGCTTCTCTTTCCCTGGTATGTGACTTATTAGTTAGCCTTGTGTTTAACAAGTTGGAGAACTGTACTTGGTAACTCACCCCCATGCCCTGGTTGAACCCGATTGAACATGTTACATAGTACTTTTGCACTGATCTGGGTTAGCCGATGAGCGGTACGTCTTGTCCGCACCACGTCAACGCGTACTGTGTGAAGATATCTCGGGCATGGGTTAGGGATGCTACTGTGTACGTAGTACCACGTAAGTTAGGCCCTGCTCAACGAACAAAACCCCCACTTGTATCTCGAAATAAAAAGTACAATACCTCCAAGGCCGGGGTTGGTTAAGATGAACACACATCGATTGAGCGTTTGAGACCCAGTCTTCAGGAGCAGCCAGCCCATTCGAACCCCTCGACACAGTAGATGGCGAAGGATCAACGGTCCGTCAAGCGCGGCTAGGTTTTCGGATCCGGCTCGATGCGTAGGATCCCAGGACTAGCTGAGCGGGAGCCTAGGTCGACCGCCTTCGCTGTACCTGATCGGAGGCTGAAAGCATGAACCAGCTTGCCAGCCGTATTGTTCGCCGCAACAGTGTCAACGGGGCAAAAAGACTCGACCTGAAAGGGCTTGGGTGCTACTATAAAACATGCCCTACTTTGAACGTGACAAGCAAGTCGACCTTTACCATCTTGCATACAATGTAGAGTAATGACGAGACAGGAGTTGCGACCCATCGCCCAGCGTCCTGCGGAAGAGTGCCACTACACTGACGATTACGAGACACCCCAGAGCGGTGCCCATGGAAGCATGTCAACTCATTCTTCTTTATAGGGTAAAGGAAGTACGGAAGATGAGGATTTCCGCTGCCTTGATCTTAAGGCCGAGCTGCCCACTGAGATAAAAAAAAAAAAAAAAAAAACTTCGGCCCCGAATAACTTACCTAGACCGGCTGTGCCGCCCAGCCGTGATCACCTAAAAATTACCTCGTAGAGCAACCACTCAGATCCAGCTGGTTACTCCGTATGCCAATAAGATCTGCAGAGAACAGCGTCGGGGCCCATGAGTGTTCGCTTGGAGACGGGCCGTGAGTGGGTGAATGAGTACCTGCAGCGTGCTCAACCAATGGACTAGCCTAGCCATCGCTACGGTACTACGAAGCGACTGCTATGGTTGCCTTCGAGGCACTTTCTGACAGTTGATAGCCCCTGCTGTATGCAGGCAAACGGAGGCGACGTAGGGGGACGTTCCTGGAGAACTCGCATGTTGACGTTGTACTACCATTGGGCAGTTTCACAGAACGTGGCGGACGCCGGGATCAGGAAAGGGGGTTCGAGTTATCGGGTCCATAAAGAACACTGCAGTCGACATGTCCAAGAATGGAGACGATGGCCTCCCTTGCCTACCTCGTACACAGACCGGTTTCAAGAAAAGTTTCGCGTGATCAGAGTAACTAATCGACTGCCAGGCTCGGACAGCAAACAACGAACGATTCATGCAAGTCTTGCCAGGACCCCGACCCTCGTCACCATGAGAGGCTTAAAGTACCGTGGTTTCGGGGTCGTGTAACTATTAAATCCCCCAGATCCGAGTGTCCTCAACCACATTAGGCGCAGATGCATGGTGAAGAACGGATGAGCGGGAGAAGCAAGCAACCTCGGACTTCCCAGAAGAGCAATCGGCACCCCGGGCTCGGAAGCGCGTACCATGGCAGACTCCGTGCCATCCATCATCCATCTGCTTTCCTTTCCTCTGCTCCTCGACCGCCGCCGTTTGACTTGTCGTTGCAGGGATCCGGGTGTCAGTTTGTCGAGACAGGTGTACGGTGTACGGTGTACGGTGTACGGTGTACGGTGTACGGTGTACGATCTACCTATTGACCAGGCAGCTGTCCGCCTGTGTACCACGACTAGCAGCACCCTGTGTGGCAAAGTCTGTTGCACGAGGTGTGCGAAAGTGTGTGCAAAGGTGTGTGCGAAGATATGGGTGATGACAGATGTGATGCAACGTCCAAAAGTCTCTCACGCCTAATCTCCTGACGGCAGCGGAGTAATTTCGGAGTAGGTAGCCGGCCGGATCAGATTACCATCAGCTGGCACGAGGCTTGGCGGAGGTCGAGGGCCGATCAGATCAGTCCCTTTTCCTTTGGTCAATGATGCGAGCTCGATTCCTCCAACTTCCAACTTCTTCGTGCTTTTCATTAGGTTATAAGTTAGTTAGTTGACTAACGAGTCAACACCCAACTTGCTAGTTATGTGCTACGGATACTCCGTAAGTAAATGTCCGAGTGGCAGTGGGCACACACGAGACCCGCCTCGGCAAGTACCAAGTACTGTGTACTGTGTAACTAACTAGTTACAAAATAACGTTAGCCGTACGGGTGTCTATCCGTACCTACTCCGTAACTACTCCGTAGTAACCAAGGTAGTTAGTTAAGAAGCCGCTGTTGGCAATGTGTCCTCGCTAGTGCGCTAACAGCCCACCGGCCATCTCAGGTAGCGTCGCTGTTAGTAACCTCGCCTTATCGATTGGCCATTGGCATTGACACTCGTGTAGTTAACTAGTCACTCGTGTGTTTGTGTGTGCTCGCTGCTCTCTCCTCGAGATGACAACATCAACTGCATTCATTCAGTCACACGAGACGCCCAACAAGGCCTTGTCGCGCCCACCTCACCAGCGCTTCCTACTGTCGTGCTGCACTCTTCCTGCTGCTCGTTTCCGCTTTACTTCTGCCTGGCGTACGGAGTAGTGATTCCTCTTTTGGTCGCCGGCCAGTTCCGCGACAACATTGGCTCGCCTCTTCCCACATGCCGTCTCCTGGCATTTGCTGCCGGTAATGCCCTCGCCAGGCATGGCCGGCTGGAAGCTGGCCCCGTGCAACCACGCAGCCGCAGCCGCAGCGAGAGGTGCATATCTCGCCTGCTGGGCTCTTCTGTGCATGCTCTGGGTGTCATGTCCGGTCACGGTGGAGGCCATGCGCCCAGGTCGTGTTGCGCAGTTGAGGCAGGAGACTGTGGACATGTTCTACCACGGCTTCGACAACTACATGCAGATTGCATTTCCCGAAGACGAGGTATGACGGGTCGATCTCTGTGCCTCCAAAGCTTTGGCACATACCGTAGAAATACATGAACTGAATCTCCTCGTACTCTAGCTGCGCCCGTTGTCATGCACGCCCCTGACCCGCGATGCGCTTAATCCAAGAAACGTCGAACTCAACGATGTCCTTGGGAACTACTCCTTGACCCTCATTGACAGTCTCTCGACCCTTGCCATTCTTGCCTCGGCGCCCCCCGACGATCGGAACACGGGCCAAAAGGCTCTGGTGGACTTTCAGACCGGCGTGGCTGCGCTGGTCGAACAATACGGCGACGGCCGCCACGGCTCATCTGGCCAGGGGCTTCGTGCTAGAGGCTTCGACGTGGACAGCAAGGTCCAAGTCTTCGAAACCGTCATTCGCGGTGTGGGTGGACTGCTGAGCGCCCATCTGTTCGCTGTGGGCGAGCTGCCAATCGCCGGTTACGAGCCCCGGCGAGCCAGTGAGGATTTTGAACAGTACCCCATCACCTGGCCCCAGGGCTTCAAGTACGACGGCCAGCTGCTGCGGTTGGCTATGGACCTTGCACAACGCCTGCTGCCCGCCTTCTACACCCAGACGGGCATGCCATACCCTCGGGTCAATCTTCGCCATGGGATCCCCTTCTACCTGAATTCTCCCCTGCATGAGAACGTCAGTCTGGACCCGAATGGTGCGGAAGACCCGCCGGAAATCACAGAAACTTGCAGCGCAGGGGCAGGTAGTCTGGTTCTCGAGTTTACCGTCCTTAGCAGGCTGACGGGCGACCCGAGATTCGAACAGGCCGCCAAACGTGCGTTCTGGGCTGTTTGGTCAAGACGAAGCAATATCGGTCTCATCGGCGCTGGTGTCGATGCCGAAGCCGGCCACTGGATAGGGGGCTTTTCTGGCATCGGTGCCGGTATTGACAGCTTCTTCGAATACGCACTCAAGACTCACATATTGCTTTCAGGTCAGGACCTGCCAAACCGGACAATGCCAAACCAACTTCCCTATGGGAGTTGGCTCGATCCGAATTCCCTTTACGTGCCTCTCACTGACGAGGACAACTCGGCCGATGCATTCCTCCAGGCATGGAATCATGCCCATGCTGCCATCAAGCGGCACCTGTACTCCGATGTTCACCACCCGCATTACATCAATGCGCACATTTCGACAGGCTCTCCGCAGGCATACTGGATCGACAGCTTGGGAGCGTACTATGCAGGCCTGCTAGCTCTTGCTGGCGAACTCGACGAAGCCATCGAGACACACCTTCTCTACACGGCTCTGTGGACCCGGTATTCGGCTTTGCCAGAGCGCTGGTCGGTTCGCGATGGCACTATCGAGGGTGGCCTTGGCTGGTGGCCAGGCCGGCCGGAGTTCATCGAGTCGACCTACCATATCTACCGAGCCACGCAGGATCCCTGGTACCTATACGCTGGCGAGATGGTCCTACGAGACATTACCAGGCGGTGTTGGACAGAGTGTGGCTGGTCTGGACTACAAGACGTTCGTACGGGAGAGAAGAGCGACCGCATGGAGAGTTTCTTTCTCGGTGAGACTGCCAAGTACATGTACCTGCTTTTTGATCCGGATCACCCGCTGAACAAGCTTGACGCGCCATATGTTTTCACTACGGAAGGGCATCCACTTATCATTCCACGCAACGCTGGCCAGCCCAAGAAGAGGAAGACGAAGAAGAAGAAGAAGGAGGAGGAGGAGGAGGTGGAGGCACAGGTGGAAAAGGATGTCGAGTCATCCTTTGACTTGAACTTTACCAACTCCTGCCCTGTACCACCACTTCTTCCCCCACTTTCTGGATCTGCGACTGCTGCAAGACCCGACCTCTACCATGCGGCAAGTTTGATTCGTCTGCATCAGATACCCAACATCCATGCACTGCCCGAGTCGAGCTTGGAACAGGGTCAATCGGATGTACAGGCCGGAAGAACTCCGACCCAGCTGAACCACACGCACTTCCCTTGGACTTTGCCTCCTTCCATGCTACCCTCGGATGGCATATGTGCCGCTATGCGGCAGCTGCAGACTACTACAATCGAGTTCCCGTCCAACACCCCCAGGCCGTTGGGAGTGCCTTCAACATGATGTTCGGAGGGCACAACCTGGTTCGTATGGGCAGCGATGGCATCGCTATCAATAGTCTCAGCGGGCTTAAACTAACAATGGTTTTACAAGAACCTCCCATGCATAATGATCGATCCTGGAGGGTTACTAGCATTGGTAATTTACCTTTGGGCCGCGACGAAAAAGTATTCATCACCCGAGACGTTCTCGCGGAGATGGCCGACCCTCTATTCCACCGCATCCGCGACTCGGTCATTGTCGACATACTCCTGCAGACAGAAGTGCCACCTCCTCCACCCACAGAAACGGCCGACGCTGCTGATGTCGCTGCCAACTACACAGCTTCTTCGGAACCCGGAGGACCCCCATCGACCATGAAGATCCCACCGGCTTCCAACCTCGGTGCTACCACCGCTGGAAACCTCTTCAATTCCTTCTTGCAGCAGATCACCTCAGTACTGCGTGAACCGTCCGCTACTTCGGGTCCGGAATTGCCTGCACCGAAGCCGCAGTACGAGTATATAGAACTAGCGGCCATCACGCCTGTAGGTCCGGGTACCGCGCCCCTTCCCGACGTCCGCGAGGCGCCCAATCCGGCTTTGACGGGGGTTCAGATCGACAGCCTCGCCTGGCGCCGCGTCTACTTTGCAGACAGTGCCTGCAACGGCAAGCTGCCCGACATTGCGCCAAAAGATTATCACGTCATTGTCATGCGACGGGGCGGGTGCTCGTTCTCCGATAAGATGGCGAACATACCCTCGTTCCCGCCGGGCCGGAACTCTCTACAGGTCGTGGTAATCGTCTCGGATGACGATCGTGAAGACGACGAGGAGAGTGAGGCCAACCCCTGGGGCTTCAACTTTATCAGACCCCTGCTGGATACAGCTCAAAGGACGCCTGCGGGCATACTGAGGCATAATCCCATTGCCATGCTCATGGTAGGCGGTGGTGATGAGGCTTATGACGCGCTCAAGAAGGCCAAGAGCGTGGGCTTGAGGAGGAGATACCATGTGGAGAGCCAGGGGTTAATGGTTGGGAATTTGGTTGTGCTCTAAGTGAGCGAGCGAGGGGAGAGAGAGAGGAGAGAGAGGGTGAGGACGACCAGAGTCGCCACAGGCTGTTACGGGCATAGCATACTGCGAATTCGTGGCATAGTGCGAGGGCGTTTGGAGTTAGGCCGCGCTTGCATTTTCTGAAATTATGCATATTCCGCTCTGAGAGCACCATGTAGATATATTCATCACATGACGTACGGTACATCAATATATTTTTGTATACAGAGTATACCTAACGCAGGGGCGTTTGAGCCGCCCGAATAGAAACGAATGTGCCAAAAGATGAATAGTAGCTTGCCCTGATAATGGGAACCAAAACAATGAAATCATTGGTTTGCCAACGTTCATACTAAAAAATGACTTTGCGTTGCCGTTTCAAAGGAAAACTGCCTCCTCGCGAAGCATGTAACGTTAAAGTAGGGCTATCGGAATTCGTCATAGCGCCAATATGTTCCGATAGCTCCCCACTTCAGAGGCAGCTTCCCAGTGGAACTACCCAGTAACTGTCCTGCATCCGTATCCAAACTTACTCCGTATCCAGTATCCATTCCATCCCCACACGCCAGACAGCGGAGTGACGGCGGCGGATAGCTTGCCAGCAGTTACCTTGTTACCTTCCATCCCACCTCGGTAGCCAGCAGCAGCAAGCACCCTTCCAAATCTCACACAGACACCCACTATCCACACCAGCGCATCCCTCTCTCCCCCTTTCTCTCGTTACATCATACATTCTCAAGACGAATCACTCTGCCGCGCCCAACACTCAACACTCATCGTAGATCTACGACAAACACCACCTTACGCGGGTCTCGGTCTCGGACTCGGAACCCACCCCCCACATCCACACCAATGGCCGTTATCAACCAGCAGGACTTCTCCAACATATCATGGCACAGCGAGCAGCACCATGAGGGCGGCGACGTCGAGCCGGCTGGTTCTAGCTCGTCGACACCCACATTCGGGGCTCACCAGCCCGAGGCCGCAAATGTGCCACACCCCGAGATAGATGAAGACCCCGAGAGTCTAGACCCCGGTCTGTCCGGCGACGTCCTCGAGTGCGCAGTTTTAGAGCCGCGGAAGGAGAGCGATGGCACGAAAGACGCATTCGTATCTTATCTGGTCACAGCCAGTGTGAGTGTCGCTACAGTCCAATGGCAGTTCAATCTGCGCCCGTCCAATACGAGCTGACTCTTGCCCGGCACAACAAGTCCACCTTTCCGTCCTTCCAAAAGTCACAGTTCAGCGTCCGCCGCCGCTTCACAGACTTTGTCTTCCTTTACAAGACTCTCTGCAAGGACTATCCAGCATGTGCTGTGCCGCCGCTGCCCGACAAGCAGCGCATGGAATACGTCCGAGGTGACCGCTTCGGTACCGACTTTATGCACCGCCGCGCCTTCTCTCTGCAGCGCTTCCTGGCCCGCCTCACGCTTCACCCCATCCTGCGTCGCGCCCCGATCCTACATACCTTCCTTGAGTCGCCCGACTGGAACGCCACTATGCGGAGTCGCTCCTCGCGCGCAAGCCTGTCGGCCCACGTCGAGCCAGGCCAAGGTGGTGTCTTCGATAACTTTGCCGACACCTTCATAAACGCCTTTACCAAGGTCAACAAGGCCGACAAACGCTTCATTGAGGTGCGCGAGAAGTCGGACAAGCTCGACGACGACCTGGGCCACGTCGAAAAGGTCGTCTCGCGCGTGGTGCGGAGGGAGGCAGACCTCGAGACCGACTTGCGAGACCTCGCAGAGCAGTTTCAGAAACTCATCATCTTGGAACCGGGCGTCGAGAGCACCGTCCACGCCTTTGCCGCCTCGATTGAAGACACATCGACAGGGTTACGGAAGCTGAAAGACCACACAGACCAGGACTATCTTGGCAGTCTGCGCGACATGTCAGCCTACTCGCTCGCACTGAAGAACCTCTTGAAAGCCCGCGAGCAGAAACAGCTTGATCACGAGCAGCTGACCGAGTACCTCAACAAATCGACCATCGACCGCGACGGCCTGGCCTCGGGCTACGGTAGCTCGGGTGCGGGCGGTTTCATCCGTTCCAAGATCGAAGACGTGCGGGGCGTGGACCACGAAGCCAGCCGGCGCGAGCGTCTGCGCAAGCTCGAGATCCGCATCGACGAGCTGACCACCGAGGCCGAGCGCGCCAGCAAGACTAGCGAGATGTTCGACGAGGAGGTCGTCAAGGAAGTCGTCGATTTTGAGCGCATCAAGCGCATCGAGCTCAAGAAGCAATTCGGCGGCCTGGCCGACGCCCACGTCGACTTTTACGGCGACACCATCGAGGTCTGGGAGCGGTACGTCAAGGAGATGGAGGACTCTGTGACTACGGCCGCGTAGTATGTGCCGTCGGTCTCGTGGGATGGCGTGCATGAGCCAGAGAACAAAGGTTGGGAGTTTATTCACGAGGTGAAGGAGAGCGGCGGTTAGGAATCCCACCACAGCTCCAGAGATGGTCGGGACACTGGCCATAGCTACAGGGATGGATCCGTGGTGCCTCAGACACGAAAGGTCGAGAAAGGGCGGCGCATTTTGTAGGTTGTCACTCGTAAGGGTTCAGGTTTGGGACATGGCTCATGCGACTCCTTCCGCCGAATGGCCATCATGCTCTCACGCAACACGTAATCCCGTCAGTTCGCGATGAAGACATCCCAACGGACTCGCCTTTTAAAAATAATACTGCATTTCCAAACTGAACCGAAACCCCGAAAAACGCCATGAGAGTGCTAATAACATAAATGCCTGTGACGATTCGACAACTGTTGCGCCATGCTAAGCTCTAGGTGCTTCTGTACTTTATTTACCAAGCCACCAGCTTTACTTGTAGAAACGCGAGCCCACGGCTGCTTTCCTCAGCAAGCCCTACCGACTGGTTCCGCCGAGTAACCTGGAGCCGCCCTGCTTCTCGTTGTTGACCCCATCCTCATCTTCGTCGCCACTAAGATCTAGGCTGCTCCTCTCTGGCGGCTGTCGACGCGGGATAGCGCTGTCATCCTCGTCCTCGTCTTCGCTGCCGCCTGCAAACGCATCGTAAAGCTCACCGGCGCGGCGTTTCTGGCCCTTCTCGCCAGAAGCACCGTTGAGGCCCTCAGATTCCTCTTCGTTGAGCAGCTCGAACTCGTAGTTGTCACGAGGGCTGTTGCGGAGACGGCGGCGGCGCATGATCCACCACCATGTGCCCAGACCGACAACGAAGAGGACGATGAGACTTAATGCTCCGTAGATCCAGGCCAAGGTGTGAGCAGACGCACCAAAGGTAGGGAGGAACGAGGGCAGCCAGGAGCTGGCGCTCGTGGTGGCGGCAGCAGCAGCCGAGGCAGAGCCGGTGGTAGTAGGCTTCGTAGGTCGGTTCGGGTGGTCTGACGGTAGTGCACCCGGGTCAACAGGCGACTTGGTTGCCGCGGGGTCCGGAGGGAGAGTCGTGGTGGATGCTGGCACGGAAATGGTAGCCGTAACAGCGTGGTCCACATCATCGTCATCCGTGGGCATGGGGAGCAGAGTAGCCTTCTTGGCATCAATAGATTCTCCCCACAGCTTCAGGTGCCAATCGACCCAGGTGCCGTTGTGTTCGTTGACTTTGGAGTCGCGTACAACGACGGTCCAGGTACCGACACCCTTTTCGCCCCTACATCAGGTCAGCATGGTTCGTTTGGAACCGCAATGGAGGGTGTACGTACCAGTGCACTACACTCATGAAGGTCCAGTCATCGTAACCTTTCTTACTTGAGTCCGACTTCCGGGTAGCCGAGATGTGACTGATAATCTTGTCAGGGCTGATTAGGTCAACACTCAAGTCACCACGAAAGGTGTGATTGATGTTCATGGTGACGGTGACATGCTCAAGGGTTTCCAAATTGGCCTCCTTCAGCATGTCCGACGTGATCTCAAAGCTAACAGACAGTCCCTTGTCACCCTGGGGTATTTCTTGGTTGACGTGCACCCACGGAGTAAAGAACCAGGCCTGCGGCTTCTTTTTCACCCATGTTTTGGCAACTTCGACGAGCTTCCAGCTGTCGACCTTGCCGTAGCCAAATGTGTGACTGTATTTCTTGCCGATGGTGGTTGTCTGCCAAGCATACTCCGCCTGGTCGAGGTCGATGGGGACGGCAGATTCCAGAGCAATGTATTGCATATCGCGCCATGTCAAGTCGGGGCGGATCTCGAGAGCGAGTGCGAAAATGCCGGCAGCGAGGGGAGCAGCGGCAGAAGTACCTCCGTGTCCGCTGTAGCATTGGTTTTCGCCAACGTCAGTGGTGTGGATGGCGTCGCCATCGCCACTGCTGTAGGTAACCACAAGCTGCGCGGAGCACTTTTCGGAGTAATAAGGATGTTGACCCTTGCGTGTGACCGCGCCGACGGTAATACTGTAGATACTGTTTGTGTAGCCGTCAAAATTGCAGTTGTCTTCGCTCGCAGCACCGTTGCCACTAGCAAAAACATAGATGGAGCCGAGACCGCCTCGTCCGTTCTGGACACCGTTCAGCATGGCTCTGCGGATAAGAACCGAGGGCGCATCCATGGAGCGACCGTCGTCGGGAGGGCCCCATGAGCACGAGTAGATCTGGTTGTGCTGATAGTCATAGTTCAGGGCAGCGGCCTCGTCGGCATCGCTGATCAGTTTGCTCAAGATTCGAATGCCAGCAATCTTGGAATCGTAAGCAACACCAACACCGCACACGTCGTTCTTGGCGGCAGATACCTCGCCAGCGCATCGCGTGCCGTGCCTATCGTCGAATAGCTCGGGCTTGGGCTCCGGCCGGTGGTCGTTGAAATCCCAGCTGCCCTCGGCATAGTAATTTGACTTCAAGTCGTTGCTGAACATGTCCAAGCCGTCGTCGACCATAGCCACTGTCGCGTTCTTCCCAGTAATGCCGGCCAGCCAAACGCCCGTGACGTTGACGTCATGACCCAGTTGCACCGTATTGAACAAATGCCATTGGTCGGTGAAGATGGGATCTGAGATGCCTAGCTGGCTCATGAAGGTTTTCTGTTCTGCGACGGCTTTGACGTCGGGGACGCTATCACGCAGTTCGAGTACGGGGTAGTACCCAGACGGCTTCGGCGGGATGACCCTCTTTTGCATGGGCGGGTGCAAGGCCTGTTTCTGGTGGAAGGTGATGCTGTCGACGATGTCGGTGTCGTCTAATGACCTCTTCTTCTTTTTCCGCTCTTGCAGGGCGCTGCGGACGACATTGCCGTCCCGCTTCAGACCAGAGAACACGTAGTGGCCGGCCAACTCGCCCAGAGGTCCCTCGTTTGTAAGTCCGAGACGCGATGCGGCTTGTTCTGGCTGGACGTCGCGCTCGAGTTGGACTACGTAGTAGTCGTTCGCATCGAAGTTTCGTGCTTGCAGGTTGGTGGCGGATCCTAGACCAGCCAGGCCGCCGACGACAAGGCCGAGGAGAGGAGAGATCTTCATGGCGGCGAAGATGGCTGTCCAGGTGGTTGCTGAAAGTGGGTGTAGTATTACGAGTTGAGGCCACGGGTCCAAACGAGGTGCGACGGTAGGAAACTCGAGGTGTCAACAACGCTGGCAGTCCCCGAGCAAAAGGAGGAAACCACTAAAGTACGTAGAGCCCTGGCTGGTGCTTGATTCTCTTGCTGCTGCGGCGTCGAGGTTCAAACAAAGTCCAGCGAAAGAACTGCCCATAAGGATACACACCAGCCACTACAGAGGAATCTCTGTAAAGCACCGGAGAATGATTTGCCAAGATGAAAGAGTCTGGCAGAGGCAGAGTGGTTGTGAGAAGAAACACAGTCAGACGGGATGCGACAGACAATTGGAAGTGTCCAGGTGTCGTTTCAAACAACCCGTCCGCGCCACAGCAACCCCGGGAAAAGATGTGGAGCGTTGATGCCAGGAGCGCGCACTAGGCACTTGCTACGGATACTTCCTTTGTCACTACGGAGTACTCGCCTGGAGACGGAGCAAGCGTACCCCTGATACGACACGGGCAACAGATGGAAGTAGATGTACGGATACCGTGCAAGTCAACTGATGCAGCCGATGCAATCAATGCAACCAATGCGACCAATGCAACCGATGGGCGCTCGGGAATGCAGATGCTGGCACGCGTCTGGAGTTTCGCATCTCTGATGTGGAGGGGCATTGAAACGACGAACGACCTGACACATTGGACCAATGGGCCGTGGTGGTGAGTTACTAGCCTGCATCTCGACCCTAAGAAGTAGTCAACTTGCATTACTCGAGGTAGTTAAAACTAGCCATCGGAGCTCGAAATGTCAACGGCGAGTCCAAGACGATCCGAGTCCAAGAGCCTGAAACCCTGCGTGGATCGGCAGCCTCCAAGTGACAATCTGCGTAGTAGTATTTATTAGCGTGCCTACCTTGCCTACCCAAGGTAATGCCCTAAAGTAGGTTAACGTTACCAGACCTTTATACAGATGATGATGACACGAGGCCGGCATCTCGAGCCCCTTACTATCATTACTAACATCACCCACCAGGCGCGGCTCTTCCGCCGCCAAACAACACCCTCAGCATGGAAGTGTGCAGAGTACGGAGTACTTTGGTAAGTTACTCCGTACCTACTTACTAAGTATCCGTAGTAAAGCATAAATTAGTCAACTTAGTTACTAGGTGTGGCCTGTACGGAGTACTACGTACTTCGCATCCTTCCCCCTTCCCTGGTTCAGCAAAATCAAAATCAAGATCAAACCACACACCTTTTCCACCTTCAGCTGCATCGTAGTATCCGTACATTTCGTTCGTCGAATTGCGAAAGGGCGGGCTTGCTAGATCCGGGCAGTCAACCTTCTTAGCTCGTGTTCCTGCCACCCGCCTTTCCTGGCCATGTTCCATCGCAGCATGCGGCATCCGTACCCTGATCCTGGAACATGACAAGGCCATCGGAAGGACAACGGCCAAGGGCAAGTTCCTGGCGGCCTGTGTCTCAATGGCAGAAAAAAAGATACGCCGTCTTTCTTTGTCACGCGTCGGACTGGCATGTCTCAATGACAGGAGTGGTACGGAGTAGTAAAAAGGTGAGACCGGATTGCGCCAATCACTCTTCGACAGCGTTCCGAGATATCGTAGTCGATCGACCGCGCTGCCGCATCACCATCGTCCCGCTACGAACGAATCCAGGCTGACCGACCGTCGTCGGCAGGGGTTAGAACTCAGAGGGGGGAAGAATATTGGAGCAGCGCAAACCACCCACCGCCTGCTAGTTAACGTTGCGACATCCAAACTTGGAGCTCCCCCCCGGTCGCCGTCGAGGTTCCCGACGGTCAACCTCGTCATTTTTATCCCGGTCCTCAAAGGTACTACAAATTGTACGACAAGTCGCATGCAGTTCCGACGCATGTGCTGGCAGTGCATTGGTCTCCAAAGGATTGTGGAAAGCCGCGCTGAATCCTCATCCAGTTCCGCGTACGGAGTACAATTTTGTAATCACTCTTCACGAATCACAGCAGCCAACCAACCTCGTTGACGCCCAATCGCAGCTTCCAACCGCCCAGCAACATCGTCTCGCTAGCCCTGATTTGCCATTCACATCGGTAATCGGAACCTAGACACACCAGCAACCTCTCCCAACCCTGAAGACACATCCCGAGCTCACCATGTCAGGCTCGGTGTCTGCGCCTTACTGGGGCCAACTTCCTGCCCCCAAAGGCCATCGCACTAGCTCTGATGCTTATACCCATACTCACGGCCGCAGGCAGTCCCTCGACCCGTCGGGCCAGCCCCAGCTCCAGCCCCAGCCAAGGTCGAACCGCGCTTCTATCCAGACTGCCTACACCGATGCGCCCACCGACTCAACGTACAGTCCTCTTAACTCACCTATAGCCTCGACCTACGACGGAGCTGGCCTGGCGCCCCCTCCTCCGCCTCAGTTTCACGGACAAAACACCCAGCAGCCTCGGGACGCAGTGGATAGGCGGCGCAAGAGGCGCACTTCGCACAATCCTGAAGACTACTTCGAGGAGACTGCCAGAGCCACACCTCCAGCTGCACCCGAAGTCCCTCGAGCCCCACCGGTCAGCTACAAAGACCCCCTCGGCAGTGGGCGTTCCTCGCCATACACATTCAACGCCTCCGGTCAACCTGGACCACCGCCGTCTGCGCTCCGCTCAATGGCGCAAGCCATGGCCGCCGACATGGATACAGAACGTACCAATGCGGTACTGCAATCAGAGAAGAACAACCGGGCCGCTGCCAGCAGCCGCTCACGCCAGTTTTACGACGAAGAAGACGATTTAACGGCCCGGCGCGCAGCTCGAGCTAGCGGCACTGGGTATGGACGAGATGTTCCGAAGCCGAGCTCGTCACGATCGTCTGCAAATGGCAACCGAGCTGTCAGAATGCCGTTTGCAGATCCCTCGCCTTCGGAGCGGCGGGGTTCTCTGGGCCTCGATGGACAGCGTCAACCGTGGGCAGACGACCGGTCCCCATTACAGAAGCTCGAGCTGACGCTCGATAGCATCACGAAAGAAGAGAAGCGTGCTCGCGTCGAGGCAGCTGAACGTCGCGCAAGAGAAAAGGCTGCTGCCAATGCTGCAGCGGCTGCTGAAGATGCGGACACAACTGATGGTGGCCACGAGCTTGGTGCCGATCGTATTACGGGCCAGTCTAGCCGTCAACCTAGTCAGCAGGTTCGATTTAGAGACCGGGGCCCATCGGGGCCCAAAGAAGAGCAGCGCGGAGACGTCGTTGCTGACCCGGTGCAGGTTCAGCCTTCATCGGCAGCGGCAAAGCTCACGTCGCAGCCAGCCCCCGAACCAAGCTGGCAGATACCCGTTTCCAAGAAGCGTGAGCCTTCTACAGCACCAATATCGGAACTGCCGCAGCGCAATCTAAGCTTTCGTGAAAGGGCTGCGAAAAACGATGTGAAGGGGTCACAAGCCGGAGATGATGCTTCACCAACCGACTCACCGGCCATCACGCCCCCTAGTGGTGGTATCTCGTTGACAAGGGCCGGTAGCAACAAGCTGAAGAAGAATCCACCCGGGGACCCCTGGTACACAGACCGTGCAAAGGTCGAGGGAAATTTTCCCACTGTCAATCGCCGCGACGAGGCAGTCGTCGACCAGCCTCCGGTTCGACAAACTACAGTCAAAAAGCAGCCCCCGCCACACGGGGAAGGCTACGACGATGATACAGAACGTCCGCCCGCAAGAGGCAAGGCTTATGACGAGTTTGATCAGAGAGGTGAACCCCGAGGCCTCGCAAAAGGACTGGGCGCTGCCATAGGTCTAGGACGATCGGTTTCGTATGGGGCCAAAGGCCACCCGGCTGCTGCACGTGGTGAATTCCAGACCACTCTCGTCACATCAAAGTCTGTCAAGTTCCCCGACCAACAGCCCGGGGTTGTTGGCCTAGGACTAGATGAGGATAGCGACGCGAGCAGTGAACGTCACCATTTCGGATTCCCGCACAGAGACAGGTTGCAACCAGGCCATGGCATATACAAAGCCCCAACTTATCTCGACGAGTGGAAGAAAGCCACAGTTGGCACATTATCAGGGGCGCTGCTTGATATCACCGCTGAGGTTCCGGCACCCCCCGAGCTTGCTGAAAAAAATGCCACTTGGTGGGAGGACACCGGCAAACGGCGCGGCAGCATGTCATCCAGACCGAAGAAAGCAGAGGCTTTCGACGGGGAATACGACGAGACACAGCTGCCTACTCGTTTCAAGCCACCTTTGTTCCTAAAGTGTGGACCGTTGCTGAGATATTGTGGAATCCGGCATGAGAAGACACCCACACGGAACAACCGCAATGGTACTGTTGTGGACAAGGAGACATGGAGAGGCACCGTCATGATTGTCACGCAGGACTCTGAGTCGTCTTATGACATCGTCCCCATCTTGCGACTCTTCGTCCAGCCTATAGACTTGCTACCACCGCCGCCGGCCGAACTGCGTGGCGAGCAGGCTCTCCTGCCGGAATACGTGGATCCCATTGCCGGCCTGCCGAAACTAGGGCGTCGAGGAGAGACGCTCTACGTTCGACCTGTGGAGCATTTGGAAGAGGCCAAGGATGCATCCATGCTTGAGCCCGACGATGGGCTCTTCGAAGCCACCAGAAGCGCACCAGACTTTAACGACGCGCCAGAACCCCCAGAATCATTTACCGCTCGTAGAAAGCGCATACAGGTTGACGGTGAGAAATTAGGCAAGTACAAGGACGTACGAGGCTTCAGACTCCATACCGAACGAGGCTGTACTTTCTGGCGGTTCAACATAGAGGTCGAGCTTCGGGAAAAACAGCAACGAATTGCCTATCGGATCAATAGGGGTCCCTCGATTGGCTTTTGGGTCCCTGCCCGCCACCAGTCCATGAACATCATGTTTCACAGTTGCAACGGCTTCAGCGTCAGTGTGAAGCCTGATGAGTTGAGCGGCCCTGACCCGATGTGGCGCGACGTCCTAAACAATCACCAAACACGCCCTTTCCACGTCATGATTGGAGGCGGTGATCAGATCTACAACGACGTTGTCATGAGAGAAACAAAGCACTTTGGAGACTGGCTAGAGATCAAGAACCCTCTTCACAAGCACAACGCGCCCTTCACAATGGAAATGCAGGACGAAATGGAGAACTTTTACATCAACCGATACTGCATGTGGTTCTCGCAAGGCTTGTTCGGGTTAGCAAACTCGCAAATCCCCATGGTCAACATGTACGACGACCATGATATCATTGATGGGTTTGGATCTTATCCCCACCACTTCATGAAGTCGCCCGTGTTTTCCGGGTTGGGTGCGGTGGCTTTCAAATATTACATGCTATTCCAGCATCAGAGCATCGCCGACGAGACCGAGCAGACCGAGCCTAGCTGGGTCCTCGGTTGCAAGCCCGGTCCATACATTCAAGAGCTGAGCCGGAGTATGTACATGTCGCTGGGCTCCGGCTTGGCACTCCTTGCTGTCGATGCTCGTACTGAGCGCACGAGAGACGAGGTTGTGCGTGAGGACAGCTGGAAGAAGATGATCGATCGCTGCTATGCCGAGGTTACCAAAGGCGAGACGAAGCATTTGTTGGTACTTCTCGGGGTGCCAATCGCCTACCCTCGTCTTGTCTGGCTGGAGAATATGTGAGTTGTCGGTCATTTGGCATGGCCTTTTCTCAGTTGCTGACTTGGATGTAGCTTGACCTCGCGCTTGATGGATCCCGTGAAGGCGCTGAGCAAAGCGGGCCTCCTCGGCAACTTTCTCAACCACTTCGATGGTGGTGTCGAGGTGCTCGATGATCTTGACGATCACTGGACGGCTAAAAATCACAAGGAAGAGAGACGCTTTGTACTTGAAGACCTCCAAGACCTCGCAGCAGACAAATCTGTACGCATCACAATCCTCAGTGGCGATGTGCACCTGGCTGCTATCGGCCGGTTCTACTCGAACCCCAAGTTGAAGATCCCTAAGCATAAGGACTTCCGGTATATGTCCAATGTGATTTCGTCTGCAATCGTCAACACTCCGCCCCCGACATGATGGCAGACGTCCTCAACAAGCGCAACAAGATCCATCATTTCGACAAGGAGACAGATGAAGACATGATCCCAATCTTCACTACCGGAGTCGACGGGAAGCCGCGCAACAACAAGCGTCTTCTCCCCCATCGCAACTGGTGCTCCATCCGTGAGTATGTCCCTGGCAATACGCCTCCTCCAACTCCTCCACCAGAAGATGATGAGTACACACCGGAAGGCCACCAGGTGGGCCGCAAGCCCAGCCTTTTCCGCAGGCTTTCGCTTTCCAAGAGTAATGGGCCATCTCATCGGCCCGAACTTCAAGATGAAAAGGACCGTACTCGACCTCCCGTCACTGGAGGATCCGGTGGGCTTTTCCGCAGTCTTTCACGGCGTAACTCCACTTCAGACCCAAACAAGCGTCCTAACAAGCTGGTGCGTTCCTTGTCACTTGGCCGGGGTGCCTCGGAGAAGCCCAGCCGCGGGTTCTTCGGTCGCCGGCCCTCTGCGGCCAAAAGAGCGAATGACGGTGGTATCAACGGAAACTGGGGCGAGGATAGCGAAGAGGAAGTGTACGAGCAGTATACAACTTCTCCCCAACAACAGCATCGCGCCCGACCTGCAGCCTCTGAAGATCCCGATGGAGGCGCTGTGAAGCTGGGACGTATGGGCCTCCGTGGTGGTGCCAGCCACCCTTCAGAGTTTGAGGCTGGCGATGAATCTTATTTCACTGTTCGGCACCCTCAACGGTCGTTCACACAACCCGCCGTTGGGCGCCTGCACGACTACACGCCCACGGACTCATTGGCGACGCCGCCGGCGCCGCGGCCGTTTCACCGCACGCCCACCGGTCTCAGTATTAAGCAGCTGCGCAAGAACCCCGAGCAATACGAGGTCGATGTGGATGGCAGTCTCGAAGTCACCCTCAACGTCGAGATCAATGCCAAGGATCCAGCTGGCATCACGATCCCATATCGGATGCTGGTGCCCCGGCTCGTCTACGAGTACCAGGGAGAAGACGGGCACAGCAATAGTCACTCGGACAACGAAGATGACGCCATTGACGATGAAGATGATGCGGGGATCGAAAGACGGCCTCTCCCTCAACCTCCCCAGCCGGCCGCTGGTGCGCGTCCTCTACCCTACCCTCCAACGCAGCTGCCACCGAGCGGGCGACCTCTTCCTTATCCCCCTCAGCGGGCGTTTAGTGGACCCGAGGGGTTTTTGACAGAGGAAAAGGGCGGGACGGGGGCCGGTCTCAAGAGATGGTTCAGTGGACGTCGAACGAGCATGAGCTCGTATAGGGGCCATAGATGGAGTGAGGACGGGACGCAGTACGAGCCCGCAGAGTTCCACGCTACATTGCAGAGACAGCCCTGGAACAGATGATGTGAGACGGGGTGTGTGTGTTTGAATAGCGGCAGTCATCTTGTCATCTGGACATGCGGCGCAGGCATTGATGACTAAAATTTGGAGTTAGCGGCTGCGTTAGGATGGTTATCAAGTCTTGAACGAGGTCATGACGATAGGTTATATGAGGTATTGTTATTGACTGAATGAAAAACTTACGTCGTCGCTGTGAACCGTTCCATGTAAGCAGGTCCGGGAGCTTGCGCTGCTGGTCATGATGGCGTCGCGGTATCACAAAAACCCCCACATACCATAAAAACCCTTACCGATGTGTACAAAGTCCAACGTACTTCATACCTCTTTAACTTTTTAGCACAAAACCCAACTTATCTCGATCATCCTGGATCACCCTCCCCCACTCCAACAACAAGCGGAACATGTACACCTCCATATCCTCCCTCCGGACCGCCTTCTCCGCCCACTTACGCCCCTGCTCCGCGATCCAACGTGCGTCCTCGGGCTTGGGCTCCAGGACATTCTTGCGACCGTTCACCTCGTCCAGCCCCGTGAAATACGCGAGCGTGCTGTGCAGGCCATGGTATCGCATGTCGATGGGCACGAAGTGTGTCCACGGCATCAATCGCTCCGTGTACCACTCCCGGAAGATGGAACTGAGGAATGGCACACTGTTGGAGCGCAAGACGGGCAGGAAATCCGGGGAGGGGCCGTCGGACGTGTCGAGCAGCATGATGTAGCGGTGGTCGAGGCGTTCGACGCGCGGACCGAAGGAGAACTCGGACTGCACAACGTAGCAGTTGGGCGTGTCACAGGGCGTCGTCGGCTCAATGAAGTTGACAGCGAGGGGCAGTAGCTGGTTAGACTTGAGGACACCGACGTCTTCGTAGACGAACTTGGCGTCGGGGGCGGGTTCGTTTTCGAGTGCCTTACCTGTGACACCCAGGAGCATGGTTTGCTTCTTGGTACTGGCTGGCACGTTGAGGTAATGGACAAGGCGGTGCCGCTGTCCACCGTGGAGGGATTGGTGCGTGAGGACGTCGGAAAAGGATTCTTCCTGCCAGACGAGGGCATCCTTCTTGGCGTCGAAGCTTTTCTCGTCTGGCACCTGCCTGATATTTGGTCGTGATAGGGGCATGAGAATATCGCTGAAGCTGTCCGTCTTGGATCGGCTGAAGAGGGGCAGGAGGTCTTGATACAAGTCCGCATGGTGCGGGATGGTGTGGAAGTCGTGCAAGTGAAATATGTCAGGCTGGTGGCATGGGTCAAGAGCCTTCTCCCAGTTACGGAGAAAGACTCCATGCATGTGCGGTGTAGAGCATGACGAACATAGGTCGCGAACGTTCCAGTTGATGCCCGCTCGGGTCTTCGAGCCTTGCGGACAGGTCAGAGCCTGGAGGTGGCGGAAATCGCCGGCGGTTACGAACGAGCCGAGCCCCGGTTGTGAGCGTGGCAGTAAAGCGTCAGACTGGGCAGAGTTCTCATTTCCATGATGATGGATTAGGGCATGGGACAGCAACCCGGGCTTTGATCCCGTGGCCCTTTGGGTATATCTGCGAAGGTCGTCGTGAGATACTAGTACTCTTGGTCGCTCATGTAGGTTGACAGCTATCGTCATCTCCGGCAAGTGTTGAGAGAAGGAAGAGATCATTGAGATGGCGTCGTCCAGAATTGCTTGGTGGGATGGATCTACGGGTTTGTTGTGTGATGCCTTGCCTTGGAGGATGGTGATGACACCAATGCCGGGAAGGGCCTTCACCTTTTCGAGGCCTTCTCGAATCCTTTGGGGATTCAGTCCCCAGAATGGCAGGACGTCCTTCTCCATCTGGTCGAACTTGTCAATAACGACGGAATTCTTCTGCAGGGAAAACTCAAACCATTTGTCGAAGTTGGCTGGAGGGTCTCGGCCGTGGTGCCGCTGCTTGTATTCCTCAACAGCTGTCCTTAGTGTCGTGCTCACGGTTGCATGACGCAGCCACCGATCAGCCTCAACACGGTTATTGTAGATGAGCTCATCGAGCGGGTGCCGGTTCAGCGTCTTGTTGTGAACCGCAGAGAAGATAGCCAGCGCGATAAAGCTGCAGAGCAGTGACAGAACAATCAAGGCTCGCGGTATAAATATCACAGACCGCATATTGTTGGAATACGCAAAGACTGAGAAGCCGACCGAGATACACACCAAAGCTCGCGAGGGGGGCCAAGCAGATGTTTGCTCAAAAGTCCCGGCCGCCAGCACCTGTTGAAATGCAAGGCCAAGGCCAACGATGACGGTGGCCATGGTGGCCGGTTCCACGGTGCTTGCATTGCAGATCCAAAAGGTCAGAGCCACGATCAAGACGGAACAAGCCAGACCAGTAGTGAGCACATCGAAAATGTACAGAGAATCCAGTCCACGGAAGGACTGGGTATCCATGACGGGCCGTTGCTGAAAAAGACGAGGACCCAGTCCCATGATGCCTGCCGCGATGGAAGAGACGATGAGTATAGCACTGAGTGTCTTCAGGCGACTCTTCGTTGTTCTCGCCCACGACAGCACCCTCCACGAAAGTATAAGGATGCCTGCATCCATGAAAAGGGCCAGCCATTGCAGGAACCTTATAAACACGGTGCTATCTAACCCCGTGGAGCAGAAGTAGGTTGAACGAGGGCCAAGACCCGCAACTGCAGAGGCTCCGATGCTTAGGGTCACGAGACTGCAGAATAGAGTAAGGTTGGAGGCCTTGAGCCAGGATTTGATGTCTTCGGCCAGACTTCCCCACGGATCCTCGGGCTCAGCCAGTTCGTAGACCTTCCTTCTGTAGAAGAGCTCGTGGAGTCCTAGCAGAGCGGGCAGAAACGCCTACGAAAAGTCAGCATGGCCGGAAAAGGAGACAGGTCGTGCAAGACAGACCTCTATACCACGCGAGGCGCATTGGTAGTCATAGGTGACTTCGTGGAAGATTTCGAGGCGAGCAATAATCAGTAGCACAATGCAAGGGATGTAGAACCGCCGGGGTCTTTGTGGTAGAGACGACTTCAGCCCCTTGAAGACGGCATCTGAGTCTGCAGGAAAATGTGAGTTTCTTGATTGCCCCTTGAAAAAAAGAAAAAGGGTAAAAAAGGGTATAAAAATGGGGGGGGGCTTGGTGGTCAAGACTCACCGAACCTCCCATCGGTGCCGGGCAGTATCTTTGAGAAAAGACTGGCGATGAATGCGAGAACCCCTGAAATCAGCAGAAGCAAGAAAGCAGAGAGTCGTGGTTTGTCTAGTATGCTGTGAGCAGGATGCATGCAGACGGACGGATACGCAAAGGCAAAACGTCGGGACGGATAACTACTGACCGACGAGAGATTGTTTGTCCGAAGTATAATACAGCCATAGAAACGAGGCAAGGAAACTGCGTCTCTCTGTATCAGAAGGGGTAACAAACTACTACTGTGTACGTACGAAGTAGGTAACTATCCGTAGACGGTAGGTAGGCATGAGTGGTTCGAGGGGGAAAAGTGGGTAAGTTAGCCGGGAAGGCGGTTTGCGTACGACGACGCGACATACCAGTTAGCTGTCAGCCCAGCGCTCCAGTCGTGAGACATCGGATATTCATCTGACTCGAGAACAATGTCCAAAGCAAGAGGTAACTACTCGTCTGGCGGACAGTCGATGTTCAACGTTTGATGTGTGTTCATTACCTATCTGACCAGTGCGAAATGACAGCAAAGTATCCGTAACTGGACTGGGGAAAAGACGTGACGCTAAAGTAGGGAGGAGGGTACGTACTCCGTATCCGTATCCGTACTTATGGAGTAGTTCGCTGCACAGAACAGTGCCCGTCGCGGAATCACACTGTGCACTTTCTGGTACAAGCCTAAAGGTACTTGAGGGTGTACTTTGTTATTTGCTGACTGCAACGCGCTCGACACGACCCCTACAGTTCAAGTTTGGTAAACACGGGCGGGGGAGCGTCAACGGTGGATGGCACGTCGTCTCCTTGAAATGATAGTGTATTCAGTTAGTGCCTCATCTGGAGTACGTTGTAAAAAGGCAACCCAACCCATAACTAAGCCCGTTATCGAGGAGAACACACGCAGTGACCAGTGCTCATCGGCCAATGCCCATCGTCCATGATGCCCCGTGACTAGTACCTACTACGCCGACTTCGCCCTTGTATGCCACCTTTTCTTTTCCCACCATGCAAACAGTAGATAACCCATATGTTATGTTACCAGGCCGCTGCCGCCTACCCTCGGAACGGCCGCATATCCGAACGCCTCGCGAATGTGTAAATATGGCACCAACATGGCCGGGAAGAGTGTAAACACCGATCAGAGACGATGAAATACAGAAAACGCCGATGACACAAGGTGAGGCAAGGATCGTTCTTCGTCTTCGTCATTCACGCAGCAGGTCGGCGCTGCGAAGCAGGGAACCTGTCAACGAGCTCTTCAATCCTGGGGATGAGCTCGGGCATGCGGAACGGTTTTGAGATAACATCATCCTGTGAAACGTCAGTATCCCGAGAGGCAGCTAATGCCGACTGCTTGGTAGACTTACAACTCCCGCGGCCTTCGCATCTTCAATCTGCTCAGGTCGCGCATACGCTGTGACGGCGATGATGGGTATGTGACCGATGATGATGCCGTTCCGCTCCAGCTCGCGGATTTTGCGAGCACACGTCATTCCGTCCATGACGGGCATCTCGAGATCCATCAAAATGACCGAAATATCCTTACCATCCGCTTCTTTACCTTTCCAGAACCTCGACTCTTTCAAGACTCCGAGAGCTTCGCCGCCGTGATTGGCCACCAGGGTGTTATTGCCACTGTTTCGTAGCTGTCTTTGCAATACTTTTTGATTGACGAGATTGTCCTCTACAATGAGGACATCAAAAGTTCGCTGACCAGGACCTGCTACTGTCTTGACTTGAGCAACTGGGTTGGGCGGCGGTGCTCGGCTCTCCTCTTTTGTCTTGGGTTGACGGTCCTCAATCGTCGTCGAGGAACCTGGAGCTCTGGTCAAGGGAGGCAAGGATGCAACTGCCTGCGTGTCCACTGGTCCTGCAGACTTACGGCTGCGGACGTAGAAGGAGAAGGTGCTGCCGACGCCTTTCTGAGAGTCGACTCCTATCTGGCCGCCTTGCAGTTCAGTAAGAATTCGTGAGATGAAAAGACCCAGGCCGGATCCACCATACTGGACGTGAGTGCGCGGTGTAGCTTGTGAGAATCGCTGGAACAGCAATTTCTTCTCGTGCTCGTCGAGACCCCTGCCTGTATCTCGGACAGAAAAATGCAGATTGATCTTCTCGCCCTGGCCCCAATCCTCGCCATCGGTGATTTCGACACTGCCAGGGCGGTCGCTAGGGAAGAAGCTTATCTCGGTGTCGGTCCTCTCTGATACGTCCCTAGAAGCATCCAAGGCGACGATGATAGACCGTTCCGGGCGGGAGTTGGTGAACTTGATAGCGTTTGTCATCAGGTTGATCAAAACCTGTAACAGCCTTGAAGGATCCAATCGGACCCAGTCAACGCCCATGTCGAGATACCTGTTCTTGACTTGGAACTTCATCTGGATGCCGTTCGTGCTCAACTCACCCTCAAACATCTTCAACACCCGTTGCACAACAGCGACGGGCTGCACCTCGATCGGCGTCACAAGGAGCAGTTGGGAGTCGAGTTTTGACAAGGTGAGTATGTCGTCAACGATTCTCTTCTGATGGCTGGCACACAACGTGATAGTATTAGCGGCTTCAAGACAGGCTTCCATGGCCACTTTCATGCTCTCGGCCGCCTGGTTGGGCGTTTCCATGGATCTAAACCTGGCCAAAGTGCCTGCAATCTCGTCTGCACATTGCAGGATCGCACTCAGTGGGTTGCGCATCTCATGGCTGGTGATGTCGATGAAGTTTTCTTGCTGCCGCTTGAGCTCAACAGCCTCCTCACGCCGCTGAAATTGAACTTGTTCGGCCAGCTTTTGTTGCGAAATGTTTGTTATGCATCCAAATATGCCTTTGATGCTTCCGTCATAATCTCTCTCAGGGTACGCACTCATCAAGACCCAGTTGTCGATGGTGCCGGTGGCGTGGGATTGAGACCGCCTGAATCGGAATTCATGCGTGATTGCGACCTTTTGTTCAAGCATCCTTGCCCAGATCTCCTCGAGCGAAGACCGGTCATCTTCGTTGACACTATTCATCCACGTGTTGACGTTGTATTCGGAACGAGGGAAATGCTGTGAGATCTCCCACCACATGTCATTGCAGTAGGTGATCATGCCTTGGAAGTTGGCGATGAACATGCCCACGGGGGCAAATTCGGCCATGCGCGTAAACTTCAGCTCGCTCTCTTCGACCTCTTGAGTTCGGAGATGCAATTGCTTTGTCAGCTCTTGCCGGTCGAGCGCTGCCAAACGAGCCGCCCGCTGCCCTCGCCTGATCTCCTCTTCAAACAGCACAACAGAAGCCATCGAGGTGGCAAGCTGCCGGGACAACAGGTGAATGAACAGTTTGTAGTCATCATCGTACGGCCGACGTGGGTTCACGCCAATGACTATGAACCCGACAACGTTTTCGCCTCCGGTGGTCGGGTGTATTGGGAAAATGACGATGGCTTGACAGTCGTCGCATTCGCCTCTGAAATCAAACCCGTCCATGAGATCTGCGGCGAGTGATCCGTCATCCTTGGAGAGGACAATGGGAACACCCGCTTGCGCCATGGAGTCCCTCATGTACGGGGCAAACCCCTCAACACTAGTCTTCAGATCAAGTGGGCTGATCAGACAGCTGTGACCGCTGGGTATACCGAGGGAAGCCTCCAGCACCAGCTCGGGTGGATGCGACAAACTTCCGGAATGCATCGATGACATGTCGCTTTCCGAGTCATCCGACACGGAATAAACCATCACAAAGGGTATATCTTGGTCATTGTACTCCAAGCCTAGCTGCACCTGGCTCCAAAAACTCTTGACGTCTCGCGCCAAGGCGGTTTTCTCGCCGACCTCCCGCAGTGTGAGCATCCTTCTTTCTGCTACCTTGCGGCGGGTGTTCTCGAATGCCGGGTTGTACAGCCCCACCACCGAGCCCTCATCACCCACCAAGGGGACTATAGACCACGAGAAGAAAGCCTCTTCTTCGAACCCGTAGCGATTTATGAGAAGTCGGTCATCATTCTTCATCGTGGCCTGCCCGGACAGCCAGGCGCCCTCGAAAACAGGAGCCAAGTCATCCCAGATCTCCCGCCACGCCTCTTTGTAACTCTGGCCCATGAGATCGGGGTGTTTCTTACCTGCCATGGCGACGTAGGCCTCGTTGTAGATCGCAATGAACTTGGGGCCCCAATACATGGCGGCCGGGTGAGGGCTTCCCATGACCATGTTGGCCATGGCGCGCAAGTCAGCAGACCAATTCTCAATGGGGCCCAGGGGTGTAGATGCCCAATCTCTTGTGCGGGCAAATTGGATGTGAGGGGGAGGTCGCTACTCAGAGGTATACGAGTCCAGTCGAAGGACGGCTGCTCGGTACGCGTCGACAGGATATCGGAAGCAAAGTCACTGTCGCGACGTAACAGGAAGGATTCAGTGCAGTCGCTCTCGGCAACAGATCTCGGCGCCTCCGTGACGTCGATGTTGGCAACGCTCCCGAAGTAGTCTGGTGCATCCGCGATCACAATGTCACTTGGAGTCGTTGGTTGTGCATTGGGCGTGGCTTCGCGCGCCGAGTCGATACTGTTTTCCCTGTCATCAAGCAGTGGCTCTGGGGAGGTTCGCGGTATCGAAGCCGTGCTCTTGTTGGCACTGACAAACCGGAAGCGACTCCGTATAACCGAACAGGTCCATTCCAATTCTCCGTAAGCAAACGAGGGCATAAACACATCAAGCCCACCCAAGTTGGTCCCTGCATCCTTGATCCAGGTCCGAAAGTTCTCATACTCGGGTTTGCCGTCGGCATCGTCGTCGATCTCGCCTAGGATCAGGCGACGTATGTTGTCCGATACCTGCAGGGCGGGATTTGCGTATAATATGGTGAATGCTCCAGGGGTAGGAGTGAAGCTATTCGCTGTATCTACCACAAAGGTAGGCCGATCGTCGCGTTCGAGAAGTTCGAGTATCCCGACACTTTGCAGTATCTGCAGTCCTGAAGCGGTCCCTTGTGTCTCGGGGCTTCGAGTGAGGCTCGCGGCATCGATAGAAGACCAGCTGCCTGGCGTGCTAGACGACCGAGCAGGACTCGCAGAACTGACATTGCCCCGCGCAAGCTTCAGCGTCGTCACTTCCGCCGTGTCCCTCACACTCCTCAGCATGCTTCCTACTGCTTCTGGGCCCGAAAAGCTGAGTGGTCTTACCATGGGGGCTTTCCGCCTGTGGGAGAAGAAAAGTGGCGAAGTGACACCGTCGACCCTGAAAGGTAGCGTAGGTTTTGCGAACTCGGCTAGATCGATCCTACAAGGGGCTATCGCACGAATACGAGGTTTCTTCGCGGGAGGGGGTCCGTCGGCGGTAGAGCTATTATGTGTATTGCTTCTGCTGCCAGAGCCTTCCTCATCTACTGGTCTTTTGTTCAACGCTTGCGCTGGACGTGATGACGCTGCAGTAGCAGTAGCGTTCACGGCCCCGATTGTTCGAGGTCCTACTCCTCTGCCAGCCCTTGCTCCTGCGGCATCGATCGCTGCCAGTGTCTCTGAGGAATGGGTCGATGTCTGCTTTCCGGAGGAAGATGGTCTTGGGGTGGGATTCAGAACGCTCAAACCACACCGGCTAATCTCGGATGACCATTCCTCGTCCACGACCTCGGCAATGCGTGTGTTGCCGGTGATGGCGTCGGTGTAGAAGTGTCGGCGGTGTGTCGCGCCTTGCGACAAGGGACTGGGCGCAGCAGGGGCCGAGTCGGCGGAGGTTGCGTAGGAAAGAGCAGTACTGGTGAAGCGAATGGGAGTATCTTCGACCGAGGAAGATGGCGCGACGTCCCTCGGAGTCGCTTGTGAGGAATGGTCGCTTGAGACTTTGTTCAGCGTCATGAAGCAGCTTCAGTACGTCCTGTCACAAGGGACATTTCCAGCAGGAAACCAGACCGACGGAAGCAAACCCACCACTCTCGAAATCTGCAATGTAGCTAACTACTAGACTGCCCAGTGTTGGAAGGTGCACGACCAGGGGATTCGTCGGTTCGCGTAGGAGATCGCTTATTGGGGGATTGCACGGCCAAGAACCGGCGGAGCTTCGAGTACACAATCGACGATTGCTGCAAGTGGTGGTGGCCATAGATCGAACACGGCGCAAGACTCCGATCAGAGTTGGTCCAGATCTCCCGCGCAACCCGCACAGAATTCACTAACTACCGGGGACCCGGGCGTTGGATGGACTGAACTAACGTTAGACCACTAGGAGGAAAGGGGGTGGGTGGGCTGGCGGCTGCGTAGAAACACCTGCTACTTCGTCTTCGTACTTCGTACGGATAGTTTTAGCGGTGCTATGCTGAAAACAGCTCGAAGCTCCGTTGTCCGCACGCTGGGAAGGGCTTTTGCCTCTTGTGAGCCGCTGGCTACGGGAAGCAAGTATGGAGGTTGGTCAGCTGACGGGTTTTGGATGTATTGTGTAATGACGGGAGAACAAGTGGGTACAGTAGGCGTGTTGGTTCCGGTTGTCCTTCAAGCGTTAACTCGTTAACTACTTCGTATCCGAGTGCAGTGCAGTGCAAGCAGATTTGTTGGGTGGTAAAACGGATTGAGAAGACGGAGTGCAATCCATGGACGGGGGGGGTGTCAGGGTCAGACAGTCTTGACTGTGCTTTCTTTCGGCCAGATGCAGATAGCGTTAGCAGATGGATCTGCGTGTTCCGAGCACTAACTAACTAACTAGTTAACTTACTGTAACAAGTTACTCGGATCCACATGTCCCAAAGATCCAAGCAAGGAAAAGCAAGCGCACTGTCCCCTAAGCTCCGATGGTTGTTACGACTATTGAGTATCATTTGCACTCTAGTTCCACTCTTGTTACAGGGAAGATGTTTAACGGGCTGGCTTACTATTGTACTTCATAGTACACGATCATACTGTGAGTATCCGTACGAAGTAGTCAAGTGAGAGGGCTAGAGATTTTGAAGTGGTACAATTCCGCCGCCGAATATCAATTATGTTTACGCATTCCTTCCCGAAGACTCGATGCTGTATGCTACATGTATTGTTATCGTAATGTGCTACGACGAAGCGTTTGGGTCTATTCCGTATTCGAGGTAATATGAGGTAGTTAGTGTGAGGCGGTCCAAAGTCCGCATAACCGGAGGCTTCGTCTAGTACAGCTCGTCGCCAGATAAACTGCAAATTGGGCCTCGGGTTGAATTGAGCGATGCAATACCTGTTAGACCTTGACTGCGGTAACAACTAGCGACGAAGGGCAGTTACCGACTGCCCCATGTCATGGAGGCGCTAGGTTAGGGAGGGAGGTTAGGTTTTGGTAGACACTCCGTGCTCCGTAACTAGGTTTGGTTCCCACTGTAACATTATAACATCACAACCCCATCTTCCAATATGGCATTCCAGAAACCCATCCTACTTTGTACAGAACCCAACGGCGCAAAGTTCAATTGATCAGCATATCTTGCCGTACACAGTACGGATAAGTGGCAAGTCACTCAACCATCTCAAGCGCATAGGGTGGTAAGCCCAAGCGTGCAAGTGGACAGCTTGTCATTCGTTGTATGAACTAGGCAACAAAGCTCGTTCGTAGGAACATGTACAACAAGTACGGAGTAGTGCTGATGTTTTCGAGAGAGATCGGCGATGTGCATATTCTAAGGTTACACTATTCAAATGTTAACGCGCTGGGATTGCTGAGCCGCAGGCCCGCAGCGCATGACCCAGCATTTCGGGATTGAACGCAATAAGTTACGCAGTAGCAATAAGTTATCCGTAGTTATGTTTATTTTCATTAGGGTAGTTAATACTTGCCCTACCTCAGTTACCCCTCCACTCGAGTATTCGCACCGCAAAGCTGAACAACCGTTTTCGTGCCCATGTTTTGAGGTGGGAATACGTCGCTTCTGTTCTATCTGCCGCAAAGGGAAAACACCTCTGATGCCCAGATCACGGACGAGCCTGCAGTGCAGTCAACTGCAGTCGGCCATGTTGTCCTAAGTTGTTACCAGCTTACACAGTAGTCGTCAACGAGCCCGTCCGCACCTGGTTTATTTATAGATCACAAGTGAATGTTTGCGCGATCGCTCCTCTCACCTGCCAACTTTCTCAGTTCTCTGATCAGGCTGCGAGCTGATGAGACGTTCTTTCACTATCTCAATTTTGATTGGGGCCTAGAATGTGAGGCCGATGTACCTGCGGCTCTGTCCCAGTGCCGAGACAACTGACCGTCCGATATGGCTTCGTGTCTCGACCACCCAGGACACAGGTGACAGGACGGACAGCTGACAACCGATGCTTTGAGTTATAGTTTGGTCAGATTAGCGGGACAGGAGCGACACGGAGCGACGGGCGGTAAGTCGAATCCAAGTTCACCAACAGCCGCTGACGAGGGGGACGAAAGGTGGAGAAGGAAGGGGGAGCAGCCAATAGCCACCCTGGACTGACCTCGGCATCTGCATATCACCAGCATCCCACCTGCGCGCATCGGCCAGTCATTGGCTGCGACAGAAGTCCGCATTCCTTGAACTCGGCGCTTACATACTGAGCTGTGAGAGCGCTGCCAATGCCACTCCCCTCCCATTGGTCTCGCCGCCACCTATCACCTTGCAACCTGTGATTGACCTGCAGGCCAGCTTTCCCCGGCTGTTACTACTGCTGACGGCCTTATTAAAGAAGGGGGGGCCAGTCCCGCCCGCCTTCATTTTCCTCTCGAGTGTTTGATGTAAGCCTGTGATAATCTTTCATCTCCCTCATGAGCGAACGCGTAATCGCCTCCACTGTTGTCTGCTCATGTGAACCAAGTAATCCGACTGCTGGCAGCCAGCAACGACACGCATTTCATTCGCAGTAGTCACGACATTATTCAAGGCGGCATTTCTCTTGGCGAGACCGAGGCATAGGAACTGAACCACCTCCCCCCCTACCTTCCGGATTCGACCATTTATCGCAGGGTCAGAGAGGCCACAGAGGCGACCATGGCATACACAATTTGGCATCGAGAGTGGCAGTCGTTGAAGGCGATGTGGATCGTGATGGTGGCAGAGTTAGCCGGGACTATTGCGGCGTTGGTGCTCTTCGGCATCGCACAACCGGATCTCTATCGCACCCAATTATGGCGTGCCGGCAACGAGTTGGGCTTCAATTCGGGTCCTCAGATCATCTTGTATGCCTACGCCAACTACACGCCGTTGCCAACTGTCCCGTTCGTGTGGTCGAGCATGTGAGTCTTGTGCCCATCTGATGTGCGAATATGAACTTACGATGTGCCAGGTTGACAAACTTCAACGTCGCCATCTCGGTCATCAGTCTCTTCATCCTCCTGGCGAAGTTAATTGCTGTTATCATGCACATATGGTACCCCCTCTTCGCGCTCTTCCCGAATGTCGCCCTCGTCGCACTATACGCAACGAGTATCTACGGCCAAGCTGGCCCAGACTATCTGGACCCCAAGAGGCCCAGTGCTGTGGCCTGGTACATCGCAAAGTCTTGCAATGTTGCTGCCAACAAGAGCGTGCAAAACTCATGCATGACCGCCAAGGGCACTTTTGCCGTGACGGCTTTCTTGCTGTAAGCGAACACAAGCCCCGCGGCTGCCGAGTATGGAGTACTGACAGACTTGACAGAGCTGTCTACGTCGCGAATTTAGGTTTGAACATATGGGCCATGTTGCCGAACGCAACGGACAAGAAGTCGGACCTTGACTCGGACGATGACCTGGAGAGGTCCCCATCTAGTCTCATCAAGAACGACAAAAGCTGGGAGATGCATGGCGTTCCCCAGACACCCAGAACGGCTCAGGTACCATATACGCCACGGACGATGGCTTTCAACACGCTGGATCGTAAACTTCCCCTCCGGTCACAACACGCATAATAAAACAAGGGCGCTGCTAGATGGAATAGGGGTGGTCACGACGGAACGAACGTGTTGTGTAGGGTCTGTCGGGCTGCACGACGAGTCGTTCTTTGTCTTCTATGAAAACTTCATTAACGGAGTTCTGAGGCGAGGGTGGGAGGCACAGGCACGTCTGACGTCTACCATTTGGTGTGGGAGACACCCCATTAGCTAACCACTTTCATTTAAAGGTTCCCGTATGAAACATTAGCCAAAAAGAGCAAATCTGTACAATCTAATCATGGGAGACATCATATTGAGGAATCTCCTTTACCTACCCAACGTATCACTTGCCTGCCTGGGTCAGATCCCTGCGCAGGAGGTCTCACATGGCAAATAGGAGTCATTCCACGATCGAAGGTCTTAAGTTAAGCTACACTTTTCCGACACTGATACAATCATTATAAGATACTACCGTCCCGAGAGTCAAAGAAAAACCACCTGCGAATCTTACACACCTACTGTGTAGCATGAGAGTCTGACGATCTTCGACAAGGTGTGCCGCCACGGAAGGTTTACCTGCGCGGTTACCAAGTATACAATAACGGCAACGTCTCTGGTGTAAGTATCCAATCTGTCAAGCAATATGGAATGCCTAGCAGAATGCCCATCGCCAACCTCCACCTCCCCGTACAAGCTGGAAGGAGAGGTCAGCAATCACCACATGTTGAATAAGTGTCTATATGTTATCGATTCGCGTTACTCATCAGTGCCAGTCATGTCAATGTCGAACGTGAGAAACAATTATCTGATCATCGATGTGCTGTCTTGTACATAGTAGAATCTGTTATCGGATCTCTATACTGAATATATTACGGATTACTCAATGGTCTCTTGGCAAGGACTCAAGGAGTATCCGTAGCGCCGAAACCAATACATCGCATGCATCATCCCTCAGACTACCTCTGCCTTGAGAACAGTTCAATTGTATCTTGACTGTACCAAAGTACCCACCAGAGGACTCTCTACGCTGGAGTTGAGACGGCCCTTACGCGAAGTACTCTACGGATACGGATACTTGCATTGTACTTCCTGCTTGGACCTGCCATATTGGGAAGTTGAATATACCCCACAGACTTCACAGCTCTGGTCTTGGTGGGGTCGTTACCATGTCGTAACCATGTCGACGTCACTTCGGTGATACGGTATCGGCCATCCACGAGCCACTACTCCCGTAGGTGCCTGTCGCAAACATGCCGATTTGGCAGTTGTAGCCTTTCGGACTATCAAGCGCAGCTTTGGATCTGCTCCGCTCTTCGGACGTTCCTATATTGTTCGGGTTCAGATAGCGGGCAGTTGCTTTGTCCCCTCCATTTCCCATCACGATGAGCCTGCTACGCAACCTGCAGAAGATCGTGACATCGACCTCGCGACACTCGATCCGGTCCGGTTTCCAAAGATCAACACTCCCGCGTGTAAACAATCGCCTAGTATCCAACATGGCTCCAGTCCCCAAGGTTCGCGCAATCTCGTCGTGTCAGTCAGCTTGGTACGAGCTTTGGCTAATTTGTCCTGAACTGTGCAGCTCAAGGACCCCTCTCTCTTGAAGACTGATGTCTGCTACGTGAACGGTGAATGGGTCAAAGCCGCCTCAGGCAAGACTTTCGAGGTCCACGACCCTTCCACGGGCAAGTTGATCTCGACATGCCCCGAGTTCGACACGAAAGACACCGAGGTGGCCATCGCAGCCGCAGCTGCTGCTTTCCCCGAGTTCAGGAGGAAGACTGGCCGCGAGCGGTCCAAGCTACTGCGCAAGTGGTATGACCTGATGATAGAGAATGGAGATGACCTGGCGACTCTAATCACATGGGAGAACGGGAAGCCGCTGGCGGATGCAAAGGGCGAGGTCACGTACGCTGCCAATTTCTTCGAATGGTTCAGCGAGGAGGCGCCACGCACATACGGCGACAATATCCCGACCTCGATCCCCGGGAACCGCGTCATCACGGTCAAGGAGCCCGTTGGTGTGGTATCGCTCATCACGCCGTGGAACTTTCCCGCGGCTATGATTACCCGCAAGGTCGGCCCGGCGTTGGCTGCTGGCTGCACGACCGTGTGCAAGGCACCTGGTGAGACACCGTTTACAAGCTTGGCGCTGGCCGAACTGGCACATCGAGCTGGAATTCCCAAAGGCGTGGTGAACATCATCACGACTCTAGGAAACACTCCCGAGGTGGGCGAGGTTTTGACCACACATCCTACCATCGCCAAGGTGTCCTTTACGGGATCTACCAACGTCGGCAAGCTGCTCATGAAGCAGGCCTCATCGACTTTGAAAATCATGTCCATGGAGCTCGGTGGAAACGCGCCCTTTATCGTGTTTGATGACGCCGATATTGACGCCGCTGTCGCCGGCGCCATTGCTTCCAAATTCCGCTCCTCAGGCCAGACTTGTGTCTGCGCCAACCGTATATACGTGCAGAAGGGTGTCTATGACGAGTTTGCCAAGAAGTTTGCAGAAAAGGTCAAGGGCTTCAAGGTTGGCCATGGCTTCGACGAAGGCGTCACTCATGGACCCCTTATCCACCACCGAGCTATTTCCAAGGTCGAGGCGCACGTCAAAGACGCCGAGAGCAAGGGCGGCAAGGTCATTGTGGGCGGACAGAAGCTTCCCGACCTTGGCTCCAACTTCTTCCAACCCACCGTCATTACTGGCATGACCAAGGAGATGGATGTCGCATCCGAAGAAACGTTCGGACCGCTCGCTGGACTCTTCCCCTTTGCGACAGAAAAGGAAGTCATCGAGCTTGCCAACGCAGCCGAGGTTGGCTTAGCTGGGTACTTCTTCTCAAGAGATCTGGAGCGTATCTACCGTGTGGCCGAGAATTTGGAGGTGGGTATGGTGGGTGTGAACACGGGTCTGATCTCTGATACTGCTTCGCCTTTTGGTGGCGTAAAACAGTCTGGCTTCGGACGGGAGGGATCCAAGTATGGTATTGAGGAGTATCAGAACATCAAGACGATAACTTTTGGGGGGATGGGCAAGCCTCTGCAGACCTAGAGGTAAGGTATCGTGACTGAAGAGGAAGAGGGAGCGGCGAATGGCGGGAGATACCACTGGCAGTTGGGGATACAAAAGAGTATATACACATCTACGATGCGTCTTGAGAACAAAGGTTGCATGAATGTCATATTTCAAGATGCAATTCGGGCTGTTCCGAGCCATTGCTGCTGAGTACCAAGTACTGACTTTGACATAGCTATCCGTACAACCCATGTGTTGAGGGTTGACCGTTGAGCGGTTGAGGCGCGCGTTCCGATGCTGTGCTTTTTTACTTGCAAACATTTCTTCAGCTCGCAGCTCTCAAATTCCATAATTTAGCTTCACCTTTCTCGGGGCAGTACAAAGCCCTACAAGTTCGACCAGGAGATTCAATTATAGTCGTATCTGTAGTCAACGACTACGTAGTAGGTACATAGGAACCTACGAGCAGGGGTGTGCTTATCTAAGCCGTGGCTGGACCTCGAGCCAATCAATTGGCGCATTGAACTTTTCGAGACCCCTAACTAACATGTCGAGATTCCCATCGTAGAACCCACGGGCCGAAAACACAACAAACAACAGCCCGCGATGATTCGGCAACCCATACGCTCCGCCGTCGGCCGTGGCAGGCCAGACCTGCACCGTGTGGCCGACGGCATCGCCGCCTCCCTCCGACACTTTTCCGCCGCCCAGGCCCGTTGCGAAGACAGCGAAGACACGGCCCAGCGACCGCTGAGCAGCCGTCAGCGTGCAGCCGCCGCTGCTGAAGAATTACTCTCCACCATCGATCTGACACTGCCGTCACCGTCGTCACAGCCGTCAAATGAGGATCATAATCCTGGAGCTCAGCCGTCCAACGTCATCAGTGTCTCGAGCCTGCGAGGCGGATTTGGAGGACGCTTTGCCGGCAACAGTAGCTCGAGCCCCGGGTTCGACAATGGGTTTCACTTTGGGCCACAGCTGTCAGACGGTTATGCGGGAGCCGGCAGCAACGTGATACGAGGCGGTTTCCGCGGACGAGGAGGTGCGCCGGGTTCTTTTGCTCGAGGCCGAGGGGGCGGTTCAACTGGCATGCGAGGGCGAGGGCGAGGGCGAGGAAGAGGCGGACGTGGTGCTCGCCGAGGCTCCGACGATCGACCCGGCGACCGGGTCCGCATGACAGCCCAGGAGAAGCAGGATGAGAACGCGTACAAGCGGTTCGCGCTCTTGGATGAAGACGCCGATTACATCTCCTACGAGAGGGTTATGGAGACGGGTGTCCAGGAGCGGTTCAACCCCAGCATGAACCTGCTAGCGGACCTGGCCGGCTACGCGCCCGCCGTGGCCACGACAGCTACGCCACTCGCCCAGCACGCTACAGCTATCAGACAGGCGCGGATCTTGGGCGGTGGAAGACCGTACAGCCAGAACGACGCCCCATTGCCGTTCGACGCAAAGAAGCAATACGAAGAGGGTCAGGGCATCTTCTTCCCTAGCGAGCAGATCAAGGCCTGGGCAGAAAGGTCTGCCAAGGTCGAGTTTAACAATACGCCCGAGATCAACGAGGCCGTCCTAAACAGCGCATTCTTGGGCAAGTACGAGGGCCCCAAGTTTGCTGAGAGGGGTGACAAACAGTCTGCCGTGCTGGCAGCTGTGAAGAGCTACGTCAAGCGCGATGGTACCTGGAACGCTGCGGCCGAGAGGCAAATCGAGAAAAAGATCAAGGCACTGCTACCGGTCGAGACGAAAGCTCCCGCTGCTGCCAAGGAAAAGAGGGCGTAGAGCGATACAGGACGACAGACCTGGGAGCAGGTATTGCAAGCTGGACGTACACCCACTGTACAATACACGAGACACTGTAGCAACAATATGTATTCACACTAGTGTACATGATACAATTGGTATCTCTATAGCATATTTGTGTTGGTTCTCAACGTAACAAGTACACATCTTGGCTCGTAGCCGCAGGCCCCCTCTAATGTACACGCTGTCCTGGCTCACTGGTGCTGGTGCTGGTGCTGGTGCTGTATTACAGCTTGGTTTCAGCCGCCTTGGTGGCCTCCTTCTCAGCAACATCCACCTTGGTAGTCTCGGCCTTGATGACCTTTTCAAGTTCCGTATCCGCCTTCCTCTTGAGATCGGGGATCAACAGCTTCTCCTTCGCCCAGTTGACGTGCAACTTGTCACGTTTCTGCCTGACGGCCTTAATACGCATCTGCCACTCGTGGCAAATGGCCTTGACACGCTTGACAGTCTCCTCGCGCTTCTCGGGCTCAATCTTAAGGATCAGCTCGAGCGGGTTGTCCGGATCGCGCTGCGGCTGCTGGTTGAACTCCTTGGAGGCCTGAATGGCGCTCATGATGGGCTTGATGTAGGCCTCCTCGTGGACCATGATGGATATGGTGCGGCCGCCCTGGGGAACGATGGATCCAAGCTCCTTGATGGGGTAGGTGACGGGAATGTCGCGGTTCGGCTGCACGCGCACCTGGCCGATGCTGTCCGGGTTGAAGCGACCGCTCACCTTGAGCTTCTTGAGCGAGTCCTCGGCGTGCGTCGCGTGCTTGGCGAGCCGCGACCGCACATCGGCAAAGTCGAGCACGCCCTCGACCGTCGGCTTCGGGTGCTGCTGCGTGGCCTCTTCGGTGGTGGTGTCCTGGAGCTCTTCGATGGGTCGCACGCGTTTCGATTCCTTCTCTGCGCGCTTCGATTCCTTGTCCGCGCGGATCTTGTCCTTGACGTTGCCCTTGCGGGCCCCCCGGTCTTCACTTCTCTTGTTTTGCCATGCGGGTGCCGCGTGGAGAGTACGTATGGAGGAGGGGTGGAGGGCGAGAGACGGCCTCGATGCTCTCACGGCGTTGTAGAATGGCCGTGTGCCATTTTGGGAGCTGTACAGGCGGTCAGTTGGCAGTTTCGCCTGGGCACTCGAACCACTCAATGGAAGAGACGTACCCGGCTCTAAGCTGGCAGAGCGTGCTTGCCGGTCGGAAAAGCGTTGAGGCTACTTGACGACATGCGCTCATGGCTACAACTTTGTTGGACTAAAATTTGGTCGTACCTAGGTAAATTTGGAGATAGCTCGGTGATGCTAAAATCTAGTAAGGGAAGAAACAGGTGGGGGTTTCATTATTCTCTATCAGTATTACGATAAGAAGTCCACTCATCACCCAGTTCGTATGGCCTAGCGGTTAGGGCATCTCCTTTACATTTATATGCACTCGGAGAGGATCGCAGGTTCGATCCCTGCTTCGAACATGTGTAAAACTATTTTTCCATCTCCAAAATGGGAAGCTTTATTTTTTTCCTGCATTTTTCTACAGAAAATGGCATTTTTGGGGGTGCAAGTTGCAACACACCTGCGTACACATCTCATTTTAGAGAGTTAGCACAATATATGACGATAGGATTCGCTCAACCACGTATGCCGGAGCAACCTAAGTCGACTCGTCAATTTGCGTTTGACTTGTCTTGTTATAGTTGCATAGCAAGTACCGCTTATTGGGATCATTTCTTTTGATGGAACCTGGGGTTTCACTACGTAGGAACCTACCTAACCTCATACTTTCACCAAGTAGCATTTTCCCTTCCCCCTTCCCAATCATGCCCTCACATCCATGGGGGCCCGCGTCCTATCCGACTCCGTTTCGTCACCCGTGTTGACTGTGTTGCTCTTCTCCACCATCATGATTTGCGCTTGTCTGGCCACAGGCCGGTGCCTTGTGCCCCTGGGTACCACGAACACATCACCGACGTGCATGACGACGGCGTCCCGACCCTCGAGCTCCATGGTCAGCTCGCCCGCCAACAGGTAGAACAGCTCTTCCGAGTCCGGGTGCGCGTGCCAGATAAAGGCGCCATCGATTTTGGCAATCTTGACGTGCTGGTCGTTGACGGCGGCCACGAGGCGCGGCGACCAAAGGTCCGTGAAGGAGTCGAGGGTTTGGGGGATGGAGGTTGCCGAGGAGGACATTGCTCGGGGCTTGGCGGTGATTGATTGCAGCTGGGATGTTGGGCGAGTGATAACGTTATATCACATGTCCTTGACGTATGTAGTTGTGGCACTCTGCTAACTACTTTGATTCGATTGAGTTGTGATTTCGAGACTGATGACACTCGCCGTGGATCGTGTGACTCAAATTGAGATACGGATAGTCATCTGTGAGAGCGTCGAGTGCAGGATTGTCACCTGCATACTACCTACCACCTGCGTATCACGCATCTTATGTAGTGCCTCTTCTTCGTGGGACTTGTACCTTGCATTCGTACTACTGTGTGTGTACTATGTAGATAACTAGTCAGGTACGTACGGAGTAGAGTATGAGGGGTCGAATGCGGGGACCACATCTCCGCACCGACATGGGAAAGGCGCGCCCGAGTCGACATCTCAAGATACGTGATCTCGAAGGGCCAAGAGACGATCTTGTCGAGGAACCCCGATACGATTTCTACGCCGAGTTCGAGCACATAGTCAGATTTTAGTGACTACTGTGTACATACACCGTCAGTGCGCCGGATTTCATCATGGAATCAGAGCCACTTATCTTTGGCCCGCCGGACGACCAATGGTCTTACACGCGCGTTACCAACACATACGATCTGGCCCGCGGCCGGGCGAAGAAACTCACCATGAGCACCACGGCAGGCCCGCCGGGGACATCGATCGCGGTCGCGCCGGAACTAGCGGCCTTGGTCATCGTAGACATGCAGAACTATTTTCTGAATGCGAGGTCCCGGACCCATCCCGCAGGTCTCGCTGCTGTAGAGCCCACGCTCAGGGTCATCGAGAAGTGTCGCGAAGCCGGCATCCAGGTTATCTGGCTTAACTGGGGCCTCATAGACGAGGACCTCCTGACCATGCCGGCAAGCATCCAGAGGAGCTTCTCCCGCACCCTCATCGAACCGGATCGCAAGCCCGCCCAGAACGGTCTCGGGGCCGACCTGGGCGACGGTCAAGGGCGGGCCCTCGTGGCGGGGGAGGTACGTGAAGTCGATGATTTCTTGTTTTCTTGTCTTCTTGTTTTCTTTTCGTTCTTGTTCTCGTCCTTTTTATTCATTTTTCTTTCCACGTCATACGTATAACATCCTTGAGACACAGCATGCTGCTGCTCCTCATTCACCTCCACGAGGTAGGATGACCACTGACCCCCCCTCACACTCGCAGTGGAACGCGGAAATATACGCGCCCCTCGCGGCCGTCGAACGAGCCGACGATACGCACAGCGCCAAGAACCGCATGTCGGGTATGTGGTGCGCGGAACAGCCCCTGTGGCGGTACCTCCAGGAGAACGACAAGAGGACGTTGTTCTTCACGGGCGTCAACACGGATCAGTGCGTCCTGGGCACGCTGTCGGACGCGTACAATGCCGGCTGGGACTGCATCATGCTGGAGGACTGCTGCGCGACGACGACGCCGGGTGGGCATGCAGTCTGTGTGCGTAATGTCGCTGTGAGTACCTACCGGTAGCCCGACTATGCGTCGTCCGAAATCGAGGCAGGAGAGGGTTCGAGCGCTGACCGAGCGAACAGAACGCGTACGGGTTCGTGGTGGACAGCAAGGCGTTTACGAGCGGCACTCTGGCTTGAGGACGTCCCCTGGATGACCTCAGGGTCTCTCCCCCCGTCGCCCGGATAGCCATCGAGCAGATAGATGGATGGGATGATGGGTAGAGGCCCCTTGTGACGGACAGCCTCAGATGTGTTGCGTTCAAGGGTAACATCGACTACACAAAAGCAATCGTGTGCCCGTGGAGGGACAACGAGTATTAAGCTCGTACTCCGTATTGAATATTCATCATTTCTCACCCCCACCACGTAACTAACGTTACAGAGTACTTGCTGTCCGAAGTACACAGGACTGTGTAAACGTGGCTCGTCCGATAAATCGGGTCCCTGCCGAGCCTTCATGGTTCGAATCCAGGCCGAGTTCCACGCTGTCAGTGTGCATACAAGGACAGGTACGGAGTACGTATGCAGCAAGCCTCAAAGTGAACCACGTGGAAGTCTCCAAGTAGGTTCGATGTGTATTGATGGTCCGTACGGAGTACGATGGGTAACCGTCACTTTCCAAAAACTCAAAAACAGTCTGGGGATAAAAGGAGGAGACCGACCCCAGCAATACTCCGTAAACGCGGACCATAAATACAATTTTCGTCGTAGCTTCCGAACAGGGTTAGCTAACTTACTTTGTACGCTACTCGGTCGTACACAGTACGGATAAGGATGACCGAGTCGTCATCTTCGCCTTTTACCTGCAGTAGCTCGACGATGCCTTCGACCTGCAATACGAGGTTTTCCCAAGGACGCAACAGGACACGGATCGACTGTACGGATATCGTACGAGGCGCTCTCGCCGCGGTTGGTGGGTTCAAAGCGAGATGTGCGCCGGAGGGGTTGGTGGATTTTGATAGCTAGTTCAAATGTGGATGGAATACGGAGTATCCGTAACGTAAGTTGGGCACGATCCATCTTCGGCCCGAGTACGGAGTAGTTCGTGTAACGCAACGAATGTGACCTTCGCTTTGGAGCTATTGTAGTAGTTACCCAACTTGCTACCGTCCGGTAACTACGGAGAACGGAACCTGATGTTGTGTCGAGATGCGGGACCTCGTCACGGCCTCGTTTAGGCCGACTCACAGTACTACGTCTGATCTCGGTGCATGTACGATCCGACGGATAATCAAACTTCGGATCGGGCATTCGACGACTAGTGCCCGTTGGGCGGTAGCTTGTGCAAATCGCTTTGAATTCCGCAAGATGCAGCTCCAAGCTGTCTAACGTTAGTGCGCTCTACTAAGTAGTTACTTCGTACGCTCTAAGGGACTCTATTTTCGGGATGGTCCAAATTGCCATCCCATGTCTTATCTGTCTGCCCCCCTGGTTGATTGCCTGTCCGACCACCCATGATCGTCATCACAGTCCAACAAAAGCAAATACGATACGGAGTATCGTGTCCCATTTTGGCTCCTCGTTTGTCGGTCGAGTGGATTCCGTACCAATGATCTTCGTCTAGTTCGCCTAGTGCGCCCCGCTGCCCGCCTGGAATGGCAGCAAAATACCCTCGAAACGCCGAGGGCTTGTGTTGGATCAGACTTTGATACAGCCCAAGTGCAGTACCGTGCAACAAAAATCAACCGTGACTCCATGCGATGCTGCTGCTGCTGCTGATGATGATGATGATGAACTCTTCGGTGTCGTGGCGGGGGAAAAAAGAAAAGGGGAAGAAGAAGAAATGTTCCCCGAAACAGAAGTTGTGTTTTCATATACACATGCGTGGCTGTAATCGTCGTTCATCCGACCCTCGTTATCATTGCTTCACTGTGCCTCCTCCTGCACGAGATCAGACCATGGCAATGACCACTTGTCCCTTGCAACGTCCGTAGCTGCAGCACGTCTCCGGAGGCATGTCGCCCCTGAGAATGGCGTCGCGTGAAGTCTAGGTCAACTGTGAGCTTTGGTCCTGTCGTAGGCTGGGTTGCACATTGTATACTCACGTCTGGGCAGAGGATTGGAGACGCTTGGACGAATCCAGTGAAGGATAGCGCAGCCACAGCCGCTGATAGGAGGGCGTTGAAGCGCATGGTTGGTTCGTTTGGTGATTGTGGTCGATGTTGATGAGAGGCTTTGGAAAGTATAGAGGCACAAAACCAGTAGTTACGGAGTAGCGACAGTTTACATGCGAGAGGGAGTGTTAATAAGTGAAACTCGAAATGAAGTCGAGGATCTGTTTGCTTCTTATGATTACTCGTAACAAGGATGAGCGGATGCCGGATGGGTCTCGAGAAAAACGAGACCAGGTACCCCGGGCAGTAGTTAACCATGGGCGTTTTAAACAATAAAAAAAACGTGATAGCCTCTGATCAGGGTTTCTTATCGACCTGCTCTACGGAGGCAGACAAACAGGAAGGAAGCTGCGGAAATTACGGAGTAGAGACCATGGTATCGCCCGGCGCATACTACTACGGTACTTTGCAGCCGGCAAGGTCCGGATCGTTTCGTGTCCTGCAACTACTTACTTCGAAGTTAGCACCCCTCATGAAGGCGGAGGGGGTAGGCAGCTTCTCCGACACCCTATCAAACTTGCAACTCGTGCATGCGTCGAGAACGCCACGCCACGCAGCTGATGTCAACGTCGTCAACCCGTTCGCTGGTAACCAACTAACTATCTACCCCATACTCTATACACAGTGGCTCAGTCGCATCTATCATGACGCGGCTGCACACTCGAACTATGTATTCGTCATGCTCTCACGTGTGTGTAAAACAACGTGACGATTGACCAAGTACCGAGTAACTACCTAAGTTACCGAATAGGAAAGTGCTACTTACTCGAAGTACAGCTCTAGCCTCCGACTCCCGGGATCTCCCAGCTGCTCCGTCAGTTTTGACTTTAGCAGCAACCTAATTAGTAACATGCCTCCTTCGGATTCGATAGGCCCCACCGATAGGGACAAATACGGAGTACTGTGTACTGTGTACTGTGTAGATACGGAGTAACGCAAGTTAGTTCACCGACACGTAAAGTCGGCTCTCGCAGTCGCCTTGTGGTGGTGGCTCAGAGGGTGTGTGTGTGTGTGTGTGTGTGACAGGGTCATTCGACTCTTGACAATCATCATCAGTCAACACATCCGTGGACCACAAGGATGGGTGGCGAACACACAACGCGCCTTCAGCTTGGATAACGCCTAGATACAAGGTGATTAGTCTCGACTCTCGTCGTCGGCAGTAGGCAGTAGGCAGTAGGCAGTCGGTCCGCAGACGTCCAATTGCTAGACTGCTAGTTAGAGACAATCGCGACTCACCTCTTTATAGTTGGCCGGACGGGGCGGACTGGCTGCGGGCCATCTATCGGTGCCAGGTAGACCAAGCAAAGCCGTGCGGTCGGTACTTCAGATGCCTCGGCAGACAGATCAAGATCAGACGTCGACCAACTCGACCATAACGTTATGCCGGCTCCGTCTGACCTCTGACCTCCAAACTCCCCTCCAGGTGAAAGTCGGCAACCCGGACGTTGCATGAATTTACAGCTTGCGTCAAAGTTGGCAATGTCCCGGGTTGTTGCGTCGCCCAGTACATGCGCATATGACTGACTGACTGGCACAGTCTCCAGGTCAGAGCAAGGCAAGATGTTATCATCACACGCAGGTCAACTTCTTCCGCTGTAACCAACGAGAAAGATGCGAGTCACAACCTGCCAGTATTGTTATTACATCTCTCGGTGCAGCGCGCGCGATGCCTCCTTCACCCCCCAATGCCATGATGATGTTGTCACGGCGCCGTCTGTCGAGTATAACTGGATGGTCTACCCAGATCTCGATACAAATATGGGGAGCAAGAGGCTCCGGGCGTCGCCATGATTCAACAGATTGAAGACTCGATCGTCTACATTGGGACGCAGGAATGGGCGTCGACTGGGCAGCAAACGGCATTGGGTGGTATCCGAGGAAGCTGCCAGTGTCTTCGATTGCTGGATAGGTCACTGTCGGCCGTCGAGGAGAGCTCTCTTCCACGTCGACGGGCCGGGTGGCTCTACATCGGACAATGTCGAGGCAACGACTACTCTCGCCGAGAGTCTGTCTAGGCGGTCTACACGATCTCGCTGGGCAACTGTTTCCAGCATCAGTGGCGGCGAAGCGACGTCTCTGAACACGGGACAATCGTCGAAAAATGACGATTCTGACAACGGAGGAACGCCGTGGAGCTTTCCTTACTCGTCTCTTCCACGACGACTTGGCGGTGAGGAGACCATTAATCATCCGTGGCCTCGCACCACCACAACCGTCGATGAGATTAGCTGGTTTACGAACATGTCTCAGCTCGGTAGCATGGACTCCCGGTATCCGGTCTCTCCGAAAAGAACGACAGCGGCGGGATACTGTGACGACCCGGCAAGCCTCCATGCAACGAGGCATGGGTCGATCTTTCGTGGAAATACGGATTACCTCCTTTGTGTGAGGTCAAGTGTACTTGCTGTGATGCGAACACCCTCCGCTGCCCAGCCTGCTTCCGTCCCATGATCTTCCCTCCAATATCGAAACATCCCCCGGTCTTACATGTACGCTGACCCCACACCCGTTGTTTGGTCAAACTCGACGGTGAATTCCTTTTTAAGCTTGAAAAGGGCGGGTTGCTGCGTGAGATTGCACGAATATGCTGCATGTCTCAATGGCCGAGGCCAAGAGGCGCAGCATCCTCGTCTGAACGATATGATCTTCGCCGTCAGCGCTAGAGGCCTAACTGGTCCGATAGAAACGATGGTCTTGTCGCCATCAGGGTCGTCAACATTGTGGTTTGATCTCTGTCAAGCCGTACAGCAAGCTCGAAATCAAGACGGCAGTTGATGAAACAACATGACTCCCTCCGGACTGGCGCCAAGGTCTGACTCTGTTTTCCCTGTACGTCCTCATCGTCTCTCCGGGGGCCTGCATTCGACCGTGAAAAGGTCCATGCGTGTATGGATAGTTCCACGGCTCTCTCTTCGGTGTACCGCGGTGCCTTGTAGGAAGCACCTTGTATGCCACTGCGCACGTATGCTTGAGTGGGTAAGATTGTGAGCAAGACTATGCCCCCTATGGGACTCACTCGCCTTCGAGTCGGGGGCCCCTACCTAACTAACATGTTATGCCTTAACATGTCATCAGGGCTCAAGACTTGGAGCAAATTGAGCGGTGAAGCGTCATGCATATCGTTGCCTACACGTCGTATAAAAGAACCCGCGAGTACAGCCGGCTTTTCTGTCACACTCGGATATATGTCCTAGGTTCTGCAAGAAGCAGACGCTCAAGCTCATTGGTCCTGCAAGTGTCCAAGAATATGGCCCAAGTCGGAAGCTACTTCGGGATGTTGCGTAGTTGCACGACGTCTGCCACGCCGTATTGTTGTTACCTGCAGCTCTGTCAGCCGTGAGGGCGCCCCTGAAACAAAAGCCTGGCTCGAGGCGGCCAGTCCGTTACCACAGCCAACTGATCTGGGTGATGAAGGAGAAGTCGAAGATCAGATGGTCAAGTCGTCTCGCAGGCCCTCTCGTAGCCCAAGGCAGCATCACTGGACTTTCAGAGCACACACGCAGCCTGGCGACTTGCCTAGGAGGATCCCGCAGGATCGATGACTACTCCCACCCTACCATCCAAGCGGTGATACCTCCCTCTCAAGAGCAATAGCGCCCGCCGGCTGATATCGAATGGTCGATTCGGGTGCCCAGTGCATGCGCGGGCAAGGTTGTGGTAACTAGGGGGGGTGGAGGTGTTATTCCTCATGCAGGCAGGCCTACGGTCCAGTCCACTCACCCTTTCTCTCCCTGATGCTTTCCAGCCACGTTTGCTTGTGCATATCTTGTGTGTTGATGATGGTTGACCCTTCGGAACTAACGAGGTGTCTGCAGGCCATATCCTGGCACTCACTCGCACGCTCCTTTGCGTGGAGTGGGAGCATCGAGGGATGCAGCCGATAGCACAGGTCTACTTCTGTTCATGATACCCGGCATATAAAGCTGGCTGCGTCTGTGCCGACTCTTCCCTAGATACATAAGCTCCCACAGCTACACGCCTGTAGTATCTCGTCCCGGATCAGAGAGGTCATCAGGTAGCCTGACGTGCTTTCCCTCCATCTTTCTACAATTTGATGTCCAACATCGAGTCCCCCTCAAACCTAACTTTTGACTCCTGAATGGGCAGCTGCGCAAGCCAGGAGTCCAAGATGGTCTTCAGAAGCAGTCACGATGTCGAAAAGGCGAGCACCGGCACCAAAATGAGTACTGATGCTGATACCGGCTACATCGGCGATGGTAGCATAATACAGCCCGAGAAAGTAACAGTCACCGGTGACTCCTTATACGCTCGATTCCAGCGGGTTACTGGCAGATTCGGCCTCGAGCAGAGGGGAATCGAACGAGTGCCCGAGGATGAGCGAACAGACACGGGCATGACCAAGGTTGGCACGCTGGTCGGTCCCCCCCCTCCTTTTCTTATAACCATTCGACCTCGGTACCGGCAGATCAGTCACTGATGGCATTCGCAGTGGCTTTCGGCCAACATGACGGTTTCCACCTTTGCACTCGGAGCCCTGGCCTTGCCCGTGTTCAACCTCGGCTACGTGGATTCTGCCCTGACTATCGTCCTTGTCAATCTGCTGGCTATCCTGCCCGTGTGCTTCTTTTCCACCTTCGGGCCACCCTTCGGCCTGCGGCAGATGATCCTGTCTCGGTTCTGGTTCGGACATTACGGAGTCAAACTCAGTGAGTTAGTTGCACATGCGCACTGCCGTCGTGTCGACTACGCATGGCTGGCTGCTGACATGTCTCAGTCGCCTTTTTCAACGTCCTTGCCTGCCTGGGATGGTCTTCTGTCAATATCATAGTCGGCGCACAGCTTCTCCACGCTGTCAACGGCGGCAACCTTCCAGCCTGGGCCGGGATCCTCATCATCGCCGTCTCTACGCTGTTCATCTGCGCCTTTGGGTACAAGATCGTACACAAGTATGAGCGATGGGCCTGGGCCCCCGTCTTTGTCATCTTCCTGATCGTGCTCGGCGTGTTCGCCCAGTCCGATCGCTTCGACGGCATGCTTCCGCTGGCCACGGGCCCGGCCGAAGCCGGCAGCGTGCTGTCCTTTGCAGGGTCCATCTACGGCTTCGCCACGGGCTGGACGTCGTTCGCCGCCGACTACACCGTCTACCAGCCTGCCCGCCGAAGCCGCAAGTCCATATTCTGGTGGACGTTCGCCGGCCTCCTCTTTCCGCTGTGCTTCACCGAGCTTCTGGGCGCCGCCGTCGCGACTGCCGCCAGCACCCACGAGGACTACATGATGGCGTACGCGGAATCCGGCGTGGGCGGGCTGCTGGCGACTGTCCTGGTCCCGCCACTGGGACGGCTCGGACAGCTTTGCATCGTGATCCTGGCTCTGTCCATCGTGGCCAACAACTGTCCCAACATCTACTCCCTTTCGTTTTCCCTGCAGGTCCTGACCAAGAAGTCCCAGCGCGTGCCCCGCCTTGCCTGGACGCTCATCGGGACCTGCGTCTACGTCGCCATCTCCATCCCCGGCTACGACCACTTTGAGAACTGGCTGAAGAACTTCATGCTGGTCACGGGATACTGGCTTGCCATCTACGAGGGCATCTCGCTGAGCGAGCACTTTGTCTTTAGGCGGGGGCTCCACGGCTACAGGGTCGAGGACTACGCGGAGCCGGAGAGGCTGCCGCCCGGTTTCGCGGCCGTCGCAGCCTTCGGCTTTGGTGCCGCGGGCACCGTCCTGGGAATGGCCCAAGTGTGGTATGTCGGTCCCATCGGTAAGCTCTGCGGTGCCGAGTTCGGGGGCGATGTGGGTTTCGAGCTGGCGTTCGTTCTCTCGGCCGTCGCCTACTGCGGACTGAGGAGCATGGAGAAGAGTCATTTCAAGCGATAGAAGCGGATGCAGTAATTATATAGCCGGTGTTGCTGCTGCATGTTTGCACTGTGCTTGGCCAAGCTTGTATACTTGCACTCCTTCAGGGGCCACACACTCGCTCCATCGACCAGATCCCAATGTACTTGCCGTTACGAGCATTAGCAGCTGTTTTTGATACTGGCCGATACTCTTGACTAGCTCTTCGGGACTGTTGTGTCATGGCATATTTGCACAACTGGCATTCCACGGGGGACGCCCGGGGAACAAAAGTCGACAATGCAAAGGTCTCCAGGGACACACAAGAGAGTGGAAAGCCAAGATGGAGGGCCGTCTACCACAAAGACACCACAGAAGCCCGCCGCAGAGGAGCGCCTGTGCAGGATTCGCGATAGCACAGGCAAATAAAGGTAGGCAGGCTTGCTATCATCCAAAAGAACGCCAGCTCCCTCGTATGAATGGTAGCACTAAATCGGAGACCATGCACGACACGCCGCCACACATGAGATGCAGTAGGCTTATAACTCTTTGGGGGGGGTAATACATTTGCTTCGTCGCTAACTACACGCTTTAGTTGCCATGCCTTCTCATGCAACCGTAACATCTTGCTTGAAACAGCCCTTGCGCAGATCGTGACAACCTCAACGCCAGTTACCCCAGAATTGTGACCACAGTGAAGAACTCCAGATGAGAAATGCACCAGAGTCGTAGCACCGCCAATTGAATACACCTGTTCAATAACGTATCGTGATGGCCACTGCTTTATTTTGCTCCAGCAACTCGCCATCATTACCAGTGGCATGTCGGTACTAAATACATCAGTTACAGTCGAAAACGGATTGGGAAAGTTTGTTGCACCACGTTGATCAGAAGTCGTCACGTTGCAGCCTCGTGACACCAAGAGAAAACACAAAGCTTCTGACAAAGCTCTTTCCAGTGCCATATCCTTCCTTGCTCTTTTTTTCTTTTTTTGGCGGACCGCTATCTGTGTCCAAGATGGCTGGCGTCATGGGACAGCCGGAGGCCGCATGAGCTTGGTCTTGCTCATGTCCCAGTCACACAAGTGTAGGTAGTCCATACTCTCTTTCTTCTTCCTACGAATAGAACTGTGACTTTTGGAAACCTTCCATAGACAGGTCACCCTGTTTGCCGGGTATGGTCGGAGGTGCTAGTGTTGCACTATTAAGAGAATTTGTGCGCGTTGTAGAAGGCTCGCTCGCAGCAGCCTTGATAGCGGCAAGTGGCTGTCCAGACCGCTTCGCAACCTCTAGGAATGTGGCCGGTAGCCAACCCATGCGACCATCCCGTGCCCGGCATCGCCACCACTCGCTGGGAGAGCCCGTCTGCGGATCGGTCTTGGCCAGTACCGCAATAAAGTCGCCCTTTTTGACAGCCAAATCTGTACCTTGCGCCCCGCCCTGGGGTACAAAATCGTAGAGCACGCGGCAGAACTCGAGCTGGGCAGGATCAAGAGGCGCGGCATTTTCCAGGCGCTTCCGCTCCTCCTCTTCTTGTGAGGCCGCAAGCGAGCGGATCATCTTGCTCATGACATACGGCAGACCGAAGGCAGCAAGCAAGAAGAACAGGAGAGGCTTGCGGCTGGGCTTGGGTTGACCAGGGGCACCCCCGCCAGGAGAGTGCCGGCCCTCGAAGCGAGCAAACGCTGCTGGCGTCAGTGCTGTCGCGTCGGCGGGCGGCGGTCGGCCAGTGATTTTCGCGAGGAGAGTTCGGATCCATCGCATCAAGGTGAAAATACCCAGGACTGATCCCAAGGTGTCACGCAGATTTCCGAACTGTTCGGCCACTGAAACCATAGCTGCGTAGGTTGTTAGTTCCATACGTGTTTCAGAGCCAACCGACGGGCAGGTGTTCGTTTTGCTTACCAAAGAAGCTCGAGTGAGTGGCCATGTACGTGCTCTCCAGCATTTGGGCAAAACCACCAAAGGCACCGACAACACCTTCCAGCATCTGGAACGTAGCCTGAGTGCTGTTTCCAAAACGGTTGGTAAGGCTGTTCTGGTTGGGGTCATTCGGGTTCATGCCAGGCATGCCGCCGCCGCCGCCATACATGCCTCCATACATGCTGCCCATACCGCCGTACATGCTGCCCATGCCACCACCGTAGCCACCCATACCACCCATGGCGCCCATACCGCCCATACCGCCGTAGCCACCGCCGTACATGCTAGAGCCGTAGCCACCCATTCTGTTGTATGGTGACGAATATGAGGAGTTGTAACCAGTGTTCCCTAGACGGCTGTATGCCGAGGCATTCTGGTTGACGGACGAGGCAAGCGAATCTGGCCGCGGCGGTATGGCAGGTGATGAATCTGAGGGGTAGGAGGCTGATGAAGGTGCCGAAATAGCGTTGGATGGGGGGAGAGGAATGCTGGCTGCGGTCGCTGTTGGTGATGCCATGGTTGCTGGCTTGGATTAGCAATGGTGGCAACAACTAAACCGGTTTGAAGATGAAGGAGCATTCGCGTAGATGAAGACAACTGACAATACATACCGGCAGAAGTTGCTACACCACCGCGCTCCCACGGCTTAGGTGGCGAAGCCATGGTAACGTCGGGTATTCTTCAGTGTATTTTGCGCCGGTCGGTCGGTGTTTGTCCTGCCGGAGGCCTTCTTGGTCTCTTGCCGACCGTGTCTTGTTTGTTGGCTTGGCCGTCCGCCTGTCGCAAAAGCGACCCGACGAGCACGTAGTAAGCAGGAGCAGGTTGAAGTATCGGTGAAAAAAATGTAAGGAGTACGCCCTAAGGTAGGGTAGGGTAGCCGTTGCAACTTGGGAGAATATGTCGTAGATCTGTCGTAGCAGATTGGAAAGATGAATAGAGAGTATGCAAGTGGGTCGCGGAATCCGTTCTTTGCACGTCTGTCGTTGGGGGGTGATGCGCGTGCACTGCCGCCATGAAGCGATCTGGGGGTTTTGGTGGCACCGGTTAAGTTAACCACTACGATTGCGGAGAGGCAAAAGTCCTCCACATAAATGGAGCAGTGTGATGGCCTGGGCTTGTGAAGATGCCTCGGCTGCGGCAAGAGCAGGTGCGCTATCATCAAAGTCACGTGCGTCACACACTCACTCTAACATGCATCGGGCTTCAGCAGTACTCCGTAGATACCTTTTCAGTCAGAGCATTACTTCGTAGTGAGTTACCTGGTATCCTGTTATGGGTGAAACAATGGCTTTTTGGGGCTTGAACATCCTTACTGTACTAGTCTGATGATTTCCTTGTCAAATCTTGTTGAAATTACGCAGGTTTGTGGCAGCGACGACAGCGACAATAGCGACGAGGATGACAACAATAACGACCGATTTACCCTGGATCTCATCCCTTTGGTGAGCAAGTTGTTGTTCTGGTTCACATAGACCCCACCTCACCGGACACTGCGCGATTGTTAATTTCTTTGATTTCCTCCTGTTTTTATCTCGATTTACTCCTCTTGATCAATTATCGCGTCTATATGGCCCCTTTGCGTATACATGGCCCCGCTGATATCCCTCAACCTCCATCACTTCAAATCCTTGAATGCCGGGGCAGTCTTGATGAACTCCTCCCAGGAGGTGAGCTTGTCGTCGACTAAGCCGTGTGTCCACTCGAGCGAATCACCGAAATAGTATCCGAAATCGTGCATGAGTCGGAAGTTCTCGTACAGCTCAGTGGCAATGTACTCGGACTGACCAACAGACTTCATGAAGCCAAAGAAGGCCTCCTTAGGGAGCTCATAGTACGAGGCTGTCTTGCCGGCCTCGGGGAACACCTTCTTGAAGCCCTCGACTATCTCGTCGCCCGTCATGTAGGTCGTGGCGCCAAGGATACGCTTGCCGAGAACCTTGTCCTGGTTCAGGACGATCGCCTTGACATACTTGCCCGTGTCGTCGGTGTCATACAACGGAATCTGGGCCGAGCCGGGAATCGGCAGGCCGCCTAGGATCCACGCGTTATCAGGGGGGGGTCTGCCTAAACATAGTCCCAGGTAGGTTTGACATGTAGAAGCCCGGCATGAAGAAGCTGGCAGGGATCCCCAGCTCGCGCACATACTCCTCTACCTTGGCCTTGCTGTCAAAGTGGTAGACATGGCTGAGGGCGCCTTTGGAAACTACGCAGAATGGGAATCAGTCTTGTACAGTGCATGGCGAGGATTGATACATACGCTCTTTGACATTGTATAGGGAGCTCCAGATGTAAAGTTTCACGTCTGCCTCCTGTTGCTTATGTCAGTATCACCATCTGCGTTTGATATACTACGAATCGACTTACCTTGGCGGCATCAGCCAGGTTCTTGCCCTGTTGGATCTCGGCCTGATCATCTGCTTTCGCCCAGTAGTCGGTTACGGCAAAGACAGCATAGGTGCCCTTCAATGCATCCACAAGGGAAGCCTTGTCGTTCACATCGGCCTTGGTTCTGTCAGCAGAATCCTACGATTCCGTGTCGAGCACAACTCACAGCGACAACGTCGACGCCTTGATCGGCCAGCTTCTTTGACGAGTCCTTGGAGACGTCACGAGTGACGCCGCGGACGGACCACTCGTCCTTCAGCTTGGGATCGTCGAGGAAGGTTTTGACAACCGCTCCTCCTTGTTTACCAGTGGCACCAAAAACGGTGATGATCTTCTTGGCCATGGCGTTTGTTGGAGCAGTTAATAGTGAGAATGGAGCTAGGGGAACTGGCGGGATCTGACACAGCACAATGTGCTAGTTACGTGGTCTGTGGAGATCGAGGTTTGTTGGTGTCTTGGATGTTCGAATCAGCAGCTTTGGTTGAACTCTGCAGTCTGGTGGTTGATGATGGCCAACACGCTACTTTGCACGATCTTCTGCGACGTACTTTATATAAATGCCAAAGGTACCTTATTCTGTCCTGAATCCTGAAGAACCGCAGCGAAACACCGTCTTCGTTGTCATTGTTCGTCATCTTCGCTTTGCAATGCTGATGCACTGATTATTGATACCTAGCTGAGCTAAGATCCCACCCGCTTCCACCAAAGTCTCGGCACTTAGCTGAATGACTATACTATCGACCACGTACCTCCGTACGGCATTTAGCATTTTGGCCTCCAACGTAAACGCGGGGGGTTAGCTATACAAGCGACTTGCCCATTACAAAGCTTCTGCGATCGCGCCTTACGGTCCTTACCCCCGCCCCATAACTCCGCGAACGTAAGCAAAGACCTGCAAGCTGCTTAATAAGACGCACATGGAGGTACTTTATCCGTACAGCACTTATTATATGCGCCCAAGACGCACGTCACATTACTGAGCGTATGGTTGGCACGCCCGTATTTCAGCTGCCTGATACCGCGATACTACTGTTGGGACGGAGTAGGTACACCCAAGTTGTAGGGTCCAAAATGACTAAAGACTCCATACTATATTATCCAATCCATTACCTCCGTACGGAGTACTCGGGGTACATTAGGGTTTAGAAAGAAACTTAACTAACATAGCCTTGAACCAACGTCGATGTCTTTCAGGCGCCCTTGAGTAAGTAGCTCGATGCTGTACTACCTTACAGATGGATCAGAATAGACCGGGATGTCGCTTCTGCACATGGTGACGGACTTACGGCACTAGTAAGATCCTATGATGTGCTACCAACGAAAGGACATAGTCATAGTAGTAAGTTTGAATAGCGACTCGACGAATGAAAAGGAAGTGAGATATGCTTGATCTCGAAGTTGTTGGTTAATTGGGTGCTGTATTTGAATTATTTACTAGGAAGTGAACAGCGCACGCCATACGCGAACTCCGACTCATAGCTACCCATGTGGTAAGGTAAGGGAAACGGGTTTCGTCTCGTTTGCTTCCGCTTAATTTTTTAGGGTGCGAAAATGAACATGCGCATACAGCTGCAGCACTCTCCCGCTCCTCCAAGGCAGACCGGGACATGCTTGTCATAAGAGCAGAGCAGGGGCAAGATGATGGAGCAGCGAAGAGTGATTCGTTGAAAAACATGTATTCGCTGGTAAATGTAACAGATGCCGGGTATCCTGAACACGCAAGATATCCAAGAATGGACATGAGAAGTTGATAAAAAAAAAGTTCACAAAGAATTGCTTGCGCCTCCCACTCATCCGCGATACTCCCCGACACAGCAAACGACATGCGCTTACTTGGACTCGGGGATGGACATCAAACTGAAGAGACCAGGAGACTCGTCGTCCTTGACCATGGACTCCACATCGTCCGCCGACAACCCGGTGGCAAAGTCGAAGCTGTCGTCCAAGACCTTGATGGAGGCGGTGGCACTGGATGACTGGAAGACAACAGCGAGCTTCATGTATTCCGTCACAGGGCGGTCGATGTAGTCCGAGTTACCGATAGAGTTGGTGTAGTGGAAAGTGGACTTGCACTTGGTGTCGCCGGTGGCAAGGACCTCGAGGACATCGAACTCTCCGCAGCCACCCTCGCCGACACCACCCCAGCAAGAGCACTTGCCGTACTGCTGAGTGCGAGCAACCTTGCCGTTCAGTATCCATGCGGCAGGCATGTCCGCGTTGAAGCCGGTCTTACCCGACAGGGGCATCCGGACCTCGAAGGCTATGACCTTGTCGGCACCGGTGAAACCCTCTGTGAACGACCGTGTTAGAAAGAGATATCGACCACAAGACGGGATTGTATCTTACCGTAAGCAACTGCACCGGGGCGGGAGAAGCCGCAGGTGCCAGCCGTCTCGCAGGAGACATCGGAGTAAATGGCAAACTCGGCGTTGTCAGGGACAAGAACGTTCTTGAGAACGGTGGGCGAGGCAGAGCCAGCAGTCCCATCCTCGTTGAGGTACGCTAGACTTGAGCCATAGACGCTGGAGGTTATTCGCTTTAGCATGATTGTTCTTTGGCGCATGGCAGGATGCACTTACGTGTCGAAGGTACCAGACCCCTGGCCACCGTAGTTACCAAGGAAGGTAAGGCCGTAAGCTGTCGCGTTCTCGGCGTTGTAATAAGCAATACGCTCATAGTCGCCAACGGCGACACTTGAAGTGTCGGTCTTGGCCGAGCTTGGCTGTGCGGATGTCGCGTAGCCTGTTGAGACTGACGCGGCGGAGGTGACAACGGAAGAGACAGCGGCGGCGGCGACGACCGGGGCAGCTGTGGCGTAGCCCGACCACTCGTTTGTCCAGCTCACCAACTTGCCGTCAATGACAGCCGATACGATGTCGCCAACGGCGCGTTCTTCTTGTTTGTGCTCATGGGCCTTCTTGTGGAGGTGCTGGTGGCCGTGTCGCTTGGAATGAGACTTGTGAACATCGCGCTTCGTAGTAGAGGTCTTGGGCGTGTAGACAGCGAAGTTCTTGAGCTCCGAAGGTCCGCGGTAGTGAACAGAAACCTGGACGTAAGATCAGTACGTAGTGGCTGTAGTCAGAGTGGTGGTCACCTACACCTTCGTCGAAGGGAGCGATGGCGCCGCTGTAGGTCTTGTCCTCGAACGCGCAGTTTCCGCTGGCATCCATCGAGCTAACTGCCTTGTAGCTGCCAGCGATGTCCAGATTGTTATACTGGAGGGCCTTGACGGCCTTGCAGAAAAAGTTCCCACCCTCCTCGGTGCAACCAGTGGTGGCCTCGACAGCCATGGCCGAGGCCACAGCGAATGCAGCCGTATACTTCATGTTGAACCGAAGGTTGCGTGCCTCTGTTTTGGCTTCTAGAAGGTATCTGACAAGACGGATTGGATGTGGCGATGGTCTTGAAGAATCGCAAATTGTCGAGCTGTGAGTCTGGAGGCGATGAGCCGTTTTTCAAGTCGAAATGAAGGTGGAGGGGTAAGCGTGACTGAGTCGAACAATGAATCGGGCGAGCAGCCTGAATCAGTAAATGAATGGATTGGCGTATAGACACCAGGTAATGAATGAGTGACGAGCTTGTCGATTCAGTCAAGCGGTTGAAAGACAAACAGCGCAATACCGCAAGCTTGCGAAGAGGAGGGGATGGGTGTGGATAAATATGGAGGGTGGATAGCGAGATTAAGATGAAATTGAAGGACTTGGCGGCATGGATGGAGTGGACATAGCCTCGATATACTCCACACACCCTGTTCCCTGTTGGCACACGCTGGGTACCATTGGCCGTGAGCGTGCTGCCATTGGCTGCAGATGGAGGGTGTGCTGACTTGGCTGGGATGCCACGACACTGCCAAGTACTTCTATTTGTCGGCCCCAGCTCCTACGTGTACGTACCTGCATTCAGCGCAGACGTTGCACAGGGGGGGGCCAGTGACTTGACAGACGTGCGGATTGTGTGCCCGGGAACAAGTCACTCACTCGGATTTGGCCTTAGTCAGGGGGATCTGCGGACGAGCCACGCGCCACGCCTCACGGCTGCTAAAAGTTCGAAGTACTTTGCTCCGTACGGCCTTGCACATGCTGCAGGCCCATGGCCTCTCCTTCCAAGCCCCGAGAAACGCTTCTTGATCACGCCAATGAGATGAGCAAGCTCTTGGTCTCATTCCGTCCACCGTGTTGGCGCGCTTCAGGTGGGCCGTCCATCTACGGCCATCAATATGTGCAACGTTGTTGCCGCGCGCCGTAGCCCAGATTACTAGACTACTCAAGCACTCAGGCACTCAGGCACTGCCGTCCCAATTCATGGTAGGGTTGACCTTTGAGAAAACAGACGATCACGGACGCTGTCAAGTCCTGCGAGTCTGAGACACGTTTCGATCGGTCAGATCAGTATCTGCTAACCGATCACATACTAACGTACTCCGTAACGGACTGTGGATAGTTATGTCATGGATGGCTGGGATGTGAGCTGTAAAAAGCAAGGTGCTTCCAATTGGAATGGAACTCACACTACCCGCCTTGAACCGTCGTCGCATCGGTTGTGGGTGTTTCTTGCATTGCGACAAAGAGCTACTGAGATCGGACCTCGAAACACCATCGTTGGAAATTGGAGAGTAAGGGTAGCGTTATCTGAACCCCCGAAGAAACGATACCAACAGCAATCAAAGCGTGGCTTCGATGTGGGTTCGAGTTGCGTATGTCCGTTGCGTTGTCTTGCGCAACCCAACTTATTACGAAGTACTAGTTGACCTAGGCCTGGAACCGCGGCGACCGTAACCGCATTCGATGGACCCCAAGACAGCCCAAGACGTCCCAATTTCGCCATTTCAATGCTAGCATTCGCTACCTGCCCCCTAACTACCGGTAGTTGAGTTGTACTTCGTAACTACGGAGTAACCCAAGACCTGCCGAACAAGTCGGTGAGAAGGCAGTGTCTGCTCGTTGTCGACGACGTGTGTTTATAACTATGGATAAGGCGCACGCCATTGTGGCGCGCCCGAGGTGTGTGCATGGGCACTCTGCGAAGCGTAGTAACAGTGGTTATGAGGACAAAAACCACCTTTTGCCCACGTCATCATGCAAGTGCATTCCTCCTTGCAGCGAGCGGGCACGTATCCGTACTCCGTAGTCATCGTGGATCCATAGGCCGACCGCACACACGAAAGATGCCTTGGTTTTACAAACGACTAAAACAAAATCGCCGGAGAACCCTTGATGGTGGCAACGCTGTCTACATACACAGTAAGTTACGCTACCGGACATACTTACTCGGCGACTCTATCCGTACCATCCAGACAGTAAGTATATGTAGTATCTCACAGTCTCTGTTCTGCGGATCGCTGCGGGTGCCTTGCATGGATCCTGCACTTGAGCATCTTGCATCCCAATCGGATGGTTAGTTATCCCATTGCCGCCTGCTGCAGGAACATGAATCGTCCATTCGCCACTGAGCGCCAGCCTGCCAGGTCCGCAAGTCCGGGGCGGCCGCGAAGAGCGGCCTGCTTTCTTTTCACAGCACCGCTCTGCTGTTGAACACGTCACGTCTGGGGCCCCGTTGAGCATTACGCAACCGATGCCGTCCTAGTTTACCCTCTAAGTTGCCATCGTGTCCGTCTCGCACAAACTATATGGTGCCAACGTTATTAGGGTTTCTACGGAGTACACGATGGCTTATTGTTGATTTGGTCAAAACTATATTCTGGATCTAGCCCTCGACTGTGGTGGCTTCCCTTAAGCCCCGGATCTCCGCTGCATCTACCCGACCGTGAGACATTCATAGCCGCCGCCCGGCATGTCTCGGGTGTTGAGGTGACACTGAGAAAAACGTGCCGAATGGGCCACCGAGATACCCTGTCAGGTTTCTTATGACCTTCCTTGTACGTGCTGCTCAGCCGTACATGAATATCCGTACTCTCTGTTGCGTTGCAGCTGGTCACCTAATGGGAGGTAGTTATGAAGCAGTGCTACTTATATGCGATGCACGTACCGTATAGCAAGCACCATTTAGCCTGGTTGACACTGTTTGCCAGGACAGCTGTCCTGGGTTGTCATCGGAATATTGCACACGTGGGTTACACCATAAAAGCCTCGCCACAAGGGCAACGCTGGGCATGACCGTTGAGACACGATTAGATTCTGTGATTCGATTCGGCTGTCCGAGTTGCGTTTGCGAAAACGCACGACGAGGTTGCCTGGAAGGAGCATCGTTTACATCCGCGGATGTAATCAACCAACGAAGAGCGCTTGTGGACGGCAGAGGCGTATCATGGATGGTGCAACGTTTATGCATGGCTACGGATGCTGGCAACGTGAGTCTCCGAGGGGCTGTTGTACCGGTAGCTTTCAGCGTGATTGGCGGCACTATCAAATCAACCATTGACTAAAGGTTTTCGTGGGAGAACCTCGGTCAACTTTTCGATGTTCCGATTTTTCGCTTCCCTCGCCTCTGAATGATCACTCTGCCTCCCGTGCGGAAAGGCTCGCCCGCCGAAGGTAACATCGAAATGTAGACGATGATATACACAGTAAGCCCTACTTCAACTTTGCTACACTCGGTGTCCCCGGGCGAAGATGTTAAGCTAGAGGGTTGTGGTAAGCTCGAGAGTTGGTTAGTTGTAGCGTTCGTTACTCTTATATATATTCCCTAACCGAGAGATGGTAAATGACTTTCTTCAACTCAGAAGACCCCAACCTGAAGGTGAGACGTGTTGTCGACATAACACAAGGGACTGCAGAGTGGTAGTGGTAATGACCGTCAACCATACTGCTAAGTATACATGCCCCACAATGGATATATCCTATGCTACGAGGCGTCGTAGCGATATTGTCATCGGATAACCATACTACATTCCTACTCTGCTTCCCCGGTTTCCAGGACATAATGGCTAGTTATAGTGAGTTTGCGAAGTGGTTAGGGACCCCTCTATGGGATGTTTTTATCAAAATACACCGGTATGCGGCGTGCCTAGTTGTCGTTCAGTGAGTAAAACGAAACGGACAGTTTTGCAAAGTCGAAAATACTCCAGACACAGAGAAGTTGCAGGCTAAAGGGGAGAAACGGCGGTGATAATCTCCGACGTCGTCCTGTCAGAGGTAAGTCAGTCAGTGACTGTCAGTCAGTTAGTCAAACAAGACCTGCCTTATGATTCATATAGGATGCCTGTCAGCCCGCAAACGACCAAACAATTAGAGGGAGCCTAGATCGGAATCTCAGGGGTCAATTATCACCCTTTGGCGAGAAGCGATGTGTTAGATAATACCTAGCTAGTTAAGTAGTCATCTAACCACGCGACTGCCCGTGTACGCAGCAGAGGAGAGCACTTACCCAACTGCCATGTTGGTTTAGCCTAGTGGGGTTTGTTGGACATGATATAGTACTAAGGTTTGTACGAAGTACGGAGTACGGAGTACTGTAGCGGAATTTGCAGCCTGGGAAGAGTCCCGTTCAAGGATGCTCCCCACCCGAACAAGAAGACCCCTTTATCGGGTCGATAAACTAAGTACCCCGCCAACATTCATTCACCTGGGATCGATCGACCCAATCCATGCCATCATTTAGTTGCGAACCTCTTCACCAACTAGTTACAAGGTTTTACAACGCTCGCCACAGTATTCTGCCAACTCTCTCATGCGACATTGTGGGTGGGCATAACCTCCGCGAAGATGAGTTACGCGATCGAGGTCTCTGGTGAGGCCAACCCATTAAGCCTTCAGGAGCTCTGCCGATGCCTCCATTCGGCCACCACATCCCATGACTACAATCAACGTCAGTCTGCTGGCCAGCAACTGACCTCGTGGGAGGCGCATGGTGACTACTACCCGGCTCTGCAGGTACGGCAAAATTACTGCATTTGTAACCACCACTTCTGACCCTTGCTTCCTTAGTCTGCCTTCCTCGACAAGGCCCTCCCTCACGAGATTCGACTACTCGCTATCATCCAGCTGAAGAATGGCATCGACAAGTACTGGCGACACCACAACCTGAAGAATGCTATACAACCAGCCGAGAAACATCTCGTCCGATCGAAGCTGTTCCAGGGGTCTGTCGGCGAGCAGGACAAGCAACTGGCACTACACAACGCCCTGGTCGTCGCCAAGATCATTCGCATCGACTTTCCTCAAGAATGGCCCGGAGCGCTGACGAGCCTAGTCACTCTGCTCAGAACCACAAAGGAGACAAATCCTGTCGAGCTTTCTGGTGCCCTGCTGATACTTTTGCGCGTGGTCAAAGAGCTTGGATCTGCCCGTCTCCGCAAGTCTCAAACAGCACTGCAATCAGTCACGCCAGAGCTTGTCAACCTCCTGGGCGAGATTTATACAACTTTTACCACTGTATGGACCACGTTCTTGAAGACGGGCCAAGGACAAGAGGCCGATATCGAGCTTGCCATGCGCAACAGCCTGGATGCCTTTAAGATCCTTCGACGCTTGCTGGTCACGGGCTACGAGGACCCCCACAAGGATGCAACGGTTCAAGGAGCGTGGAGCATGTCCCAGGCCCAGTTCGGAGAGCTTCTAAGCTTCATCAAACAGTCGCCTTTACCGCCGTCCTATCGAGAAGCAGTAGAGAAGCATCTGATGCAGTTCTCCAAGCTCCATGTTGAGATGGCGGACAAGCATCCTGCGAGTTTTGCGTCCCTGCCGAACTCCTTTGACCTAGTCCGGGCATACTGGGACCTGGTGGCCAACTTTGCGAGCGTTTTTGACACTTCCGACGGTCTACGGCATGGATCGTCAACTTCGGCGGCCGATATCGAATCCAAGTCCAAAGTCGAGGGACCCCTTTTGGAGAAACTTGCACTGAAGGGGTTGCTACTCGTACGCTCGTGCATTCAGATGGTAAACTCGCCGCAGCAGACGTTCAAATACCGTTCTACGGAGACCAAGGAGGAGCAAGCCGTCCTCATCGAACGAGTGCGTGTTGATCTGCTCAGGGACGCCATGATCGTACAGATGGCCAATGTCATTGTGTCACATCTGCTGAAATTCCGGAAAGCAGACTTGGAGGCCTGGGAAGAAGAGCCGGAGGAATGGGAGCAGCAGGAGGAGTCGCAAGGCTCAGCTTGGGAATGGGAAGTGCGCCCATGTGCTGAGAATGTGTTGCAACACTTGCTCACCCACTACAAGAAATTGCTCTTGCAACCACTGCTGGCCTATTTTGAAACGCTCAAGAACCCGGACGTCGATATCATGACCAAGGAAGCTGTTTACACTACGATTGGCTTAGCTGCTCCCCATTTGAACGAGCACTTCAGCTTTGATGAACTGCTGAAGACTATAGTGGCACGAGACGCGCAGCAGCAAGGCCATCTATGCAAGGTGCTGAGACGTCGTATTGCTATTCTCATTAGTCGATGGGTGCCCGTTCGTGTATCCAGAGAAAGTCGTCCACTGATTTACGAGATCTACCGACACTTTCTCAACCCGGACGACTCGAACAACGACATTGTCGTTCGCATTACTGCTGCGAGACAATTCAAGTGGGTCGCTGAAGATTTCGCTTTCGAGGGGGAGATGTTTCTGCCGTTCGCTGAGAAAATCCTCTCGGAGCTGATTCGTCTCCTTGAAACGGTAGAAGTCGATGAGTCCAAGCTGGCAATCCTCAACACGACTAAAGTCATTATTGAGAGGATGGAAACCCACGTCACGAGCTTCGCTGATCTGATCATCTCGGCACTTCCTGGCATCTGGGCATCTGCCGGTGATTTAGGATATGTAAGTATATCTAATGGTCCCTTTATCCTGTTGGTTAGCTTCAGTGGTGGGTGGCCTTCAAACGCGGGTCCTGCCGGTCGTCGTAGCGATGACACAGGGCCCTCGAACGTTTCTTACAGCCGTCAGCCCTTCAATCACAGTGACGTACCCGGCGACGGCGAGTCTGGCGGCACCTGATTAGCTCTAACTTTACCTCTTGATCGAATTACTTTAACTAACTTTTCCCCCAGATGATGAAGCAAGCAGTCTTGACAATCCTCCAATCTCTGGTGATGTCGATGAAGGACGAGTCGCGACGTTTCCACAATGTTATTCTGCCGTTGATCGCCGAAGCTGTTCAGGTGGGCTCAGATTTCTACGTCTACCTGATAGAGGAAGCGCTGGAACTCTGGACCAACGTGTTGCTTCAAAGCGCGCCGCCGCTGTCACAGGATCTGATGAGTCTCGCGGAACCTGCAATTGGACAGCTTGAGGCACTTACCGAACACCACCTTAGCCTCCTCACAATTGTCGGCTCCTATATTTTGTTGGCTCCGGAGACCCTCTTGGAAGATCGCTACAGGCGTCCCTTGCTAAAAGCTCTATCCACAACATATACATCGAAGAGCCGTGAACAGTTGGCCGTAGCGACCAAGTACACGGAGGTGCTCATTCGATACGCTCACGAACTAGGTGGAGTAGACGGACTCAAGCTCATCGTTCAGGATATGCTTGAATCTGGCTTCCTGACGCGGATATTGGAAGGCATCCATGACGCTTATGGGGCACACCAAACTTCTGGGCCCAAGAAGAGACACCCGCAGGTTACCAACCTCACCTTGACAGACTACTTCACCATTTTGTCACGCATTGCTGTTGCTGAGCCTACGGTATTCGTGGAGATGATGATGCCCCTTGGTACACTTGAGCAGGTCTGGCAGTGGCTCAGCACCGAATGGTTCGCCAGTTTTGACTGCATGTCGGAAGACTATCGACGAAAGTTGAACCTGCTCGCACTGACCCGTCTGTTGGAGTTGGGACAGCCCATGCAGGAACTTGTTCTTGGCAGTCTCCAGCACTACTTCGCCATGTGGACAAGCGTCATCATTCTCATTATGGATGAGGAGAACCCTACGGTAGACCTGCTCGTTCAGACCGAACAACTGGAAGGCACAGAGTGGGACACACCAAAAGACATCCGCGAGAGGGCCCTCTTGTCGAGTGACCCGACCCGTCGAATCAATGCCCTCGAATTCGTGAAAGAGAGTCTTGGTGGCTTGGTTCCGCGGGCGGGCGGCGAGACCGCCTTCCAGCAGAACTATGCAGCCAACGTGGATGCTGATATTCTGAATGGCTTCCAACGGCTCGGTACGAAGAATTCGCCCTGAGTTCATGAACAGACACCATATTGAACCTTTCCAGTCCTAGGTATTATGTAACCTAGAAATACAACCAGCACACCTCGTTACAGCTCTCCATGTTATTTCTCTGCTGTAAGGATGCACAAGAGTATGCGAACCTGTCCAGGGGAGAGGGGGGTGTGTGTCCGTCGAACCTGGCTACGGTGTAGATATCGGGTAAAGACCGAAGAGACCAATATAGTGGTTTTTGAAATGGATAAGACCTGGCTTTTGATGCAAAATGGTGGCGAACCAGCTAGCCTCCTTAACGATTGCAAACCACGAGTTGCGTACAATTGTCAATAATGGACATCACGTGACTGCCTGGTTTCTTCCCTCGTGCTGGTGTAGCTATTGGTTGGTGAGGACTTATTACGAACTACTACTTGCCGTCTGATGCCCAAAAATGCCCAAAAAGAAGCAACGAGATGAATGGGGATGGTGGTGGTTCCTGCTGTTCAGGGGGGCTGACTTAACGTTAGGTACCCGAACTACTGTGTACGAAGTACCTGTAGCTTTGTGGGGCACATCGGCACCCGCGGCGACACTAAGGTTGGGAAGTCAATTTACCTCGGCCGCCCGACGGGAACGTTACGTAGCCCGCGGAGCTCCTGACAGCTCCTGACAGCTCCCGACAGACAAAGCCACCCCAAACCATCAAGTTCATGGTCTTGACCTGACCTGTTGAGGCAAACCGAGCGAAGCAGATGACCGCCGTTGGAAATGCCGCACATATGAGCTCGACTTCCAATTTCGCACAAGCGCAACAGCGCTTAGCGGAGCGCCGACAGACTCGCGAGCGGGAAAGCCAGGCGCGCCTCTCAGCACAGCGCGAAGCGTCGCGAGCATGGTCGCAAGTCTCCCGCTTGCCATTTCCTCTTAATCGGATCGGCAGTTCCTCACTATCGACCTGGGAAGTAATTTCCTCCCGCGAAGGCACAAGGCCGGTCTTTCGGGTTGGCCAAGTCGACGCCGAATTGCTGGACGAAGAGCTCGTGGACCTGCTCCAGGGCCAAGTTGGCGATGCTCTAAAGTACTACAGCGGCAACATCAAGGACGATTGGTCAGCCGAAATCCTACTGGCGCTGCGGGCCGTTCTTTTCAAACTCACCATCTGGGACCACGACGCGACATATGGTGCCGCCCTGCAGAATCTGAAATACACCGATGCACGCCGCCCGGGATCAAACTTGACACCTCCGAGCAAATGGCAAAAGACACTATACGGGCTTATCACTGTCGGGGGAAAATACGGGTGGACGAAGTGGGAGAACTGGCTTCTAGACCAAGACAATGGCTACGATGCGCCCACGCCCATGCAGAAACGCCTGTCAAATATAACAGGGAGGCTTTCGACTGTGCATTCCATCGCAGCATTTGCCTCTTTTCTTGTCTTCCTCCTGCACGGAAGGTATCGGACGCTCTTGGACAGGATATTGCGACTTCGCTTGGTGCCACCGACGAGCCAAGTCAGTCGTGAAGTCTCGTTCGAGTACCTCAACCGTCAGCTTGTATGGCATGCCTTTACCGAGTTTCTGCTTTTTGTTCTTCCTCTTGTTGGCATCAACCGATGGCGACGATGGATTTCGCGCACTTGGAAGAAGACGAGAGAGATTGTCAGCATTGGCTCGAACGACAAAAGCGACGTCAAGCAGGGCGAGTTTGCCTTCTTGCCGGAACGAACCTGCGCCATTTGCTATCAAGATCAGAACTCGGCCACTTCAGAGACAGAAGTCCTCGCCGCTGCCGCTTCGAGTGGCGTGGTGGGATCGGCACAAACTGATATAACAAATCCATACGAGACGATCCCCTGCGGCTGCATCTACTGCTTTGTCTGCCTGGCCACGCGGCTAGAGAGAGAAGAGGGCGAGGGCTGGACGTGTCTACGCTGTGGCGAGTCGGTCAAAGAATGCAAACCGTGGGGCGGTGATGTTCTCGAAGATGTCATCAAATCCCCGTCGTCTCCGCCAAAGCGAGTGGGCTTTGCGGAAGATATCGATCAACCCGACCCCGACAAGAATATATATCACGACGCTGTCGATCACAAGTCCATTAGCTCAAAAGGCGACGAAGATCAGACCGATGCGAGTGATTGCTCGGAGGACGGCGACTTTGAGGTCTACGAAGAGGTAGAGGATGGTGTAGACCACGATTTCAGTGAATGAGGGGCAATCAAACGCATGCCACGCTTTTGAACACTCACTGAGCTACATCTGATGTTACGAGTCTTCCTTGGCTACCCTACCATGTTCGTATGAATGGGTTACGGCTAGCCAGTAACACGACCAAACAAACCTCAGGTCCCATGGGGGGGACCCCTTTGGACGGCGGTCTTGTTTTTGGGTGAATTCGTCTGGCTGCCCAAGCTGTCGCCCTCGGATATGCTAATGTTACATCTTGTTTTTGACGGGCTCAGGGATTATTCGCAGAGACAGATCTTCACAAAGACAGCCTCGGCCCCTTTCGCACTTGTATTATCTGATATGTAGTTGTACGACAATTGATACCCACTGAAGTGACTTTACTCTATGCTGTGTTGTTATTGTTATACTACAGCAACCCAAGAATGGTATAAATAGTCCACAGTGTCCAGGCAGTCTTGGTAGTCCCTGGCTGCCCTATTGATACGAGGCTGAAGTACACGATAACACCATGTTCACGTTATGCTAGATGCTGCAGGATGCCGATGTTTCGCTCTCACAAGCAACAGCAAACCGTGCGAGAATGGTCTCGACAAAGGAACGGTCTGAATGAGGCAACGCAGCGTTGGTGGACCGCACACGCCCAAACCGGCAAGAGCGAGCCTCCTCCAGTCCCCCACCCCATAGGGCTTCAAGGGGTCCACGCTAGTACTTGGTACTACGTAGTCGCAACAGCGCATTTAGCGTCACGCCCCTAGCAGCCGCTAGTCCTCTGCATTGCGCAACTGTCACGAGTCAAACATCGGATGCCCAATTGTTTATTCACAGCTAGCGGGCCGACTTTGCTGCCTTTGGAATGGTACTGATGTCCTCGACCACGGGTCGACGCAACGAATAATCAGTCGTCGGCTCCTCTACTTGCGAAACAGTCGGGCGGTCGTCATACTTCGTACAACCTGCGAGCAACAAAAAAAACCGACAGGCCCGCACTCGAGGCCAGCATGCAGTCCAACCTCCCAACTGCTCTCAAGACACATAACGGCCGCAACTACAAAACATCTTTCGAGGAAGCGGTGAAGACTTGGACAAAAGAGTGCGAAGGAGGAGGATGCCCAACTTCTTTCCTTTCATCCCCGGCACCGAAACCTCCCGCGTCGCCCGCCAGCACGCCTCCGACGCGTCGCCAGTCCTGGGCCGGTACCGTGCCGTGCCTCGAGGTCGGTCGGGCTCTTCTTCGGCCCTGGGGCTGCTATCTAGCGGCGGACGTGGCAGTGTGCATGTTGGGTACGGGGCGCTGGTCGCCGCTAGGCTGAATGGTGATTCGGATTCGGACAACGATGGTTACGACAGCCACGACGATGAGGGCAAATGGGCACAACGGGTTAAGAGGGTCGTGAGGCGTAACGTGCAGGACCTGTGGGTGGCACCGCGACAGAGCGCCGTGAGGAGGGTTGTGAACAGGTGGTGGAGTCGGTGGGGTGTGTTGGTCTTCTTGCCGGCCTTTTCTGTGAGTATCTATCCTCTTTGCCGGACCAGAGCATCGCGCAGCTACAGCAGAGGATCCCAATATGGCTGACAATCGTACCAGTCGGTAGCTTGGTGCGCCATTCCCTTCCCTAAATATCCGCTCCGGGAGGGCGACCCGGACCGGGTTCCAGGTTCCAAAGATGACCACCGGGCACCCGGTCACGGAGCGGCCAAGGTACAGGTCAACTTCTGGTTCTTCCTGTTTGTGTACTATGGCTTCTACAACCTAACGGCCTTGATATGGATCACCAAAGTCTTCAACCTCTACAGCTTGAACTGGTGGCCCTCGACGCTGGGTTTCCCGCTCACCATATCCTTGATCGCCATTTTGGGCATAGCCGCACCCATACCAGTGTACCTGAGCCCGGAGCTCAAATTCCTGACAATCCATAATACTGCCTGGATCTCCTGGACCTTTGTCATCATGGCCATGCCCGTCGGCATCGCCTTCTGTATTCTGATGTTGAACGAGCGGCATCTAGGCCTGCGCAACTCCTTGTCGGAAACACAGCGCATCTTTACCTCGTCGTGGTGGACGAGCGAGGAGAATATCATGCATGAGCGGAACAGCCACCGAAGGCGTGCGAACATGAGCAGCAGCACATGGGACCAAGATGCTGGTTTGCAAGGTCCGCCGCAGCACACAAGCCGTATGTCGGCACTGCTCCGCCGTCGCTGGTTGCCCGCAAGCTTCGTGCGCTTTGTCTGGTTCTGCCTGGCGCTCTTTGTTGGTCTATTGGCCTACTTGATTGGAGAGGCGTATGCTGAGATATACCTACGGACACTTCCGCATAACAATTTGGAAACGATTGTCTATGTGTACAGCTGGGTCGCAACTGTGCATTTGCTCGATGCCTTGACAGGGTGGATTTTAGGTGCTAGCGAAGGGGAGAGAGTAGGGAGCTACCCTCTCAGCTGGATCTTCAAACTGTACGTATATCTGCCACTCCCACAAACATGTACACCTTTGCGATCCGATACTAACTTTTCGTGCAGATACTTTATGCTCACGTACCAGACCTACGTGCGAGCTCTATATGCCCGCCTTCGCTCACCCTCGCAGTTTATCTTGCTGCAGGTGTTCTCATCCAGCTCCCTCATCATACTCACGCCCCTGACCATGTCTATAACTTACCACCGCATAATGTCCTTCCTGGGAATGACGACGCTGTCCTATGCCTCGTATCAGAAGCTCTGTATACGCAACGTCTTCATCCGCTTCCTGGCCGAAAATGTGAGCATGCTCGCGTTCCTGGGCAGCGTTCTCGTGCTGCACTTCGGCCCTAACAAAGACGTCTACCCCTACTTCGCCTTTGACGAGAAGCCCTACGACTTTGGCTTCACCTTTTACGCCTCCAGCATCACATGGGCATGCGAGCTGGCCGCCGGTATCGTGCTGAGGGCCATCATTAGCTGGTACTTTGGCGTCAACGCCAGCGTCGAGGGCAAGCTGGACCTGGCGGTTTGGCCGGAGCTGTTGCCTACGAGCGTGGCCGTCATGCTCCATGTGTTGCAGAATATGATGTTTTCCATCATTCGACTGCACTTTCATTGAAGACTCTGGACGCTTTTCGCATCTGGCGGTTCCTGGGCTTTCGCGTCAACCGCCCAGTGGAGGGGGCCCTGCCCGCCGGGATCTGTTATGCGCAACCGTTGACGCGACCATGACGTGTAATGTTCTTGCAGGGAAGGTTGTTATCTGAAAACGTCTGGTTTGGAAACACGAGCGATGACAGTGACGGTGTGGCAGGTATCGAAACACTTCTGGTCACCGGCATGATGACGAAAGTGCGAGGTGGTGCTGGTTGCTTTTTATTGTTCGTTCTTTTTTCCCGTGTACTCATTTCTTGTTACCTCGACACGCAGCGACGCCCAAAGAGACCGACTTGGGAATGCCAGATGATACCCCCTTTTTGATATACAGAAAGTCACTTTATTATAGACCTCCATAGATAAACCCGCCTTAAATATGATAATTACGTTGAATGCCGCGACTGTTTCTTCGCGCTGCGCCCGGTGCCAGTCTGTCCCATATGGAAGGGATGGCCTGGCTGGTCCTATCAATCACATTGACGGAGGAAGGACAAAGGCATGGGTCTGGGCATGCGGCGAAACCGTCGGCAAGACATAACGCATCGGTGTCTCGACAGAACGACGAGACACAAGAAGCAATTGGCACGCGGAGGGGAAAGTGGTTGGCAGTCAAGCGGCTGCGAACTGCGGGTTTATGCGAAAACAATATATCATGATTCTTCATCGGTCTTGCGCCAAAGTAACACAGGGAACAGACTACCCGGGGATCCGAGTCATCTCACGCCCACTCGGAGAGGCTTCCAACCTGACACCGGTGCGTAGGGGTACGAGGGGTTGCATGGCAACGGCGAATAGGGTCCCTTTCCCACGTGGTGGAGGGAGGGAGGGAGGGAGGGAGGGAGTGGTGCTATGGCAGATTATGCCGCCCAACCCACCATGTCGGCGGTATACGGCGGCTAATAATACGAAGTACGGTTCACAGCGGCGCCCGGAGACAGTGCCGCGGAAGAGACAGCCCGTCAGACGAGTGCAACAGTCTGCGAAGATACGTGAACTGCTTAGTACGAAGTATGTGCTGAGGCCATGACTTGAACAGCATTGTGGAAAGGCGAGCGGTGTGTGCGTTGGACTGACGTCGTATGAGCACGTCATCGTACGACGAGGCTGTGGCCCATTGATGATTGTACAGTGCGGATTCGGTCCACCTCATTCAGCCTCATGCGTAGCACACAATAGGTTCGACTCGTTCAAGTGTCAGTGATTGATTGAGCATAATAATAGCGGCGTGTATGGCGGTGAGGGCATAACTAGTAATGATGCTGTACGACGACGCGAGACGCTGCGGCTAAGCTGGCGCCAATAGCGGGGGAAAGGGAGACAGAGACTCCACAATGTCTTACTACCACGAAGCAAGCATGGTGGACAGTATGGGGTAAGTTAGGTAACGCAAGTAGGTATCTGACGGTAGAAGTCTGAGATCTGCAGGCTTGATATGTAATTCGGAACCCAGCCCCAAGTTGGTACCTGATCGACGTCCTTGTTCCGTGCCGGAGAAGAGTCGTCGTCTCGTCCGGCGATGAGATGTCATTTCACAGGTTGCAGGTTGCAGGTTGGAGGTCGTAGATTGGCAGTGTGGTGTCTGCTTCTATACCTCGTACTGTGTACGTCCTAGTAGAGTCGGTCGCCGTGTGTAGCGAGTCCTCATGAGTGATCGGATATAACCAGTACGGAGTAAGATGGAGGTGATTGATTCAACATCCTGGTTCGTGCCTTTGGTGATGTGGGAAGGTGTGGTTACAGCGTCCCTGGGCTGCATGACAGGTGTGATTGTGTCTCGACCAACCGATCGACAGCAAGCATCTCGGATAACCTGATTTGGTTCGTCTCAGTGGGTAGATTCACACAACGTGCACATGTTGAGCCCCACGTAAGGCGTCGAATCAACAGCTGCTTGTTGGTGGTGATAGGCAGTACCAAGTACTGTGTAGTTGGACGTGATCTATTTGCGGCTTGGGGTGGGCTGGACGAAGTGACGAGAGATGAACAGAGACGGCTGGTGGAAGGAACAAGGCCCGGCCGGTCCTGAGAGAGACGCATCTCTTACCAAGACGTGCAGCTACTGACTGGGTGTGCTGACTTTGTCGAGTCTTCAGAGGAGAGACAAGCCGCGGCCGGTGGGTAGTATCTGCCGAGCTCACGTTTCATACGAAGTATCCGTATGGCGACAACATCTACTACTGTTACGTACTACGTAGAGCTTGGACGCCGGTCAGAGCCGACCCCATTGCAACATGTCTGGTTCAAACTTGATGGTGGCGTGCCTGGAGGATATGCACGGGCTGCATGGAAACAATTTAGAAGCACCTCGGGGGAGGAGCGTCTCTCACAGAGCTTCTGGCATCCTTTCCGCCTCTTGGGCCGAGGGGCCTGGTCTGTGATTGACCAGTCAGTTGCTTGCAGCAGGTTAACGTTAGGTCCCGTACGGATAACCAACTTGAGGTTGTTCTCATTTGTGAAAAGGTCGCGATGGTGGGGCCGTTCATCATCACAGAGGGAGTGACCCCCCCCGCCCCCTGCCGACTCCCACCATTTCTCCCACGAGGGCTCGCCATTTGTCGTGATGATTACCTACAAGACTAGGGGCATCCCCAAGATCGCCAAGCTTCCCAATCCATCTGCAAGGCATGACACGTTGCTAACCACACACTGTGGTACCCTGCCCGTCCCTACAACATGGGAATCGTAAGCTGCCTATTGCGGCTAGGGTGCTCGGGGACACAAGTCCAGCTGTAATGGAAAAAGGTAAATATGAATCATCTGCGGTACCCAAGGATGGGCCATCAACACGAAGTAGGTAGGTCACTTACTGTGGTATCCGTAGACTGGTAGTTACTTTGTACCCTGCTGCATGTAATGTCAGAAGTTTTCTCGTGCCCCGCTAGCAGCCGAGCCTAGCAGAGAGATAATCAGCACGAGATCGCGATAAGTCACCACCGACACAGGCAGGAGCTAGTTGCCACTGGTTGGTTAGTTAGGCAGGTAGGTACCTTGCTTCTCACCATCGTACTTGCAAGTTGCGAACAGGGCAGAGCAGGGTCGATGCGATGTGCGTGTGCGTGTAACTATGTGTGTGCGTGCATGCGTGTGCGTGTATCCGTATGCGTGTACGGAGTATGCGTGTGTATGTGTGTGTGTGCGTGTGTGCCCCTCCTTCCCCCACCCTCTCTGCCTGCGCAGCTAGTTACCGTCCTTCGACCCCTCATCAAATCAGCTGTGAGACATCTTTTTCGCTTCCCTTATCCCGGACACGAGGTAATCTCCCACATCACTAGGTTGACCTCCTCTGTGTCTCTGCCTTGTAGCTTGTCAGAAAACGATAACAGGGAGAGTACGGATACGTTGTGTGAGTGTGTGTGCGTGTGTGTGTGTGTGTGTGCGTGCGTGCGTGTTTCTGCCTGCTGTTGCTGGTCTCACTCACTCTGCCTCCTCCCAATCCCAATCCCAGTCCCTACCACCTCCTGCTGCACCTAACCTGATCTCCCCGGCCGGCGCCTTTTCGTGCCACACCCCCGAAAAATTTCTGTTCCAGAGACGCCTGCCTGCCTTCGCTTGGGGGCCGCATTGTCTCTTATCCTACCGTTCGATCACTTCTCTCTCTCCCCTTCCTCCTTCCTTTCTTCTTCATCATGAGCGCTCCCGTCAACCCCGACAGCGCCGCAGTCGACCCCGTCGCAACAAACCTTCCTCACGCCAACGATGCCTCGCGACGAGAGCCCACCGCCCCCTCCTCCGGTGCCGCCGAACTCGCCGGTACATCGATAGGCGCCATTGACCGCGAGGCTACCAAGGCCCGCGTCCTCGGCGCACTGCGCAGCTTCCCCGACTTCCCCATCCCCGGCATCAACTTCCTCGACATCCTGCCCATCTTCCAGGACCCCAAGATCTTCGAGTCGCTGCTCCAGGTCCTCGAGCTCCAGATAACCGAGACCCTCGGAACCACTCCCGATGTCATCGTGGGCCTCGATGCTCGAGGTTTCCTCTTTGGTCCTACCCTGGCCCTGCGCCTCAACCGCTCCTTCGTCGCCGTTCGCAAGAAGGGCAAGATGCCCGGTCCCTGTGTGACCGCAGCCTACGAGAAGGAGTATGGCGCCGACTACTTCCAGATGCAGTCAGATGCTATTAAGCCAGGCCAGACCGTCCTGGTTGTCGACGACATCATTGCTACCGGTAAGTCTTCGACGAGCTTGTCCTACAGTCACTACAGTCAGGCCTCAAGTCTTGGCCCGCGGCAGAGACTACAACGTCTTGGATGTCCAGACCTCCTGCGAAGACCCCCCCCTTGCCTGATTTGATGCCTTTCGGTTTGCGTGTTTGAAGTGGCTGCCGCTGAATGGGTTGGTGCACCCGTTTGCTGTGTACTCTCGCCCGAGAATTGGGGATTGATTTGCAACGTCAAGGTGAGGAAGATGATCGTGTCGAAGCGAGCAAGTGCTTGCTTGGAGATTGGGGTTTGGATGTGCTTAAAGTACACAATCGTTCGAGATTAGAAAGAACATGGAGCTACAAAACATAGCTTTGAGCCTAAGACGCCACATTTGGACGCTTGCGCGCGCCTCGATCCGTTCCATCGACACAAGTTTAGCATTGCTCTTCACTCAGCTTTGACAACTTTGGTCATACTCATCTTTGCTGACCGATCCTTCCAGGAGGCTCTGCCGCTGCCGCTGCCGAACTTGTCACCCAACTCGGCGGAAAGTTGGCCGGATATCTCTTCATGATAGAGATTCCTTTCCTGAAGGGCCGGGACAAGCTAGGTGGCGTTCCGGTCATGAACCTGATCGAGGCTGAATGAGGAATATTCTGACCCTATTCCCGAAACTCGGCTTCTTTTCAACTACGCACAGCCTACTCAGCCTACCCGCATGGCGCAAATCACTCCTCTCAACACCAGCGGGATTTTCCCGTTTACGAGGGGGGGAAGTAGATGATGTGTTCCGGTTCGGCGTATTTAGTCGATCTTTCCTTTGGTTAGTGTGAGAGGAGTGAAAAGGCGATAGAAAGGGGATCATAACTACAGCATGGCTTGGCGTTCGGAGTTCGAGGCCTCTCGACAGCAACATAGTAATGTGACGTTGATATGTGAGCAATTCTATAGAGAAAGAGACTTCCTGTCTGGTAATACCATCTCCGTATGGGGATAGCCCCTGAAAACAACTGCATCCTACTACTAGACGCGTGCCCTCACGACCGATGACTACTTACACGCACTCTACATTTGTCTTCGTGTCCAACTGGTCAGGTCCATTCTTGGTACATTCTTGGTTAAGAGTAGTTGGGCATTATTATCAGCAACTTGGCCGCTTTCACAGATCAGTTATACCCAGTTCACCGTACGCCCTACCCTCTTCGAATCCGACCACCATATATTCAACAAGTCGCCTCCAAGTAGAGAGCTGAACCTAAAAGACCGAGTCACCTGTTCGAAGCTGCTTACACCCGCCTCGTTATCCAATCTCGGATGGCAATGTCTCGGTGCACCCACGCAACGTACCTAACGAGCACCAGACTCGGTCCTCGGTGGTGCATGTCCCCAGCCGCTCGCCGCGGGACGAATGTCTCGTCGGTGCTTCCCGAAAGGATAGCTCGACAGCCGAGTAGCGGACGGACTGGCTGCGGCCTTCGGATCTTCAACATGACGAACGCCACGCCACCGCGGGGAAGGAAATTGGCCTGCGTTGTATTCCGCAAACTATGTCGGGAATTCTTGCAGCTATAATTTGCGCATTGACGTCTTGGACACATGTCTCGGAATCACGATCTTCTCCTCTTGCTTTGTCATCTGAGCCGTCTCTGCGGAGTGCAAAGGGGAGGCAAAGCACGCTCAGCCCGATTCCTCTATGAATCTCACCGAGGTATGACGAGATGCGCGTTCTACGCCTCTTACCTTGTACGAATAATGTACCTAGCCACGACTTATGCCCTGCGGAAGGCCTGAGCGGCTTAGCCGCTCTAGACGTTAAATACAACAACAACAACAACAACAACGATATGCGCGCTGGCGAGCCTCAGTTACAATGCTAGAGATGGTCATCATGCTTTGTTTTGTTTTGTTTTGTTTTTTTACACCCGTTTCTGGTTCGTTTCATGAACGAACATGACGAGCACAAGAGAAAGCAGTGTGAGAAGCCATTCATCCATATCTCCAGCTATAAGTCAAGCCCAAGGTTGTCCACGGCCCTCACACCCTGGCATGAGCCGCCGTTATCCCCCTCCCCTCTTCGGATAGACCCAGTGACTGACTCACCACCATGTGTCCAGAAAATTCCTCCCATCTTGTACATGTGACCGTCGTACCACCTACCTGAGCGAGCCACCGCGGCCTTGGGATCCCGGTCACTCATTGCCGCCACTTCGCAAACCCCCGGTCCACGTCCCTATAATAACACATCATAAACCGTAAACATACCGGCATGTCCTCTCATCGAGTCCCCCTTCCGTCTCATGCGGTACACTTCAAGCCGAGAAGCAATACCGGGCGTGCGCATATCTGCCTCTAGACCTTCGACCCGCCCACGCATTGACGCATGAATCAGAAGTCAGGATAAGCCTTGTTCATCATTCCTCTTGGTTATACTATCGACCTGTCGTCTATGATATGCGATGGCTTTATCATGCCTTTGGCTGGAGAGGAGTAACGTTGGTGGCCTGTCCTAACTTAGCGATGACTAGGATAGAGTTTGATAACAACCTACACCAAGTACGGACGGATACGTACCGGTGCTCATACAAGAAGTATGCGCAATGTGGAGACCATGAGGACTCGACGAAACCGATATCATACACAGCGTACGGAGTACACTCTACGCGTGTAGCCATCATGGGAGATTGATTACATGTTGCGCAGTGCGAGTTGAAGCGGCCACCGACGATAACATGCACAAGAACCAGTAATTTTGCTGGCAAAGCCGAACTCATTTTATTAGATATTAAGTGAACGATTTGGTAGTCGCATCCTCCGCCCTACGTGGCGGGGATACAAACAAACACATTCGGAGACATGAATCATATGCTCCTCCCCCTCCAGTCCACCATCCTCATCGTTTTTATGAAAATTTTCTGTGTCGCTGGTCTTGTTGCTTTGTCCGTCACTTCCGAATGACTGTCTCTTGGGTATACTGGGTATCAGCAGAGTAAGGAAAAAGGTTGCGCAAAATGCAGATGGCCACGCATCGTCTCAGCAAGACATGCAAAAAGCCCGACGTGAGGAAACCAAACAAATCAAAAAGCAAAAGTACCACCTCCCTTAACATCGCTCCTGACCATGCTCCGATTCTCCAGTGTAAAAGAAAGGATCGCTCGAAGGATGGTGTCGTGTTGACGTGTGGAAAGGTGGGGGTATCAGTATAGAACCAATCTTGACAGGGTATCATTGTTGGAAATGCAAATCCGATCCCGACCAAACCCAACGACTTGGTATGACTCTTTTGTAGTAAAAATTCGTAACAAGCTCGCTTGTTCACCACCTGGCGGAACCGCCGGATGATGGCTGCGACCTTCGACTACTGCGGTCCCTCTAAGCAGCAGTGGGGACGGGGGTAGAGGCAGCGGCGAGGGGCTTCTCGGCAGCGGGCTCCTCCACGACGGGGGCGGCCTCGGCCTCCTTGATGGGCTCGGCGGCGGCGGTCTCGGTAGGCTTCTCCTCAACAGGCTTCTCGGCCTTGCCCTTGCCCTTGACGGTCTGGCGGAGCTTGGAGAACAGGGGGCTGCTGACCTTCTCCTTCTTCTCACCCTCCTCGTCAGAGGAAGGAGACTTGTCCTTCTTGCCAAAAGCGAAGGGCATGCTTGACTTGCGCTTGTCGCTCTTCACCTCCTTCTTGGTCTCAGTGGCGGCAGTGACATCAGTAGTCTCGGTGGGGACGGTAGCGGGAGAAGAAACGTCGGTTGACAGGGGCTCGCTGGTCTCGACAGCGGGGATCACGGGCGCATTCTCAGCGACTGGCTCAGCCTCAAGGGCCGGGGTGGTCTCCTTGGTGGGGGTAGCAACAGGAGACTCGACGTCAGCCTTCTTGCTCTTACCACCAAAGGACAGGTTGCCAAAGATGCTAGCACGCTTGGTAGGGGTAGGCTTGACGGGAGCAACCTCTGCAGCCTTGGTCTCCTCTGCAGTCTCCGTGGCAGCAGGAGTCTCAGTAGCAGCAGACTCGGTAGCAGCAGACTCGACAGCGGGGGTCTCAGCAATGACAGCCGGCTCGACGGCAGCGGCATCAGTGGAGACGGGAGCAGACGAGTCAACGGGCTTCTCCTCCTTCTTGCCAAGCAGGTTGCCGAAGATGGAGGTCCGCTTGCGGCTAGCAGATCGGCGCTTGGGCTCCTTATCCTGGACCTTGAGCTCATTCTTCTTGGCTTCCCGCTCGTCCTCAACGGCAGCAACCGGGGTAGCCTCAGTGGTGGCAGCCTCGGTGGTCTCGGTGGCAGCGGGGGCAACAACAGCGGGTTCCGCCTCCTTCTTGACAGCGGGTGTAGGCTTCAGAGACTCCAGGGTCTTCTTGTAGGCCTCGCTCTCAGCAATGGTCGCGGCAAGCTCCTTGGCCTCGGCAATCTTGAGCTTCATCTGGGCCACCCAGTTGTCACGCTCAGCAGTGTTGGCGGCCTTGAAGGCGTGCTTGTTGCCCTTTGAGACGATGTGGAACTTGTTGTTGCCATCGATGGTGGGCTCAGATGCCTCGGCCTAAGATGTGTCAGTAAGCAGGGTCGAAAACGATAGTCCCAAAGACGTTTCACATACCAGCTGGATAGCGCCGTGGGGGGCAGCCTTGTCCTCCTTTCCGTAGAACAAAAGACCCTTTCCGGTCTCTGAGGCCCACGCGGTGACGTGGTGGGCGACATCAGTGGCCTTCTCGTTCTTCAGGTAGGCTGCGAGCTTCTCGGCAGGGACAGCATCAGAACCGAACCAGAAGTGCTGCTTGGAGAACAGAAGGTTCCTTTGGACGGGGTCAGTATGGTTTGTCTACGGTAGGCAAGTGAGCCACCACTTACTTGGGGAAACCGGCAGGGGCTCCCTTGTGCTCCAGGGTACCCTCCTCGATGGGCGTGGCCTCCTCCTTCTTTGCCTCCTCGACGGGAGCGACAGCACTCTCGGTGGTCGAGTCGGCAACGGGCTCAGCGGCAGCAGCAGGTGTCTCGGCAGGCACCTCAGCAGCAGCAGCAGTGGTAGGCTCTGCGGTTGTCGTCTCGGGAACGACGGCGGCAGCAGTAGTCTCGGCGGGAGTCTGCTCAACAGCGGGCTCGGTAGTGGTGGGAGCGGCCACGGGGACCTCGGCGGGCTTAACGTCGGCCATTGTGAATGTTGTTGGAGAGAAAAAGAGGCTGGGGGGTATCAAGAATATGGGTATCTAAAAGGGTGACGAAAGAGAAAAGGTATCTATGTCGTGGAAGATGGACTTCTTGACTCCTTACAGATTCGCTGAGGCTCTTGTTGGTCCTTGGTGAAGAGGATGCAATGGAAGAGGGAGCTTGGACTACTTCGTGAGTCGAGTGCGACGGTGATGAAGAAGGAGGAGGGACGGAAGCAGCAGGTCAAAACTCTGACTGCCGCTTCTTATTTATTTGTCCTGTCTCGCAACAATAGGGAGGGCGTACCGTCCTGGCAGGTACCTTACCGACAGGGGTGCGAGCGGGGCGCTGTGGGTCGTCAGAAATGCCAACCCATAGAACCTAGGCGCTGATGGCCGCTAAGACCATCTCTGGGCTCCACTTCAACACACCCTGGACCCCAAATTGAAGCCAGGGTCTCCCACCGTAAGAGCGATGCAAGTACAGTTACTCGTCACCTGCCAAAAACGCTACTTTGTAGATACCCTATCGCCAAGGTACATACAGCAGGCGCGTGTAGGGTCCAGTTGGTTGGCTTTCGGGTTGAACCCTCACTCGCATTAACGACCTCGAAATGCGAACCACAACCGCCCTCACCCTCAAAACTAGCCTGCTCACACAGACAGTAAGGAGCCAGGGCTACAGCCTGCGGATGGGTCCTATTGCCGGGCCATTTTGCGGCTGTGGTCCGTGCTTGGGCGGCGGCGGTTCTTACATTTGCTGAAATGAAGCTGCTTGGGCAAAAAGAAATTACAACGTCGTTAGCTGTGCACCAGCAACCTTGGGCGGCAGGGGGCCTCTGTAAGGGGCCTGCATGAGAGATCCTCGAGAACCTTCGCACTCACAGACCGAGAAACGCGCCACACAATGCCCTAGGCCTCGACGCTGGAAGCCCCCTCCCTAACACACTTCCAAGGCGTGAGACGGCGGCTGGGAAAGGGTCAACGCTTTACTCCGTACGGGCTACCGTTTCACTGCATAGGCGTGCCAGGTGCCTCCTGAATGAACGACAACTCGAAGAATCAAGACGTTCGGCGACCAACCCGAGCGAGGTCAGCCATAATCGAACGGTCGGGCGTAACGGTCACCATCCGTCTTATCGCAGCACGAGAAGGGTCCTGACACGCAACCCGTGCTACCCGTAACTTAACTTATTACGTTACGTATAGGAAAGTAATTCGGTACGGGCGTTTCCCAGTCGAAGTTGTGCTGCCGATTAGCCTGATCAATCGCTGCACTACTGTCCGTAACTACGTACCTATCCGTACGGAGCATCCGTACACAGCAACTAACTAGTTAGTTACCTCTCTTCTCGAACCCAAAACTCTATGCCCACGGGATGCGCAATTGCAAACAGGGGCTTCCCAGACCCCTTATTGAGCCTGTCAGTCAAGCGGTCAACCGACCGACATCCATGATCTTGCCGAGCTTGTACGGATACGGACACTTGGATACGCCTCACACTCGGTTGAATTTTCACCATAACGGACGGCGTCTGCAACTGGTGCTGTGGTCATACGGTCAGGGGTCCCAGGGGCGTGGATGTCGGCACACCAATCAGTCGATGGCGCACAACTCGGATCAGGTTGTCACTTGTCACAGTACTCGACTTCGAAGTACCGACAGGTGCACATCTTGGCCATTAACTAGCGTTCGAACGTTTATTGGCCGCTAGAGCACGTTTATTTCGACGCTACCTGTCAATCAACCTGCAGCAATCCAATCCAAGGGCCTGAAGACTTTGGTCGTCGATGCTGTACTAAAATGAGGGTGGGTAATTCTCGTGAATTTCTCGCCGATCTGTCGCAACCTGCCGGAAATGGTCAACAAGAGAGGATGGCGGAACAGCCCATGCCATACCAGACGTGCGTGGCAAATCCTGACCGATATCCTGGCCGATAGATATCCTGGCCGACATGTCGAAATCATGGTCGGCAGCCCTGCTGCTCACGACTGAAATACTGTGCAATCGGGAATATCGATGAACATTCCACTGGAACATGAGCAACCGTTGGGATTGGGCCGTCTCATTAACTCTGGCCGGTACGTGCCATGGCCACGGCCACGACCAGGGGTTTCCGAAAAGTAGTGCCGGCCGCCTGGGCGGGGGTGGTTTCGATCTGTCATGATTCGCGATCCTCGTTGCAATTCGTGACTGTGCGCTTCCCCGCAGCCTGCAGGCTTGGGCATTATCTGGAGAGCCGCAAAGTTGGCAGTTTGTTCAGAATGATCCAGGATCAATAACGACGAGAAACGGCGGCGCCCAACCAGTTGCTGATCTATCCGCGACACGACTTGGGTTATTTTGGAGCCTCATCAATCATGCCCAGGGATCGTATCAGAAAAAAAGCTCCAGAGGTGGAGCTTTGCTATACAAAGCATCAGCCCAGGAATCCACTCGCAGTTCAACAGGTCCAACAAGGGGTCCAACCGGGAACGACCCGATTGCAAATATCCAAACCCCCCCCACGGAAGCCTTGCATCATCTAAAGCCTTTAGCCAACAACAGTCAGCATCGGCATTCGTGACGGAGATCGCATGTCGACAGCTGTTCTCTGAGGGACGCCCTGGGGACTGCCGCATCGTATCGCATCGCATCGCATCAGCGAAGCAGCCGCCTCGGCTCGCGATGTGCCTCATGGATGGAGCGGTGTCGGTGTCGGGTCCTGTTGGCAAATTGCATCTACTTCTACGACGGGACTACGACGTCCAAATTCCAATATCTGCAAGCCATTGCACGACCCCTGCCGCCTAGGCCCACGACGGTACCACTTCAAATCTATCGTGATCCACCCCAACTGTCCGTGGTGAGCCGCCTGGACCGCAAGCCGGAATCTCATCACGGGCGCTATTTCAACGCTTGTGCGTGCATCGCATCCGTCGGAAATATGACCAAGCCCGGTCCATCAGCCGTGTTGTCTTTGTCACAAGGCCCTGCAAGTGTGTCGTGCATTGCAGAAACAACACGATTCAATTGTCAATGGGCAGTTACCACATGTGCTCCGTACGGATACACACACAGTATCCGTAGCTTGATGCGGCTTCTCAAATAACGCACGTTAGTTACCCAGAACTCCATACGCTTCAGGTGAGTGAGGCTCCCGGTCGGCAACATGCCTAGTTACCGCCTCCAGGCTCGAAGGATAATCGCAGCGAACATATATACATCCCACCGCTTGACTATTCAACTAGGGTAACTATGGATATCTTGGTGAACAAAGCCGGCCACCAAGTCTGTCTCGTTCATTCAGAGCAGTGCGTGACCTCCAGAACGGCCGAGACAATGTCAGCGGCATAATATTAGCCAAACAAGTTCAGGTGTTTGCCAAGGCCGCGTGGTGTGCCTCAGCATAACGGGAAGAGAAGCGCTTTCTGAAGTCCTACGCAAGCGTTTATGCTGCTGGTAGGTAGGTGGCAAGTGAGCGGCTAACCCTGGGCTGCGATAACTATGCGATGGGAGGGGGGGCTTCTTCCCCCGAGTGTCCTAAATTAGGCACTTTGAGTACTACTGACCTTGAATACTCGAGCTACTCGAGCTACTCCGTACTGTGGTAGCCATACACGTCCGTCTTGTCGACGCTGCATCCGCAAAGTTAGTTAACTACTACCAAGTATGTTTCCGGTTTTCTGCGATAGCAGGTTTCGGGCACACGCATGAGACAACTGTCGTCATGCGGTTTCGCGCGCGTGAACAATCAATGGCCTAGCGAGCTTTGCTGAGCAACCTGTTCATGCAGGCATGCATCTAATACATAGTAAGTTGGCAGCTTAGCTCCCTTCTGGATACAGTCGCTGTCAAGTCTTGGCTGTATCGATACAGCGTCGATGGGTACCTCCAACACCCCGCCACTATCATACAAAGTATCATACAAAGTAACTATGCGACAGAGATAGCTGGCCTAGCCTTTGATCCGTTTGTACCTAACTTGCAGCTTGAGTCTCCTCTCACGGTTTTTGCAACTCGCAGCCACCGCAGACTAGGGGGCACCTACTACTTACAACCTCGAGAAGCTGTCTGCTTCGCTCGAGGAAAAGTGTTCGGTTGGATCGAGCGGGAGTCCCATGTCATCGTTTCGGTCCCTGCCCGACTCGGCGGTTTCTGAAAATTTTAGTACTACATGGTGCAGCTTGGCCAGCTAACCAACCATCTTATCGGTTAGTAACTATATAACTAACGTTGCACATTGGCCGGTGATATCAAGTAAGTACGCGCCACTAGAGCCGTGCTTGGATCGGTCTGTCGCATACTGTGTATGAGCTTTGGGCATTTTCAAGCAAGCTATACCCTGCCAGAGCCCGCATCGGTCAGCCACAAGCCTCTACCTAGGCTCTGGGTAAGGAGTACGGGGTACCAGTGTGTTAGCGTTCGGTGCGCAACGATCTTGCTTGACACGAGATGGTGCCCAGGACCCTGTCAACGACCAGGCGTGCTGTGGGCACGAGACTTCCAGTGAGCGGGATCAACGGGATGTCTCACAAGGGCAGTCTATATAAAAGCAGCTAACCTTGCCTCCTGCCCATGACGTCAGGTTGAACATAAATCGCTATGTACGGTCGCATACTCCGTGCATCGTACCAATCTTGCCACCAGCTTGACAGTTACGAAGTATGGGGGGGGGCATGGCACAAATATCCTGCTTGACATGTGTCCTGGCGAGAACACACTGCCGATCTTGTCAGGTTGTACATGTACGAAGTGCTGTGCATGCAGTGGGTACGGACGGATAGTCCGTAATACACGGTACACAGTACTCTGTAGAGTCTGTACTGGGAATACTGGGTAATCATGGCCGCCACCGAGGGAGGGCGCGTTATCATCATGCTTGAAAGGCAAGAGTCCCGGATCCCATGGACAATGTGCAAATGGAAGGTTGGGACTGACTCGTGCCAACTTATTCAACACGTCAATTATATGTCAACTGACATGCCATGTCGTGGCTAGCTGCCTAGCTGCCTCGTTGAGAGTCGTCGAGCAAGCCAGCCAGCCAGCCAGCCAGCCAGCCAGCCAGCCAAAAAGAGCGTTTGCCGGATACACCGGTGTCGCCGACTTGTGAGCTGTTTGTTTTCCAAGCCGGATCGCCCACCACATCACGTTGCCGAAGTACGGATACGGATAACTAGAGCTCCACGTACAAAGTAGTCCACACTGCACAGGCAGTAACTATACGCAACAAAGGCGGGCGAGTCGTGTGCTCTCCGTCCCATGCGCGTTTACACACAAACACCAACACCACGGGCGATTCCCAATCGCGTGTTTCTTTCCTCGGTAATCCGTACACAGTACAACGATTGCCTCCTCGCCCCTTTTGCGGTGACGACGACGGCCGGGCAACGAGCAAGCAGGCCTGGACTTGCTAATCTCAATATCAGACGGCCAGGACACCCCCACTGATCAACCACCCATCCAGGAGATCACGGGAGCGATTCGCACAAGTACCGATACCGCCGTACAAGCCGTGAAGCATACTCCGTACGGAGTACACAGTAGTTAGTCGACTAGTACGTAGGAACTGTAACTACCTACCTACTGTGCACACAGAAGGTCCTAGGATACCGTAACGTCAGGACTCGCCTTGTGATTGAATGCCCGTCGGGACACAATCGGCCACTTGGGAACACCACACACGAGCATCGCAAACCCCGCGCTTTACCGGTACTGTGTACAATGGTTAGAGTACCGGTAGTAACTAGTCTCGTGTGCGACCGACACTGGCACACACACACACACATACCGAAGTAGTTACACGCACACGCACACGCACACGCACACGCACGCACGCCCAGAGCCGGCCAGTTCCGTCTCTTTGGCCGTGGGTACTCCGTGCTCCGTACAGTGTACACCCTCCTCCACCAGCCATGAGCTGTCTTGGCACAGTCTAGGGGTGGCTCGCTTGTGGTTTTCCGCTGGTCGCATGACCTCGCTTTTGCTGCATCGTCGTGACCTTTGGCGATAACGAGGTGGTGCCTTGGTGTCATGGATGCTAAGCTGGTCCGACGCAAATGAAACTCACCGCCCGTGTCCCAAACCCCAACGCTGTACACGCCGTACCTATCTACTTCAGTACTGTGAAGACAGTATACGCGGGGTGGCATGCCTACGAAAAGTACATTGATAACTAGTTAGTTAGTGATCTTGCTGTGCAACATTTGCCGGCTACTTTTAGCCTTCGTTCCTGGCCTGTCGCTGCGAGTCACTCGCACGACCGCCGGTCCGGCCGGTGCAAACTAACTACCTACTTCGTAGTTAACTAACTTACCTACGTGGTACTCGGTACTGTACGGGTACGCCATCGTCTCTCCGGGAAGCCCCCTCCTCCCGGTATACGTAGTATACGGACGGGCCTTGCCGGAATGCACTGGCCCCCCGAATTCGACCTGCGTGATGCATCGATGATCGATCGTCGTGCGATTACGGAAGCAGTTGGGGCTTTCACCGACACTTGCCGGCAGCAGTCAAGTTATAAGTAACTAGTTACTACGTACGTACGGATACTTACGGATACGGATACCGGCAGTAGTAACCCCTCCTGACCAGGTGATCCGCGGCGGCTACGGCGCCTATATCGATATACCGGTATCGATGAGTTGGCTCCCGAGTCCTCATGCGAGATCGAGCTTGATTGAGAGCCTTGCCCTGCCCGGCCGGCTCAGCATGGGGGAACGGGATCCGGGAAACCAAGTCATCGATATATCATATTCATGACTCCATGGCATCTTCTTGGCGGCACGTTCCTGAGGTGGAACTCGGAACATCCAACACGCGTTAGCCTCTCGACAGCCTCAACTTTTCGACTCGACATGCAGGAATCTTGGAGTGTGTCCAGTATCTTATCTTGTTGGACATATATGTCGATCAGATAAGAAGAGCGGAAGCCAAGTGAGCCTCATAAAGACCAGAAGCTGCCATGGCAATTGCAATGTTGCCCTCTCTAGAGTCTCTCCCGTCTGCATCCATCTGTTACCTGTACCGGTAAACGCCAAAGCCAACTTTACAATGTACAATTTCCGAGACAACTTCCTGCTCATCACCGCCTCCGGTCTTCTCCTGACTCTCAAGGTCATCAACCTGATTCTTATCGTCGGCATCATCTTGTGAACCGCGGACCAGCAGACAGGGCATCGCAATTCCGATCTGTCTGTTGTACCGGTAGACTCGAGGGCCTTTGGTGGTAAGCAATGTCGCGTTGTCGGCCCAGGCCAACCAGCCAGCCTCAACCTGTCATATGATATATCCCATGTGCGAAATAAAAGACATGGATAACTTCCGCGAGAGAAGGGAGCAAAGGCGTGACTGTTGCGAGCAGTAAGTTACCTAATGAATGGGCGGCGTCGAGTTGTGCTGAGTATTAACTGACCGCTGACTCGACACAGAGACTGCTGAAATATGTATACAACGGCAACATGATACTCTGTCAGCCCATACTCGCTCATCTCCGACCACCAAGAAGCTCGACGAGAAATTACAGAGGCCGCAGACCGGCGTGACGAGGGCGGCCATGCGAGCCCCCAAACGCCTTCTCCCTGGAGTTACAGGGGCGATAAGAGAGCTGGCTCGCAGAACCTTTGTCTTTCTCCGAGTTGTGACTGGAGACCACACGGAAGGGGGGCGGGGCTGGACTAGGGAGATCGACTGCGGTGCGCTGGGCTTCGATATAGGCTTGAGCATAGCGGTGATTGTATTAGCTGGGCCCCTCTGATAGCAAGATCCCATCCAGGTGTTTGTTCGGATATCGCAACAGAAGACCATTCGATATTACTGTGGCATATAGAATGCAACTTAATGCCTGTTTAAAAGGCCTTGACATCCGCTGTCGTCGTGCAACCGCCTTGCTTCCTGCTCTTGTGCTCACTGCGCCGCGGCTGTGCTCATGGGCGGCTTCTGTGGGTTTCTTCTCGTTTGTGGACAGTTGGTTCACGCGTCTAACTTGGGACCACTGGAGTCATGATGATGTTTGCGAGTTGCGTTTGGTGGATGTTTCATCGGTCGCTGAGTCGCAATGTCTCCCTTCTCGTGATGGGATGCGTATGTAGCTCGATGGCGGGCGCGTAGGATTGTTCTTCCCAAATTGGGATGCAGATGTATTCCGTTGGCCCATGGATGGCTTTCTCCCCGCCCACGAGAGCCGAGCGAGTTGGTTGACTTGTGGATCCGATGTGTATATCGCAGTGTTCATTGAGGCTGGTAGTTGGAAGTGGTAGCACTTGATGGAGTCGATTCTCTGTCCTTGACCCGTTGCTCCTGGGTGCTCTGAAGAAGAAACAGCCTAGAGGTTGGGGGGGGGATGCGGTCCGTAGTTGGTCAACTTGTATCAGTCCTCGAAGCTGAGAGGCCTGCCGACTCGGTGGTCGCCCCAGCTACAGGATGAACTTTGTGAGACTTGGTTCTATACCAATAGACCCGCTCTTCGATATAAAAAATATAGAATCGACTTGCCTCCCCGTATTATTCCCCGTTGCCAACAATGCCGACTGAAGGTACGCGAGCATTTTTCGCTCCCACCATTGACAATTGCAACCCTAACTTATGTTGTATTCTCCCTTCCCTTCGTATCGATTGTGACAATGGGATAGCCGATAGTAATCCCGCTACTCACTTCACTGGAGCATTCGTTGAGTCACTTTATTTTTGGTCGGTACCGGCACACACCCTCACGAAAGAGACCTATAACGTCGTTCTTTTTTTTCAACTCCATTTCACAACCATCACGATTATTTATGATCGGTCACCCTCCCCATCACGCGCACTGCTACCGAAACCACATGAACAACGAAGGCCTCACCCAGAAGATCACGCCCACAGTCCCAATCCGCAACCGAAGTGCCCGAGACAGTTTCGGCAGCAAGCCCTCTTCTTCTCTGTGAAGCTAAGCAAAGTTATACTTGGTAAGTCATTCCTGGTTCTACTTGCTCCCTTGTCCCTGCTCTCGCCGAGTTCCTCCTTGTACGCCCTTTACTATCACCACTCACCACTCACCACTCACCACTCACCACTCACCACCACATCTCGTTTCTCCGTTCTCGTCTACATCTTGGCTGGCCGGTATATTCCCTGGCGTATACTGCACTTCCCACTTGGTCGAAATCCAATTGTGTCTCTCATCCCTCGTCCATACACTCGTCGATGTTCTATCCGACAAATCGTTCCAATTTCTCCATCAGCCGGCAGCACAAGAACATACAGCACGGCATCCTTGCCGCAATTGTCGGATCCCCCTTCATCTATCTTTCTCCGATACATGGGCTTTCCGGATATGTATATGAGCTTAAACTAACCTATTAGTCACGCAGCTTTTGCGATTTGTTTCGACGTTTGGCGTTTGACACTCCACTACTATCATTTTCACCTGCGAACTTGGAAAGTTGCATAGTCCTATGCAATTTCGTATTGTCCAACACCGCAATCCCGCAATCCCGCCGTCTACTTGACCGGTTAAGAAGACTCGGTCTTTCTTGTTATTACAGTATTCGTTGGTTATACTCCGACATCCCGACATTGTTCATTTGCAGTTGTTTGAGACAACCACGTCTGCAGGTAAGTCGCCGCCCTGATACTCGGGACAAACTATCCATCAACTCTCTATAATCACGCAACCACATTGCACAATACCCTCTCCTTCTACATCCATTGCTTGCTCTCCAAGCTGCCGTCAATCTCGCAATCCCCGTCTCACTCTCCTTCTCCTGACATGCGCGAACTCTGAGGAGTTTTGGACCCCACGTTCATCATACAAAAGATACAGCCGCTCACATCCCGACTATTCTCTCTGAGCCTTCATCAGCTCCCTTGCCACTCCCACCCTTCGTATACTTGTTGGTAAAGCACCGACTCTTCCCTTCATCACATCTCCTCAGCCTGATTTCATCCAATTTTTCACTTCAACTTACCCGGTCTCCCCTTCCTCTTCCGAGACCACGGTAATATTGCCATTACCTCTCCTTCCACATCACACGTTTCACACCCATCTCTCGCAATTGTACCATACTGCCGAGAGAATATTGCTCTGAGCTGTGAGCCAGCCGCCCCCCTCATTCATCAACAGTGCCCTGTCTACAGCTCTCGAGTACCGGCTTAATCACAATCTCTGGGGGCCGAGATTACATCATTAACCCCCCCTACCCGATTCGCGTTCTCACTCTCCACCTCGCCTTCCCCCAAATCCTTCGTCGATCCGATAACACACTGAGTGAATCAAAAGTTGTCTAACCAAGCATATCAGAAGAAGAAGAAAACGTCTCATTGTCCACTTGCAACAGTCAGTATGGATTACGGCTTCACTGTTTGCTATCCTCGTCTTGCTTGCAAACATGAGAACCCAAGCGGTCACGACGACCAGTCCAACACCCCCCGGTCATGGGCTGCTGATCATGCTCTACCCACGAATGAGCAGGCCAACCAGGAACATATAATGGAGAGCCACACGAGTATTAACCATTGGATCGATTCGTCCAACGAGGATAATCGCCAGGTCGACGTGAGCTTTGGCGACTTGGCACACCCGGATCCTTGGACCAACAAGGTCAACATCCGACGGCGTCGGGGCAAGAACGAAGGTTTAGAGCGGCGGTCTTCAGAGGTCTACGAGATGGCCAAGTTCAACCCTCTGCGCAACCCTAGGCCTTGTCGGTCGCGTATTCAGGCGTGGGACCGGACCGACTCGCGCGCTCTCCCAACAAGCGAGGAGGAGTGGGCTTTGCAGATGGCACACTTCCCAAAGGTCCCCGGTCTGCCGACAAAGGTAAGCCTTTGTTCTCTCTCCTTTTACCTCGCGGGGAATCAACCCACTAACGTATCCTCTACTCCTAGGCTCAATTCTTGAGAAGCGATGCTCCGCTGAAGCTCGCTCGGGTTGTTCAAAACGGTTCGTTTGCCAGGGTCTTCCTGATCTTGGAGCTCAGAGAGCAGATACTGGAGCACATCTTCGGTCGGGTTGGTGACCTGTCCAACCTCTCTCGAACCTGTCAAGAGATGTTCCAACGGGTCGAGACCTGTTTTGTAAGTTTTCCTTTGCCCCCCCCGGGGAATCTCCCAATCTAACCGTTTCACACAGTCTCGATGGAACTGGACCGATTCACATTTCAACTACTGTGATCTGAACGAAGACGTCATTATGGCCGATCGGGAGAAAGTCGATAGGGAAAACAGCAGAGTCCACAAACCCCATAACGACACTCGCCCGTGCGAGATGTCAGACGAGGAGCTGCTTGCTGATCGAAGGAACGTAAAGTACGTGATAGTCTCGCCGGTTCGCAGGCCTTACGAGTTCGGGCCCGAGTGTGGCCGAAAGGTTGTCGAGGAGGACGAGCCCGAGAGCAGCCGCGAGTGGTGCCATGATGGGGTCATCGCCAAAGACAATAGGGTCAACAACTACCTGTGGCATGCACGGAGCCTCCGGAAGCTCTGTAAGTGTTTTCCGCTCTCAAGTGCGAGGCATGTCACTGATCCATCTCCCCAGTCCGCTCCGTCTTGCAAGTCGGGACGCACATGCAGTACTTGCAACTACACCGGATCCCCGTGCTGGACACGCAGGGTGTCGTGGCCATGCTGGACTGCATGCCCAACCTGAAGACGCTCGGCATCTACAGTTGCAAGCTTATCCATCTTGGCCGTGTACGACCCCTTCTGGAGCTTGTCGCGCGGCACAATGCTGGTCGGAAGCCCGGGAACAAGCTCGAACTCGACATCTACCCCAGGTTTCACCATGGACCCGTGAACGACCGGGTCGGCTCGTACGGTGTTGTTTTCTCCGACTATGGCACCATCAAGACTGACATTGCCGTTGTGGCGATCCTGGTGAACCTCATCTGCTTCGCGCGCCAGAACGGCATGGACCTCGTCACCCCGGGCCGCGCGTTCCGTCTGTGGTTGGAGAACTTCCCGTTCAGATACCACACCTTGACTAAGATACTCGACGCAGCAACAAGCATCGTCCGGTATTACGCGGATCCCGGCTTCTGGTTTCGGCCTGAGCCTCGCTATGTCAAGTCGCAGGACCACGCCGACCGGATCGTCATCGCGATGGAGCGAACCCTGCATTACGACCTTTACATCGCTACCCGCGGAAAGCCTCTGCCCCCGGCGGAGCTTGAGGGCATCGACATCTTCGAATGCTCGGCTTGTGGAGTGAAGCTTCTGGCCCGCTACTTTCGAGAGCGTCAGGCACAAGTCCCCGCGAACCAGCGCATCTGCCACGGTTGCGACTTGGTCGCACAGCTGGACAGTGAGGTCGACCATCAGAAGAGAGGATCTCAACACATGGCGTCGCTGCCCTGGAACCGCCTGGAGGACGGAGCCGCGATGAAGGACCTCTTCGAGAACGAGTTTGTCCAAGACAGTCCCGCATTCCAGATGTGGGCTGCCGTCAGAGGGCAAGCGCGCTTTTTGACCTTTGACTTTGAAGGCATCGTCAAGAAGGACTTGAGGATGAGAGAGAGAGCTTCGGAAATGCTACCAACGCAAGTCGGCGGCACGAAACCAGTTCGACCACCGCAATCTGGACCCGAGAATCGAGGCGGCTCGTACGGCCGTGAATCGAGCCAAGCTCACCCTCAGCATCCAACTATCGCCTTTGGACGGCACTGGTGCTGCCGCGGATTGGGACCGACACCGGTCCTGGTACAATGACACCCTGAAGATCGAGTCTGGCCTATTGCAGAACATTGGCCCGCACATGCACATGGGCTCCGACTTGAACAAATGGCCGAACTGAGTCGGCTCAGTCTGACATGTACGACGTTTCTTCTGTTAGGAGAACGGACAGTGTGGTATCCCAGGCCATCCATCATCTCTGGACCCCGAGCGGCCAAACGAAAACTGTACAGTGTGTATGACAAGAGGATCCGACCCAAAGTCCGGCTTCTTGGACTCTCAGTTCTCTTCACAAACGGTCTGTCGGCTTAAATTATTCATAGACATCTCCCTTGTAGAAACCGCCTTTCGGTGCAATAAAATCAAACCCAAACATGTCGGCATCCTCCCACACGTAAAGGTCTTGACAGCACCGTGATGCAAGGTAACTAGGGGCCATCGCCAGCTTTGGGCTGCGTAAGCTGCCCATCCGGTTTGCATGCGACCTCGTGTAAGCGTGAGCGTAAGGCTGGCTGACTTTTTGATACGTCCAGCGACAGATGCTCTCCGGCCGATCATAGCTCCGCAAGGCCTTGTCGATGACAGCACGATCTTGAAAATATTGACGAGCAGCTAACTACGGTGAACAGGGACGTAGGTCTTAGCACACATAGACGCACTTGAATGGGGTATCTCTCGTGTCATGTACAGTATTATACAAACTCGTCAAGGTTGCGAACCAGGCAAAGTCGACCTCCATCAGCTCGACCTTCTAGCAACCTCGGTAGCCGACACGACGTTACGCAAGTTGCCGAAGCTGAGGGTGTCCTCGATCCTCGTCGCACCAGAGAACAGCATGACCAGCCTATCCACGCCGCAGCCCCAGCCGCCAGTAGGCGGCAATCCATGCTCCAGAGCTTGGATATAGCTCTCGTCAACGACGGCCTGACCTTCGTCTCCAAGCTCCTCGCCCGGTTTGCGAGAGGCGACCTGCAGCTCAAACTTACGGCGCTGCTCGAAAGGGTCGTTCTCTTCCTCGTACATGTTGGCAATCTCGCGGCCCTGGATGAACAACTCGGCGCGCGCCGCCACCAACTGGCCAGTCTGGGGGCAGGTGAAGGACTTGGACAAGGGAGACATGCAGGCCGGGTGGTTGGTGATGAAAAGGGGCTGCCGAAACGAATCCTTCTCCACATAGGTGCTGGCCAAATCGTCCAGGAGCTTATTGAGAGTGGTGTCATGCACAGGCTTGAAGCTTGTGTGCTTGCATAGCGCGTCGGTCAACAGCTGCAGGGCGTCGGGCTTCGACAGGTCGGGTAGCTTCAAGCCTAACGCATCCTCTAGTGCCGGGATAAACTCGACCTGGGCATAACCAGCCTCGAAATACTCAAGTCTGGGTGCCTCGGTGAAGTTGTACTGATGGCTGAGCTCGTTGCTGTGGGCCGCCAAGTGGGAGATCAGCTTCTTCGTAAGCGCTATCAACTCAGGCAGGTTCGCATAGGCCTGGTAGAACTCGCACATGGTGAATTCAGGATTGTGCGTGCCGTCAAGGCCTTCATTGCGAAAGCAGGGGCCGATCTCAAAGACTCGGTCAAAGCCGCCCACTACCAGCCGCTTCAGCCAGAGCTCAGGCGCGATGCGCATAGCCAATGTCTTGCCGGGAACTCCGGTGGCGCTGGTGAGGAATGGACGGGCGGTGGCACCTCCGGCATACTCGGCCAGGATCGGCGTCTGTATCTCGACGAATTTATTGTCCATGAAGAAGGAACGCAGCTTCCATGTCATGTCGGAACGGAAGCGCAGCAGATTGGCGCTATTGGGATTGACTTGGAGGTCTAGGTGCCTGTTGAAGGCCAACGTCTCTTCATCGAGTACTTTGGTGGGAATGGGCGCCAGACTCGGGCTAAGGAATTGCGGCAGGCGGTTGGCCCTCAGGGTTAGCTCGCCAGAAGGCGTGACCTCGGCCGTGCCTATTACCGAGAGCGTGTCGCCGCGCAGCAGTGTACGGACAGCCTCCTTGTAACGCTCAATAGGAATTCCATCAAAGTCTCCGGCGTTGAGCATGACTTGCACACTGTGGTAGTCATGCCTGATGGTAATGAAGGTCAATTTGCTGCTCATCTTCCTAACGGACAAGATCCGGCCATTGAGGAGAATTTCTTCGCTATCCTTCTCAATCCCGTCCGAGTATTTTGTTCTAAACTCGGGCACCGACATTCTCTTGATACCATCAGGGTGCTCATAGCGCGGATAGTGCAGAGCATCCAGGTCCCTCAGCTTCTGAATACGGGAGTCTGTAGCTCGTGACCGGGCTGCAGGTGTCTGTTGCTCTAGCTGACGTTCCATCTCGGCTAGAGAGGTCTGGCGAACCTCCTTGGAATAATGTCTCCTAGATGACACGCCAGGCGCAGTTGAACGAGAGACATGGTGACGAGAAGGGCAGCTACTGTGTACTATAGAGTAGAAGCGACTGTACGCAGCCGTATTCTTGGACGGCGGCAGGATGGCATAGGGCCGCAAGAACTGAAAGATTGAACTGGTGCTCATGACTATGGTTCTGTTTTCAGTTAGCCCACGTTCAACAGTCCAGGTTGGAAAAGGTCAGAGTCAATCGAGGGCCGTGAAAAGAGTCAGATATGCTGGCAAAGTGTGATCAACCACCACCGAAGTGGTGTCAGTCGCAACGGTTCTAATGTTATAGCGATGTCATCATTGAGGCAGGAGGGGTAAGAAAGTGATGAATACGTACAGAAATGGCCTGTTGGCCTCGACAGAAATGTCTACGATCCTACAAACGACATTGCATGTAACAGCAAGCGAGAGGTGTCTACGTTTTGAGGCTGGCAGCCTTTTTTTTTCCCTTCTGCCATGACGTCGGCAGCGGCGTAACGATGATCCCGCCAGATTTTGGTGACCGCCTGCTTTAGTGGGCATTCGCCAAGTCCAAACTAGAGCCAGGAAAGGCCGGGCAGGGATGCAGAGAGCTCCGAGCTGCTGCACGTACCCAGCACTCTGAAAGAGAGAAAAGTCCAAGGCTATCTCAGCATCGTCATCAAATTTAACATTCGGCATATATTCATTCCCATCTACCATCGCTCTTTCCACCACCAATATCTCAACATGTCGTTCCTTGGCTTCGGCCGCCCACAACCCTCGTCGGCAGAAAAAATTGCCGCCGTGGAGACAGAGATGAAACTTATGACGGAGATGTTGAATCGGTAAAGATACCACCGCGCAGACGGACCAAGGTGGGATGGCTTGCTAACAATCTGTCACAGCCTCAACCGCGTGTGCTCAAAGAAGTGCGTCCCGAACGATTATAGGGAAGGCGAGCTCAACAAGGGCGAGAGCGTCTGCCTCGACCGATGCGCCGCCAAGTTCTTCGACGTCCACTTGAAGGTGTCGGAGCACATGCAGCAGGAGGCGCAAAACAAAGGTCCCGGTGGAGGCTTCGGCATGGGTGGTTAATGCCCCCGAGGCATGTGGAAAGAACTTGATGTGACTGGTCATTGGGCAGACAATCATAAAGCAAACTACAGTGTACGATACGCGGACGGTCTAGACGGTCGCAGCGACGACAAACTCGATATTGGGTTTCGGAGACGATGTATGGATAGGAAGAAGAGGCTTTCTTGGGCAGTCGCGGAGCGAAATCAGCTGTGTGGTGCTAACGCTGATCTTGGCCAAGGACGTTTGGCTTGTAGAATGCAAAGATTCCTCTCAACGTCGGCATGGGAAGCAGGTGGAGGCAACGCCTGCCTGCACCTAGTACACAGTAGCAAGTGTGGCTTCACATCCTGGCCCGGAACCACTGGTCGTGTTACCGAGCTTCGTCGGTATCGTCACTCGTGGTAGCTGCCAGCCTTGTGATGCAGTTGCAGAAGTTCAAGGCACGAGGCAGGCAATAAATCCCACAAAGGGTATGACGGCGCGATAAATATGCCGGGCTTCCGAAGCTTGGCAGCCATGTTTCGCAATCCGACTCGGTATGCCACGGCTGTTGAATAGGTATGGTCACATGCATCGAAGATCCGCTCTCAGACAATGGCCGTGTTGCGAGAACGTTCCTGATCTGCACTACCCCGCGAAAACCACATTACCTGTCGAGTATCATATCTGCTACAAACAATGTGCCATTTGCAGATTGCAAACGAGGACTGGTTGTAATCCAATTAGAAGAACGAGGTGACGCAAGGTCAACAAAGCCGAGTAGCTAACTCTACTACAGTGGCTAGTCTGTTACAGAAACATGAGCTACGCACTTGAATGAAGGTACGCCGCCTAGAATGAATCAAGTCACAATGGCAAGTCTCTGGGGAGGTAAAAGGTTGTGAGTGTAAGATTTTGGACCACACTTTTGGAAGCTGTCAGTCAATTCCGAGACAGATACGGATAAAGTTATTGGCCTTGATGAGAGTCTGGTGATGTCTGTGTACGGTGAACCTGTTTTCTGGATGGTATTTTTATACCGATAGCTGTTATGGGCTGACCTTGAAACATCAGTCCTTTGTTATCCGGAGTTCCAGTGAACTCAACAAGCTTCATATTTGCGGTCCGTTGACGCGCGCTGAAATGTTGAATGCTTAATCGCCGGTACAGTGACTGCGTGCAGAGCTCCCCATAAATTCTCCCGGGGCTTATCTCATCCAATCATACCTACGGAGTACACCAGGTGGATTAGATCAACCGCACTACCCTTCATGAAGTAAGCCTCCTAGGGAGTAGTCACGGAGTATCGTAACGTTAAATGGTCAGCTTTGACCTTGTTGTGGAAGCAAGCTCCAACTAAACTTGGGACATGATCAGATAGACGCTTGTACTAAGTTGGCCTAGACAAAGCCAAAAGGTACTCCAAGCTCTCCCTCTTTCTCTTTTTCTTTTCCTTTCTTAACCTCTTCGAGATGACCCATGACAAAGCCAGCCCCGATCTTCGCTCCTTCGGCGCTTCTCGTTCTTCTACGGCCCCAAAGCTGCATCTCACTCTTCCCAGCCTGCCATCATCTTATTCACCGACGCAATGGTTACCTCCTAATCCATCCAGCGCTGCCCGGTCCGGACCTTGATCCCTAGGATCGCATCACTCACATCCTTTTGCGGCGTGACGTACTGCCCCGCCGCAACTTGCTGCAACATCACCGGCATCTGCACGTACCAATATCGAGTGCCCATTATCAGATTCGAGTCAGTGGCTTTCGAGGCTTTGCGACAAACATTCCGACCGCCTGCGCAACGTCCACTGTGGGCTGATCTGCTTTACACAAAGCGCAGTACCATCGACGACCGAGTCCGCGGCTCCCACACACGACTGTATCATTGTCTTGTGTCCCCCCCCCATTCGTGCCCCATACGAGATCCAGCGAATTCACACGTAGGCGCATACTATGCACCTACGTAAAGCAGCCCGTGTGATCCTTGTTGGCGCACCGGGCGTTGGCAAAGGCACGCAATCCGAACGCCTGCTTGAACGATTCCCCCAGTTGTGTGCCATATCGTCCGGCGACCTGTTGCGCAATAATGTCAAGAGCCGGACCCCGCTCGGCATAAAGGTCGAGAGCACCATTAAGGCGGGTGGCCTTGTATCGGATGACCTCATGCTACGACTTATCACCAACGAGCTCGGCCACCGAGGCTGGCTCTCCGGTGGACGCTCGAATGTCATGACCCTCGCGTCGTCGGCGATGGCGATGGGCGAGGTCTATGAGGACTCTGATCCCTTCGTCTCGGCGATTGATGCTAATCCCGCTGCTGGCGCCACCCTTTCCAACCGCGCGTCCAACGACCCTGCCGCTTCGTTCTTGCTTGATGGGTTCCCCCGTACTTCGGCCCAAGCCGACAGGCTGGACGACATTGTCCCCATCAACTGGGCTGTGTCTATCAAGACGCCGCTTGATGTGATTATGAAGCGCATCTCTACGCGATGGGTCCACGAAGCATCTGGCAGGGTTTACAACACGACGTTTCACGCACCAAAGGTGCCCGGCAAGGACGATGTGACGGGCGAGCCACTGGTACAGAGAGCTGATGATAATGCCGAGGTTTGGCGCTCACGTTATCAGAAGTTTCAGGAGACCAGCGAACCTTTGCTTGAGCACTATGCCAGAAAGGGTGTTCTGTGGGAGGTCGAAGGTATGAGCAGTGATGAAATCAGCCCAAAGCTGGTCAATGAGTTTGCGAAGCGTTTTGCCTGATTTACCTAATGGCTGCTATGTCTATGTATATGTGTTATTTGTACGCTCAACGAACAATGAACAACCATGGAGTTTTAGGAATGGACCCTTTGGGTCCAGGACTGGCCAGGGGACATTGCAACATGTCCAGGCTTAAAAAAACCGGCGGAGTTTTGGGGGTTTGAACCCCTTTGATGGGGTCTAGCGGACCTCCCCGGGACAGTATTTGTGACATTTATTTTTTACTATATATCAATATGACCTTTTGACGACCCTGGGTATGGTCGAAATCAGTCAATATTGTTCCATGTTATGTGGCTTCCGCGAGACAGGGTGAGGGTGGAAATCTGCCACACGAGTACAGTCGGACAAATGAAGCCCGCCATGATTATCACAAACATACCAGGTCAGATCACTTTGTGTCCTTCCTGCTAGCTACCGACTGGAAGAGACGGGGAGCTCGTCCCCCCCCCTATTTCTCCTCAGACCTCGGCCGTGCTTGGCACACGTCGCCATACCCCGCTTGCCCCACAACTGCGTAGCCCCGTTCCGACACATAGGAAGACCCACTCTCCCCGCACGGAAATGCATCTTGGGATGAATGGAAGTTGGAACAAACACTCCAATTGACAAGTCTCGCGGGCGCCAGTTGCAAGGGAAACTTAACTAACTACCCGCTAGTACGATACACACTTTCTGCGACTGCATGCACTTACACCAAATTCGTTTGGTCTTTGTCATCCGATCAACCTAGTCTAGACTCGCGAATCGCTGTGCGACTTTAGCCAGACAGCCTCCCTCGACTGTTGGGGTTGTCATGCATTGAGAACGAGACGAGGCTGATTCTCTGGGCGGCGCACAAGCTGAGACTTCTTTGCAGCTGACTGCGGTGTTGCGATAGATCTGAATTGGTCCGTCATGGCATAGACTCTCTTCGTTCTACACACTCGTTTCTCATACCGTCATACGTACGGTACCGCCAAATAATCCGTCACTCGAGCTTTTGACTCCTCCGTTCCTCCACTCAAGCAACCGCCCAAAATGGCTCAAAGTTGGATGTTGTTTGGTGTTGCTTCCTTTTCAGCTTTCCAATTTGGCCACGCTGCGAGACCTTTGAACGAACACGAGTGCTCAGTTCTCTACACTGGGAACAAAGCATGCAGTGCTGGTCTAGCGCACGCCTTCTTGTCACCTGAAGTAGCCAGTGGTCTGGAGGCACAAGACGTGCCCGAAAACCCTGCTCTCGATGTTCTGGGCGAGATGCTCGACAGCCTTGGGGTCCTACAGGATGACCATTTCGCAGTATGGCTGGGCACGTGGCCAGAGTCCATCGATTGGACGGGTGCGGTGATAGGCACCCACGTCTCAGGGGCTATGAGGACCATCTCCGAGGCGCTGGCGTCGTTGAACACTACCTTGGGGGCGGTCGAAGACTGGAAGCTGGAGGCGAACTTGGTAGAAGGCTACTTCTCTCAGATCGTCGCCTATTATTTTGGACAAAATGCGTTTGCCATTCGTAACGAGGCCTACGACGACATCCTCTGGGTTGTATTGGGCTGGCTCGAGACTGTCCAGTTCATCGATACCCACGCCGACTTGCATTTCAAGCTGCATTCCGAACAGGCTTCATCAACCTCGAGCGGTGTGGATGGCATTGACGATCTGTTTTCGAACCAGACCTTCCACGGCAACCAATGGATCCCAGCATTCTCGCACCGTTCGAGAATCTTTTGGGACTTGGCTACTAAGGGCTGGGATACTAACTTGTGTGACGGTGGTATGACCTGGAACCCCAACTTGTTGCCGTACAAAAACGCCATAACGAATGAGCTGTATATTGCCGGTTCGATAGCCATGTACCTGTACTTTCCGGGCGACGATAACGCTTCTCCTTTCCGCGCTGGTCGCGATGCTCCGGTCCATTCGAACACGGGTGGTTTCATCTCCGGGCCCCGGGACCCGAAGTATCTGCAGGCTGCAGTGGATGGCTACAATTGGCTTGTTGGTTCCAACATGACAAACCTGCAGGGTCTGTATGTCGATGGCTTCCACATTAGCGGCTTGACCGACCCGGACAACAATAACACGAAGTGCGATGAGCGCGATGACATGGTGTACTCTTACAACCAAGGCGTAGTGCTCACAGGCATGAGAGGGCTCTGGGAAGCAACGGGGCTCCCGTCGTATCTCTCGGATGGCCATCAGCTCATTCAAAACGTCATCAACGCGACCGGGTACGATCTCATCAACGGCAGACCAGTGGACGACCTCTTGGTACTTGAATCGGGTCTCCTCCCGCAGTGGCATGGCCTTGGCCGTGCAGGAGTCATGGAGGACACGTGTGATGCGAGTGGGACTTGCAGCCAAGACGGGCAGACATTCAAGGGCATATACTTCCACCACCTAACGGCATTCTGTGCTCCCCTGGCGACCCTGAATCCAGACAAGGGTGTAAAGGTGGACGTGAAAGCGTTCGCAGCTGTCAGAGCCTCGCATCAAGAGGCGTGTAGCAGTTATGGTACCTGGCTCAAACACAACACGGACGCAGCGCTTGCTACCCGTAATGCAGATGGCGGTTTCGGCGAGTGGTGGACGGCCGGACTGCTCACAAAATTGAACGACCCCTGGCCGACTGTGGCCAGCGATGGTATAGATCACCATGCTGCCGGTGTGGACTATAGAAACTACGGGGTGCCCAACGATACAGTGTGGCGCTCGCCTCGGGACCCTTGGACACACCCGGACACGACGATTCCCATCGACTTGCCGGTAGACTCTGTCCAGGGCCAGAAGCCCTTGAGCGGGCCACTCATGTCTCCATCGATGCACATGTCGTCTACACGTACACATCTGTTCGACACAACAGATCCTAACGATAGGGGCCGCGGCCGTACCGTTGAGACGCAGGGAAGCGGGCTGGCGCTTGTCCGGGCGTATTGGAGTATCGCGATTGCACCGAGGTATAGAGAGACGCTACTGATAACGAAGTGATGATATACCCACGATGAAACGAGTGTACTCGGCTTCGGAATGGGCGCGTAGCGAGCGATTTGGGTATGGTCTCATAACGAGAGAGATATATATACAGGTAGAAGCAGATGAACATGTTGAACACATCCTTATTGGCCTCGACTCATTACATTGTATATCCCCAGGCTTTAGTTTCCGACTTGGTGTTAGCCAATTTGTCCAATTAAGCCTATGATTGACCTCTTATTACGAGTATGCTATGGTATAGGAGGCTAGGTAGGGTAAAACTTGCTCTATACGCAGCCTACTAAACAACGAGATTATTCGAATACTGTCCCGTGGTCACACGGCATGGCGATGTTAATTATTGTATCATAGACGATATAAGTGTCACGTTGCAGTATGTGGTAAAAAGTATAGTTCACAAAGAAGCCAGGTATCCGGTTCGTAACTCTTGCCAATAGATTCGTAGAGCGAGTCTCGTAATGAGCGTTCCTAGTGGGAGCGTTGGTAAAGGCTCCACTACGTTGCAAGATTCCTTCTCTGAAAAATGTGATGTCCCCTTTCCTTATGACGCCCCCAAAAGTCGAATAGAATAGGCCATGCTGTATATAGCTGCAGGTGTCGCTTGTTCAACGTCACGGTGAGACTCACGTTGCACTTGGCACAGGTCTCACCGAGTCGCCAGAGGAATCTATCAGTACAGATGAAAAGTGTACAAAATGCTGCAGATTCCCATGCCAACGCCAAACCACCTCTTATACATCATACTTCGTAACACGCCATGAGCCTTTCTACATCCTACATTACTTGGAAGCTAGCTCACGCATGTTCCTAGGCCTCCCGCCACTCGCTCCCATTGGAAACGCCATTGGAGTGGCCGTTCGCGGCAGTGTTGGAAGAAGAGCTTGGCGCGACATCGTCGTCGTCGTCGTCGTCGTCGTCGTCCAACGCCCGCGCAAGCTCATCGGGGTCCTTCATCTTGGCATCTGGATCCAAACCGGCGTCGAAGTTGTCGTGATCGTCATCACGCCCAGGTTGATGCTCAAGAACGCCGTCGTCGGCGCTGATGGAAATGCCCCGGGTGCCCCACTTAGACCTTCTGTCGCCCGTCCTTGATGAGGGTTGGGTACTACCGCCAAGAGCCGGTGCACTCTCCTCGTCAAGTTGCTCTGTGTCGAAGCGCTTGCCAAAGACCCGGTTCAGAAGCCAGCCACGGCGCATGTCATCGGCGTCCACGACACCACCGTTCCGGAGCTTGACCCGTTGACGCGAATAGTAGACCCATGCAAAGTCCACGTAGAGTGCGGTCTGGACTATGCCAAAGATGACCGAAACAGTGTTGGGCTTCATGTCGTTCACATCGGCCTCGCGCCATATCCAATTGAGGATGTACAGAGCGCGATAGGAACCAAGGGTAAGGATGTAACCAGAATCGAGGACGGTCGGTACGGTCGTCTGTCGGAGGAGAAGCAGTTGCGGGAGGACACATACGGACTCCAGAATCTGCGAGAAGTCCCAAGCCCACTATGCATAGCTCTGGTTAGCATACGGCTTGGGTAGATGTAGCTCGACCAAGGACTCACGGTGAACAAGCTCCATCGCGCCTCAAAGAGCAGCATGGCGAAAGGGGACAGGGCCAACGACCCACCCAGAACCGCAGCGCCGAGCTTCCAGGATATCTCGCGCTCTCGCGTTCGGGCGTAGCGCCATCTCATGATGGCTAGTATATAGATGGAGGAACCAATGTAGAAAATCTTGAACAGGAGATTCCAAACTATGACCTCGTGGAAGATGTCGGTGTATCTGGCGCAGAAGACTATGGCATACAAGGACTGGGTGATCATGGAGACACCTGGAAAGTCCTCATTAGTCCCATCATGTTACAACAATACGGGGCCAGTTCGTCATTTACCTTCAGAGCTCCGGTTGCGATGGATGGCAAAGATAAGGATACATATCGAAAGTGCGTGGGAGACGTCTCCCAGTATTCTGAATATCTAGACTCCACGTCAACTCTAGATCGGAGGGGTTGAGGAGGTGCCGCATACATTCCAGGAGGCCATCGTGATGGTTGCCAGCCGCAGCTTTCAGCTCCCCGGGAGCCGGTCAAGTCGGATTTCGGGACGCTACGACGGTTGAGGCTGCGGTCGGTTTTTGATGGACGTTTGTTTGATGTGGTGCACCGGGTGCGAGAAGGAAACCAGGCAGAGCAAGGAGAGATACCAAGTAGTTATGAGGAAAGAGTTGCCTAGAAGATTATGTCAGGTGCATGAATGAATAATGATTGGATATGCTTGGTGTAAGTTCAGGCAAGTTACTCCGTACTGCGTGTCGTGTCGCATAAGGGTGGACATTACGTGGACCCTGACCGATGATGCAGCTAACAGTCAACTAGGTTCGTTCTTGTGGGGCTGGTGGCAGGTGGAAGCTTCAGCACGGGCCTCAAAGGAAATGGCACCGTGTCCAGCCGAGACACGGGCTGTAATTATTGTCTGCCCAGCTCTAACTACTCTGTAACGTTAGTTACAACTCACCAGTAGTTAAGTTAGTTGAGTAGTTACTCATCTGGATTTCACAATTCAAACTTCAGAATTCAGAATTCAAAATTCAAAATTCACAGGCATCATGTTGTACTCCATCATTATCGGAACTAAGGCAGTATGCGGTATAAAGCATCGCGTGTCCGTACATTACATCCAGTCTTCTGCGTTTCGTGCCGCATGAGCTGCAATGGCCTATTAACTGCGATCCAAACTAGTCACCCTGTAGTCCGGAAGACGGGCGTCAACTCATCGCCCCAAAAAGCAATGGGCTCGCTCCCAAGTCTCGTCTCAGAAACCAACTGCCCAGCCGACGTTCGCTTGCCTCTCTGGTCCTGGCTGGAAACTCTCACCGATGACCGATTGGAACTTCCTTGCTGCTCACTCAACTGGAGCAAACCCGGGAAGATTGGATGGTTCCAGTATTAGACGGAACATCTTACCAGCTGGGGTACCTGCATTGTCTTTCAAATGCCAGCCGTCTCTGTTGCACCGGACAAAGATGCCCTCGCCTTCGCCCAGATGCACATCCTCGTCTTCGCCCAGATGCACATCCTTGCTGTTGCTCATGACCACTCCCGCGGTCGTTACTGGCCTCTGGGAAGTCGGATGGAAGTGAACGTGCTTGGAGCTGGGCTTGGGGGTATTGGTTTGGACGACCAATTGCTGAGGTGAAGCATCCTCCTTGCGGTAGCTGCCCATTTCACCGTCAATTTCCTGGCCGGCATCTTCATTGCCTTCGTCGCCCTCGTCGTCTTCATCCTGGTCCAGATTGCCATCATTCTCTCTGGCCTTATTATTGTCGTTCGTGCCAATGGGTTCGTCCGTGTTACGCTCGGTTTCGACCTCCCCCCTTCTTTGAGAACAGTTCTTCAATTCCATTCCGATGGCATTTGAATGTCATGGTTGTGCCCTTCCTGTTCACCCTAGCCTTTCCCCATTCGTCAATGTGTGCTCCGCTGATTAGGATGATGTGTGTACGAACCGCGTTGGTGTTTTCTTTCTGTAGTTTGGTAACAACAACACCACGGCTATTTTTGAAACCCTCTGAGATGCCGAGTTCCTGGAACAACATCTCCACAACATGGATGCCTCTGCTCAGCGAATTCGTAGCCGGCCAGGTGTCTGGGTGGGTTCCATTGCGGACTTGTGACATGAGCTTAACCATCTTGTTTAGGATTACGTTAGCTCGGACGTACGACTCGTAGTTTGAGCCGTAGTAGAGATCGATCTTTTGGGATTTGCCATCATCTGTCTTGGACGGGAAGCTGAGTCTGGCTGCCGAGAGGATGGGAAGCATGCGCTCGATGGCTGTGATCGCCCCCGACGCCTCCATTTCCAACATCTTCTCGGCAGAAACTTTGCCAGTGACATCGTTGTATCGAACCGTGATGATCTCTTCATCCGGGTTAGATTCCTGAGCAGCCTCAACCGAGGTTTCGGACCGAGTCTCTGAACCATCCTCGTCTATCGGGTCATCAGGAGATGCTGCACGCTCGTCTGATCCGTCTGGGTACCACCACTGAGGAGGTGTGCGGAAACGGAAAGGTTTCTCGGAGCCAGGATCGGCCATCTCTACCCACTGGTCGTAGCTAACCAGTGGCTTGTCGTGCCGGGTTAGAGGCGCCGGGTATGTGACAGGAGGACCCGAGTAAACGGTGTCCTCGTAGCGGAGGCCGTCGCTGAGTCGGCGCCATGATATGGTCATGGCATTCATGACATCCTTGGTGGTGGGCGGGACTGTGTTCGGGAAACCGGCATTGATGGCTGCGTGCTCATACTCGGGGAAATTGTCAAAGCCTCGGGATAAGAGCCATATATAGATGGACCAGATAGCCTCACTGGCACTTTTTTCGCAGGTAATACGAACTCTGTCGCGCGTTATCATCTCTTGGCTGATGCAGGTCTTGCAGGCCTTTGCCAGGAAGCCGGTTGAAATGTCAACCTCGATCTTGCCGTCCTTCTTGAGCTGATTCATCCAGCGCCACATGACGGCGTTGGGCTCGAACTCAAGATCGGCGATTCCATTGCCGTTCTCTCTGTTGGCAGTGACAATCTTGCACAACGGGCAGCGCGGTAACCAAAGCGTCAGGAGCCGGTGGTTGAAATCTTCGGCACGAAATTTCCAGTATGTGTCATCGAGTTTCTCGTCAGTATAGATGGTAACGGCGGCAGTCTTGATGATACCAGCCACCCTTTCAAACTCGGCTGGTAGCTGCTTGATGTGGTCAACCAACTCATCGTTGTTTGCCTCGTCTTCTGCGGTCGACTCGACAGGGGACAATCCACGCAAGACACGCATGGTGCGGGAGTAGTCGAGTCTGCGGCGCTTACGCGACATCTCAAAGTCGCAGCTGTCGTGAAAGCATCGGCGACCGGCCGCCATGCACTTCTCACAGATCCATTCCGTTGTGTCGCACTTGAGGTCTAGATTCAGGGGCCACCTCAGCTCACAGCAGTAGAAGCGTTTGCCAGGGACAAGCGGCGTGTCTTGGTCGCCACCAAGATTCTCCCGGGTGAAATCGTCGCAGGGGTAGAACATGTACTTCTCCTCTGACTTGCACACCTGGCAGAACAGCTTCGAAAGTCCACACATGGTGTTGGGACGGAGAGTGCAATTTGAGGAAACAAGGTGCGAAACCAGCAACTGTAGTCACCACCATCGTCAGTCTCGGTACTTCTTTCATGCTCAGCCGAACGGATATACCTCGATACCAGACGATTGTTGTCTGATCTACCACTGGTGTGTGCGAATGCAAGTATATGATGGGACCTGTGGTGGTATAGAGCAGACTGGTTAGGCGGTCGACTGGCCAAGAGTAGTCAGGCGCAAGGAAAGCCAATCTGTTGGACAAGTGTCAGCTTGAAATGATTGCCAAGTGTGAGCTGATGATCTGCGTGCAACCTTTTTCAGTAGTTCGAAAGAAAAACTATTTCTTGAGGCAGACTTTGACAGGCCTCGATGCTCTTGATCGTTGACAGGTGTTTTTTGGCCGAGTGGCTAAGCGATGATGGGGGCGTGAAGCTGTCCAGCTCAAGATCGGTTTTGGGAGAAAGGAGCTCGAGGTGGATGGAGAATGTGCAACAAGATGGAGAAAGAAATTGCGCTTTTGTACGGCAACGCTGCTTGGCCGGTGTTGATATTCTTGTTGTCACAGCGATTGGTGCTCGTGAAATGGCAGCAGGTTGGAGGAAGAATCCGTGCCTCAGGAGCCCACCACCCAAATAAATTGTAGTTCATTCAATCCTGAGCCGAGGCACAACACTGTTTTCGTTATGACCAAGATTTCCTGGAATCTTGTCCAAGTACAAGTCTTTCCTTGTGTTTCTGGCCGCTCGAACGGTACCGTATCATCGTTGGAGTTTAGGGGTCCAACTAGTAAGCCCAATGAACTAGATCACGATCTGAACAAAATAAAATCGTCTTCTAGTCTAATTTCAGGGTAATGGTCCATCCAAATGCTCTCTGCCGTATGCGTTCGGAGTGTTCTATTACTCCCCTGTATTTCCCTGTCTGGCGTTTTGTCATCGATCCTAACTTGGGCCTTGGACTTTGCCACTCGTCCCTAGGTACCGATACTACATCTCCCAGAAAACCACTCCTGGGCAGATATCTGATAATCTGCATAGAAGCCACTGCATACCAAAAATTGCTTGTCGTCCGATATTGTAGCCCCGACCTCTCCTATACTCTCGGTATACCGGTATGAAGAGTGATACATATCGGGCTCTCTCTGATAGCAGGTGCCAAGGAAACATTTACACTGCAAATCCGAGGCACCTTGGAGTGTTTCACATCAAGGATAAGTTGACACCGTCCACATCTACAAATTTGCAAGCCTGGGTTGGTTGCTCTACTGGGTATTTGCCATGTATGATCCATCATCCATCACCCCCGGTGGCCTGTGGGGATCCTTGGAAGTTGGAGGAGGGGGATTGGAAAGGCGTAAAGAAAAGGGGGGTAACGACGGATAATAGTCAAGCTAACTAGTTACGGTAAGTATCCGTACTACGGTACGTAGTAGTTAGTTGACTGATTTCGTCTGTGCGCTTCCAAGTTCCAGCACGCGTCTTTCGTCGCGTCTTCAACATCAGCAGCGAGGCGGTCAAGCTGCTAGTTAGGCAACTACCTCACAAGAAGCAGATGTGTTCTGAAGGCGCCCTGCACCATGGCGGAAAGTGAGTTGTCAAGTTCCGAGCCGACTGTTCCACAACTGACGTTTGCAGATCGCGAGGAGCGTATGCAGCAGCGTATGCGCGGGGCAGGGTATGTACATCTGTCACCAGTCCATGTATCCGTACCGAGGCCTCAGGCTGACAATTGACAAACAGACGCCATGAAGTCGCCGACGATTCCTTTGGGCTCATTCTGCCCGTCGAGGAGTCCTCTGAACCAGCGTCTCCCGAGTCTGAGCCCGAAGCCGCACCCGAACCTGAACCTACACCCACCCCGCGGGCCGAGGCGCAGCTTGAAGCGCATCCAGAGCCTGTGTCTGCGTTGCAACCGGAACCAACCGCGGCGTCATTATCGCGTACCGAGCCGAATACGTCAGCTAAGAGGCGACGATTGGATAGCGATACCCCACAAGCAAGGCAGGGGCCAGCATCTACTAGGTCAACGTTGTCTGCAGAGCGAGACGGTGCTTCGAAACCAGATCCTTATGCTGCTAGCCAAGGATATGTTACGGACGCTGCCCCGGAGGAATCCACGTCTCTCCAGAGCTCACCACGCCATTCGGTCGCCGAGGTTGGGGTCACAGACAATGGTCCCGACCCTCTACCTCGGCCTGCTTCCCGCGGCTCTATCTCGTCAAGAATATCTCTCGGCCTTAATGTGGCAGAAGAAGTCACCGAGAGTCCAGCCGATGCGCCAGGAAGCGGTCATCGGCGACGATTTAGGGTCAACAACCCAGTTGCGACACAGAGCAGTCAATTGCAGAGAGCAGTCTTGTTAGAAGAGGAGAACGGGATGACGGGCCAGATGACTGTATCATCGCCTCTTTCCCGTAAGACACGCAGAAGTGGTGCCACGACGAGCAGTTTGTCAGGACAAGCAACTCGGCAGAGTGCCGAAAGCCCGCTTGGTTCATCTATAGGTGTGATGGATGAGGCAACTTCGACTGCACGCCCGTCAAGGAAAAGCAGTCCCACGGTTACCAGTAGCTCAGTTGGATCTAGTGGTAGCCGGCGAACTTTCCTTGATGGCACTGCTGAAGAACCAGACGAGCTATCTTCGCCAGTCCCGGCACAAGCAAAGACCAGAGCGAAGCGTAGCATAGCAGCGGTCGAGCTGCCAAAAGCGGTTGAGAAGGCAATTGATGAGCACGACAAACCCGTCGAGGAAACCCAAGAGATTCGCGTCAGGGAGGCGGCCGGCAAAATAGGAAGAAAGCGATCAAGGCCAAGCCTGGCGAGCGAACGATTCTCGGAGCTTCACACCGAAGCTCCAGAGCCAGAGCTTCCGGCTAAGAAGCGTCGACAGAAGCGCACACAAGGAATGTCAGCGAGACAATCACAACCCAAGCCCCAAAAGGTTACAAACAAGACGCGCAGCCGGAAGAGCGGCGAGGTATTCCCGATCAAAGTGCAGAGATATACGCAACCCCGTCATCGTCCCCAGGATGATACCGACGGCCTTCTGCTTACTTCGGAAATACCGTTCACGCACCGTGGAGGCGTCAACGTGGTAGATGTGCTTACGCAAATGTTCGAGGACGTCCTCGAGTCCAATATGGAGACTCTGCGCCAGGCGGGCAGCGACACGCAAGACGCGAGTGTCAGGAAAGATTACAGATCAAGACTCCGCGCGATTGAAGCTTTCCAACAAGAACTGAAAGTCAAGCTACTGAACCATGTGAGTATTACTGTCTGTCGGCTACCTCACGGGCCCTGTCTGACGATGAAAAGTCCATTGCCTTGGACAATATGCATGGACTCAAGAAGCAGGTGCGATCTGCTCAAAGGGAGAAGATTGCCTTACGTGAAGATCTCCTCCGGATTCGAGCCGAGAGGGAGCAGGTTGCTCTCAAGATGGATGCCGTGCGGCTGCGGCATGAAACTGAGAGTAAACAGACAACGGTAAGTCACGAACTGGTTCTATTGCTGCGGCTTTCTTTTGACGAGGTGAGGTTTAGCATCGACTTGGGCTTTCGGCAAGCATGCATGACATTGAGCTAGCAGTCGAAAACGGCCGCTCTGCCCCAGAACTTAGTCCCAGTGAGCAGAAGATGGCCGAGCTGGCCAATCTCGAAATGCTGGTAACTCGAGTGGCTGGGCAGGCTTGTGCGGGAGGGGACGGCAGCGGCAACCTGAAGCAGATCCAGGACTTCAATGCGTTCCTGGAACGTGCTGCCACGGCTCTGGAGACGAGATGATGATTTTTTGGATGATGATGAACGAAACCATCCTACGCATTAGATGATACCCTTGAACATGAAACCCTCACGAGTTGCGGTTAGATAATCAGCAAGTTAGATGCTCGAGCAGAGCTCACATGAAAAAAAGACTAGAACAACTACTATGCTTCATACTCCGTAATGTGCCTATATAACGTAAATTATCAATTAGTTCTTGGACCGGTCATAAGAGGCTGGCTGGGTTTGCGGAAATAGCCGGGGACGCTAGTTATAATTATGGGACAAGGTTCCGATTTTAGCAGAAAGCTTGTTCAAAGGCCAAGGAACAACGCGCCGTGGATCTACTCCGTACTCCGTTACTATCATAATACTACGTAGTACTTCGTAACTAGCTGATAAGTCCGGTATTCGATGGATACGCAACCACCTTACCCACCAAGGCCACTAGGAAGTGTCCGGGGCCGCACTGCCGCAGCACTGGCGGCAGTAAGGCGCTCCCGTCTCGTCTCATTTCATCCGTCGCTCAGTTCAGTGGTTAGAAAAGTATAATCATGAAACTCGACCATCCTGCGTGCTGGGGTAACTTGCACAGTAGTAGTCGTCGGCGGCTTTGACGGCGTCTGACCAGGATGCCGAAAATGCCGCGATCGGCGAAGGTTGCTCGACCCTGAATATTAACAAGAGCCAGCTCGGCATTTGCGGAAAGTGCACGTCAACCAATGTGTAAAGCTTCGCGAGAAGACAAGTCGGTGACTAGGGCAAGGGTACTTATTACCTAAGATACAGCCCCGAATGAAGTAGCGACGAGGAAACCCCAGATGGTTCCCGGTCGTTTTGGCCCGATGTCTCTCATCACACTCACGGCTCTCTTACCCTACCTATGGATACGGATACCTGGTGGTAAAGACAGGGGTGGGTGGCATTGATATGGTCTGACCAAAATCCACTAACTTACTACCGAAGTACGTAGAAGGCACAGCAAGGGTGCCAATCGGATATTTGACATGGGTCTTTCTCATAGCCGACGAATCCTTGCGCGGGGCGCGTGGCATGTTGACTCGCTGTCTGGCGGCACCTATCATGCAACAGATACGTAGTAATCACAGTGGCTGAGCTGACTGCCAGCTAAAACCGGGGGGGGGTGAACCTGGAGGTTACTACGCTTCCACCCAGATATGAAGCGCCCGTCACGATTCTTAGATGGGTTCCCTCCTTCCTCCCATCTCTCACCGCAACCTGTTTCATACTAGATCCTTCCGTCACAGCAACTCACATTTAAACCGTCGCTCAACTCCATCCAGGTTGTTCACGTTTATCCATCTTACTTCTCTGCCGCATTCCAACTTCCCACATCAAAATCACCTCTTTCACCTTCAGACAAAATGCCTGCCGCTCAAGAGCCCACCCAGCAAGCTCCTATGGACGCTGCCGTCCCCACTGGTCTTGTCAGCCAGCAGCCTGTATGTACAGCCAGCCCTCTCGACAATCGATCTGGCATCGACCATCTCTTGCGTTTCATCATAGAAGCGTCGCACTAATCGAGACCATATCTTTAGTCAATGGAACCCCAGCCCGACATGAACCTCCGTGGTGGTGAGGAGGCCGGATGCGAGATTTGCTGCGGCCTCTGTGCCTGCGAAGAAGGCTGCTGCTAGACCACACGACACAACCATATAACAGATGAACAACCTTGTTGTGGGTGAGATGGGGGAGAGGATGGACGAATTGCTGCATGTTTGACGATACACTGGATACACACACCCCAATTACAGGAAAGGATTCTTGTGCACAAGGTCCTGCTTGATATTTCGAGAACTTCTCGGGGGCGGTTGATGTCTCGGGCTCAAACGCTTATATACACTTGTTTGTTTTTGACAGCGCACCTGAACGAATTATTGTTTTTACCACTCACTGTCCTGTTGCTCTGCTCTGCTCCGACCGTGACGACTTCCAGCTCTCTTGCCGGCTCATGGTGCTTGCTTCAACCGATGGTCCGCGGGCCTCGGGATAGTCTCTGACATTTGAAGATTGGCAATCACTCTTTAGATGTCGCATCTAGTCGCTCCACTATACGTACACAGTAGTGTCGTTCACCATCCTGGGGTCCAGACAAATCAAGCATTTAGACGAATCGCCAAGACGGGTAGAGAGACTTGGCAGTGTCAATCTCGGCCGTTTCGGGGGCTTCGCAACTTTGGGACCGTCCGGTCTATTATTCGTGATGCAAAGTCTGCATCGCATCGTACAGAGATTCGAACGGCGCGACTTTGTTGAACCGAGTCCGCGCAAATGATTTGCAACCTGTCCCGTATTTACTCTTGTTGCCCCAATTCATCACGATGGACAGGACAGCAAGGAACAGTCACTGGTGACTTCAAAAATACTTAAGTCTTAAGGGAACTGCCCATGTGTTCGGTTAGACCGACCGGTAAGATACTATAATTAGCTCGCGATCGGCATTCTAGAAGATGACGTATGGGTTATAGAGGCTGATTTGTATAGCAGGCTGACAAGTAACCATCTGGAGGCAAGATCGGGACTTTGAACTTCCTGGACCCTGGGCATGTAAAAAGTGGCCAATAATTCGTAATATTGCCGTGATCCCATCATGGAGACCATTGTCCACATAACCAAATACGCATCTCGTTGGGATCCGGGAGCAGAGGCAACAAGTCTGAGCTCATGCTTGCAACATCCCAAGGACTTTTGGCAGATTCCGCGTGGTCGAAAGTTGTTTCAGTATCCTGATGCATTTCTCCTCCAAGAGAGATGGGGATTGAAGGGTATCATGAGTTGAAATTGTTGTCCAGAAAACCCCAGCAGTCAGACCACAGTCACACTCCAGCACATTTCGCTGCATGATGGACTCGTACTGCTGTTCTTCGTCGTTTGGAACCGCCATGCCATAATCATGGTCATTTCAAGCCCTGGCCGGACCTTCTCGAGAGGCCGGCATCTCCGGCACCAAGTTTCGCAACTCGTAATACACCAAGATGTTATCCACATATCCTCGATCCCTAACAAACCCGAGGTACCCTTCGACTTGCTCTTTGCTCATAACTGGGTTCGCCAAGTTCAGCTTGTCGTCGGATGCAAGGCCTTGCGGGAAATTCCACTCGATACCAATGTGGATGATGGTGATTTTGTAGTTACGAGCCGGCTCGGGATACAAAACGTTGGACAGACTCAACGTGAGAGCAAAATTGACGTCCTCGAACAAGCCGAAGACCAGGGGGTCTTCGAGGTCTATGACGAATGGTTTGTGAGGCACCCGCACCCAGCGCTGGCCGGAGACACTTTTGGGATCATAGAGATGCTTTATGGGGACGAGTTTGGCGACGAACTTTTTTCTGGGGGTCTCCATCCTGTTGAGGTTTTTGATGCGCAATGGCATACACGTAGGTCGATTTACGATGATAGCGAACAAAGACCCTGTCCTGTGCTTGAGCGAGTGAGAACAGATGTCCGTAGGATCGGGAGGCACCTCCTACTCACATAGATTGGGTAGATATTCTGCAGTGATACCGGAGAAACCTCTGCAGGTTTGGTCAGAACACGGACGAGTCGATGAACGAGAAACCTTGAAAATAGAAGAGAAAAGCCTGCAGGTCCATCTGGCAGTAAGTACTGTACCTGAAATTAGCAAAGGAGAAGGAGCTTTCAAGGCATCAGGAAGCACTGTTAGGGTGGTAAGGCAACTGAGGTACAAAGCGAGACGAAAGGTAAACCGGTAACCGCACTAACCAAATCGAAGTTGCGTTGACAACGACGACATTAAAAAACAAGTCAGTCGTGGTACCGTGTATTATACTTGCACAATATAACCAGACATAATCATCATACACCAGCTGAGCCCTTATTTTTGCCGGGCATAGGTCACCACCACGAACCCATCCGCTTATTTCTTTGGATTATCTTCCTCTATCCTGACCACCCCCACGAGTTTATCCCACACCGTTGCTTGGCCGCTTTCTTTCCTCCTTTGGCGCTCCAAGTCCTGTTCTTTGTAGATACCCTGCAGTCGCCCCACGATTTCTGATTTCGCGAGCATCTCCGCCTTCACGGCTGCCTCTTCTGCTGGACGATCCCGCTCGTCCACCTTTGCCAGTCTCTCATCTAGAAGCGCCTGCTGCTCGGGCGTGAGCTCCGTTTGCTTAGCTACGGCGTTGATTGATGGAGCCATGGGCCTCTTCGGTACCAAAGGCTTGAAAGTTGGCACTGGGCGTCCCTCCTCTCGGGCCTTCTCGATCTCAGCCTCCTGGATCTGTAGCCGCTGGTACAGCGAATCGGCGTGCATCTGGATATCCTCCTCCAGCTCGGGCGAGCGGTCTGCGGTGGATAGGTAACCCAGGGCCTTGAGCAGGCGAGTTTGGGTGTTGTAGCACTTCTCAAACTTGCGGACTTGGGTTCTGCACATGGTCATGCGGTCCGAGAAGCTTGGATTGTTCATGCACCAGCGCCAGTCGGACTGCTCGATGGCGCAGTTCTCGAGGGCCGCCCGGCCTATTTGAGCCTTGCGCTCCTTGTACCCTTCTAACACGTCCATGATCTTTTCCTGGTCCGACTTGGTCTCGGCCTCAATCTCGGCCAGTGGTCGGTATGTCTTCCACAGGTGCGCATAGCGGCCGTCTTGATATTCTGATTCTCTGGGGACCAGGGGCTTTTGATTATGTTGCTGCTGCTCCGAAGGTGGCAACGCGTGCTGTGTGGCTCGTTCGTAGTGTGATGTGGGCTTTGTGCTTGAATCCTGAGCAGCTTGGTGCTGTCGCTGAGCGCTGTACTTGACTGGTGATTCCTTCTCGAGATACTCGCGGAGCTTTGGGTCGAGCTTGCGCAGGGGATCTTCGGTGCGGTTGGATGACCAGAGGCTATCCCACCAACCCATCTTGTGTTTACAAGCGCCGACTCTTGATCGGAAAAAACGAAAAAGCAGTAAGGGCTTCGAGTTAAGACGGCACAACTGCTCAATTGCTGGCGCGTGGAGAAGTATTCTGTTGGAGCCACTTTGAAGCTTCAGAGCCGTATCAAATAACTAGCTGGAGTGCAAACGGCGCTCGGCACTTGCCGCCCTGCGAGTAAACTTTCCCTACGCCAACGTATGCGCCCAGTATTTGCACTGTGCTTCGCACATCTGAGGCTCTGAACACTGCGACTTAACTAATAGTGCCAAACTTTGGTAAAGTGCATCACGTGAGATCATCGATCGTGACATTCTCATAACCCGGCTAGTTAATATTTATGCAGGGTCATTGTTGAGTTGCGATAATCGCAGCAGGTCAGTCTGAGGCTTCCCCACAAAACATAATCGCGTGCCATCATTGGTAAGTTACAGGCTTGCCTCGTGGTTTAAAGCACGCAGTTTTCACAAATGATGGCGCTTGGTAGGAAGAGGAAGACAGCAGGTCGTTAATAGACTCGCTCACGATGTCGTGGATCCGGAGGGCGCAGTCTGCAGAAAGCAATTGTCGTTCATATTACCAGCATGGCTCTCGTGTCAAAGACCATGAGCCGCATTTCGCCCCAAGAGACGATTTTCCGGAGCCATATTCCTCATAACCTGGTCGGCCGACCCTAATGTCCATCTTCCCCATGTCAAAGGTACACCACCGGAAAAGAAGCGGCCGACTCGTGGCGATGTTGCGCGTAACGTTCGTTTTATTTCAGGACTGCTGGTATTTGCATCTTTATGCTATCGCAGCCACCTATAGTCCGCCCACAGATTCCGAATCTCAGAACATGAAGAACCCTCATGCAAAGACGCCATTGATGCCAAAGAAAGAGCCCGATTTTTTCGTTTAGAACTTGCTGAACGACTTGACAGCCTTGGAGGTTCGGGGAAGGACGCGGAGGACGTTGAATCGGACCTGGGGAGTGGAATGTCAGCACTTCGTTGTCACGTGTGGTTCCTTTCCTCCGAAACGTACGGTCTTGGACAAAGGTCTGCACTGGCCAACAGTGACCTGGTCACCCTCCTCAACACGGAAAGCAGGCGAGACGTGTGCAGCCAGGTTCTTGTGGCGCTTCTCGTAACGGGCGTACTTGGGGATGAAGTGAAGGTACTCCCGGCGGATGATGAGAGTTCTGTGCATCTTGGTGGAAACGACAGTGCCTGTCAGGATACGGCCCCGGATGGAGACGAGACCGGTAAAGGGGCACTTCTTGTCTGTGTGTATAGCGCGGTTAGTACTTTCGTGTCGTCAAGTATGCCCAGTACACGCGCCGCAGGATCTCTCGTTTTCCCATTCCTAGTATTTCGCATGTTCCAACGATCCCGTGCCCAGATGCCCGCACTCTTGCGCAAGCCCGGTCGCAATACCCCAAATGAATCGCCACGTTCACGTACCAATGTAGCTACCCTCGATGGCGGTCTTGGGGGTACGGAAACCCAGACCGACGTCCTTGTACCATCTTCGGCCGTTCTTGCCAGGGCGGGCAGACTTGGTCTTGACCTTGGAGTTCTGGAAGATGTGAGGCTGCTTCTGGAAAGCACGCTCCGACTGGACAGTCAACTCGGTGGCCATGTTTGCGGTCGATTGGCAAAGTCGCGGGTCGAGTTGGTGGTGGTTGGCGGGGATGAGGGCTGGTATTGATCTGTCTGGCGTTGAAGCTGGTCCAAAAATTGCTAACTCGGCCTCTGCTCAGAAAAATTGAAAGTGGTGCGTAAAAACACCTAGGGCAGTTGGGAAGCAGTGATTGTGGGTCGGATCAGCCACAAACCACAGCCACACACCTCCCCGCCAATCGATTCTGGGGCCTGTGCGTACATGTCAATCGCCAGGTGTACTAACCAGATCAAGAAGTCATGTAAACAAAGCAACGACGACCCACCTCTATGTGACGCGATGTCCTCGTCTTTCATGCGCGACGTGATCCAGTGTAAATCGATGGATGCTATTGTTACCCACGTAGAACCTACACGTTCCGCAACAGAACCACGTCGCCCGGAGTTCGATTCGCATCGATCAGTCGTGCCGAAGCATACAACATGGCAGACGTAACTGTGCCATCTACACGCCGACCGCGCAAGTCAACCGGCCATTCACCGGTACGAAAGAGAATGGACAAGGAGAACATTACCGTCGATGTGGCAAGCTCTTTGGCTGGTAATACCGGGCGTAAGAAGTCGCGGAGTAAAAGCATGGGGCCGGGCGGGCTCGATGTTCTCAAGTCAGGCTCTGGTAATAGACGTGTTGTAAGTCTCAGTACTCTCGTAGCCCAGCATGCCCACGCCACTTCAATGCGCCGAGATCACACTATGTTCGCAAGGCATAACTACAGTTCTATAACTAAAGAATACCTTTGCAGTCGCTAGCCGTGCCGTCTAGGCCTCCTCCAAGATCGATCTTGAAGCCTACAATTCCAGTTTTGCCAGAGATCCCTCCACACAAATCCAAGCCGCGATATAATGGACCTGCTTCGAGTCTAATGCTGCAAAGCAACGGGAACTCACCAAGCCTGTTCCAGAACGACAACTCGGAATCATCAAGCAAAAAGGTTGCGTTGCGCACCGAGGAGGAACAGCAGGCTGCGGTTCGCGAGCGTGAAGACAAGGAGAGGGTGGCTCTGGAGAAGGAGGTCAAGGACCGCAGAGATGCACGCAGAAAGTCACTCGCGAATCGCAGAGTCTCATTTGCAGCCGAGGCCACCCTTCATACCTTCCACGAGATCGAATTCCCACCAGACTCAGCGGCTTTTACAGATAGTACGCGGCGCGCTTCGTCGCACATTGCGTATCCTCCCGATCCTGCCCCAGCGCCAGCGAGTCCCGAGACATTGGAGCCGCCATCAACACCCCCTGAGCAGGCGGAAGACGCCATCTTGGAGACTCCGGAGCACCAGAGAGGCTTGCACCAAAGGAAAAACCGCAGAAGCTCCGCCCTCCCGCCGATGAGCTTTGACGACCATGATGAAGACCACACCATCGCGTCGACTGTGTACAGTTCTGATTCCGACGCCACCGAGGGAGTAACCGAGATTCACGAAGAGATGCACTCAGACGACGGTAGTGACTCGGATGCGGATGGAACGACCATGGACTTGGTACTCGATGAAATCACGGGGACCTCTGTCGCTTCAGGCATGACAATGCGTTCCATGTCTCCAGATGATACTAACGATACACTGGACGGCGCATTGCGACTTGCTGCCAGGCAAGCGCAGACACAAAACATGGACGAAGAAGAGGAGATCATTCCCTCTTTCGGCTGGGCCCGAAAGCCCGCGCCCAAGGAGAAGAGTCCGGAGCAGCCCCAAGCAAATCAGACCACCGTTTTTCGAGATCTGTTCCCAGACGCAGCGCAAGAGGAAGATGATGGCATGGACATGGACATGACACGTCCCATGGGTGGCATTTTCCAATCCAGTGCTTCAGGCCAGGACATGGTTGAGGACGAGGAAGTCTCCATGGATGTCACACAAGTTCATGGTAGAATACTGCCCCAACAGACGAGCAATTCACCAAGAAATTTGGCAAGTCCCGTAAAGTCTGTCGCAGGATCTTCGACGGACGACACAACCATGGATCTCACCTTGGCGATTGGCGCGATTCGACAAAAGCAAACTGGCGAAGACCCTGACATGGAAAGCAATGCGGACTACGAAGACATGTCCATGGAGCTGACCACCGTCATAGGCGGCGTCCCACCTTCGGCTAACAACAAAATGTCCTTACCGAGCCGTTGGCGTGCTCTTGCAGCCCCAGACGATGAAGCTACTATGGATATGACTGTTGGCTTAGGCCGTATCATGCCCGACAGCCGAGTTGACGAGCTCGAGGATGAAATCGATGACACCATGGGTATGGAAATGACTATGGCCATGGGCGGTATCATCAGAGGCACATCTCCAGTTAAAGATCGAACAAGGGCTAAACACTTGATGGAGGAAGAAGTGGACCAATCTGACAGTACCCCTGTGTTAGCTAGATCGCCAGCACAGAAGCGGATGTCTTCCATTATGGGCGTTGCTGCTCCGTCAGAGTTTGGGAGTCCTAGCTTTTCTCCTTTCCGAGGTCTTGGGATACGTCGTAGTATCAACCAGGCGCGCGCAGATACTCTCATGTCCAGTTCTCCTGTGCGCGCCGTCTCCCCGCCAAAACAGCATAACCCAGCAAGGGAATCAAGCCCCTTCTCGCAGCAACAGCAGTCGAGCCCCCTCAAGACCCCCCCTTCGGTCAAAACCGCGAGTCGCAGTGCTTCCCCACAGCGACTGAGTGCCGCTCAGCCGGCTGCTAAGCCTATATCATCACGAAAGAGTCCGACTAAGCTGCTGAATATATTCCAGCAGGATCCTTCCACGGGATTCTCAACACCCAGAGTCATCCTTACCCCTCAACGACCACGACTTTCTGGGCTTGGTGTTGACCGCCTGGGACTTGGATCTCCCAAGGTTGCGGCTATGTTCGACCGCCGCGGTTCCATCGGGGATTCGGCCAGTAGCTTCGTATATGGAAAGATTACAAAAGGCGTTGCGTTTGCAGATCCTCGAGTAATCGAGGACGGAGTCGACCAGGAGCGCTTGGCCGAGGAAGATAAGGAGAATGGACGAAGCATTCTCGAGAGAGAGGTCGATGGCGACGACGAGAATAACACTGCTACCTTGAAGGACATGATCGCCAGCATGTCACCCAAGAAGAATAACAATCCCCTCAAAGGCCGTAAAAGCCTGCACGCCGGGAGCGCCCGAGGTCTTCTGGGAAAGCGCCCCGCTGAGCTTGATGACCAGGAGGAAGAAGACGACTGCGACGACAGGGGTGGCGTTAAGCGCTTGAAGGGCCACCAAGGCAGCCCCGTCAAGAACGTCCGGCTGCACGCACCTCCAACCAAGGCCGAGACTACCGGGCGTATGACTCGGTCCACGAGACGCAGTCTTGAAGAGAGTAGTGCCAACTTGATCACACCAGCAATATCGTTCTCGCCCGAGAAAGGGTCCAAGGCTGTATTTGCACCTCATGCTCAGGGGAGGTTCCGGGATGTTGAGAATGACCAGCCAACAAATACATTCAGTCTCGAGGAAGGGCCGCGCCCTGTTCACCCCGAAGACTACGACGACGACGACGACGAGGAACGCATCCATCTCCAAGACTTTCTGAACATGACTAGCATTCGCTTCATGGAGCTGACTACAACAAAGCGAAGGCACACTCTAGCTCCAGCTTCCCTCAAAGACAACACTCTCCATGCTATAGATGACGTCTCGCTCGAGCGATGTGTGGTAGCAGGGGCTTGCACCGTCCCTACTCTTGAGCTGTATCAACATGTGAGCAGTTCCCGCTTTCGTACCTTGGCAAAATACTAACGACTTCCAGTCTTGTCGAGAGCTGAAGAAGTACATCTCTGAGGGCAGAAGGATCGTACGTGAAATTGAGACTGAGACCTTGGAAGAGAATCCCCCACTTTTCAAGGAGTACATTTCCGCAACACCCGAGTTCAAGCTCTTGATGGACAACCAGTTCAAGAATGTCAAAACGCACGCAAGGCTACTGAGCAAAGCGATGTGGTACGAGTGGCGCATGAAGCTACAAGATGGCTTGAAGGAAGGCCTAGTGAAGATCGCCGAAGACATGGAAGAGGATGATCAGTTTCTCCGCAGCCAAGAAGGCTTGCTGAAAGATGTCCTTCCGGACCTTCTTAAGCAGCTCGAGCTTCTGGAGCGAGAGCATGATAACCTAGAGTCTGTTATCCAGGAGCTTGCCGAGTGCGATCCGGAAGAACTCGAGGCTGCAAGAGCGGAAGTGACTGACCTAGACTCTGACATTTCGGAAAAGATGCGCAAGATTGACGAGCTGCACCAGGTTTTGCAGGAGACTGAGACGACCTTTGACGACATGGCAGAGCGGAAACAGGAATGCATCTCATCTATCGAAGAGGCTGAGAAGATACGGGAGGAATGCAGAGGTTGGACTTCTAAGGAAATCAACTCTCTCAAAGGTATGTCGGAGGTAGCCCCAGCCCAGCTTGAGATATGTATACCTAACGTTTGCGCAGCACGGGTCGATGCTATAGAGAAGGAGCATGGCTGGGCCATTACCGGCCTTGTGGGGACAACTGTCTCGATGACTTACCGAAAAGAAGTCGAGCTCGTCTTCGACATCGCTTCGTTCCAAGGGGCCAAGCCAAACTCTACCATTGATCTCTGGTACATTGCTGGCAACCGGAAGACCGACCCGCAGCCTGCGTCTCCCGAAACCGAATTCTTCCTTCAGTGCATTCGCGACCATGTGAAAGGGTTCGCGCAAGCTCAGACAAAGATCTCTACCTTGCTCCGAACTGTCGGTGTCGCATGGGGCAAAGCCGGTGCTGCCGCCAACGACATCCGCCTTATTAACTGCACTTTCCCCACTGAGGTCATTAGAACTGGCGACAACTCGATCGCCGTGAAGATAGCTCTGCTTTTAGTACCGCTGGAAACCAAAGTCCAGCTGGTCTTGGGCCTCCACGCCCAGAATACGCCTGATGGAGTGGAGGTAAAGATGGTGCCGCAGGCCCAGGTGGTGTATGGCGAGCAATTTAAGCTTGACAAGGTATGCGAGTACCTGTCAACGAGACTGGGAGGGATGATTGTTACCAAGGAGGAGGCGGAGACACGTGAAGCTTGGAGCGATGTCATCGTCGAGCTTCACGAGCGTCTGATTGCAAGGGGCCGCAAATAGGGGTAATTATTGGGAATCACGAATTACGAAATAGGATACATACAGTAGGCTCTGGAGAAGGCTGGAGGAGGAGTGCGGGTGTTCGTATACTATATCCGGGGTCGTATTGTTTACTATTATTTACATGATGTATTTATTGTTCTGTTTTTGTTCAACATCGTGCCCATTGTCTTCGTCGTTTCTGATTCTCTAGTGCTTTCGTGTTCTCTGTGAAGACGTGCGAGAACCAGCGGCATATCACTGCTCCGTGACGTCTACATAATACGCCATGGATATCAGTACGTTTGGAGAGGTTGTCAAGAAGCTGAAGAGGAAGGTTCTCTCCGCCGGTCTTTTCACCCGGATCATTCATCGCGAACACATTATCAAGTAATATCTCGATCCCTTCAATAAGTGCGGATGGGGTCGTATTCAACACTCGTCAGTTCCTCCCCGCTGCAAAATAAACTCACCGGTTGTCAACTGGGAGCCTACTTCGCCTGAAGGCTGATGTTGTGGCCGCTACGTCGCCGGTTGCTCGTGTTCGTGCTCGTGCTTGGGGCCATCTGCCGTGCCAGTTACGTGAAGATGGTAATGTGCTGTTTCTATCTGTTGCTGCGGATCTCGAGCTGCTCTTTGAGTAGCAGTGTAGTAGATACTCGGTATGTTGGCGGCCTGTACCTAGACGCTGTTGTCCTACAACGAGGGTCGGGCTTCTACATTCGAAGGACGTGGTTCTCAGCACGGAATGGTAGCAGAAACGAGCTGACAGGTGCAATCTTGGGCCTATATAGAGCTGGAACCTACAGGGATGGAGGAAGGGGGATGTTATTCATAGCAGTAGGCCATCTTCTGTACCACCCTGAAATGGCTCTCGCCACCAGGGCAGATACCGTAGACGGCTGTTGTACTCTTCGCGGTGCGAGGACTAACCGTAGCTAGTTCCTGACCACCCAGCAATGGGACCAGAGGTGATTGCCTGTCTGCCCCAGGCTGCCCCGAGGTGACCACGGGGTGGTAGGTGACCTGACCTGGCAACCAGAACAACTGCTGGTGCCGCTAGTAATTTTCCTACAAAAAGGCTCAGGAATTAATTCCCAACTGGAAATCTTTTTCCTTCCTCCTCCTCCAAGCTTCAGCTTACACAAACGAGTACCACGCACGATTTTCAGCCTTACAGCTATCTATCTTCACGATACTCGTTCTCTCATCCCCACCCTTCACGATGTTTTCTAAACATCTTCCATCCGTCACCACCCTGACCAACTTGGCCCAGGACTTGGGAACTGCCATTCTCATGCTCTTCTACGGCCTGTTGTACGGGCCCTACTCCATTGTCAATTCCGTCTCCTGGTTGTTCGCTGTCGAGGGGGACTGGCAGATATGGTTCGTTCGCTTCTGCGTGAGCCTCCTCTACCACCTCCCTCTTCTCGCCTCGGCTCCTGGTTTCGGTTTCCCCTCGTTGTGGTTTATTCTATGGTTTACTGTCTCTTTCTTTTCTTTATTCTCTCCCACAAGGGCATTCAATGGTTGCGGTACGACTGCATGTGGTTCGCCACACCCGTGCCCGACACCCCAAACCCGAGAATGTTGGACAAGTCCCCCGAGGCCATCGAGGCTCGTATTCGCCAGCGCGCCGAGCATGAGGCAAAGAAGGCACAGGAGGCTGAGATGCAGCTTGTGCCGGCTGCTGCCGAAACGCCTCGCGGTCCTCCCCGTCCCCCTTACCATAACCCTTATAATATCTATGAGGTCTATGAGAGGGCTGAGATGGATCCTCGGACTTTCAACACTTTGGCCATGAGAAAAATGGATTTCGAGGCGTACATGCGGTTTCCTGATGGCCCTGTAAGCGACAGCGTTCAACTCCCTTCTACCCTCGATGAGACACGATTTTCTGACGCCCAATTTCTGCAGGATCACACTGAACTCGATCACATGCTATTTGGCCCGCTTGTCAAGGAATACCAATGGCGCCGTTATCCCTCATACCCATTGCAGTTGCGATATGAGATGGTGCTACCCGATATGGCGCCGTCCATCTACGATATCATCTATGGTCATGGCCCCCACGTGGATCTGCAAGCCATGCCTCCTCTCGAGGACGGCTGGTCAGAGCCAAGTAAGTCACAGCCACATGTTCTCATCTTTGACACCTTCACTAACCTCCTCTTCCTCAGCGTACGTTGGTGATAACTGGTTTTCCGTTCGACTCGCTCCCGTGGTCCAATATCCCATGGTCCAATATCCCATGGTCCAATATCCCATGGTCCAATATCCCATGGTCGAGTATCCCGCGGTTGAGTATCCCATGATCGAGTATCCCGTGGTCGAGTATCCCGTGATCGAGTATCCCATGGTCGAGTATCCCGTGATCGAGTATCCCATGGTCGAGTATCCCGCGGTCGAGTATCTCGTGGTGGATTATCCCATGGTCGAGTATCCCGCGGTGGATTATCCCGTGGTCGAGTATGAGACGGAGATGGAATGGGAACCTACAGCTGCACTAGTCATCGCTTTCCCTGAACCAGCCTCGTAAGCTCATCCGACCCGTCCGTATTCAAGCAACTGCTTACACCCTTGATAGTGTTCCAGATTAGGAATCTGATGGAGACGTGGAGATGGAAGATGCTCCTGCAGCTGAAAAATACTCCCCTGTTCCATTTACGGCCCAGGTACCTGTAGCTGCACTGGCACCAGCACCTGCACCTGTGCTTGTACCTTCACCTATACTTGCACCTGCACCTGTCACCATGCGGGCACCATTCGTGCCTCTCTTCGGAGGGCTTAGCAGTTCTATCTTTGCCTCACACGCCCCGGTTCCAGGTATTTCGTCTGCCCCTGCCACTGTCACCCCCCAGCAGCAGCAGGAGTTCGATCTGCCCGCCCCTGTCACAGGTCACTCGTCTGCCCCTGTCGCTGTCATCCCCCAGCAGCAGCAGGAGTTCGATCTGCCCGCCCCCGTCACAGGTCACTCGTCTGTCTCCGTTGCTGTCATCCCCCAGCAGCAAGAGGAGGACCACGATTCGTCTTTTTCGTCGCTGTCTTCCAGCTTCTGCGATCGCGTGGTTGAGAGTTTAGAGCCCTCTGCCGCCGTTCCCGATCCTGAGAGCTCCGACTACGAAACTGACTCTGACCTTGAGGCAGAGTTCGAGGCAGCGATACGAGACTCGCCGGCCGACGTTGTTGAACCTGAATCCGCTGTCCCCGATTTTTTTGTCTCCGAACACGTTAGTTTCTCCTATTCATGGGTCGACACGAAGCCGGACAGCTTCGTCTCCGCCGCGGTCCCTCCTGTCGACGCTTCAACAGAGACTTTGGCCAAGCGCAAAACCCTCAAGCCGAGGTCTCGTCTAGCTGGGAAGAAGGCTTCAGTTGTTGCTCCGGCTCCAGCTCCGGCTCCAGCTGTTGTTGTTGTTGCACCTGCTCCGACTCCAGCTGTTGCCGTTGCTGTTGCCCCTGCCCCGGCACCAACTGCTCCTGCGACCCCGGCAGTGAACGAGGATGAAGAGTCCATTCCGCACAGCTACGGAAAGAAGTTCGAGGTCATCAACACGGAGAAGAAGGAAATTGTCAAGTTGTCCGATCCGGTGCCTCGCACTCCCAACGCCCCAATCTACAAGGCGACAAGACCTCCTTCCCTGAAGCCTAAGCAAACCTCGGTCTTCATCCTTCCCAAGACGAACCCGCGCGGGAACAAGAACAAGAAATAAGTGAAGCGTTGATTTCCATTGCCTCCCCCGTTGGGTTCGATTCCCAACGCCGGTAGTTTACTACTGGGTTTGTGTGTCTGAATTTGATTCTTTCACATGGGGATTTTGGCAGTGGTTATTTCTCGACTCCTCATTTTTGTTCCTCGTTCGTCTTGTGTGTTGATTGAGGCTTTGGCTTTGGCTGTGCGTCTCGAGGATGGCTCTTCGTGTCTCTGGTGGCAGCTACATGGTACCTACCCTTTCCCCTTTTCTATGTCCGACTTGACCAGACCGTCCGCATTTTGGGTTCGAGCCCCATTCACCGCTTCGATACGGTATCTCACACATTCACATATACATACATGCATCGGATTTGGTCTTGTCGGATTGCCCCTTCTCGGTTTCGGCTCATCGGTATAACTCTTCTTACCCGGTAACATCATCATCACCGCTCCGAAACCCCCCCAAAAAAAAACATCAGCACCTTCACAGGACTCGAGCTGAGTTGACAATCCAGATATGGATACGACAGCTCGAGTTGCCGTTCTACCGTCTCATGATCTGATCGCCATGAACCCTTCGCGGGGAGACGCCGTAAATGGAGACGGAAGATCACACGGCTGCCCACGACGTCTTTGTCAGAGCATCTAGACCCTGGAAGCTACGGCTGAGCAGGCGAGTGCGAACGGTCGTGGGTACACGACACTCCATCATGCTGGGGGATCCTTCGCTCCCTGGGTCGATAGGCCTGGAGGTTGGATTCTCCGGCGCGCGGTGTCAACGTGTTGGCTGCTCGATATTCCTTCCCCTTCTCACGAAGACGTGGGAGACGACGGCGATGTCGTCTCTCTGACGCCCTCTTGCTCAATAACCTAGTGACGCCTTGACGATTGTCCCCGGGGCGGACACATGTGTTTTTTTTCTTTCTGGTTTCTTTTTTCTTTTCCTATCTTACATTCGGCGAGAAAATTACAAAAAAAGGAGTAAAGACACGAAACCCGTACAAAAAATCACATACACACCCTTCTTCCGGCTCAGTGGCAGCTGTTTCGGTCGTACTCGACATCATTCACCTCTCACCTCGGGTTCCGGACTCTGGCCTGGCACGCCACGGTCTATCCCCGTTGCATCCGCATTTCTCATGTCATGGTTGCGCTGGCACTGCGCATTTTCTGTTTCTGTTCTGTCAAGCGTCACGGGGGTTCTGCAAGGGGGGTTCACAGGGCAAGAGGTTGATAGGGCCAGCGAAGATGGTAGGGCACGAGGAGGGAGGATATCGCATGGTTGATAGGCGTTGTTGCTGGTACAATCTTGTAAGTATTAACATAGACACATATGCACATCCCTTTCTCCCTTCACCGGAATCAACTTACTGAGTCAAAGCACAGCCGGTTTGTTTTGGATCCCGATCCCAAGATGGCAGTGGAGCGGTTTTGGTGGTACGGTATGACCTGGCAAGTTGCTTCATCTTCTACACCTCTCGATGAGCTCGCCTCGCTGACACTAGAGTGCAGAAGGGTGTACGGGATCAGCAGGCCGACGGGTTCCAGGGCAAGGCGGTAGTTTGGGATCAGGTAAGTTGTTCTCCTTGGTTACTGACTTTTTCAACGTGATAGATTTCCGTCCCCGTTCTGGCTCGCCTGCTTGGATGCACGCAGTCTGGAGACGGTTCGAGGTGGCCTCTCTCGGTTTTACCCTGGGGCTTCGGCTCGAGGGGTTTTCCCGTTTTCAGTGTACGCTCTGGCTTTACCAGGGGTACACAGAAGACGTTTTTGCGGTGATGAATGCTGTTCATTCTTCCGTGTATGGTGATTTCGAGTGGCCATCAAAGAGCAAGTAGCCTGATCTAGCGGTACAGCATGGAAAGGGCCCCAGGAACTGGATAAGAAGGGGGAGGGAGCCCAGTCCGTCGATCTGCATCTCGACTGGTGTTGCCCGCAGACCAGCAATCCAGCAGGATAGATCACAATCATCTAATAGGTAGACGATTTCTGCTCCCGGCGAAGAAGGGTAGCATGGCTCGTATTGATGGGCTAGCACGCGACGTATATGGAACACTACTTGCATTAATCCAAACACGTGTACGGACAACGGATAGTGGATGTTGGAAAACATGTGCAGAATCGTCCAGGGGCCATGTCAAGTGTGATCTGGGCTTTTGAGCTCCAGCTTTCCTTGCATTCTATCAAGTGTGCTGAGGAATACATGCCGCGGAGCATTTCTATCTAGGTTTGACCTTGGTCCACCCGTTCACACTCCTCTCCTTGTCCCTGCCTGGAGTGCCGGCACCACTCACCGTCCGCGCCTCGGTACCAGCAGAGCCACCGCTCCTAACGGTGTTGACGCTCATGTAGCTCTCTAATCCGAACCTGTGTGCACCGGCTCGAGCACTGGACTGCGGCGTACCGCCCACCAAGACACCATCATCCAGGTCATTGGGCTCGGCGAACTCATCATCTTCGATAAGCTCCCACTCGGGTGCTGGTGCCTCGTTCAGAAGACGCGCTTTCAGCTTGTCGGCCAGCTTGATAGGATTGGGCAACTTGAAAGAGCGCGCGAACTCGAGACCTGCCGCGCTGCCCAGGTAGGTGTGCATGGTGCCGTGGGACCACTGTCCCATCCTCGGAGCGGCTTTACTAAAGTCGTTGGTCGTGATCTCATTGCTATGCCCAGGCGGTGAAGTGCTCTCGTCGGGAAGGACGGGCTGCCCTGGCTGATTGCGCTGTAGCGAGGAGCCGATCAGGAGATTGTACAGGTTGCGGCCCATGCAAGAGAAGTCCTCGAAGCTGTTGCTGTTATCGCCGACTGTCACACCTTGGGTGCGACAGAGCCAAACAATGTTATATGCCAGAAGACATACGCCCTCGAGGAACGAGTTATAACTCGTAGTATCCTCCTTGGCCATGGTTGACAAAGGCTTGTCCAGGAATAGGGGGCGAGGGTGCGGTACATGACTATAACCACGGTCACGCGGGTCGCTGGGAATTTGGGATGTACCGGGAAAGGCCACCTGGCCATGGTGATACGATGATGTGAGGGAGAATATGGTAGGCCGAGGGTAGTCGTTATGGGGAAGCGTGATCTCGGCCGGGAGTCGAACCGCCAGGTAATGAGAGGCAAGCCACAGGAGATGTGATACGTGGCCAAGGGACGCCGAGACTTGCTCGGCGGGCAGGCTGTTCAGATGGTGTAGGTCGATTACCTCGATCCCTCCTATCTTGTACTCGAAGCGCATGGGATTCGAACGCTTGACACGTTGCAGGCGGTACAGCTTGGCTACCTCTGTACACAACGCCGCTCGGTAGTGTGTCATGGCTTCGTACTCTCGGTCCCAAGAGTACTTGGTCATCTTGATGGCCTTTTTGGTCTCCTCCAGCTCTCTGCTCCTTCGCCCAGCGATGCCTTGCGCAGCCGAAGCCAGGTCGGCCTTGCGCCGAGCGATGTTTGCCCTGCGCTCTTCGATCTCCCTCTTGGCCTGATGGACCTTTTCCTGAAGCTTGTCAGCTGCTGCGATGATCTGCTCCGTCTTGTGTTTTGCCGCCTGCCCTTCCGAAATGCAGTTTTCGACATAGGGACGTGTTTTGCGATTCGGGGAGGCCGCAGTCTGGTCCGGCCTGCTGTCTGCCAAAAGAGCGTTGATCTGTTCCTCAAGCGCGGTCGACTCGACGAGGACAGTGGCATGTTTGACGCGGCCCTCGTACAGCAGATTCCGGACGTCCGTAGCACAATAGAAAGGAAGACGGCTCGGATGATGCTGCCGCTGGCAGACATCACAATGCAGCGCATCCATTCTCGCGGCCGTGGGTGAGAGTCGAGACCGTGAGCGTGTCGTCTAGCGGTGATGGTATATTCGGTTCCGATCTCGCCTAGTCAGGATATATGCGTCTATTCTGAGCGTCGAAGAACCCGCGCAGACACGTGTGCTTGCTGCATGTTCGTCTGCTAAAAGATGGCCTCGCCGCTCGTTCATCTAATAACTTGTTGCTGCGTGCCGTAAAGGGTCTCATCCAAACGGATATGAATTCCGTGTGACGTCGAGAAGGTACCTAGGTACAAGCTCTTATCAGTCTTATCGTTCATGCATGAGACCCCTGCTCTGAAGTACGACGTAACTTGTGTAGGTTAGGTAATGCCCCGCCCGACAGCACTTCTTTTTTTGCTCCTCGTCACTACCAGTAAGCAAATCAACAGCTTACCTAGTGCTCCCTTCATTGTCTCCGCAGTCAATTTTCAATGGATTTTGTTCGTCGATTTCTCAGGCGCGCCAGCGGCGCTGAGGATAAGCGTCATTCTACGTTCGCCGGCGATTCTCCATATCGTCCGACTACAACTCCGGTTAGGTCACAGCCTGGCCGAAAAGTGTCGCAGGCACGTCAACGCTTAGCGAACATGAAGGAGCAGGACCGCACAATGGCATTATTTGGTGACTCGCCCCCACCCCAACGACTACCCGCTTCTTATCCTGGAGGTGATATCATATACCGATCCAATGATCGTTACACCGTGCGACACGGGAATACTGTCACGAAGTACACAACTTACCTTCACGGCATGGGCGCAAATGATCATCCAAACGAGGCGTTAGCATTACGTTTTATTAAAGCGTATACCACAATCCCAGTGCCCAATGTTATAAGCAGCGATTGGGATCGGATTACTATGGAATATATCGAGGGATCAACACTGCAAGAAGCGTGGCCAACGCTCACAGTCGAGCAGCGCTCTGAGATCCTCACTGAGCTTGGCGACTATATTAAGCAAATGCGTCAGCTTAGTGGTCTATATCTAGGCCGCCTTGATGGTCAAGGTGTTGTGGTACCAAGCATCATGACACGTTCGGGCGGACCGTTTAGTACCTTAAGAGAGTTCCATGACTGGCTTGTCCGGCCGCCAAAGCGGTCGGTGGCGCAGTCCATATACTGGCACACTATTACGACACAACTCGGTGCCGACTATCCCATTGTATTTACACATAGCGACATTACCGCACGCAATATTCTAGTGCGCGGAGGTCATATTGTCGCCATCCTAGATTGGGAATACGCGGGATGGTATCCAGCTTATTGGGAATATGTATTCACGATGCGTGGTCTGGACAACGTTGATTGGGAGACATTGGGTCATTGTGTTCCCTCTCTCTTTATTGAGCGCTACGATTTGGAATACATCCTCGTAGAGTTCATTCTTAAGCTCTCTTGATAGTTATAGTAATAGCGGTAGTAACAGTCATTATTATCAACGAATCAAGCACCGACAACCCCCTCCAACAACTTGTCCATCAATTCATTCTCAATCCATTCGTACCACTCATATATCTGATATTCTGCATCGACAAGTGCAATTAGCGCCTCATAGACGTAGTTTTGACAATTCCAACCGCTATCGTATTCTTTGCCCTCCACGGCCACGTTCTTCGCGATATCCACCACATCATTCTCTCGCCCTTGCTGAACTTGAACAGATCCGGCATTGACATGGTTGATATAGTGGTTACTTTGTGTCCAGTCTTGCGCATTGTGAGGGTTATCAACCACCCAAGGGCTTCTATCAGTCTCTCGCTGGACATGGAGAGTCTCATGGAAGTGGTGATTGCTAGGTAACGTGAAGTAGAGGAGGCAATAGCGTTTATAGTAGACGTCGGGCTCTCCCCGAAAAATATAAATCGTCATATATACTGTCGTAACCTTGCTCTTGCTGTCTTTGCTCTTATTATCTTTGCTCTTGCTGTCTTTGCTCTTGCTGCCTTTCTTCCCATCCCGGTGCTTAGAGGAGGAAGAGAACATCGCCGACTAGCACAACTCGAGAATAGATAGTGATAATATAAGAGAGAAGTTGGAATAGTTAGAGAAAAAGAAGGCACCAGTATTATAAGAATATGCGTTCAAATACTGATAGGTATATCGCTATCGGTGCAAGGATAAAATGTGGCAGCTCCAAGCATAAACAAGTTGCTCGTCGGTACAGTTATACACTCGAAATTTCGTGGCCATTCTCGTACCGCTTACGCGAAAATTGACGCTTTGCGAAAGTGTGCAGACGTATTACGAGGTTTCGATAGTACCACATAGTAATACGTCACTGCTTCTCCTCACCTCAAGGCTGCAACCACCTGCAATATTAGGCTAAGGTAGGAGCGTGTCGTCTTGATCTTGAACCGGTACCACGCCTTTCCAAGGTGTGTCATCAGATTCTTGACGGCTGCCTGGCACGAAATTACCCGGGGAGCACTTTATCCGTAGGGCTGCAACGCGTTTGTCGGCGTGCATGCATCTTTTCTTTGGTAAAGTAGTGTCGTGATTAATAAGGATATTGGGATCGCCGTCGGTTTGGGATCGCTGTAGGTCGGTTGGTCTTGGAATGTGATGTGACAAATGTACTTCGTAAGCCGGCCTGGGCATCGAGAGCAGCTCATTGTCCTCTTTGGTTGGATAGAACAAGGGTACGCATCTGCTCCATTCCTCGCGAACCCAGACACATACAGCCAAGTGTGTGGTTCATTGAGTACGTGGGGTAACACCATCAAGCCTGCCCCTCCTTATCCCTTACTTTCATCTTAGGTAGACAGGTTGTAGAGGTTATTTAGGACAAGCTGACGCTTGCCAGCTGCTGCGCAGCAGGCGGGGAATTTATCTGCCGCATTGGGAGTAATTATATAAGCTACCGTCGTAGGTAATAGAGCGCCACAGCCCCAGCCTCTCGGAACATCAAAACATAAGAGTGGGTCTAAAAAAGTTGGAAATCTATATAACTTAACGAAGCATATAGATAATATTTAATAATTAGAAACTCCATTAGATACATCATATATATAGAAGTATATAAGGTTGCATCTATCTATATAGGTAATATCGATGCGTGGTTAGCAGTAATAGAAACGCGGTGGGGCTAAATCCGTCTCTGTGATTGGCTATTGCAAGTCACGTTACTGCAAAAAGTGAACTGTGGCAGTACTATTACCATAAGAGAGACTTAGATGTCCATTACATCTATGCATGAAGTAGCTAGACAGTAAGAGAGGGAGGGGCTGTGATTGCCTGGAGCCTGATCTGATAGTAAAGATGAGGGGTGCTACGGTACAGAATTATGCGATTGTATATACCCCATGTGCCCCGCGTGCCGTCGTGTGCCTCGTGTGTCCCGTCAACATCTTCGCGTGTATTTATCACCCAAGTTACCCTACAGGCTGCAGTGTTTGGTCACGCGTTAATGAGTGGGTTCTAGTTAGGGTGGTGGTCATCAGCCTGTGTGTACAATCACCAAACGAACGCACTGCAGTGACTGGACGGCTTTGAGAAAAGGGTTGCAACGCTGTACGCGTGACGGCTACACTTTGCATCATCAGTGCAACTTACACCTCTCTGTCACTTGGTCGAACCCGGCCGACGGAAAGTCTACCTAAAGAGAAACAGCCCTGGATATGTCTGGATCAACAACACCGCTGCCTCTCTCCACCGTCAAGGAACAGTGGAGTCAAGAAGACATGGCTGCTGGGGACATGCCCAGGGACGACACAAACATGCACGATGCTGACGAGAAAGAGGAAGAGGATGGCGGCGCCGACAGCATGCTGCCCCAGCCCTCTCCGCTTGTCAAGTCGCATCTCCATTCACAGACTGTGCCCATTTTTGAGCCAGCGGAAGACGCGCAGGTAGGCGCTTCGCTCGACCGTCGTCAAACCCATACCCCTGAGCCCAAGCAGAGACGGAGCCAGAGGACTTTGGTGCAACCATCGCCTAGTACGCCAGGTCGCATCGCACCTTTCGACTGGACCGAGTTTGAGAGTCGCTACAACGCAGCTTTGGCCGATGCAGACGACAAGGAGAGAGAGCTGCTCACGGAGTTTGACCAGCTCGTCAAGGTTGGTGGTGTTGCTGGTCGTTTGACTTGAGGCCTATAGCTTGCTAACCAGAATATGCAGTACTTCAACGTCTGGGCCTCGGCGTCTTCAGGACATGACAATGAGCGCGCAGTCAAACGGTATACATCAGCATTGCCTTCCATCCTCGGGACGGACAGCTAACGTCGTTACAGACTACAGACTCGCTCTAGATATGTCAACCTCTCCGAGGAGGCGTTGAACCAGAAGAAGAAGCACCGTGAGCTGTGCCCTCTCTGCCTACTTGAAACTTTCGTACTAATGCCAACCAGTCGGCGAGGTGGTTAAAGCCTTTCAGAGCGCTTTGGCGCTTCTCGGTGCGGCAAAACCAGAGTAAACCAGAGGTACAACTTTTGCAAGCAGGTGTGTAGATGGACTCTGAGTGTTTTTTGGGCACTGACTGTGTTGTCGCTTTGAGGCGCGGAGTAACGTTAGCTTGTGCTTCATTGCAGCTCTGTTCTTATTTTTATTTTTATTGTCTTGGAACGAAATAAAGCAAACAAGACATGAGAAACGAGATTTTATTCCTGTTTGCTGTCTAGTAACGTCGAATTTATTTACAATTTCGGTCTATGTCTTAGTACGGATCCGGGATAGTTGCGGCGGAGGTTCACAGCGCCGTCATATTGCGAAAAGTGGGCCACGAAAGCTGTCACTGATTTCGATCCCGTTTTGCCTTCAGTCCCTTCCGACCCAAACTTGTATCATCATCTTGAAAGCAGTCAACCGACTACGACTGTACTCATGGCAGACACCGCTCGCTCGTACTCGATCTGTCCTCCGAATATATACCCAGTGAGTCGCGTTATTGCCACTTTCATCGCACGCGATGCAACGGCTGACCAGTGTAAGGCAGATGTCGCTGCTTTTCATGACGAGCACTTCTCTCCGGCCACCCTTCAACTCTTCACCTCGGACTTCCTTCATCCAACCGGTGCGTCGGCCGAGTGCGTCGACGAGCAAGACAATGACTACCACGGCGAAGAGGAAGAGGATGATGGCCTGGGCTACTATCCCGACGGTGTCAAACGCACCTTGACAGACGAGCAAATCGCCATTTTTCGGCACTCAGAGCTCGAGACCCTTCGCCGTGAAGAGGAGAGGGCCGTGAAAGCCCCGCAAAACGATCTCGTACCGAAGGTAGACGCGTCAGGGAAGAGCGAGCTCAAGGTCGTCACAGCTGTTCAGGATGTTGACATTACATCCGAGCCCGGCGAAATCGAGTCCGACACCCCGAAGCCAACACAACCACCCTCCAAGAGCAAGAAGAAAAAGAACAAGAAGAAGAGCAACAAGAACAAGCCTGATCAACCCCAACGAGGCGATGCTGGCTGGTTCAAGAAGACCATAAAGCCAGACCTGCGCAAGAGGACATGGGATGTAGTCGACACTGGCATGGACAGCTTGGACTACGAAGACGGTCCTCGGCCTGTGGCCGGTCGGGAAGGTGGAGGGGCGACGCAGAGACGGAAGATCTCCTACGATGATTGAGGTGCGTTTCGCCCCCGAGAACACCCCACGCTTCAAGGTTGATCGGAGTATGCGCAACCCAAAGAGAACGGCGACTACGTCGGGTCTACATGTCCGCACCCATCGCCCACCGCGAATTCTGAGTAAGGTCAGTTCTAATGTCGATTCTTACCTTGCCTATCTAGTTTGCATGATGAAAATGATTATATCGTCATCCTTAGTCGGAAGTCTGAGCAGCGCAGTGAAACCCCCAAGCTGTTGAATCCGGCTTGCTGGTGGATCTGGCTTGCCATCAGGCTCATGTCGACCCAATCTTCTCTCTGAAATAACACTAACACTGCCGCTCACTGCGCTGCATCCTCTTTGATTGTCCGGCAGCTAACAAAGCATCACAGTCTCATCAGCCCAACCCCTGTAGATTACACACCTATTGCCGCCTACCGGCTCATGCATACGCAATGCCCCTGTTCTCGGCCAAGTCTGCAAATCGTCGAGCACTACGCTCTGTCGCGAGGATATCCGACTTGGTTACGGCCTCCTCAGAGAGGGCCTGTTTCAGATGTTTGCTTGCCGTTGCGCCAGCATAGTAGACCATGTGCCCGAAAGGCCGCAACCGTGACACTGTGACGACCGCTTTGGCAAAGTCGGTAAGTATGAATGTCGGGAAGTCTGGGACGTACGGACCGGACTACACGAGACGGTCACTTACGGCTCTATCAGTGGAACAGGCAGAAATGACCATGGGATCGTCTCAATTAGTGAGTCGGCACTACTCGAGCAGAGAGAGTACCGTCCAAATTACTAGGTGGCATAAAACGTGGCTTTTGTCCCTAACCAGTCATCAGAGTATCTCGCGTGTCTAATACCGCCACCAAAGTTCAAAAAATTTGTGACTCGGGGCAGTAACTGAAGCCATACTGATGAACATCAAATTCCAAGCTACGCTGACCGTATGCCTATTTGATTGCCCCCTAGGTATCGCGAGTTTGATGCTGGTAGTCAAATCCCATCAGCTCAAAGTTGAGTGCATACTTCGTCGTTACGTTGTTAGTGGCCGGGGGCGTGGGCTTTCCTAAGGTAAGCGAGGTTCTGGGCAAGGCTAGGGCGATAAGGCCTTATCGCCCCGCTAACCAGAATCCATCAATCGTGGGGAGGGGCGGGTAACTCATTCGCACCTGGATCAGAAATCAGGTTTGCCATTTCAGGTGCTGCAAGGCTTCCGAGGCTCGCGACCCCTCAACCGACGACATCCAATCCATATTGTCTCGACCAGCAGTCTACATAGGGTACCCATCACCCGCCCCGTCGAAACCCATCACCCATCGCCAGGTCTTGCGTCGCCGTCCGTCGTTGTCGTTGTCGTCGTCGCCGTCGTCGCCGTCGTTGTCGACGCCCCGTTGCAACCATGGCGCGAGTCTACGCAGATGTCAACCAGAACATGCCCAGAAGCTATTGGGATTATGATAGCGTCAACATCAGTGAGTCTAGTGGTCAGGCTACGTCGGCGCCGCGCTATGTTTACTGACCTTGTCTGCAGGCTGGGGTGTTCTGGAGAACTACGAGGTCGTGCGCAAGATCGGTATGTTTATTTATGATGGGGTTCCTGCCTAGCACGCTCGACTTCTGCTCTGCTCTACGCTCCGCTGCGCCGGCGACGCATACACATCGAAACTAACAACCCTTGATGCGCAGGCCGCGGCAAATACTCCGAGGTATTCGAGGGCATTAACATCGTCAACTACCAGAAATGCGTCATCAAGGTGCTCAAGCCTGTTAAGAAGAAGAAGATAAAGCGAGAGATCAAGATCCTGCAGAACCTGTCTGGTGGTCCAAACATTGTTGCCTTGCTGGACGTCGTTAGGGACAGTCAGGTACGTTGCAATGTGTCCTCGGGACTGACAGTGTGCGCGTGTTGTGTTGAGCGGGAGACCCCTGCATCGTCGCCGTGTCTCCAAAACCCCTGCCGCGCACATTTCTGGCGCTGCCGCGACAGCCTCCCTCGTTGCTTTTCCACTGTTCACTCGGGCTTGCACATAATCTGACGTTCTTCATCGCCGTGCAGAGTAAGACGCCGTCGCTCATCTTCGAGTACGTGAACAATACGGACTTTAGGAGTCTGTACCCCAAATTCAACGACATTGATGTCCGTTACTACATCTTCGAGTTGCTCAAGGCTCTCGACTACTGTCACAGCAAGGGCATCATGCACAGAGACGTCAAGCCTCATAACGTTATGATCGATCATGAGAACAAAAAGGTTCGTCTGTGTCTCAAACCACATGCGCTCCCAAGCTCACATTTCTTGCAGTTGCGTCTTATCGATTGGGGTCTGGCCGAATTCTACCACCCCGGCACCGAGTACAACGTGCGCGTCGCTTCCCGATACTTCAAGGGACCAGAGTTGTTGGTCGACTTTCAGGAGTACGACTACAGCTTGGACATGTGGAGCTTGGGTGCCATGTTCGCTTCGATGATATTCCGCAAGGAGCCTTTCTTCCATGGCCAGAGTAACTCGGATCAGCTCGTTAAGATCGCCAAGGTGCTTGGCACCGATGACTTATTCGATTACCTGGACAAGTACGAGATCGAGCTTGACCCCCAGTACGACGACATCCTGGGCCGCTTCCAGAAAAAGCCCTGGCACAGCTTCGTCAACAGCGAGAACCAAAGGTTTGTTAGCAATGAGGCTATTGACTTTTTGGATAAGCTACTCCGCTACGATCACCAGGTTTGTATTCACCGCAAACACGGTTTCCACGAATCCTTGCTAATGCCCGCCAGGAACGACTGACTGCTAAAGAAGCCATGGCCCACGCCTACTTCGGCCCAATCCGGGACGAGACCACCCTGGCTAGTTATTTGGGAGGTTCTACGGTGAGCTCTGCGTCGTGAGCATGTCGTTGGCTCCGATCACCGCCCCGGTCTCTAAGTGTCCATATTTCGAGATGCGCCTGGCCCAGAACAGTCGAGGCATCTTCTCCAGGTGACGGATCGGAACTGGTCAATGTCATGCATAACATGCCCCATAGAGAACGGCCTGTTTCTACACCTCGACAGGAACGGCACGATGCCTTGAAAGCTGTCTCCAGTCTACAGTAGAGTTTGACAGAACAAAATGGGACAGTTTCCAAGGCAGATGGTGCCTTTTCAGGTGCTGGACCTGGTCTTCTTCCGCCAACAACGACGGATACGAGGCGTGGAAACACGCTTTCATGCCAGGAAGAGGAATGGCGCCGGACTGCTGGGCGAATAGACCCGGCGCTTTGTGTCGGCGTTGACTTGTAGTTCACCGCGGCAGCACAACATCATCTTTTTGGGACAACTGTATATTCGGAATCGTTTCCTCTCATTACGAGGGCTGATTGCGTTTACTGGATGTCTACTCAGTTCTGGGTTTCGTATGCAGCATCGGTATAAGCAGCGTAATTAGGCAATGCGATTTGAAATTGAACTACCCTCAAAATGGCATGATGGTCTTTGAAACTGTACGCGGCACGTATAAATACGGGATGGATCCTGGCAGATCCTCCTCTGGAAACTCACCGGGTTGGTAGACTTGTCACAATGGGTATAAGTATTGTTGTCGTTGATGGCCGAACAACAGCCAATCGGTATTAAGACGAACTTGGTATATGAATCTTCAATGCTCCTGACCAAGTGGTTGGGGACTGGTTGCGTCCCGAAACAGTCATTCAATGGTTAATCGCTAGTTAGTCAATTACTTGTTCGAGCTGTTCACCGCGACATACTTCCCAAGCCCCTAACTAACCTCAACGAGAACTGTTTGGATGATAGAACCCCCAAAGTCCACGGCAGATTGATGCGAGCCAGCCCTTGCTGGCTCGTCTTGACTACATCGCAAATGGCCCAAGGCCTGGCATTTTTTGCCCTTTGCCTTGTAGTTGTGTGGCAGTAAGCGACGGGCTCAGTCTACGTGCAGCAAGTCATGCAGAAATCCCGATCACACACAAACCCGTCGACACCACACCGTCTCTTGGTGCCGCCTGGCGTTCTCACAAGACCATCTACCTCCTCGTCGATTACTTCGCGTCCACGCTTCTTCTTAATTGGCGTTCGTAAGACGCGCGCGAGCAGGGGTGAGCTGTGCACCAGGTTGTCTGACCGCCCTCGCTGCAAGGTCGAAGGACGAGGGACAAAGACTTTCCCTTCGTTTGCTGGAAGCCACGAGGGCGTGCCGGAGCAGGTCCTGGGTGCGGCCAAGACGCTTTGTGTCCGACTCTGCCGCCGCGGTGTTGACGGGACAGGTGAGTGGGGTGATGCGGGGTCCAAGGTCTGCCGGAAAGAACTTGGTGTATAATCCGACAAAATGCTGATTTCGTCTTCACCGTCCGAGATGTTGGGGACAAGAGAGGCAATTGTCGGCTTAGGAGACGAGGAAAGGTTGCATCTTGATATGGGCGTTCTGCTTATCGGCGTTTTGCTCATGGGCGTTCTGGATCGTGAACCCTTGGAACTGGCTCTTTCTTTTACTCTTCTCTTGCTTGGTTGAGTTTGTGGAGAGGAACCTTCAGGACTCAGCTTTGGAGCTAAGGGAGGAGATAGAAGCGCAGCGGGGGACGAAGTGACTCGGACTTCGCTCGTTCCCGATGGCCCCGAAGCTCGCTCTTTGGGCAGTTCGGTTCGGTCTCGAGGCTCGAGAGACCGAGGAGCAGATACTCGGACCTGGTTTGTTCCCGACAACCCCGTAGCTTGCGTTTCGGGTGGTTTGGTTCGAGCTCGAGGCTCGGTGTTGTTCTCCGTCTGCCTTGTGGGCAGCTCAGAAGTCCGAGCTGACGTCGCTTCATTTCGATACTTGGCAACAGATGCGTCTGGATCGAGGGGTTCCGGGGTTACAGACTGTTGCGTTGCTTCGGTGTCGGATATATTCGAGTGAACGCGGTGGGCTTTCGGTGACACAAGGGCCACGAAATCCACGACCTTTGCAGAGGTTGAGTCGACCTTCGGGGACGGTAACGGTACGAGGTCCGGTTTCTTACGTGTACCCCTCCTGCCTTCTGGCAAGTCTTCAACTCCTCTGGTCTTCTTATCCGATGGTAGATACACATGCGCGGCTGCTTCGGATTCCGTGGCAGGTACATCTGTGGACACTCGGGCTTCAGTCTTGTCCGGATAGCTAACCACCGCATCCATTTTAAGAACCGAGCTTTCGGTCTTCGCACCTTTCATGGAAGCCGAAATGGCGCGCTTTCGCCTCGGCGGAACTCGGAAATAACTATCATTCTCTTCGTCGGAAAGTGCGTAGGCAGGATCAGTAACGTTTTTGGTGAAGCGTTCGGCAGGTGGCGGGAGCGATGGAGACTTTCCAGCTTCAGTTACAGTCCTCACGGGTTCAGGTCCAACCTGAACTGAGACATTCTCAACTGGCGTGACGGACTTGCAAGTATGCGCAGGTGAATTCGACGGGCGAGGAGAAAAGATCCGTAAAGTGGTCGCATCATTACTCTGTCCTGCTTCTGTTCTCATACTGAACTCCTGCGAGTCCACAGAGTTGAGACCAGGCATCGCCACATCGGTATGCGAACAGTCTTCGAGCGTTAATTCAGCCGCTGATGAAGGCTCATTGGAAGAAGGCGTAACATCTGATACCGCATATGTTGAAAACCCTTCGTCGCATGTCATTTTCGATACGTGTTTTTGTCCCTCGGGCTCATTATTGATCTCCTTTTCTTTGGGCCGGCTGGTCCTTCCGGGAAAGTCTGGTCCCTTCCGTACCCGTAGAGATCGCCGTGCCAGTGTGGTCGACGAGTCCTTTAAACGACGTGACGTCGACCGCGTTCGCACTTTGGTGGCAACTAACTGTTTTTTCGCGACGCAAACTGCAGCTTGCTCCACCGGCGCGTTTGGTAGAGGTGACGAAGTATCCGGCTCCGCGTAAGTCTCTTCGTCTCTGGTTTCTGTGTGCAACTTGGGTGCCAGTGCCGTGTAGCGTGCGGTTGTTGTGATCTCGACGTAGAAGTTGTTGAGTTTGGCTGGAGGAACAGCGTGTACACGATTGTCCGGAACAGCTTCTGGGAGATTTGAGGTGAATTCGATCAGAGCTTTTGAGGATACCGTGGCTGTTTCTCGTTCCGTGCTGGAAGTTTTGGTGACTCCACCGGATTCGGATGGTGCAGATGGCAACTCTTTGATGCTGTCGTCGTCCTTCGACACACCCAACAACTCGTCTTCCTCGTCGTCTCCATACTTGCCACCCTCCTCCAAATTCAGTACATCGTGTTCGTCCTTATCGTATTCCTCGTCGTCTTCCTCAACATCAGTATCATGATGGGGAGCTTGTTTGAGATGCGCCCCAGGTCGTGATCGCGGTGCCACGGCATTGAATGTCGTCATCCTCATTGATCTGTATCGGCTGAATAAATCTTGCATGCTTCTTCCAAACCCGTTCTGAAAATGGTAGGGGTTTCCCCAAGTTTGGTTCGAAGAAAGTCCTGGAAAGTGCTGAAGGTGGCCTGGCTGTAGCTCGGGGGGTTGCCACCACGAGTCGCCCAAAGTGGTGTTGGGGCCTGGGAGAGCTAAAGAGTTTGGCACACCAAACAGCCGAGGAGATGCAGTCATACTCGATATTCCTTCCGAGTCTCTTGGGGGTACGGGCGGAGGTGCCCAGCTATTCTGCGACGGGTAACCGGCAATAAGTGACTCGGAAGTAGAAGACGACTGGTGGTCTTGTAAAACGCGCCACTCTTCTTCTTCTTCCCCCTCTTCGTCGGCCAAAAGCCCCATTTCCTGGAATCCTTCTAGCGCCTTCAGGTGACCATTGTCGACGAGAAATTCGCCAGTACGCAGATCAATCTCGTCGCCCTCGCCCTCAAAATCTCTTCCATATTTGTCGAAAAGATGCTCCCACCTCGACTTGAGCTTGTTCACAGCCCTGGCCCTGCCCTTTTCCAGATCATAAAGGGGGTGTTGGCGCGCATCAAACAGGTCCGGTTCCATCGTCAGCTCGTCATCGTCGGCTTCGTTGTCGAGGTCGTCGAATGGACTTGGGTTGGCCTTGAGTCGCTTTGCCAGTGGTTCCATGCTGAACGGCCGGAGAAGCCCAAACGGGCAGTTGTGAAGACGGGAAGATGGCGAATTGTACGCGTTATGTGGAGTCCATGATGTTGAACGAGGGAATAATTTGGGCAGGTTCCCCGCGTGACGGATGGGCGCAACACGATGGTGGATATCCGTAGTTTCCAAATAACGAACTTGCTAACTAGTTACCGTACTGTGTAGTACACAGGCTCCCGGGTAACTAGTTAAGTACTCTGTACCACGTAGGTAGCTGCAGATCTCCACTCCAGGAACATGATGACTAGTTTTACAGGGGTTTGGTCACTGGCGATCGTGGGGGGCTTCAGCGCTAAGCCTCTCCTGAGCCTTGGCATCTCCAGAGGTGGGCTTGTGACGTGACGCGAACGAGAACTGCTGCTGCCGGCTGAGCTTTAAACAACACAACAAGCTCCTCATTACTTACTTTTAACTCCCGTCTCTGCGTTGACCCGACCACACGATGGGATGCCAGCATCTTCCATCATGTACTGCCAGAAGTGCCGTTCCCCTTTGAAGCTGGACAACTCGCTATCGGAGCTGAATCCCGCGGCGTATGATCTGCTCATAGGTTGGTTACCCCCATCCCCATCCCCATCCATGCCTGTGCCTTTTGTCGAAACAGTTGGTCGTAGCCTGTTAGGCAGTCAGTGTACGACCCCGTGGCTGACCACCATGAGCAGGCGCAACATCGCAACCACAACCTAGAAGAGCTCCCATTGCCCCTCCGTCGTATCCCAACGATGCCGAGCGTAGAGGCTTCTACGAAAGTATCTCCAAGGCTCCCGCTTCTGCCCTGTTCCGAAAGCAGGCCAACGCCCATCGCAGCAGCGATGGGTCCTTTATTCTCCTCACCGAGTCTCAGGTAGCTCCCCCGAAGCTTACACCTCCTCGGGAACAGCCAAGTCCAGTTCAGCGCCGGCGATCCTCTCTGTCTGCTGGCTCCGGTACTCTACCCAACAACACGGCGCAACCGCACGAAGCCGAGCGCATCAGTAAGCTCTTCGAGATTTTGTCGGCCCGCTCCGATATCGACCATCCATTATGCTTGGAGTGCACCGATATGCTAGTGGATGGGTTACAGAAGAGGCTCGAGGGTACCTTGAGGGAGCGTAACATGTTTGCAGACTATCTCAAACAGATCCAGGCCGACGTCCCCAGCGAAGAAGATATTGCTGCCTCCGTTAAGGCTATGGAAAAGGCAAAAAAGGAGCAAGCAGAGGCTCTCCAATCGCTTATTAAACTCGAGGACGACAAAGAAGCTCTTGACCGGGAGATGGCCATATTAGAGGAGGAGTCGCGCAAACTCGATGTAGAGGAGGATGCCTTCTGGAGAGAACGCAACGCCTTCGCTGCCAAGCTATCCGACTTCCAAAACGAGCGAGACAGCATCAATTCCAAGTTCGACCATGACTCGCAGCTGCTTACGAAGCTGCAGCGAGCTAATGTCTACAATGACACCTTCTCTATTCACCATGACGGTCACTTCGCCACGATAAACGGTCTCAGGCTTGGACGCCTGTCTGCTAAGCCCGTAGAATGGCCCGAGATCAACGCTGCATGGGGCCAGGCATTGCTACTTGTCGTGACAGTTGCCGACAAGCTCAACTACAAGTTTGATGGCTACGAACCCATACCGCAGGGTTCTACATCAAGGATTGTCCGCTATGAACATCCCTCACCGTCTTCCAGCCGGCTGGGCTCTTACCGAAGTGGCCCGCCACCCGCTCCCAAGAAGCAGATCCTGGAGCTGTTCTCGTCTGGCGACTTGCCGCTGAGCCTGCTTTGGCATCGAAAATTCGACACGGCTATGGTGGCCTTCTTGGAGCTTGTCAGACAACTGGGCGCTTTCGTCAACAGGCAGACGAGGATATCGAACGAGGAAGGCGAGTTCACTTCCTCGCCCCTGGCTCTGCCTTACAGAATTGAGGGCGACAAGATTGGCGACGACAGGATTGGCCATTTTAGCATCAAACTTGGCATTGCCAATGACGAAAGCTGGACCAAGGCTTGCAAATTCGCCTTGACGTGCTGCAAATTCTTGATTGCGCATGCTAGTAATGTCAGCCACGCAGCTAATGGTCGGGCCGCGGTTTGAGAGAATGTGCATTTGGTTGGGACAGCGCGGCGTTTGGGAATACACAATGAGCATGCTTGCATTTTCATTGTACCTAGGGCATAATGTTGCTGCTGGAGGTCACTCTGATACTCTTTAACGAGCTTAGTTAGTCTAGAGATGCTTACTGGTATGCTCACGGGCTCAATCTTGTATACACGCAGTCTCCGACCAAGATTTCCTGTTGCAGTCCTACTCAACCAGGTCGGGGTTTTGCTCTCTTATGTTCTTGAATACGCCATATGGCCCATCTGCAAACCCATCAAGTTATATGTATCGGTCCAAGACAGCACCACAACAGCAACAAAACCAAGGGGCTGATGAGTGCGGGCTCGGAGAGTTTATATTAATCATAGGTTGTGGGCACACATGGTACAACCGCCCGCTAGGTCGCCTACCACTTCGACAGCATACGTGCTATCCGCGCCTTCACGAATTAGGATGCTTCGGACCAGTAACAGAGGCAGGGAGTATATTAAGGTTCAATATGTTCTAGATGGAGCGTACTGAATGAACTTGACGATTTGATTAGTTCTCGAAAGATAACACCGTCCTAGAGGTACCTTTGGCACATACAACACTTTCCAGCCCTATGTGTCAGTGTATCACTGCTTGTAGTCCTTGGCGCCTCTCCATATGCAATGTCAGTCTCAGAGCCTGATGTTATTGGAAAGCAGGGACGAAGAAAATAATGATGAGAGAGCAAATATGATCCTCAGAAAGATGACGATTCTTCACAGACTACGCTGTCTTGATTGTGATCGAAGACCCCCTATGCTTACCTATCAAGCGGATCACATCTCCCCACACTGTGCTATCACCACGTCCATGTTCGGTACGTCCTTGCCTCGGTAGCCCGTTTTGGTGTTCTCCATCTTCTTCACTACATCCATCCCATCGACAACCTTACCAAACACGACGTGTTTCCCGTCCAGAAAGGGGGTAGGCACTGTCGTGATGAAGAACTGAGACCCATTGCTGTTGGGGCCAGAATTCTGTGCGAGACGTCAGTGGAGCCCATCGAGGGAAAACGGAACGTCGTGTCTCACCGCCATGGAAAGGAGCCCGGGCTGCTCGTGCTTCAACGTGAAGTTCTCGTCGGCAAAGGCCTTGGTGCCGTAGATACAGGTGCTGCCCGTTCCGTCACCGTTGAGGAAGTCTCCGCCTTGACACATGAAGTTGGGTATCTGATCGCATGTTAGACAGGGGGTGCGAAGCTTGACGATGCCATCGAAACTTACTATCCTGTGAAACTTGGAGCTCTTGAAACCCTGGGGTCGGCCCATGGGGGTCTTCGACTCGCCAGTACAGAACTGTCGGAAGTTTTCGGCCGTTCGGGGCACAACATCCTTGAAGAGCTCAAAGGTGATTCTACCAAGCGGCTCACCTGGAATTTGTCAGACCACTTATTCCCATCAACAACCAACTCGCCGACGTTGTGGGTGACCACATAGGCGAAAAGGGTGTATTATCTGTCACGTGACGACGGTTCGGGTGTAAGGCCGCTTCTCAGCCGGCGGTTCATGGATTGCCAAGCTTACCTCCGAGTGTGATGTCGAAGAAGACCCTGTATGGATGGCGTTAGCAACCCGGAATCCTCGGCACTGTCAGCAAGGTGTGCCTGTGCTGACGCGGTCGAGAACTCAGCCACGCCCACGGTAACTCCTGGTTTGGGCATTGAGTAATGGATGGATGGGACGACTTACAAGGGGTTCCCGGAGGCTGGTAGCTGAGTGGGAGCCATTTCGGACAAGATTTAAAGTGTCCTTAAGTTACTAGTATCTCAAGGGCAGCTTTTTCAATGTATGTGGATAAGCAACCTCACTCGGGTGGTTGGAGAGCGAACGAAAGGTACTGTGTAAACCTCGGATTTCTAGCTAATCATCGTCGACCCACTCTTCTTGCGACAAATGTGCAGATTTATGGAGTAACTAACCACCAAAGTACGGAGTACTGTGGTAACTACTGTACTACGGAGTACGGAATACGTACTTCGTAGTTTTTGTTGACGCTAGTGCAGCGATAAGGCAGGGGCGGAACGCGCGGGGTACGTCTTGGGGGAGGACGTCGTGGGGAGGGGTGGGTGACTGGAGGATGCAATCGCAAGACAATATTGGAACTGTCAGACATATTGGAGACACGTCCTGGATCCAGGCTGTTCGACGACCATGTCATGCAAAGTGCTCACATGGCATTTGGGGTGAACCATCCCAAGCCTCTGCGGACATCTGGCACAGAGTTCGGCCCCTCCAGCTTACGACCGAGACCTTTCTACCTCCTAGCGCTTCCTTGTGTGTGTCGTGTCAGTGTGGCGTTCCAAGACCGCCAAGAACCCTACCTACCAAATGCGAGATCCCCAAGGGCCTACCTCCCCGAAGGTTGGCTCGGTTGAGAGTGAACGAAGATGCTCATTGCAACTTGCACCTGACAAGATGGCCAATACAACCACAGCCCCAACCATGTATGTACATGTGGAGCGCATCTACCTAACGTCACATACTTAATGAATCACCAATCACCTAGCCAACGACCTAGCCAACGAGTGTTTCCGTACATGCACCGCACTTGCAGATAGCACAGCCGAGATCACAAGCTGCTCGAGGCCTGTCAGTGGCGAGACAAATACACAGTAACTACTGCTCCGTAGAGCCCGGGTAAGTTAACTAACTAGTTAACTGGTTAAGCTGACGATGGATGGGCTTCGGCTTCGGCCCCCTGGCTAGGCGATTCAGCGAAACGCCACGAAGCCTCGTCGACAAGGGTGTTGGAATGTGAGGGATGAACTCCCAAATGACCATTGCGTAATTGTTCGATGATGCTACAGAGTAGTTACGGAGTACTGCGTACATAGTCTGCATCACACCACGTTGGGTTGGATTTGTTTTTACCGGTATAGTCGACGATTGTTGCTGTACTTTTTAGTAACCTGACGGTTTGTTGATAACCGTAGTTGCTGTGTAAGGATCTGTGAGGATTTGTGACCATGGCAGTCAGATTGTCGACGCGTCCTTCCCTCCCCCTTAATCGACTCAGCCATGTCGATCAGTCCGCACGGTCAGATGGCTTCCCGTTATCAGGCCACCACTGCATGTCGGCTAGTTAGCGATAGTAGTCGCACTTGGCTGTCGATCACCAAGGCCAGGCAGGTCACATCGGGAGACTCGATGATGCTGACATACTGTGTATTAACTAACCACAGTCCGGAGTGCTGTGGATGTGTCGTCGTGGTACAATGTCACCAGGTCGAGGGGTAAGCGATAAGACTCCAAGTCGGTTGGCAAGTGACCGTTTTCGTGATGCAAGGTTGTTGTTGCGAGACAGACCTAACGAATGTTAGGTTAGTTGGCAATGTTGAAGATCTTCAGCAGCCGCACAGCAAACGCCGAACTAGAGGCTAATAGTTACTTCGTGGTTAATACGAAGTGGTTACATGTCAACGCCCAGCCGGCAACTGAACCGCAAACGCTATTGTACTTTTTGTAATCCGTAGATGCCGGTGGACTGTTTGCTGCCTGCATAGTCAATACTTGTTACGTTGCAGACGGCGGACAAGCCCTCTAACTTGGCCTCTAGGCCTGGTACTCTGCATGAAGATCAGCAAGACACCGCTGCAGCTAATTAAGCAATAGACGGGATGTTGCAGTCAAGATGACGGGTGCTTCGACAAGTCTGCACATACAAACCCCCTCATCCTGTCGTCTCTTGCAAGCATAATTCCCGGAGCCACAACTACTTTTAGTACGAGGCAACGATATATCATGGGCATGGTCATAACTAGTGGCCAACTAGGAGGCAAAATCGCGACAAATAGACAGGCACACTCACATGCACACACACATATGCACATGCACAAAGTTCTGCGCATTTATTGCCCAACATGCGACTCATGAGATTGTGCAAGCCTGCAAGGTACTTAGATACATAGTTACATACAACACCAATACCGATGGAGCAGCTCAGCAGCGTATCAACGTTTGGCGCTTGCGCTTGAAGGATGCTTATGAACCGAAGGGGACAGATGGTGGTGTGGGCGCTTGCTTGAGCGTGAAACGATGGCAGTTTTTTGGCTTCTCGAAAGGTTCACAACTATGTTTCCTTCCGGGCTCCCAAACAGACAAGGACCCCTCGAGCGTCGCTAAGACCAGAGACTACCACCGTCCGACACGACACGGACCGCTTCCGTCCATCCTCGTTGTTTACTCTCGAGTCTTGAGGCTTTGGGCTCCCTGGTTCCCTGGGTTCCCTGCCTAGGCTCCCTGGCTTCCAGGGCTGGACTGGCTTTCAAGGCTGAACTTGGACTATCTACAAAGTAATACGCATGCATGATCGCCCATACGTACTGGGTATGTTAACCCGATCATTCAGAGGCCGGGTGCAGGATATATCACAATTCATGCACGAGGGTACGGGATGTGTAGGGCAGGCGACGACAGAGGTTCCGTCGCTAGGCGTGGCTTGCACGTTCTTGTTGAGGACGGTCGGACCGCGCAGCAGATGCTGTAAGAGGGCCGTGTGGGCTCATGATGCAGTGCTGTGGAGATAGTAACTGGTTTTGCAAGCGCCATTGTGTGTTCAGCTTACTGTGTACGGATACGGATGCCGGGGTTGACAGTTTCTTCGACAAAAGTCCAGCCACTGCACCGCAAACGACCCTCTGCGCCTGCCGTACCGTGATCCTACTTCTAACTGAAAGGGCGCTCCGCCCAGGCCTAGCTAAGTGGTTAACTACTTACATACGTACTTCGTAGCAACTTAACGTTAGTTACTAGTGGGAAGTACTGTACCTACGGTGCCGGCCCCCTGTCAAATGTACGGGGGTCATGTACTCTCGCACCTAAAAAGTCTCCATCTTTCTCGCCTGAGAACTTCTAAGTAGTTAGTTATTCAGCTACTACGACAGTACTCCGTACTCCGTACATGGTAGTTACATAGTTACTTCGTAGTATCCGTAGTTAGTAGCTTGGTCCACAAATTCTCTCCAGACTCATTATCCGGGCATTCCCCCATCCGCCTGCCACAGGCGTTTTTCTCCACCTTTCGCAGGCCGACCGAAGCTCGATCCCGACTTCACATCACTTGCACTCTTTTTCTTACTCTTTGCAACACTCCTTCATCCATCGTCATCACCCTTCGCCCCTCAGGTGATTGATATAGCCGCTCGCTATAGTCAATTGCCAATTGCGAACTTCATGCTCGTGCTCTTCTCCTGCAACCCGAAGGAAAACAAACCCCGTACGATAATAGTAACACGACAAACAAAGGCCTCAACCAAATGTACATTTAGCTGCTGAAGAAATACGGTCCCGAAACACCACACGCGAGACTTTCGTCGTACGGGTCGGCCGGCTTACCGGTACCCTCGACTGACACTGCACATCCCGCATCGCCTAGCCTCTAGCGAGTCTTATCAAGATGGCCATCGCCAACCAGGCTTTCTTCGACGGTGCGCAGGCTGTGGCGAGGGCTGTCGAATTCCATGCTCGTCAGGTGGTAACCGATGTTGTGTCTTCGGCTCTCACAAGTGCCGCGAGCAACGCCTCGCCATCGCCTACCTTGGGCGCATCTGATGCGCCCGTGTCTCCCACAATCACGCCTGATCCGTCACCGACGTCTAATAACGGGCAATCCAACAATCAGTCACAACAGTCGAGTGGAACGAGTTCCCCGCTCTTGTTCTTCGTTGCGCTTGGTTTTGGAGTGGTATTCACCAACCTATGGTGAGCGTTGATAGCCGCTTGTGTGCGGAGGAACTTACTCTGACATACTGTATAGGATCATTGTGGGCGTTAAGTACTGCTTCCGCTACAATGCCCGTAATCGACAGATGCGAGGGCTCGATGAGAACGGCGAACCCATCAATCTTGACAACATGCCCGCCAGACCGCACCGTAGACGCCGCGAGAAGAAGCTCATGACGATGGATGAAGTGAACGAAAAGTTCCCCATGATGAAATACAAGACATGGGTCGCCACTCGTGCACAGGAAGGCCTGCCGACTGCTGGTGGGGTTTCGGCGCCTCCGAGCCGGGCTGGTAGTGTTAGGAGTGTGCAAGGTATTGTGCCGGATGTTGCTAGGAAGGAACAGGCGACTACCGGCACCAAGCCAGACACGGTCGGAATTGAACGGAACGAACCCGGAAAAACTACGAACGGCACGCCCGGCAATGGTGCTGAGCAAGATGTTGCACTCACTCAGACTCAGACCGCCGGCAGCATCCTAACCAAGGACCCAGATCGGGCCCATGCCAGCGACGATGAAGACGACGACGAACATATTAACGCCGCTCTGCCGCCGGAGCTTTTGGCCTCTTCGGGCGATACTTGTGCTATCTGCATTGATACCCTAGAGGATGACGATGACGTGCGCGGGTTGACTTGTGGTCATGCCTTCCACGCCGTCTGCCTGGATCCCTGGTTGACCAACCGGAGAGCCTGCTGTCCACTGTGCAAAGCCGACTACTATACACCGAAGCCCCGACCTGTCCCGGCTGATGGTGATCCGACTAGCCCAACCTCAGCGCACGGTACTGACCCGTCGCGCAACAGTGGCCGCTTGAACATGCCCCGGGCTCCTCAGAGATCCTTTGGGTGGTCCATACGACAGGCTCCACGTCAAGGAACTGAGACCAATAACGGAATCCTTGGCAGGATACTGGAAAGATCGCGTCAACGTGAAGGTACCCAGTCTCAGGCGCGACAACCTGCGTCGCAATCAGCGCGGCCAACGATGGCAGAAAACCAAGACTCTGTAGGCCAAAATCCAGGCTTGCTTGGACGACTGCGAGGGCGATTCCCTGGTTCGCGATCAAACAGAGGGAACGAGACAGCCGAACCTGTTGCTCCCACCAACAGCGCCGCCGCCACTCCCTCTCAGCTAGAATCGGGCGTGCGACCCTCTGCCACGGCCGCAAACTAGGCTGGAACCGACACGTGTCGAGCTTTTATACAATCGGACACTGCGCACTTCTTTTACGCCCTTCCCCTTGTAAACCAAATCGCGTCTATCCACAGCGCCTTGTGCCCGCCATCGTATCACGGTATCCGGCTCTTGCTGGTGTCTGGGACTGGAACTCATTCGTGATAGCTTTATATATAGCCGCTCCTTGGGAAAAAAAAACCGTCAGGAGGCTAGATGTGCCGCAACAAAGTCCTCGATACGCAAATGTGGCACTAGAGAGCACCAGAGCGCACCAGAGAGCGAGGATTTTGCCTCGCAGTTGTGATTTTTTGCTTTGCATCAGCATCGAGTTCTTACGACTCTGGGTTGCATTATTGGTAGAGAGAGGTGTCTAGGAATTTGGCAACATTTGCCATTTCAGCGAAGGAAGGAGTTTGGCGTGCACATCCATATCAACATAGTTTTAAGCGAATGCTATCTCACACACATCCAACCTCTGCTTGCTTAGGCGAGAATGGGGTTGTCCTCTAGAATGTGGTTGACGTCGCTGTCCAGATCAAGGTGGCGAGAAGAATGCCTGTGCACTTGAAATCCCAACGTTGAAGTGCTCTCGACCTTCGTGGGTGTATATGTACATAACTTATGGATGTGTAGGCTCTAGCTACCAATCATAAGAACTTCCCTTTGCTGAACCTACCGCCAAAGTCATTCGCTTTGTTTAATAATTCCTTCCTCTGGGCTGCACCAATGCGCCCGCCCAACTTCATATCCTTGTCCTTATCAAACCCGCGCTTGCTCGGGTCGTCCTCCTCCTCCTCGATCCGGCCCCCTTTTCCGCCATCTTTTTGTTGGTGCGCCGCGTACAGACTTGGCCCCCTTGCCTTCTCGAGGTTACGTCGTATCTTCTCTGCACGCTCTTCCTCTTCGTGCGACAGAGATGTTTGCCGCGTGCCACCGCCACTAGATGATGTAGTCTGCTGAGGCCCAGCCGTACCGCTCCGACCAAGAACCGCGTCCTCCAGGCGCTTCCGTTTCTGCTCCGGGTTTTCGGTCCAAATACTGCTTATCTCCCCATCTCCACCACCAGACGAAGCACCCGATCGAGGGCCCGAGTTGAATTTCCGGGCTTTGATCTTTGTCGGGTCCGCCGCGCGGCTAGAACCTGCCGTGGGGGGCGCAAGCATCCAGTCGTCGCGTTGGGGTGCCTTCGGGTTGGCGGCTTCGCGTGCCGAGGCAGCATCGGCTTGGGATTGCCGCGCCAGGTGGGCGGACGAAGTCGGTAGTGCCGGACCGTAGTCATCGTCCGAGTCTGAACCCGAGTCTGACGGTGCGCCACGAGGGAGCGTGGAGATTGGTGCTGGAGGGGGCGCAGGACCGTGAATGCGTTTCGGGAGCGCGGGCGCTGAGGATGCGATGGAAGCCGGAGCCAGAGCTGGAGCCAGAATCGGTCCCGGCCCTGTGTCTGAGTCCGAGTCCGAGTCGTCGAGCGCTATCTCGTGTGTGTTGGATGGTGGTAGGCCGGGACCGACACTGGGAGGCGCCGAGGGTGGCATTGAAGGACCTATTGAGGAGGGTTTGGCAATACAAGGTGCTGATCTAGGTGCCGGGGGACCGTATTCATCTTCAGAAGAGTTGCCGTTTAATACAATCTCGTTGTCGTTGTCGTTTGGGAGCTGATGACCAGCAGTACGGATCTTGGACGGTGGAGAGCCGGCATGTCCTTGGTCGTCTTGCGAGCGCTTGCGCTTTGGGGGAGAACACGGCGGTAGCTGGGGTCCTATTGACGACATCGTGTGATGGCTGGAAGCAAGACGAATGGTGCCGCCTTGTACTTCGGATTGGATACCAGTTTGATGTTGTGATTTAACTACTTGGTACACAGTATCCGTACTTCCCAAAGTCCCATGTATTTAGGTATGGTACGAAGTAGTCACCCCGTATCCGTACGCCGAAGTAACTTGGTCAACAACCAACTAGGGTACCCTTAGCTTGGACTGTTTGCGGCGGCGCACTGGCCAATGATGTAGCTCAAAGCACGTGGATCGGTGCCCGCCGGATACATATTGCCTTGTAAGCGAACAGCTAGCGATTGGTCAGTCACCAACTGAGCTTCGTCAATGCGACCAAGGCAGCACGAATGCGTCCTTAGAAACTCGGAGACACCACGACAGGCACCAAGATCCTCGCGATTCCATACCGACATTGCGCCTTGCTGAACTCCTGTCGCTCCTACCGCGATGATAGCTTCGACTGATACCCAGAGGGTTTGAACAGTTGCCATTGACAAGCATACGCACGCCCTGTGTTGGTTGCCGCATCAAAACATAGCCTCGGTAGATGTACGATGCGCGAGAAACATGGACGAAGATGAGCTCGATCTATCTCCTGCCGGGGATCAGGTCTCTAGTGACGAGGAGACCATAAAGGGCGAGCAGGAGCATATTGCAGAGGTACTGGAAGAAGAGAGACAGGGCGACGCCGCGTCAGCAACAGAGAGCTCCAAGCTGCTTTCCCATCGCTATCGCCAGCTGTTGCGAGACCAGGATGAAGTGTCCGACTCGGGATCGGCAGAGGGGCTACCAAGGAGAGTTGGCAGCCCCATTGACTCGCTGCTCTCCGTACCTGACGACACTCCTTCGATCCAGGGCTCTGTATTGTCATCCCCCGGAAGCAGCATACTCCCCTCGGTGGCATCTCGACCTGGCTTGAGTAGCTCAAACCCGTCGTTTCGACCATTCGACCGAAGATTCCAATCTCGGATACATTCGCCCTCGGTTCTGTCGCCGCGACCAGCCTCTCCAGCGTACCTGACAGGGCGTAGCAGAACCGTGTCTCTGACCAGCCACTTTACCTTGTCCGATTCTGCCGAGACTGACACGCAGTCACCGCCGTGGGAAGTTGTGAGGTGGACTCGACTTAGAAATCTGAACGCGCAGGCCTTTTCTGAGGCTGGGAAGCGCAACTTCGGATCTCCCACGTGCATCGCAGTCTCTGCTCACATCGTCCTTGGCACTTCCAAGGGCATAATCCTAATGTTTGATTACAACCAGAACCTCAAGATCATCATCGGCACAGGTAGTAAAGGTGAGCTACGCAGTCCGTGTCGCGAACACAGCCCTGTACTGACAATGTCAAAGCTGTCGAATCTGGCCCCGTGACAGCTGTTGCCATATCCGCAGATCACACCACAGTGGCCGGTGGGCATGCCAATGGCGATATCTTTACCTGGGACACCAGTCGCGCTGCGCGCCCGTTCCTACACATACCTCACCTGGAGTCGGCACCACTGCAGAATCGGACTGAGGATGGGCATGTCTCCAATGTAGCGGTTACTCACTTGGGATTTTTGGGGACGCGACACACAGCACTAGTTTCTGCCAATGACCGGGGCATGGCTTTCTCGCATCTAGCCACCAGAGGAACGGGAGCTTTGGGGCGGTCGGTCAAGACCGTCAGGATTCTCGGGCGCTATCCCAACGCACCCCCTCCACCCGCTGGGAAAGCACTCAAGCCGAGTTCCGTACTTGCTTTTGCCCCTTTACCACTGGGAAACATTGATCGAGCAACTGATGCCATGGGACTCACGGCAATGCTCACGCCTTACTTGCTGGTAATTGTGTCCACGACGCCTATCGCTCAGACCCAACACAAATCTGCCCGGCCAAAGGATGTTGCTGCACATAGCGCGATGAGCGGTTGTCTGGCCTGGTTCCCTGCTGTCAAGCTGAAAGTGCCCGACCCAACATCAGGCAGCACCATGTCCAAGGTCAAGCTCGTTTACTGTTGGTCGAATGTCCTGACAGTCTTAGACGTAGACGAGATACCCTCCGATAGCAAGGAAAAACCGCCGACCCTGAAGTTCAAGGCGCGCAGCCGCTGGAACTGTGAGGAAGCCATAGTTGCGGTGCAATGGCTGAGTCGCTCCGTCCTTATCGTTCTGACCATCACTCAGCGGCTCATCGTAATAGAAGACCAAACCATGCGGGTGACTGAAGGGTTCGATTTGATCCACAAGCACATCTATCACACTGATCTCTTCTCAAAGCAACTCCACACGCTAGTGGAACAGTTGGATGAGGACGATACTTCCATGCACGGCGTCGTTGCTGATGCCTTCTACATGAGTTTCAAGGCGTACAAGGGCCGGATATTCATCATGGGCTTCAACGATGTCTCCATCGGCGCTTTATCAAACTGGGCTGATCGTCTGATCGCTTTGATGGAGAACGGCGATTACGTGGCGGCGATCCAGCTTGCTACATCTTACTATACAGGAGACGCCAACAAGCTTACTGTTGGCTTACCGGAAGACTCGGCGTTGCGACATCAGATGGTTCGCGATAAACTTATGGAAATCATGAGTGCCTCGCTGAAATATGCGTTCGGCAAGAGACAGAAGAACAAGGCTTCTGTGAACGACCAGCACCTGCATGAGCTTGCGGAAACATGTTTCGTTGCTTGCCAAAGTGTCGGCGACACAGACTTCCTCTTCGACAACATGTACGAATGGTACGAAGATGGCGATGTTGAGGGCATCTTTATTGAGGTATTGGAACCCTACATCCTTGAGAGGACGATCAGAACTGTGCCTCCCACGGTTGTCAAGGCCATGGTCTCCCATTATGTGAGCAAGGGGTGGGAAAGTCGCCTCGAGGAGATGATCGTGCATATGGAAACCGCAACCTTGGATATCGATCAGATCGCGTTGCTTTGCAAGCAACACGGTCTGTACGACGCTTTGATATACGTGTGGAACCAGGCACTGGGCGACTACATAACGCCCCTCATCGATCTTCTCGCGCTACTCATCCCCTTGATGCAAGACGGCGAGTATGCCTCTTCTGGGAACATGGACGATGAGATCTTTGGTGTGAATGCCTTAAAGATGTTCCCCTATCTGTCGTACGTCTGGACGGGAAGAGTGTATCCGACGGGCGATATCATGGACGAGACGACGGCGTCGCAAGCAAAAGCGGAGATCTACTGGATTCTTTTCTCGGGGCAGAGCATCGCATGGCCAAAGGGGTCTAGGAAGATCTTCAAAACAAAGCCTGCGCAAAGCGATGAGCCATCATTTCCATACCTACGGATGATCCTCAAGTTTGATGCCCCCAGTTTTTTGAGCTCGCTAAACGAGGCATTTGAAGACTCATTCCTCAATGATGCGCAAGAGAAGCAACTGGCTGGCGGCAACCGAGAGGACCTGCCCGAAGAGCAAGTGTTTGGCTTGACCATCGACCGGCAATATGTTGTGTCGATTCTCCTAGAGCTCATGAATCCTTTGGATTTTGCCCCCGAAGACATGATATACTTGGACATGTTCATCGCTCGAAACTTGCCCAAATTCCCACAGTACCTACTCCTTCCCGGCTCTACCCTGAACAGGGTAGTTACTGGTCTTTGTAACTATCCAGGACAGGATCTAGCAGATGATGCACAGCTCAGCGCCGAGTACCTGCTGTCCGTGTATCATCCACCGGACCTCTCGCCGTTGATGCCTCTTTTGAAGAAGGCTAGCTTTTACCGGATACTGAAGCGTATTTACAGGAACGAGAAGCAGTATGGGAGATTACTGCAGACATATTTTGAGGACCCCGAAGGTCAAGATGGGGTGTTTGATTGCATTGCCGAATGCCTCAGGCCGCAGGCACATCTCACCAAGAAACAGTTACACGACGTTCACGAGGTCCTGAAGAACCATTCTAAGGACCTCGTGGAACTGGACCCTGCTCAAGCTGCAAACACTTTAGCAAACCATGCTCCGGAGCTGCATAAGCACACGTTGGGCTCGCTGCCCGAGGGCTCGAAGTTGCAATATCTCTACCTGGGTACCTTGTTGGAACCCGGGTCATCGCCTGTTGAACAAACTGCACTCCTCGATCGAGACTTTATTGAACAATATGTACGGCTAATGTGTCGATACAATGCGGGCCATGTCTCGGACTACGTTGGTCTTGTTCAGAACACGACCCTACGGGTAGAAAAGCTGCTGCCGACCATGGAGGAAACCGGTGTTATCGACGCTGCCGTCATCTTGATGGCTCGAGAGGGGCAGGTTCAAGATGCTATGAAAAGGTTATTACAGCACCTTGAGACACTCGAGTCGGCATTACACGGTGTCCTGTCGGGTGCCGACGGCCACGGGGAAGAGACGGAACTTCATGATGCTGCCGAAGATCTTTTGAAAGGCCTTCAGAAGTACACACACGTTGGCATATGGCTCTGCCAAGGTCAGATGAAGACGGTGAAGAAGCTCGCAGCTCTCCGGCGAAGGCAAACAACACCTGATACCAACGAGCTTACCCCTGACGAGCTACTCTGGCTGAATCTGATTGATACGACGGTGCAAATCACGCGCCGACTCACTACCGCCATTACCCAGGCCAGGCGCACTGGCGATTCCGAGAAATCCAAACCGGGCCATTCGTTGGATAGCGAGGCTCTCACGGGTCTCCTTCGCTCATTGGTACAGCATACTTTTACCGCATTGTTGACAGCTACGAACTCTCAAACTGCGGCACAAACTTCAAGCACGCGACTGCTCTCATCTTCTGGCGGGTCACTCACCTTCCTCCGCATCTTGCGTGCTTTCCTCACGCAGGCCGCAGCATCTTCGCCCAATCTGGCAGACCTACGGACTGTATTGACGTCTATCTTCTCGGCCTACGCTTACGAAGAGTCTATATTACGGCTTTCGCACCGTCTGTTGGATCAACACTTGTTCGTCAACGTTCAACAGGCGGTGCAGCTAAGGCAACGGGGATGGCGACCCAAGGGATCAACTTGCGAAGGCTGTGGTCGTAGGATCTGGGGGCCTGGTGTACAAGGTAACGTATTCGAGGCTTGGGAAGAGAAGCAGGCACTCGAAGACAGGAAGAAAAAGGAGCGGCGACAGGCCAAGGTACCCGCGCCGCCGCAGAAAGGAAATGGCAAGGGAAAGGCGGAACAGCCCAGGGAAGAAGACGTCGAAAGAAGCGCAGGCAGGGAAAGCGCTGCCGAGAGGAGCAGCGGGGAGCAAGCTGCAATTAACCGACCAGGGGACGACGACGAGAACCACGCGGCGGGCGAGGGCGAGGACGAGACGATGACGCGGCGGAAAGAACAAGCGCTTGGCCCCCTGGTTGTGCTGGCATGCAGACACATTTACCATCAAACCTGTCTGGACTCACTTCAGGCCCAGAGTAGTGAGCAGCACAGGACTGTGGACGAGTACGGTAGAGAGAGGGAGTATAGATGTCCCGTCGACGGATGAATCATGGAGGAACGGGTCAAGGCCGGTAATTAGGTCACTGACAGGATTGGCACCCAATCTTGAATGACGAGCAACAGTTTCATATTGAGACTCTTGTACCCTCCTCGCGTCTTGCACGTGCCATTCACGGGCGAACTCTGTGCGATTCTTCTTGCTCTTTTCGGGGAAAGTGATGAAAGGAGCATAAGTGGGTCTCGTGTGTTTATGCGGATGGATGATGGATCACTGGCAGCAGCGTCTGAATTCCAAGCCATCCCATTGCCGGGATGTCAACCTAGTTACTGTGGTTGCCGGCATAGTGACATAACTAGTTAGTAGGTGCTGTGGTCAGTGCTGTGGTCAGTGCTGTGGTATCGCTGGAGTGCCGGGAAATTTGACCCCACCAGTCGGTCGCCGCTGTTTTCCCCGCCGCTTCCTTTCCTTCCACCCAGGCCTCTCCCGACTTACGTACGGATACGGAGCAACTTGCACATAAGCCCACTCAACTTAACTACTCCGTACTACGAGTAGTTAGTACCTGAGAGACTAGGGCCTGCTCCGCTCCCGGTTGTGGAGGTAGGGTTGCATTCGGAAGGCTCTTGCTGGGTCCGGCAAGCATGGCCGACCAGTCCAACCAGTCCAACCAACAGGACTGTCTGGGTCGTGCTGGGCGGGCTCCCTACCGTTTTCTGGCAGGTCGTATCGTGCGAGTTGGATCCCGCTTTCTGCATGCTGCGCTTGGCTCGCGCATGGGTGGGAAATTTGCATTTCGAGTCAAGATGTGCTTGGCCGCGGACTCGACTGATCGGGAGCCCGAAGCATGATGTGTGAATCTAAGATGTGTGGCTCGAATCCGCAGTGCGCCAACTACCGGTGGTCATGACGAAAAGGATGGGGAAGGGCTTCCAGGGGGTGCTGTATAAGTAGGTGCGAGACAAGCACCACGCCGAAGCTGCCAGGAGCTTATCACGCTCTCTACAGGCAGTCAACGGTCAACCGTCTACGATGTTGCTACTCACGCTCCTTTGTACGCTCCTCGTCTGGCCCGCCGCCGTCTTCGCCGCCTTTGGGTGGTGGGACGACGGCAGCAACTACGTCGTCGACACGGGCGCCAGCCTGGTCGTCGCGGTGAGCAAGTGCTGCGGCGATATTGTGAGCATGAAGTATCAGGGCAGAGAGTTCCAGGGCTACGGCGGGCGCAACACCCAGGTCGAGAGCGGGCTGGGCACCAGCACCGTGTCGGTCCAGCAGTTCAGCAGCCCCACGGCCATCATCAAGATCACCGTGCTGCACGGCACCCTCAAGCACTACCTGGTCTTCCGCTACAAGAACGACAACGTGTACATCTTCACCAACAAGGCCGACGCCTCCGTCACCGTGTCGAGGTACATCGTCAGGTTCCCTGCCAACATCTTCCCCCACAACTCCCAGGACTCGGACTTTTACGACGCGGCCACGTCGAATATTGAGGCTTCGGATATCAGCCGTGACTCGAACGGGTACACGGAGAGTAAGCACTACTCGGGTTACAACTACGGCCGGTGAGTCTCTCTCACTCCTCCCCTTTCCAACGACTTGAAAGCTGACATGCCCTAGGGTGATTGACTGTAAGCCTGATATCACGACTCGCCTTGACATGGAACCCAATCGCTAATACGAACTAGATGACTACGTCGGCAAGACAACTGGCTCCGTCGGCATGTGGTGAGTAGTCTCTGAACTGTTTCCCATCCTATCCTTTGTAGGGAATAAAGCCTTCCGGATCAAGCGATGCGGCCGAGCTCTTCTCTTACGCTCGCCCGAGACGTCCGCATAACTAGAGGAGTCGCTGACCCGTAAACTTCAAGGATGATTCGAAGCAATCATGAAAAGGCGTCAGGCGGTCCTTTCTTCCGTTCGCTCCTCCGCCGCGGGAGTACTGACGGCGAGGACCTGTACGACATCTACCACTACAACATGGGCCACACGGACTCGGAGCGCTTCGGCCTGCAGGGCCCCAGCGTCCTCTCTTTCACCGCCGGCGGGGAGCCCAACAATGCCCTCTTCGCCCGCAAGGCCGATTGGGGCTGGATGGATGGCCTCGGCATCGACGGCTGGGTCCCCGCCTCTGGCCGTGGCCGCGTCGCCGGTGTCGGTCTGGCCAACATGAAGTCGGGCTACACCTACGTCGTCGGGCTGTCCAACGCCGCGGCACAGTACTGGGGCACGGCTTCGTCCAGCAATGGCGCGTGGTCCATCACCGGTGTGCTTCCCGGCACGTACACGCTCACCGTCTACAAGTCGGAGCTCGAGGTGTGGAAGGGCTCGACGACAATCAACGCCGGCGTCGGCACCGCCGTCAACACGCTCACATGCAGCGACCCGGCCGACGTCGCGGCCATCTGGCGCATCGGCGAGTGGGACGGCACCCCCAAGGGCTTCCTCAACTTTGGCGACTCGCCGATGAAGCCCACGTACATGCACCCCTCGGACACGCGCCTGCAGCCCTGGGACCCGAGCAACTACATTGTGGGCACGTCGACGGCGTCCATCTTCCCGGGCTACATCTGGCAGGACGTCAACAACGACCACATTGTGTACTTCAAGCTCAGCGCCGCCCAGCTGGCGGCCGCGCACACGGTGCGCATCGGCATCACCGAGGCCTACATCGGTGGCCGCCCGACCATTCGCGTCAACGGCTGGTCGAGCAAGCTGCCCGCCGCCACCAACCAGGCCGGCACGCGGAGCTTGACCGTGGGCACGTACCGCGGAAACAACGTCATGCTGACCTACGAGGTGCCCGCCAGCGCGTGGGTGCAGAGCGCGAGCGAGTACCAGGTCCTGACCATCAGTGTGATTACGGGCAGCACTGGGTCCGGGTACCTGAGCGGTGGCATCAGCGTTGACTGTGTGGATCTGATCTAAGCCTTTCGTGGTGGTGAGCAGAGAGAAGGAGGGCGGTTCATGAGACGGATAGGTATGGGAGATGATTCCTAGCCGGGACGGGGGCGTCCAGAACCAACTGGTGTGAACAATAACTGGAGGCGGTTCTCGTCAATTTCTCTCTGTTTCCGTTTGGTCTGCTCGATTCGTAAACGAAATATGTTCGTAACTAACAGGTATATTCAACGCACGGATGATATGATGCATACACAATTGGGACCGAGAGCAAAAACGCAATCGATATACTGTCGTGAATAAACGCGATCCTTTGTCTCCCACATCGGTGAGTGATGACCGCCCCACTTACCTTCAGGGGCAGCGCTAGCGTCTGCGTGGTTTTGTCGGGGTGAGTGGGTGGACACTGGTGGTGTGTTGAAGTCCTCAAGTTACTTTCGGGGGAGGGCACTGTGGATGGGTTTACGGATAGTCAAAGCCGACTCGTCCCAGAAGCATACTCGACTTATCAAGCATTGGTAGGATATCTAGTACAAAAAGGTCTATTCGTTTAGTGAAACCCTCAAGAGTTGACAAGAGATTGTCCGTCTGTCTAACAAAAGGCCCGCACCGCTACTCCAGGAGACGCCTCCCCCCCATTTCCTTCCCGAAACTGAAGAGGTTATTTTGCTTCTCCCATTTCCCGCTTTGTAGTAACACATTGGATCCGATGCACCCAGGCATTGGTCGCCAGATCCGTCTTCTTATGCTATACACGAGTGAATCAAATAGTTACAAATGAGAAGCGAGGGTCGTGTCGTAAGATATACACACAAGCTTCATCGCTGCTCGGAGACAAGTAGCCGCTGTCAAGCCATCTTATTTGTCCATCTTCTTGGGCTCCACCATCTCGTCCCCGGTCTTCTTGGCCGCCTCATCGATCTCGGCGTCGACCGCATCGGACACTTGTGACGCCGAAGCCTGGGTCTGGTCGGCAGCGGCCTGGCGCTCCTCCTTCTCGTCGATATCCTCGACATCACGGGGAGTGGCCATACCGGTCTCCTGGTTCTCCTGGTTCTGCTCGTTCTCCTCGTCGATCAGCTCCTGCTGCTCCTTCAGAACCTCGAGACGCTGTCGGTTGGTAGCAGCTCCCTCAGCGTTGTGCACCTCGAGTTCTATCTCGTGGAAGAGCTCCTCGGGAATGGAAGAAAGAACACCCGTAAGCGCCTCAATCTGGGCGTCAAAGCCGGTCGCATCGTTGGATTGCCCGTACATATAAGCGTTGCTGAGGACAAGGAGGATGGAAGGCACGCCGTGTTTCAGACGAAGATCGAGCCACGATTGCATGTCCTCTCGTAACCTAGAGGGAGATACGCCGTGCGTCTTGATTCCGCGGCTAGCACAGGCCATTTGCAGCTCCGAGACGTTCAAGCTTTCGATACCTTCATAGCTGATTGCTTTGTCGTCGCGCTTGATCTGCCTCATTCTGTGACGAACTTGGTATCGGAGCATCATGTCGGTACCAAATGTGTTCAAGTTCAGGTAGCGACACATGGAGACCAGCTGCGGCCGCGACAAGTTATCAAGAGTAACGTCGTCACGGAAGATCTTGCAGACCTTGATGACGTCCTCCGCGGTGGGTTTCTCCCCGGTGGAACGCAGTTTTCGGAAGAAGACGCCAAACTCCTCCTTGGCCGCGTTCGCCGCCGTCAGGTGCAAACCAGTCTCTCTAAGAGTGGTACGCAGGAACGAGCTGACTTCTTTCCGGGTGGAACGAAGGGTAGCAGCCTTCTTGTCCTTGGTCTGTTGGCCCTCGTATGTGCTGGGCAACAGGTTGGGGAAGAGCTTCAAGGCGATGGGCAGCAGCGCTTCGGCAAAGGGTACGATGATGAAGACGGAGAAGGGCACCAGACGACCCAGATCTTGGACTGTTCTCTGGAGCTGACGGTTCTCTCGTCGTGTAAGTTCGTAGCCGGCGGCCATCTTGAGCGCCAATCTTGAGCTGATCTTGACTTCGGTGGCCAGCAGCTTGGTGCCGTCCCAGTAGTGCTGAATCTCGTGCTTGATGCGTTGGCCGAGTGTCAGCTTCTTGCCCTGCTTCGCTTCCTTCTCCTTGACCTCGAGTTCCTTCTTGCTCGCCAGTTCCGTCAACGACTTTGCTTCGGCGGATGATTCGCCTTGGACTGGCACCGGCGGCTGGGCGGCAGCGCTACTGTCCTCACCGGCCCCGGAGCCTGTATTCGCGGTCGCCGCCTTGGAGCCGTCCTTGGCCAGGGGTTTCTGGGCCTCTACAACGTTGAAGCCGGGCGGCGGCGGGCCGGTATTGGACCCTGACGCATGTCTGTCGGTAGACACATGGCGAACAGGAACAAGCAAAGCAAGCGCGTACATGTTGGGCGGCAGTTGTCGCGTTCCCCGTGCAAGGTGGGCGGAGAGACCGAGGCCACTTCGCAGTGCAGGCCGGCCCGCAAAGGGGTTGATGGCCGTTGCCCGTCGGGCGGCACTGGAGGATGCTCTCATGATGAGGGCGGCCGGCGGGTGGGTGAGCTTTGATCAAAAGAACGACTTGAGTAAGATGTTGGCAACGGAGGGTGGTGGTAATACAATCGGTGCAGTGGTAGTTGCTTTTTGCGATAGTGGTCGCGGTGTCGAGGGTCGGATTAGGCTATGCTATGTAGTTACGGTGCAAAGAGAGAAAGCTTTCCCAGACGATGAACGGGCATACAACTAGATGGCTAGATCCCTCCAACCTTAATGCCGTGCGTTTTCTGGGGCTACAGCTATCCCAGCTGGAGATGTTCTTGGAAGGCATGCGAAGGAAAGAGCCGCTTGGCCCGATATGTCCGATGGGGCCACCTGCCACCTGGCCGCCATGAAGGTCACTCCGGATTAATCCAAGCACCGTGCAATGGGCACGATCGAGGCGAGATGGTGGGTCCCGTCTCCCGTGCCCCTGAAACTCCGGTCCCAAAGCTGTGACGCAGGTGCAAAGGCCAAAACAGACGAATCTCTATCTGACCCCTCTTCATTTCTGCGCGCCGTCTCACCGAATTATTCGGCTCATGGCGTGCTCAAATGCCGAGGGCTGGTGAAGTTATCGATCTGCGGAGCATTTCAAGCACCCGGCAGACGAGAGAATTGCACGTTTCCATTTTAGCGATTCATGCACATGGACATGTGTTTCTGGTTGCCGACGAATGCGTAGATGAAGGCTAGTTTCCGGTACTGTATGTCCTCATTTGCGGTCAGGGGCTACGTCAGACGAGGCAACATCTTGCCGTAAGGATTTTCCCTTCGTTGTCAACAACCATGTCCCATCTTGGGTGACTAGGCTATGAAGTTTTTCTCCTCAAAGATGCAACGTAAGACACGACGCGAAGAGGGCATTGCGTGGCCGGCCCCCTGTGGTCGCCAAAGGCACATTGTAAAGGCGCATCAAGACATGTGCAAGGAACTCGTGTATTCCAGTGGCCCTTGAACGCCCCAAGATCGTACAACCCCTGAACGAACTGTGTTGAAAACCAACGACATCGCTGAAACTCCTTGTACTCTTACCGTTGAAAAGCCTTGTCAGACTTCCATCACAATACAATTTCTCTGGCATCCTTTAGAGACCCTTCGCCTGGGCAATAGGGGCACTTGACCTTTGCAGTCTTGGCCAGCCGCTGCAGACTCTCCCGAGCCAAGACGTGACCACACGGCAACATCATGGGCGGATTCTCGTCGGTGGTCTGCTCCTTGCTCACAGGGCACACGAATATTGAATGATACACCATGTTCTTGGGCAATGGTGTTTCGAAGGCCAGCTCCTGGTCAGTCGTCCACTCCGTACCCTTGCCTTTGACTTTGTCGAGGAACTTCATGAGTTGCGGCAAGGCAATCGAACCAGCCGTCACCGCCACATAGAGCGGGGACTCAGCGGAGAGGCCGAGCAGAGAACAGAATTCTCGAGTAAATGACGCGGCCACCTCGTCAAAGGCGAGGGTGATATCGAAAATGGCCCGGTAGGGAGAGGCAGCTAGGTTAGAATAATATATCATGGCACAGCTAAGCTGCTGAATCTCGCGCACGTGGCGGTGCTGAAATCGACTGAAGTTCTCTTGGGCATACTTCAAAGCGCCTGACCGCCCATTCGCGGGTGTGTCCGGCAGCCCATTCACAGTCGGGCCCTTGAAGAGCCATATGTACTGTAGCTTGCAAAGCTCAAATTCGAGGTTGGAGCCACGGGCCTCCAATTCGGCACAGTTGCGGCGCGCCCACGTGATTGCGGGCAGCAAATCGTGTTCTCTGAGAGAGGACAAGATGGAATACATGGATGCGAAGGAGGCCTGGAGGGCTTCTGAGTGGAGTGATGACAGCTCCGACGGCTGGTCGGCCTCTACTATAGGCACGTCTGTCGGTGTCGGCGATTGCGTCAAACGCGATGTGGGCGTGGAGAGAATGGCGGGAGAGAAATGCGACTGCAGTCCAGCGTCGGCGGAGTTGGATTGAGGCTGGACTTCGTTGATGAAGCTCGAGGCCACGCTGAATTGGCCCTCCCGTAGCAGATGCATAGCGATGGCTCGATTTATCAGATCGGGATGCGCAGCCATAGGGTCGTGCTCGGTGGGCAGGACGCCCCTGACGACCTTGTCGTTGGTAAAGACCTGCTGGAGGGCTTTGCCGTACTTGTTCTGCGCCTTGTGTACCGCCTTGAGGTCCTCGTTCACCGCCTCCAACCCTTCGCGGATCGGGTTCTGCAGCCTCGTGAGCGTCATCGTCGTCGTGTGGGGATCGTTTGCTACAGAGACAATGAGTTTGGAGTCACGGGAGGCTTGCATGCGTTCTCCTTACATTCTGCCACCTTTTGCCTTGCGTCGGTCAACAGCTGGATGATCTTGTCCGTGTCTTCCACGGCGCTCGTCAAACGAGCTGATCTGGTCAGCTTTTCCAGCTCCTTCTCCAGCTGCAGCATAGCCATGTTGCACTGGATCGAGTGAGAGTTGGCCCGGCGGCGTGAGTATGGTCGGATCAGTTGCTCTCGTGACCTCGAGGCGTCGTCGCTTCCCAACAGGTCTTCCTGATTAGACGGCGATTAGCGACTCACTCATCAAGCAAGTCAAGTCGAAACATGTCGGAATGGTGCGAATCCGAGGCAGATGCAGATGGCAGATAGATGGCAGAAGGATACCGTAGTCAATAAACAAGTAAATACTACAACTCGGTCAGACAGGGCAAGGACGAACTGCCCAGCTAACGTTACGAGGCGGACGCAAGTGCACGAGGGCAGAAGTATAAAGTGGAGGGTACTGACAACTGTGTACCTTTGCGACTCCAAGCTTCCGTTCGGTAGGGGAGGCACGGAATAAGTAGGGACTTGTACGAGAATCCTATCGTCTGAGGTAAACCCGAGACGATAACGGTTCGAGATGTTGAGTCACAGTATGTAATTTTACTCCCTACTTCTTTCCTCTGCCACTTCCAGGCATACTACTGATAAACGCATAGGCACACATCTACATTCTGACTGTGTTCGTCGTTTGTTTAGAAGGCACGTTATGTACCGATTGCGCTGTAACTACGGAGTAGACTGGAATGACGATGATGCGCGCCCCCCCCGCCCCCCCCGGGTACCTCGTAGAGTTGAAGCTAGCCTAATTATTAGTGGTCCCGGGTACAAGTACAGTAGGGATAGGGATCTGGTATCAGCGGTAATTCAGCTGCGCCAATGCAACAGCTTGGGTCCGCCCAACTCGGTCATTACACCCCCGAGCTGTCACCTGCTTGCTTACCTTTCACATGCTGAAATCAAGCGCATAACTACCTCTCTTGCGACTTTCGACAACTCAAGCACACACATGTCCATGTCCCCTAAATGATGAATACGCTCGAGACCCCATGCGCACACCGCCACGAGAGCCAGACCGACGGATTCGCTGCTCCAAGCCATGTCGTTTCGATTCCCCTTACCCACCGCAGATGCAAGGGTTCATAGGGAAGAAGACTTGACGCTGCTGCGGCAGGCTTCGTACAGGAATACGAACCCCCAAGCAAACCAAGCCGACGGCACAAGCACACCTGTACCTACACTCGAATCAGCTGCTAGCACGCTTGCCACCGAGACAACGCCCTCTGTAGCTTCCCGACATCGTCGAATTGTCCTCGCAGATCCTACCGCCTCCAGGTACCTGCTGGAAGACCCCAGCGTCGCCGTCGTCGAGCAGAAGGCCTTGCTTCGAGGATATGAGCTCTATCTGGTAGAGCAGTGGGCCTGCTCCCGCCAGTCTCCGACGCTCGTCATTGTAACATATACTGGGGACGAGAGGCACTCGGTATCCGTTAGTGTTCTAGGCATTCCCGAAGACGAGAGTGCCTGGTCACCGCGTCTGCGTGTTTACTTCAAGGCCATCCAGCACTATTATGCCCGGCCAAAGAAGACTTCCCTAGGGGAGCTAATGTTGACGAATCTAAGCAGCTTTCCGTCAGCTCTAACCGTCATCTCGGTCCCGGACGGTGACATCACCAAGCACCGGCAGGAATTCCTCGTGAACGAGAACTTGAAGCGCTTAGGTTGCTCCGGGCGGTCAGGCATGACTCTCTCTGAGCCGACTACCGCTGCCAAGGCCAAATTTCTTCAGCTTTATAAAACAAGCGAGAGGATACCATTTCCTGAAGCCGTCATTGAGCTGGTCAAACTTTGTCAAGTGGCACTGTTCTTATTTGGGAAGCTGGAGCAAGAATACATCGACGGCCTCCTCTGTGATGTGACCGAGACAGCAGTCGGGAACTGGTGGACCGAGTTTGGAGTCGAGTATTACAACGTCGAGCCCACTGATGGCATATTGGGCCCAACCACCGTCTCTGCCCTGCTAGGGCTGGTCATGGGCGCCAGAAATCGCCTAAGCTACTACGGCGCACCCGTGGCAAAGGATGTGTTCGACATCGATGCCACTAAAAGAGGCATCAGTTATTTCCAAAAGTACCAAAAGCTGGAGAGGACACGAAGACTGGACAGACAAACCCTGCACAAACTTCATGGGGTTACCGCAAAAGCAGCCGCAGGAGAAGGATGGGGCGTGCAGAGGGCCGTTAAGTCCACTGTGACTGAGATCGGTGGCAAGAGAGGAGAGCTCGTCCTGGGAATGGTTGGTGGCAAGGACAAAGGTGGCATAGGCGATATCGAGACTCTCGATACCGACAGGTTCATCGGCCTGGCGCATGGCGAACGAGCCAAATGGCTCTGGTTCGGCAAGGCTAAGCGAGCGGCTGCCGATCTGCAGGACCGTTCACTTCCAGACATCCCTAATATGCTGTTCGGCAAAGAAGACTCCCACGGCCAAATAAGAAGGACGCCCTCTAGTCTCCTAGCCGAAGAGATCGAGGGACGCCGCAAGGAAGACTCATTGGCAGTCTATTCTACGCCTGCCCCTGGCTCTACGACGAGCGTTGCGGAGAGCCCGGGGGATAGGGATGCGTTACGCAAGGGTGTCTTCAAAAGCGTCGCTGGGAAGATGAGTGATGCTCGATCAGGTCTAGGCCGCATCAAAGACGCTGTTTCCGGCAGCGGAAGTAGAGGTCACGTTTCTCGACCATCTAAAGATGAATACGCGGGAACAGCATACTCTGGGACAGATACGCCAATAATGTCAGCTACTTCGGCAGGGCTAGCAGCCACTCCTACTCCTGGCGGAATCAGTCGGGCTTTTACCTGGAAAAACAAGCCGGTGGAATACAAGGATGCCTTCAGGAAAGAAGCAGATCCGAGTGCTCTGCCAGTACAACTGGAAACGCCACAGGACGAGAGCGGGCTGCTTATTTCAGAAACGGACGAGAAGCTATTGTACGACGAGGCGAAACGAATAGCTCGGGCAACGGAGTTTCAACCCGATATTGCCAAAGTTGACTCGGCCATCGCCAGCTCCAAAGCAGCCGAGGTTGGACTCCACGGCACTGCCTGGGACGTTGAACGCCGGCTAGATAACACGGTACTACAACTTTACCGAAGACATAGTCTCGCCAGTGCTCGGGTACACCAAGAACCGCTCAATGAAAATCGATGGCCACGGAGGTTGTCTTTCGGAGACGCAGAAGAAGCTATTCTGAGGTGGGCAGAACTAGCTGTCCTGGACGATGAAGATGAGTCTACTGATCCGGACTCATTGCTTGACCGGCAAGTCCAGCTTGCCGAGGTGGCTCGTAGCCTCTACGGCAACTTTCAAGAAATTTCACAAGGCATGCAACCATGGTTGGAGACCAAGATAAAGTCTATCGAAGCTATTGATGAACAGTATATGCATCAGCACGATGAGCTGCAGAACCTCTACTATCAGTTGGCGGGTGTCTACCAGCAGTCCAAGGAAAATTCGCAAGAGATGATCGCTCAGGAGCGCGCGAACATCACAGAGGCTGTCAAGGACGTCGAGGTGCTGATCGCGAAGCTGGAATACGAGATCAGCGCTTTGGTGTCGCGCGTCCAGGACGTGGAAGACGGCGTGGCCCAGTTTGAGACTCAAGTTGATGCCGTGGAGAAGCGTGCTGACGAGCTCAAGGTTCAGCTGGAGACCGAGAGCTGGCTGCACTGGGCTGTGAGGAGACTGACCGGTATAGGGACGGGGCCCAACATTACACAGGAGCACAAGTAACGTTTCTTCGCAGCCTATTGTCGTTGCATTTACACATAGGGGCATGTGTCCCTGGGCCCAATATGGCATATTTTCGGAGCATTGCATATGGCGAAGGTGTTTACGGAGTTATTTGAATACATGGCACAGGAGTGCGGCAAGATATTTTCTAATACAGATGTACATATCACGTCACATCATTCCCGTGGTTCACACACGTTTCCTATTTCAATCCAGTCGAGAATGCTATGCGTACCCTAGTGGCATCGACATTGGTTGCGTCCATTATTCGGGCTAAAGGGGGAAAGACGACTAAGTTGTTATTGACCACCAAGCAGTTGCTCGGCGTTTTCCTTTGTCAGATATTTTCTACAATGCGAATAGTCTCGAAGGGAACAAGCCGTTACTCTGGCAACCCAACGAGACTGTTATCCGCATGACTCCTATATAGAAGCCGAGTAGGGCCTCGAGCCAAAACCACAGATAGTAGCGATCAACAAAGTGCTCTCCAACCCTGAAGCCTTCCAACACTCTCTAATGTATAAAACAAATGTTTCTTCAGAATGTACTGGTTTCAAATCCGCGGACTCGTTTGCCCGAATCGCACGTTTCTCCTTCAATGCGTCGCTCCCCGTCACACGGAAGGGGGGGGCATGGTCCTAGAGTTATCGCAGGTCCGAATCGCATAACAAGCAAGCAGCAACGCTCACCGGGGGAAAAGGCCAAGAAGGGAAACGCACTCCCGCTGCCACCACGAGATTTCGCCCCGAGGTTGCTCGCCTTGGGAGGCATGATGCTTGCCACGTCCGTCGGCCATGCAGTCTTCTCACACGGCGACATGCCTAGCACCTACATGATGGTTGCTGAACACGTGGGGAAAATGGGTGATGCAGTATAGGTAGGGGAAAAGATCTCATCATCCATAACCAATCTGAATTATAGGGACAACCACCAGAATTGAGGCACCGTTGAGTCTTGGGAGGACTGACGTACAAACGGCGGCGGCGGCTAGGGAGTGGGCTGAGGCGCCTCGGGCGTGAGCAGTATAGTCGCCCAACGAGGGAGGAGCTGGAAAGGGGTTGTTGCATACTCGGACTACTAGTATCTGGACTGCATACCCCCGAAACGCCAAAACTGAACCTATAGCTATAACATTTCATAATAACAAGAACATGGAAGCACCCTGATTGCGTTCGTAGCATGACTGCAGGCCAAGTGTTTCCATGCAATGCAGCCTGCATGGAATGGCTGGAGAGCCGAGAGATTGGCATAACACATTCCGAGAGAGGGCGTTGAATGAACGACACGAGCGTTCGCTAGGTTCAAGGTCTGCACAGCAAGATACCACCAATTCCAAATCAATTGGCTGCGACCCAACATTCAAGTTTGGCAATGGGCTGTGTCTGGCCTTCACGGTGGCACGGTGAATAGAACGGCTCTTTCGGTTGTTTTGGTATGTACATCTTCTGCCATGCAAAAGTCTGCCCTTTTCAACCAATTGCCGTCGTGGAGACGGAAGCAACAAATCCACATGCTTCATTGCTGCCCCTCCGCACGCTGAAAAGAAAAGAAAATGCTGCCCCAGAATGAAATCAGTCGCTGAACGCCGTAAATGTGACGTGTAGGGGTCAATGGCGTATGGCCCCTTTTCCCACGCTGACCGATGGGGCTGTGAAAGGGCCGCCATGGTCGGATATCTGAGAATGTGCAAAAAGAAAAGTTCGTGACATCGTGCTGGTGTGTACATCTGTAGTCCTCGCACCCCATCCAGTCTTCTCTAGTCAATTGTCATCCTACTCGGCAACTGCGGCTGCTTGACGTCGTTCATCGAGTAGCTGGCCTGGTCCTTATCTACATTGCGCAGCGGGCCGACCTGCAGGTGTTGCTTGAGGCCGGCTCCAAAGTTGAGCAAGACAACCATGGCATTTATAATGGTCATGACAATGAGGATGATGGTCAAGACTGCGAAGGCAGTCAGTGATTTCCTGACGGGCATGTAGTCGGCCTTGTGGCCCTCGTCGTAGATTCGCGAGAGCTTGAAGATGAAGTAGGCCAGAGCGCCGAGGTACAAGACCATGATGGAAATCATGCCCCACTTCCACTCTTTGCGGGCGAACCACGCGGCGCAAAGAAGGATGGCGAAGGTTACGGGGATGGCGGCTGCAGTGGCAGCAAACTCGCCGTCCGTCTTGCCACCCACAACGACTAGAAACTGAATGGTGAAGCCAAGGAAGAAGAAGAGATCGAACTTGAGCAGGGCAATGTAAACCTAGGGACTGTGTCAGCAGTTGTTTCCCGTCATCTTAGCTAAGGGGGTAGTTGGTACCTGGTAATGGAGGAAACGCTTCTTCATTCGGTAGTCAGCTCCTATGTGCTTCAGAATGTCCCAAGCAAACTCCTGGTATAGCTTCCAGGCGATGAGGCCGAGGACGATTGTGCCGAACCCAAGGATGCACGGAATGGCGATCAGCAGCGGCTTCACATCGTCCCAGAAATCGAGCTTCGTGATGACTTTGTGGTCGAAGAGGACATCGATGGCCACCTTGATCTGATCAATCTGGAGTGCCGAGTAGACGAGAAGAGCCAAGTTCGCAATGCACAGGCCAATGACCTGAATAGTATTCTTCTGGCGGAGTGCATCCCAAACGAGAATCAGATCGTAGGCAAAGCCGAAGATGAACAGGGCCAAGAAGGTGGGGACCGTCTTGAGCTGCGATAGCACGTCGACATCAGTCGAAGTCCTCGCCTCGTCCGTCACGGCACCGTTGAACTGCGCAAAGGTATAGCTAGAGATGAGGTTAGAGTGGTGTTGTGGGGAGGGAATGGGGCCAACCTACGCTTCGAAGACGATGCAGAGCGCTGCCTGCAAGATGGCCGTGATTATGAAGAAGCGCGGCCACTTCTTCTTGAAGATCTCGCCCGTGCCGTGAGCAAGGCTACTGCCTGGGCCGGCTCTGCTTCCGGAGGCCATTACGGGATACGGGTTGAGGTGCGGTTGCGCACCGAATGACTGCTGTGGTTGTTGCTGTGATGGCGTTTGGGAGTACTGCGGGTACTGGGCGTATGTGGAGGTTTGTTCTGAGAAGCCTGGATCTCCCTCGAGGAGAGACAGGCGCGACTCTGGTTGATAAGCCAGGGCGGGCGATTGTGCGGTCGACTCCTCGGAATGAGGAATCGGGATTCAGGAGAAAGAGAAGTCGTCCTCACTCCCACGTTGGAGGATCGGGGGCGGATGCGACGGCGTGCAATGCTGCTAGAAAGCGCAGGGCGAATTCGGTCGGTGTGCGTGTCTCGCGTAGATTGGAATGGAACAGGGACGGGTTCGGCGACGGCGACTGGTCTGATGAGAAAGAATGGAGGAGAAAGAAAAGTGGTTACTGATGAAACCGACTACTGGTGGCGGTGGGTGAAGTCGGATCGGGTCGAAGTTAGAAAGAGTGTGGCGACGATGATGATGATAACGACGACGATGATGATGATGCTGCTGCTGCTGATGACGATGATGATGGTGGTATTGATGTTGATGTTGTGGTGGTTGTGGTGTCCGTCTTTGCTCTACAAGGCCGGTAACTACGTGCTAGTCCTACGACCAACGGCTGTCAACAGGTTGTGTTGGGCCTGGAGAAAGAGCCAGACCAGGCTGAAACAGGCTGGGAAGTTTGATCCTTGACGAGGGTGGGTGGGTGGGCAGCAGTCAGGGGTCTTTGGTCAGGTCTGGGAATCGCGCAGGCTAAGGACGAGAGATGAGAACACGAGCGCCCTCCGAGGGCTTTTCAGCTCTCGGCTGTCGAGTGCAGTGCTTTGCTTTTGACTAACGTTAAGTTAGGTCGCTCCTTCCAACCCGACGACGTAAGGTTGCTGCCGCTGCGTCCTGACGTTGGTTTCTAGTGATACCAGGGGAGGAGGGGGGGGGCCTAAAAGAACTTGTGGTCGTGCTCAAGGTAAATGAGTGCTGTAACTGGCGCGGGAACGAGGCAGAAAGGTTGTCAAAGATCAAAGAACGAGACGATGCAGAGTTTTGCGTGTTAACTAGCTATTATTAACTATGATTAAACGAAATCGTAATTAATTGGTCCTGGTCCTGGTCCTGGTCCTGGTCCTGGTCCCGTCCTGGTTACTGCGTACTTGACGTACTACGACGGTACGATGATTACCGTCAGGGACGGAGGCTGATGTACATTGGGCTGGAGTTCTGAGATGGGCTGTGTTAGTGCTGCGGTCAATACAGCGCTGGTTAGTGCAACGGAGAAGACAGTGCGTATGCGCAGTCGGTTGCCCTACTCTGCGCCTCCCAGGTGTTGGAAATGAGGATGCAGCAAGGCGGTCGCTCTCCGTACCGAGTAACGTTAGAAGTCGCAGTGAGTGCACGGTACGTACCGACGGACAGAAGTCGACATCATCATCGATCAATGCTATCAAGCACACTACACTACCTACCTAGTTACCACAGTAGTTAAGCCGGATGACCGTGATGTCTGACACCAAGATATGCATGGCTGTGTTTTGGCCGGTTTCTCCTTGTAGTTAGCGACTGAACGCTACAGCCACGATGAAGCTGGAGGAAGCCCGCTTTGCTTCCTTCCCCTGCCTTGTTCCGTACCAAGGAGCTTGTATATTGATGACATTTGATGTTAATAAGTGAAGGGGACTAACTACCCTACACAGCAATCAGCCTGACTCCACGGCTCGAGGACGAACCTTGGCGACTTCGCTAAACCCGATAGTGCTGACCACTGGCTCAATGAGGACTAACATGCAAATAAATGGACCTGATAGACCCGCCCTGTCGTGTATGGTCTGGCAAGCCTGGTCAAGAGGGAGAGCGAATCTTCAGTCATGTCCAGCCGTCGTAAGCTTCTCCAGTCTTGCTAACTATGGAGCACTTCGTACTCCGTACTCCGTACATACCGAACTGGTTACGAGACAAGGAAGGACCCAGGAGAAGGGGGAGGCCCTGCATATGCTGCCAAGGATGGCCGAACCACTCCCTTCTGGCAGTATGATGGGATGGTCAGGACCTGGCTATGATTAACGTTACAGATACCCCGTACACGGTACAAGAAGGGATGTTGGCTGTTATGCGAGCACGTTTTCTTGTCCAACATCTTGATTCTTGGCTGATGGTTTCATAAAGTTGGGGAACGAACAACCAGGTCTAAAGAAAGATCCGGTATCCGTACAATGTTCTGCGCACAGCCACTCTTGGACTACCAGATAACTACTCCGTACTACCAGACCTGATCATTGACGAGTGAGTATCGCAAGCAAGCTACGGAGAAGTTACTATGTCAAGGTCCAGAGAGTTTGAAACCAAGACTCGACATGCCGCGTGTGCCTGCGCAAGTCTAGAATTGAAACTCTGATTTGCACGTATCCCACCCAAGTGTCTTCCGGCGCAGTGGTAGCTCGAAAACCACACGGATCAACAACAGCCGAACTAGGGGTCGGGGATTCTGAACCTACTTGCGTAACAGTAACATTGGTACCTTCTGTAGTTACTTGTTAACTAACGTCACTGCGTACTTCGTAGGCGACGAGGTGAGATGATCAGCAGAATCAAAACAGTACAAAGCACATACGAAGTAGTACAGAGTACGGAGTACGGATTACTATGCGGCTGATAACAGGGGTTCAGAGTTGTTCAATACAGGTGGGGAGTAACGACCCGTACGGATACTGTTGCGGTGCTCCGTACGGAGTACGTACACAGTAGGAGACCTCCCAGGACGCTAGACGTGTGCATGGGCGCCTCCTCCTTCCAAGTTCCCGCTGGAAGTGACGCCAGCCACACCACACGGAGCACCAATTCCCCAAACGCCCCCCTGCGGAACCGCGGCTGCTCAACTACGTCAAATCATCAAGCTTCCTGAACCATTCCCCGGCCGGCGACCCAACGATTTGCGCTTTGCAATCGATACACATCGGATGCCCAATATGATGGAGATAGACGAGGAAGATATACTGCGCGGTGTGGCGAGCAGCGGGTCGATCGACTAGTACGTTTTTTTTTGGTTTACATTTTGTTGCAAGGTGACGGACGGGACGTGACGTACTCAGACTCACTCGTTCGCGCAGCTCCGTTTGGCCAGCCTTGCTGCCGCGCATCGTGTCGCGCATTGAAAAGGTATGTCCCGACACTAGATGCCACATAGGAAGCCGCCTAGGATGCCCCCTTTTAATTTGCTGTTGCGAAACTAACAGCGCAACCTCCAGATCGTACACGACGAGTTCCCCATCCCGCAGCTGCCACCTCCTGCGGTCACCACCGTGCCACCATCGTCTCTTCCGCATCACCCCGCCATACACTCCGACTCGGAAGACACCGAGAACTTCCTGGCTCCTCTGCCTTCGTCGCCGACGCAGCCTCCTAGCAGCACCACATCTTCGCAAGAGCACAACAAGGAGAACACGCCCATCGCCCCGCGCTCTGCCGCCCTGCCTCCCACATCGGCACCCGCCATCGCCGCCGCTCCCCTGCCCTCGGGCTCCATCCCCCCGCAGATCACGGAGCTCGTGACCGAGATCACGTCTACACTGACGTCCACCTTCCCGATATACCCCCCACACACAATCCAGCGACTGGCCGAGCTCGTCTTGACCCCCAAGCATCATTACAAGTCGCTGCCAACCTACCTACACGCCCTCGACCGCGTGGTCCACGTCACCTCGGGCCTGAACGTCTACCCTCTTCCTCCCGCCGTACCTGAGGCGTCGACAGTCTCGCTCCTTAGCAATGGCGTGACCGACACGATAACGCCCTCGCCATGGGCCACACCCGGCAGTGACGAGGCTCTCGGCGGCGCCTTGCTGACGCCTATACCGTGGCTACAACATGGCGCCCAATCCCATGCGCTGTCGCCTGAGCCTCAGACAGACTCCTCATCGGCAGCCTCGTCGTCATCTACATCTACCGCGGAGCGTTCTGCCAGCGAGACTTCGTCGTCCGACAACCCTGAGTTGCGCACAGAGAGTACAGAGACAATCGATGGCCCCAATGGCATGGGTAGCATCGAGACTGTCACTGTCACTCTCAACGGTGTGCCCTCTATGGGAGCCCGCGGCGTTGGCGTCACCCAAGGTGAACTCCTGCGTCAGGAACAACGCGCCGGCGTAGTGCCCGTGAGTCAGCTCGTACCAACCCATCACATGGTGCAATCTGGACCCCACCATGGACACCATCTAGTACAGCATGCTCAACAACAGGTCCAGCAACAACAGCCACCGCAAACCGCCGGTCGGAGTGCTGCCTCTCCGTCATCCTCGGCCACCCTTAGTGAGGGTTCTCCTTCGACAGCTCCAGGAGAGGGAAGTACCGACATGAGCGGTAGCGAGGAGGCAGTTGGCACCATTTCAGGTGGCCCCGAGGATGAGAAACCTCACGCACGTGGGCCCGAGGAGATTGGCGCCGAAGATATGGGACCGCAGCACGAAACTACTACATCAGCCAATTACGCCTCTGGGCCCGGTGTCGAGATGCAAGGGATTGATGTCGAGGCCGCCGTGGGCCGAAAGGCCACGGAATCTCGTAGCTCAGCTGAGGATAAACCCACAGATGAAGATGAGGCAGAAGTGAAGGCCAGTGTGGAAGTCCCGTGCGGCGGTGATGATAAGATGGAAGGCGTCGAGACAGCGACACTTGAGACTACGAGACCATCAACCCCAAAACGGGAGGCCGAAGAGGCACTAGAGGGGCATGTCAAGAAACTGAAAGAGGACCCCGAGATGACTGCCAGTGAGGCAGACGAGGCCAAGGCCGAGAGCACAGAAAACTTGAAGAGCGATGAGGCACAAAAAGAGTGATGTGTTGCTTCTTGGTCACGTTATGAATTTCGTTAGTCGATACGATGTTTGTCAGGTGCAAGCGGTGTTTTGATCTCACATTGGCCGCTTTTTGAAAATTGCGATGGCGGATGGGGCGTTGCCAGTCTACGTGCTGTAGATTGTACGGTGCTTACTACAAGGATATCAATACATTGACCACAAGCTTATTTGCGTTTTGTGCGTCGAGATCGAACCAGTACGTCCAATAATTGATAGCTAGAAGAGGACTGACTGGCTTGGGAAGGGACACATCACTGGCCCCAATGACGCTGAGCATAATATCTCTTGGCACGAAGCTCATCAAAATCTTTTCGTAGCTGTTTCCCAAGCACATTAGAATATTTCGTTCCTTTATACCCCAACCACGGTATATCGAATGTGAACCAACCGTCCAAGTTCTTCGACTCCATATCCGAGAATGAACAATACGCAAGTACGCCATGTCATGCTAATGCTAGCTTTATCACATTGTTTCGGCCGTCGTCTTTCAGAATAGACGCTCCCGCAAGATGCGGACCGTTTCGATTTCCTCAAAGCACCTTGGTAATACTCTCGCGCGAGATAGTAGAGTTCTGGTTCTGATCACGTTTGACGCGGAAGTAGTAGTCGCAGAAATCCGAGCAGCGCATATGGCGCAAGAACTCCTCGTCGTGGGTGATTACAATGAGCTGGAAGTTGCTCTGCGCCTGCCGCATCTGGATAATATTGTGCAGAGACTCGGCAAGGGACTTGATGTTGTCTCTGTCGAGATTGGTTGTGGGCTCATCGAGCGCAATGAGACCACAGTTGGTGCCGAAGGATTCGGCAAGAGCAAGGCGGATGATGATAGATGCGAGAACCTTCTGGCCGGCCGAGCAGCGGCCTCGCATATCCATCTCCGTGTCCTGCTTGACCATGCAGACACGGTAGTTGTACGAGCGACGGCCCGTGGTGGACTCGTTGTCCGACCGAATCAAAATGGTGTCAATGTCAGTACCCTGGTACGTCTTGGTCCACAGTTCGGCGGCAATGCGGTTGATTTCCTCCATCTTGAGTGCATGGTAACGCATGATGGCCGAGTCGAGCGCTAAACTATAGCGGCCCAGGTCTTCGATGGCAGCCTTGGTGGTCTCGACCTTGATGTGAGCCTCCCGAAACTGCGCCGCCACACCCTGGTAGTCCGTCTCATACTCGCTGAGATGCCGCTGTAACTCCTCATCCTTGGTACTCATTGAACCCAACGTTGACGCACGGTGCGCGTTCATCTTGTTGCGCTCGTCTTCGAAGGCCTTGGCTTCCTGGTAGAGCCGCTCGTAGTCCTCTGTAGCATTGCGAGCCTTCAACTTGGCAACGTCACGGCGGAGTGTCTCGATTTCCCGGAGATGCTTGCGGTAGTTCAAATTGTCACTCATGTTTTGCTTCTGCCGGTCGCTGTTGTTGATCTCCTCCCTAAGTTTATTGGTCCGGGCAGCCAAATCTTGCATGTCTTTGTCAATGCGAGCCTCGGATTGCTTGAGGCCCTGAATGACCCGATCCGTAGATGCAAGAAGCGCGGGACCGTCGCGGTCGACGTAGTCTCGAATGTCATTTTCAACCAATTTGAGCTCGTTGACCGAACCAGCCAGTTCATCGCGTTCGTCTGCAACTTTCTTCTCCTTGGCGCGGCCCCTGTTAATGATATCCTCGCGAATGGCCCTTGCCTTGACAATCTCTGGCTCAATCTTCTCCAGTTCACGGTCTGCCTGCTGGATGATCTCTTTTTGCTGGTTCAGTTCGTCCTTCTGGACTTGGATCTGGTTCTGAAAGTCTTTCTTCCGTTCCAGTTGCCGAGCAGCATCCTTGACCTTATTGGCCAAGCGGCTCTTCTCAAGCTCAAGCGAGTTCATCAGGTCTCTCATTCGCTGCTTCTCGCTTTGCAAGGCATGGAGTTTATTCTTGACCGCGCGTGTCTGGTCGGTACAGGTTTCGAGCAGCTCTCGAATCTCGTCAGGCATCCGCACTAGACCGCTGGATTGCTGTTGCGACACAATCCGTTCGACTTGAGCGTCGGCCTCGTTGATATCGTGATGGATTCGTGCGATGGCCGAGATAGTCTTGCTCATCGACTCGAGATCGTGGCGCTCCTCCTGCTTCTCCCTGACGATCTGGTCCAGCTCTTCCAGTCGCCTAAGAAGGACTTCCTCCTTCTCCTTCAACGCCTGTATCTCGGCATCAATTCCAGGCTTCTCCATCGACAATCGCGTGTAGGTGTCATGCTGTGGCCGGACCATTCGCAGGTTTCCCAGTTGCTCTTCGCATAGCGCTAGCTCGTCTTTGACCCGCTGCTTCTCCTTGTCATCAAGTCCTTCCTTGATCCTCTGGGCCAGTTTATTCCTCTCACTGGCGTCGCCAAAGGCACGATCGCACATTGTACACTTGTTATTCTTGGTCATGACCTTTTGAGCTTTGAGAAAGAAGGTTTTCATCTCGTCAAACAACGAGACGGTCTTCTCGTGGCCGAGGATGTCCTCCTCGAGCTCCTCAATTTCCTTGGTGAGGTTCTCCATATTGGGAGTTTCGTCTGGATTGACATTCTTGAGCGCTTGAAGCACGGCTGATTTGCATTTATCTGCCTGTTCCGAGCAACTCCTGGTCTTTTCTTGAGCGCTGCTCAGGGAGAATTGCACTTGCTTCAACTGCTGATTATGGTCGTCCCGCTTCCGAGTGGCCTCGTCGAGGGCCTTGGTCCTCTCCTTTAAAGCCTGCTGGAATTCTTGCTCGACAGACTCAGGCTTCCAAGAGGCGCCAATCATGGACGTCACCTTGTCGCTCCATGTGTTTGTCAGCATATCCAAGTTCCGCTTCTTCTCAGTCAACTCTTTCTTGCGAAGGCCTAGCTGGGCTCGATCGTCTGCCAGCTTTGTGCACTCGATCAGCTCGCGGCCAAGTCTTTCGTTCTCAGCTTCAAGTTTGACGAGTTCGTCAGTCTCGGCCCGGATCTTGACATCATGCTCAGCTGTCTGGATATCCTCGTTTGCTTGTTGGAACTTTTTTTCAACATCCTTGAAATCAGCATCTAAGACAGTCTTGCGACCTTCGTCGACATCCAAGGCATTCACTTGTCCCTGAAGTGCGTTTGCCCTCTTCTCAATGTCGCCGATTCGCCGTCTAGCGGTAACGCGATCATGCGCCTTGGCGGCTTTGCGACCTTCGAGCTCAGTAATGATACCCGCCTTATGTTCTACCTCATTTGAGTTCTCCTGCCGAAGAAGTTCCAGCTCGCGCTTCTTGTCGTTGAGAAGCTTCTGGACGCGCTCAGTGAACTGCTTGACTTGACGATCCGCAAGCTGGCCATCAAATCCTCGGATACTGTGAGCATTGGCGGCTTGATGAACAAGCTCGATGCGATACTCGAGCTGTCGCTCATACTTGTCCTTGTCAGACTGATGCTTGCCGCGCTCCGACTGTTTGTCTCCGAGTGATCGCCGTGTCTGCGCCAGCTCCTTCTGATAGTTGGCGTACTCTGATTTGTTCCCTTCAAGGTCCGTCTCGTACCGAGCCACCTTTTCCTCGTACTGGGCCAGAGTGTCTTGCAGCCACTCGTCCGACTCGTCGAGCATCTTGATGCTGGCCTTGAGGTCTTGCACCGAGTCCTGGCGATACTTGAGCTGGGTTATCTTGTTATTTAGGTCATTTACAATGCCCAGGAAGCTGTTGGCCTGCTCTTGTTTGGTCCTGAAGTTCTCTTCCAGCTGGGCTATCTTTTCGTCCATCTCCTCTGTCTTGCCACGCAGAATCTCAATCTCATCCTGCAGCTTAATAGACTGCTTCTCGCACTTGTCGGCTTTTTCTTTGTTAATCTTTTCCTGTGCTTCCCGTATCCTGTGCTCCTTGAGCTTTTCGCCGTAGCCCTTGCGTATGAGCTTGAGGTTATCGATGGCCTTGGTGTACTTCTGGGCCTCGAAGATCTCGTCGAAACGCTTCTTGAGAGCCGCGGGCTCGCTCATGGGCCACAGCGACTCGTCCTGATGGCAGAAGATGACAGCATCGAGGATTGCAGGGCCAACTCCGAGTGTATCTGGTATCATTTTGTCGAGATCGTATCCCCTAGAAGAGTAGCTATTGCGCTCCCCTTCTCTGAAAGTGAGAAAGGAACTCTCAAGAGTCTTCTGTGTTCGTTGGGTTGCTCGTTGGGTCTTCTTGACAGTGAGCTGCAGACTGCGAGTAACGACGTGTTCGGCGTCGGGCGGCGTCTTGAACTTGAGCTTCACCTGAGCCATGACCTCGCGCTCGCCGGCCAGCTTGGGATCATGGATGAAGGCACCGCCCTTGCTGTTGGGCGGGAGTTCGCCGGTGGTCGCATACTTGAGGCACTCGATGATGGTGGTCTTGCCCGAGCCGTTATATCCGACGATCAGCGTGAGGGGGGTATTGAAATCAATGACTTGGCGGCCGACATGGTTGAAGGACCGCACGCCCGTAATAGACAGCTTCTCGATCCTGGACATGTTGACTAACGTCTTCGGTCCGAAGTGCAGGTCGTAGGTGGTTCTGCCTATGTTGCTACCATCTCTAGCGGAAGGATAATGAAACACGGTATGGGGTTTGGAAGATATTTGTTAGCAGTCGCTCATGGATATTGGTTGCCGACGTAAGGAGTTTGCTGAAGTAAGTTGGACCGTTTAATGCGTAGGAAAGAGCAAGTAAGTACGACTAGTCAAGAGAGTGGACGCGTCTAGACGCGCTTTTGTTGCGATTTGGACCCTGCCAGGCAGCAGCAACCCGCACTGCCCAAGACATTTTGACTTACGGATAGCCAACGGCGTTAGTTAACTACCCCACGCTTCCCGCAGAGTTTCAAGGATATGGTGCAACTCTCCGCAAGTACAGTACGGAGTACGGATATTGAGATCCTATTTCCAATAGATAAATCGCCAGCAATTTCACGACAAGAGTTGACGAGATGGGGCGTTGCGAGTAGTTCAATTCAATAGATGCATGGCAAGTCGGTTTCGCAATTGGAGTGTACATGCTCCGTACGGAGTACGGAGTAGTGCTCGTCCGACAACGAAGTTCAACGCTGTTCTCCGTAGGAGGAGGATACCTAATGCCACAATTACAAAGTAACGAGACCGTTGATTCTACTCGGGTGCATCAGGGTAAATTAATAGCTAAACTTCGACCCAGCCGTACAGAGTAAGCATGTAACTGTTTATGCCAGTCGTCTTCAGACTAGACACTATAGTACGGAGTACTTTGCTTCATTTTAGTACCCTGCAGCTGGCCGGCAGTGATTTGTTCAAGCCGTCCCAAGTCACCGGGACGCTGCCACTGATGACATCACAGCTATATTTCTTGGCACGCTCTGGGACGATGCAAACCCAATCAATCATCCTGCACCAGGTTATCAATGTTCTCCTAGACACGACAACTGACCCGAAAGCCTAATTTATAATATGAAAAGAGCAGATTGCACTGTTAGGATGGTTTACTGAGACATATCAGCGAGCTGGGCGCGGAGGCACCGACTTTCAAAGTTGAAACCCCCTAACTGAACCTTAGTTAGTTAAGCCTTTCACTGTTCAGCATCTTTGTTCGCGGAACTGGACACAGTCATAACTAGTTGTTCGGAACGCCCTGTTACTTTACTTGTCCGTCTATTTTCTGACACGCAAAGGGCCATTGGCTTAACCACCGACCTGAGCCGAGTCATTTACTGTCTACTCCGTATGGAGATAGACAAATACCAAGCGCTTGATCTCACCATCATAGTTCAAACGACTTCCGACAAGCCTGGGATATAACTATAGATGTGCGTTCTTTGCATTCACGAGTAAAAACAACTTTGCAGCTTTATCTCAGCATACTTACCGAAGTAGTTACCTCTCGCACACGTTGCATGTGGCCATTCTATGAAGAGCTGTCAGACGTCATCTGTCATGTCCGTGCAGCGACATGTCAACGCATTGTCTGTGGGACCAATTTGCATGAACTGGCTGCCGAGACAGTGCCCGTAGCTTTGTTAGTCCGTCAAGCAATAACTATGTCGTCATGAGATACTAGTTACTAAGTACTAGTTACTGTGTATGTAAGCAGTCGGAATTGGCCGACTTTGATTACTGGAGATCTTCACGCAAACCCTTCCGTCCGTGTACTGTGTAACCAACTAGTTAGTTATTTACTGCGTAGGGGCATCCCGAAATGAAAAAAGTATTTGGGCAGAGCGCCGCGGGGGGGTGGGGGGGTCTAGTGGCGAAAACCTACACAGTACGAGATAACTTAGGTACCTAATCAAAGAAGGAGCCAAGGTTAGAGAGAGTGTTAACTACTGTACCCTACTAAAGTACGGAGCCAGGTAACTAACTTAACTTACTCACTCCATGGCGGCATTTACAGGACATTCACATTGCCCCCCGACGGGCTTCGTCGTTTGCCTGCCGCTCTCTGCCTTCTGTGTCAAACAAACTAGTAGGGCCTGAAAAGACGACCCGACAACGCCAACTCATACCATTGTACGGAGTATTTGTTTGTATATACCCTCTCGCGTTACGAAGTGAGCAGAACATAGGCTTGATGTTGTAGTAGTCGCCCGTGTCCAAGCGTCGCGGATGGTAGTGAGCTTCGTACTGTGTGTAGAATGGAAGCCGATCTCCAACTTATCGAGAAACCTGACCCTGTTTTGAGATTCCCATCCAGTTTCTCGCATCATCCTCCCACCTTTTATCCGTACTTCCACCCACCCAGTGAACCCCCCTTACACACACACATACACACACACATCATTCAGCACTGACTTGCAGGTCCCTGCAGAAACAATCGTCATTGTCACGTCCGTTGTCTTTGTCATCGCGGTCGAACCAGTTGACCACTTGGCCGCCGGATGCATACTTCCCAGCGCAAGCAGCAGCATCAGCAACACACCAGACATGTGAGCGGCTAGTTGGCAGCTGCTGAGCTCTAACCTCGTGCTGTGACTGCATCACATCATTAGCCTCCCGAGCCGGAAGAGCCCTCACAGCCGGGCCTGTCGCCCACGGGTCCACGGTCGCTGTCACTCGACATGACTGCGAACAACATCTTCAACTTCTCGGCGCCAGGAGGAGGAGGATTAAATGTACGTCGGCTCTTTTACCCAGGCGATGACTGCTTCTCCTTCTTCCATGTCCTCCCACTGCCTGCAGCGCCCTTTTCGAGGGTCCATTCTTTCACTACCCCGGGCCTGCAGTAGTGAAACCAGCGATAGGGTACGGTCAAAGTGCCTGTGGTAATCCGTTGTTGACTTGTTGAACCAGCCGCCTCTCAACGCCCAGTTGATTATGGCGCCCCCCGATAACACCAACGACATGATGGAGATGCTCAGCCCCATGTACTCGAGCTACAACAACAACAATAACAGCATCAACAACAATAACAGCAGCAGCAGCAACAACAACAACAACGCCAGCACCAACACGGGCGCCATGAATCTCGACGTCGATCTGGATATGCCGCAACCGAAAGCGCAGCAACAGTCGCCTGCAGCCTTCTCGACACCCTCCTCCAGCACGCTACAGCTTTCGGCGACAATGGCGCAATCCGAAATGGAAGACAGTCCCGCCGCGCAGTCCACCAACGGCTTCGGCACGCCTTCTGTGCAATCCAGCAGTAACAGTAATAATCTGACCGGAACCAATAGTACGCTAACCGAATTTACAAAACGGCGAAACTGGCCGGCCAAGGTCGTGGAGGAGGTCAAAGATTTCCTCCAGATTCTCGATGCGCATGGGAAGATCAAATACGTGTCGCCCAGCGTCACAGCCGTGACCGGCTATCAGGCCGACGATGTCGCCGACACCTTTTTGAAAGAGTTGATACACCCGGACGACGTGGGCACCTTCACCTCTGAGATGAACGAGGCCATAGCATCCGGTCAGGCGTTGCGCATGTTCTATCGCCTAAAGAAAAAGGACGGACAGTACGCCATCTTCGAGTCGGTTGGTCACGCACACGTTGCTTCGGCCAAATTTGCCCCGCGGATTGAAAACCAGACACCCTTCTGCCAGGCCGTGTTCGTCATGTCCCGGCCGTACCCTACAAGGAACGCCTCCCTGTTGGACTCTTTCCTCGAGCACAAGATTGAGAACGAGAGGTTACGCAGGCGAATAGCCGAATTGCGCCGTGAGGAGGAGGAGGAGGAGGCATCGTCAAAGAGCTGGTTTGCCGCCCAGGAGGATTCCGAAATGACGGGCTCGGAAGACGTGGCTTCTACGACCACAGGCGCCGCGCTTTACAACAATGCGCCGACGTCCGATGCAACCTCCATGCCGCCGCCCGAGCGACCCTCATCCCTGAGCATGTCGCTGACGCGGGAGAACCTGGAGGGCGCGAATGCTTCATGTCGCTCGGACTCGATCAATGACAAGATGGCTAGATACGAAAACAATTCTCACGCCGAGACTATCGAGATGCTAACGGGGCTGAGGTATCTTGAGGGAGAGCGGAGCCGAGGCATTACTACAGGCGATCACAGTCCAACCTTGATTCGGGGTGATGCCGGCATCGCAATTCCTGTGGACAGAGATCCACGGACAGGTGAGAAGAAGAAGAAGCTGAAGGTAGCCGAGGAATACGTGTGCACTGACTGCGGTAAGTCGACCGCTTGCTGCTTCCCGGATTGCGCACACCCTCTCGTGCTGACGACATACCAGGCACCCTCGACTCTCCTGAATGGCGGAAAGGGCCCAGCGGTCCAAAGACTCTGTGCAACGCGTGCGGCTTACGGTGGGCCAAGAAGGAGAAGAAGAGAAGTAGCACGGACAATGGCGGTGCTGCTAAGGACGCTGCTACCCCCGCGACGGCACCCGACTCATGATGCGATATTTGATTTCACACCGGGCACCACTCTCGGTTCCAACCCCCACACAACATATAGACGCCACGGGGCAAGCTGGCGCAACATGAATTTATAAGACTCGCCGCCCCCTTCCAACCCCCACCCCAACCCAACATTAGGAGCATCACCGGAACATAAAATTGGGATTCTGGCATGGCGTCCGGGCTGACATTTCAGGGAGCGGGCTCGCACACAACACGCGCTGTTTGAGATTTTTTATGAACTGGGTTCTCGAGATACCATGGTCAAACGTGCTTGGTGGAGTTAATCCTCATGTCTACTTATAGCTTGTCTCCAGGCGGATTCAATCACAACTTATTTTGCAGACTGTTCACAACACTTTTATGACACTGAAGTCCAATTGACTGATATATTCGGAGACTTGGTGGTAGCCGTCTCTTTAGTGGTTGGAGAGCGTAAGGAAAGGCTCGACATCGGCTGTGTCGACGTGATCCCCGTCCACTCCTGCGTGACAATGACAGGCGAGGAAAGCTAAAGTGTGCGGAATGAGGTCCCTCGATGTTCGAGGACAGGTTTTTTTTAATTCGCTATGCTTGATCAAGTTGGGATAATTCTGACCACAGGACCTCGGTCTCCTTTTTACAGAAACTTGGACGCCATATTCATCAAGCCCATTGACGAAGACGTAGACGACGCGCCACTGCTGTTGCCCTGGCTCTTCATGTAGAACTTGAGCGCGGTGGTCGCAGCCTCCATCACGGCGTTTTCCTTGCTAGCCCCGCCAGCTACCTGGCCCTGGGATGCTTTTTGGTCGAACAGCTGTGGGGATTGAGTCGCGTAAGTCGAGCTGCCCACTAACGACGCTCACTCTTGAGCGAGACTTTTTGGGACTTACCTTGCTGGCTTCTCCCATGGCTAGACCGATGAAGGCGTTCTGGCTGTTTCCCTGCTACGGTTTGAGTTGGTATAATGTAGAGCGAGTGATTGTTGTTTGTGTCAGTGGCCATACCTGAGAACTGCCACTGCCGCCACCCGAGAACATCTTCAAGGCCTGCATGGCGGCGGCGGAGCCCAAGCTACGATCGTCGGCCTCCTTGTCGTCATCTTGGTACATGCGCTTGTGCTGCGCAACGGCATCTGCCAAGGGTTAGCTACGGCCCTCCCCTCGCTCTGCTGCTCTCTACTGGGGACTCGGGAGGGTTAGTGATAGTTAGTAGGCGAGGGGGGCATACCATCTTCGTCGACATCCTCGTTTGCCAGCGTCTGCTTCTTCTGGCCCAGAGCGCCTATCAGGCTCGAGAAGAGACTCTCGTCACCGGACTCGCCCGCGGCCCGGGATGCGTGCGATGCGGCGCCCCGGAGGTCGTCGTCGTCGGCGCCGTAGCCGCCGGCCGGGTAGGAGCCGCCGTGGGTCACTGGGGGAACGGCACCATGTTAGCTGGGAGGATGAGAGACAGCTACGAAGAGGTGGGAGATGCGTACTGTTGCCCCCGAGGTCTAGTTTGCGGCGTGTGCCGGGTTAGCCAGGCCAAGACGAACCCTTGAGGCGGGAGGGGGCCGAGGAGGGAACATGGCTGTGCCACTACTGTGTATGGCGGGGTTGGGCACCGTAGTTGACTAAGTTGACTTACCTTGCTGTCTACCCTGCTCGCGGCCTTCGTCGTCGTTGTCTGTACCGAACATGTTGGGCTGTTTCTGATGATCTGTTGTTTTCTCAATGCTAGAGATTCGTACCGGTGTTTCCTTGTGTGAATGAGAAAGGGAAAACCCAACGCCCCAACGACGCTGCGGCGGACACAACCCAAACAAGCTTATGACGCATGCGTGCGGGGCGGCAGCCGTGTTTTGGGTTTGAGGGTACATCTATCAGCGCAGCGGCGCCGGGAAAAGGGACGGGCGCTAAACCTCGAAGCACGGATACGGACGGGACCAAGTAGGCACCGGTCAGTCGGTACTTTGTACGGATATGCAGGTACGAGACGAGCTTGAAGCTGTGCAGATCAGTCCCGAGGAGATTTACCTACCTACACTATACTCTGTACTGATATAGCGATTCGACAAAGCGTGTACAATAACGCTCCAGCGCTTCCGCGCTTCTAAGTCGGTCCCTGCAGCGGGTTGTTCTTGCGCTACATTCAAGATTTCTCGTTCAAATGTGTCACACCGTGTAATACCACATAAGACCATGGGCCGATGGTTAGTCAGTATCATCAGTGAGTCAGACTATCAGACTCAGAACTCTCATATGTTACCTGCCTATAAAGCATCGAATCGAGCGTGAAGATTCGTCAAATTACCACAATGGTCGCAGTCATTTGAGCGTTGGTCGTGTTCTGTATCTTATTGTCATCTCCCTTACGAAACATCGGGTATCTGTTCCGCCTAGTCGCAATCATACTGACGTTATCCCTTCTCTAAATCGCACAGCCATATATATCCCAAGTCCATCTCGGTAGCCGATCCACCTGCTCTCTTTACTCTCAGCCGATCTATCAGCAATTGCTATATAGCCAATCACTCGGCTTATGTAAATCGAAGAGCCTGTTTTCCTCTCGACACCCGACATCTTGGCAGCTCGTCTTCTTGTGTGATCGCATCTTCTGATGTTGTCGCGTCTTCTTAGGTTACTCCATGCCAAGCCAGATGATGCCAAAGAATACTGAAATGACAGTAACAATGACCAGGGTCAAGATACCATCCACGCCAATGCCGGGGGCCTCCAAGATGGGAAACTCGGCCACGAGGCCCTGTGTGAAGTTGGACTCGGCACCAGCGAAGGCGATGGCAGTCGCGTTACCGCACTGGGTGTTCAGATCCACGTTGGCGGTCAGCGCGGGCAGCATAGGCGCGGGGATGTCGACGATGCTTGCCATCTTGTCGGTGCCAAAGGGGCCGGACCGGAGGAAGGCGCCACGGTATGTCGAGTTAAGTCCGATGATGGTGAGGTTGGCTATCCGGGAGTACTGTTCGCACGAAACGACAGTGGCAACCGTGGTCCCACCGGCCACCTGGCGGACGGACAGACCGTTGAGATCGACGACATTCTTAGCGGCGACATGGAGGCTGAGTAGAGAGAGCACTAGGCAGAGGACAGCCATCATGTTACTGAACATACTGGGCGTTGTGTGGTGGTTATAGACGTGTGAACAAGTCGGACTTGAGAGAGACAGAAAGATGGATTGAGCAAAAGGGACGTATTTCGTAAGGAATTGGCCAGCCAAGAGAAATAGAGAACTACGACGACGACGACGACGATGGCGAAGACGATAACGACAATAATAATAATAGCAATAATAAGTTAGCGATCGACTCAGTCGGCTCGTTGGAAAAGTGAAGAAATGAGAAAACGGCACTGAGCGAATGATGATGGCGCGAGGGGGAAGAGAAGGCGGGTCGTCCAAGATTGAGGCCAAGATAATATCCTGTCTTGTAGTGTATCGGACCCGTTTCCTCGGCCTCTGGGCGTGCCGTAACTTTACGTAGTATTGCAGGGACGGTGGGACGGACCCATTGCCCCGCTCCGAGGAAGACAGGATTGCAACATTTGTAACGCTCTCTCGGTGCAGGCGAAGGAGTCCAGGAGTCTTCTGCTGTCAAGTTTCAGCTGCTCATGGACGCTTCCTCGTCCGGCCGTTGGATGTGCCGTCTGAAGCAGCGATCAAGGAGTTGGGCCGTTTCCCTTGGCGAGATCCGCTGCACTGATTGGACCCAGGCGAGTTATGATCCACTATTCAGCGATACCCCGGTCGTCTCATGTCTTGGCCTCATGTATCACCTGAAGCTCGCTCCCCCTGTCGAGGTTATAACGGCAAGACCGCCATGTCCCTCCCAAGCATTTCAAGTCTAGTTCCGTACTCCGTACAGTAACTAACTACACAGCGTTGCCTGTGTAGAATGCATGTTATGCATGTCGTTTTCGAACCTGCTGATGTTCTCAGGTCGTTACTATGACGCATCGGTAGAAGAAAGGAAAAAAACGCAAGTCTGGCAATCCTTGGCTGTCCATCCCCCCCCCATCTAATCTGTGCAATGCAAGCGCTTAGAGAAAGAGTGGGAAAAAGAAAGACGGAACGAAACGACCAGCCAGAGACCATTGCCAACAAATGAGGCTGGCCTGTTCCCGAAATATCTCTGGTCTTGACCGTGTACGGGTAGCGTCGCCTCCACTGGTCACACGACTAAGTCGCCGGCGGTAAACCTCACGACTCACGAGTATGGCAGTATTATGGGATGCTCTGAGGACTGTCCGGTTTGGCCGTGTCACGCGTGTCAAGCGAAGGTCATATGATTATGGGTTGGCCCTGGAAAGCTTTCTACGGTTAGAGAAGGTGAGCTTGGACCAGCAGCTTAGCCTGGTAGGGATGTTCCGATGAACAGGAACTCAACAGGAACGCAGCCTGACAGTTAGACTGTGCCGATGGGTATCCGTACTGTACTACGACCACGTTGTCTACATGCAGTAATACTACGTAGTACGGATCCGTAATCCGTACAGAGTACTCCGTACCGTACTGGCGTCTGTACTACGGAGTACGAACAGTTAACACTAATAACCACCACAGCAAACAAACCGCAACACCCCAGAGTCAACCACAACCCCTCTCATCTCCCCCGCATAATTCCATTCGTCCCATCCATCGCCATGGCTTGCTTACTTGCTTGCCTCGTGGTTAAGCACAACCTACACAGTAACTAACACAGTAACACCAATGGATGCTCCGCTCGTCGCAACACAGTGAACCGCTACGGAGGCTACAGAGTACAGATACTACTTCATACACAGTACATACTACTACGGTACACACGATGGCATCTCCACAGCATCCACTCTCCTATAAGGACTTCTGTCTCCCTCAAATCAAGCTCTCGCACTATCCCGCCTCGTCCCCAATCCCCACCCCGACAATCATTGTGGAGCTAGATCGTCCGTCTAACAACAATGCTTTCACCGACACCATGGTGACCTCGCTGGTGGCGGCCTTCGGCCTGCTCTCCACGGATCCCCGCGTGAAAGCCATAGTCTTCACCGGCAGCGACCCGCGAAACAGGATCTTCTGCCCAGGCATGGACCTAGACGGCGCGTTGCCCGCCACAGCTGCGCCGGCCTCCAGAGAGGTGCCCACGGCCGCCGAGCTTGCCCGCGCTCGCGAACAGCACCGCGACGGCGGCGCCCAGGTCAGCCTCGCCATCTACCACTGCAACAAGCCCGTCATCGCCGCCATCAATGGCCATGCCGTCGGTGTGGGCATCACCATGACGCTCCCTTGCAACCTGCGCATTGCCTCCTCCGCCGCCAAGATCGGCTTCGTGTTCGCACGCCGGGGTATCAACATGGAGGCGTGCAGCTCGTTCTTCCTGCCGCGCATCCTGGGCGCTGGCAAGGCCCTGGCACTCGTCACCACGGCTGCGACGTACTTGGCGTCGAACCCAGCGGTCCGGGAACTGTTCGCCGAGGTGGTGGATCCTGATCGAGTCTTGCCCCGGGCTTTGGAGCTGGCCGAGGAGATTGGTAAGAAGACGAGTGCGGTGAGTACGAGGGTGATGAAGGACATGTTGTATCGAGGGGGGTCGACGCCCGAGGAGGCGTTTGCGCTGGAGAGCAAGGTGTATTTTGACCTGTTCCGCGGCAAGGACGCCAGGGAGGGAGTCAGCAGCTTCTTGGAGAAGAGGGAGCCAAGGTTCGAAGGGAAGTGGGAGGAGGAGAAGCCGGCTGTGTGGCCGTGGTGGCAGAAGAAGGGGGGAGTACCGGTAGCGGAGTGTTGGACTGGCCCCAGAGTAAACTCTAGTAGGAGAAACACGATGCAGATCTGTGGCGTTGCTGTATAGACGAAAGACGACTAACTATAGGTCAATCACCGTACTTGCCTGTCTACCGGTATACACACAGGTCTCTTATCGGGGTTCGAGTGCATACTCTGTGTAAGTCTCGTAAGCCAAGTACGAAATTCCCCATACATATCGATATTACCGGAAGGTGGCCACGGTCTACACATGGTCGCTTGTCAGCTGCATCTCAAACATGGATACACGGATACATGGGTACATGAATACATGAATACATAGGTAGTCACTATCTTGAACCCAGGCAACGACCAAGTCACCAGGTCGCACAGATTCCTACCGGTACTCAATGCTGCCCGACATACAGCCCAAGCAGGTACACTCCGCAGCCGTAGTCATAAGCGCAATATGCGGTCCGTCATACTCCTGTCCTTCTTTCTCATAAAGCGAATCACTGACTCAGCTGGTATGAATGTTTCTGACTTACAAGGCTGCTTCGGCGGATGAGTAATCTTACATGCCCACCTCCCATCTCACTACCTCTGCTTACGTTTCGTAGCATCAATTCCCTCCTCCAGATGGAAACTGTAACAATGACTCGACACGGCACGATCGAGGCACCTGAGCGCAAGGGCGATGGCTGTTCAGCGAACTTTGCTGATGCCATCGGACAACCACCCGCCCAATCCCCAGCTCCCTTCGCAATCTTCCCTCACAACCCGCTACCGCCAGACCTATTGACCCACGTCAAACGGAATCTATCCTACGGCTTTTTCGGGCTCCTTGACACCCGGCGACTCTCCGTGTCTGCTACCGAGTTCATCACGTCCAACTCCGACGCCGATCCCCAGCGTCTGCAAAGCACAATAGCCCAGTTCCTCGCCTTGGCTAGTGAGGACTGTCGCTCTGGATCTTCGCCGGCGGATAGGGACCAGATATCGCATTCCTGCTGGCTCTGCATCCGAATGTGGAAAGCCAACGACGAATACGTCCAGCCACGCTGGCACACGGATGGTCGTATGTTCACCTGCTCCTGCTCCGAGTCGAGAAGCCCACACTCCAAGTACGCCTCCGTGCTCCTGGGGCCCTCGACCAGAGTTCTGAAGCCCTGCGACAAGGTAGAGGGGGTGGTGAACAGCGAGTATAGAGGATACGACCAGAATCGTGGTGATCTCGCCGAGATACTGGCCGGCTGCGACGAGCATGTGGTCGAGCGTGGCCAGGTCATCCGGTTCTCGTGGGGTCAGGAGTCGTCTCCGATGCATTCCGAGCCGGACTGCTCGCGGTCAGATCGAGTCTTTGTCAGCATACTCTTTGGGAAGGAAGATGAGATTAGAGACATGTGTCGGGTTCGAGACACGAGCTACGATGAGTTGGACACGGACTGAACACGAGTACACACGTTATTCACCTGTCCTTGAGCTAGGATCACCCGTGTTTGGCACGGTACCCGCGGACCGGTTCCTGGTGGCATACATTTGCCAGTTCAGTTGAAACCTGACCAAGGCAAGAAGAAGACGACACCGGTTCGGTCGCGGAATACCGCTCCCAAGTCTTAGGATGGCTTCCTCGTCGTCGGTATGCTCGGCAGAAATGCTACAGTCGTTATTTGCGATATAAAAAACATCGTCACCCAGTCAGATCCAAGTTGTGCCGTAGATTTCATTATATGCTGCTGTGTGACGCGAGTGACTATGCCGCAGGATTCTACACGTTACTGAACGCCCCCCCCACGGTATGGCTCCGATGTGAGATTGGACATAACATATGACTCCAAGGTGAGTCATAATTCGACATAAAATTATCATCATCCCTGTAAACTGCACTCTACCATCCCCTTTGCTCCTGTCTCTTCACATCCATCAACCCTATTTGCCAACCTTCAAGGATAGCATTCGACCATGGACGCAATAACAAACACCCTCGCAAGCGCCTTTTCTTCTGAGCGCCTTGTCTACCGCAGTGTGAATCTCGAGGTTGATAGCGACTTCATCATCGAGACATTATGGAGTAAGCAGCCCCCCTTCCACGAGTCTCTTGCTCTCTTGGCCCATCAATGTACATTAGCCTGTTTTTGCCCCCTCTGCCCGCTGATAGGTAGGCAATGCTACCCAGAAGCTGTTGTCTCGCAACCCGATTCGCTGCCCCTTTTTTGTCTGCACGACCTGACCCCCGAGCCGTTGCAGTGGACCCCGTCAGCTCGGGTCTCGGCTCGCTATCCATGTTCAAGCCGGCCTCCAGCAGGGACTGTAGAGCCCGGCTCGAGAGAAAGGTCGAGGATAACCTGCTGTTCGTCCTGATCTGCCTGCGAGGCGGGGATCCCAGGAGCCCGACCCCGGTCGGCGCGCTCACCATGAGCAAGAGCCGCTCGGACCTGGTCATGAGGGACGGCATGGTCGGCATCCGGATCGCGCGGGACCATCAGGGCCAGGGGTACGGCCCCGAGGCCATCGGCTGGGTGCTCGGCTGGGCCTTTGGCTTCGCCGGGCTGCGGAGGGTGGAGATTGGATGTCTCGGGTACAACCAGCGGGCGCGGGCCCTATACGAAAAGATGGGCTTCGTGCAGGAGGGCGTGAAACGGCAGGCTTTCTTCTTGGATGGGACGTGGCACGATCTTTTCGAGTTTGCGATGCTCAAGTCCGAGTGGAAGGAAAGACAGAGACCGGCGCTGCCAACCAGCGCAGCCGAGGACCCTCGATTGTGAAATTCTTCTTTTCTGGGCTGCAGTAGAGAGCCCTATAAGGACCGGTGTACACTGACTGGCGTTGGAACAGAGCCACCCCTTGGTTCTGGTCGGGGGTATGTTGACTAGTTAGGTAGGTATACCATGGCCGTTATATACTTGGAAAGTCATCACCTTGGCCTCCCCAGCCATCAACACGAGAAACGTAAACACGCTTCAGGTCCACAGCACAGCCTCCTTGTAAAATCAGGGGTTTCTTGAATGGGGCCAAGAGGTATAGCCAGAGAGTCGCCTCATGGTCGGCGAACTTGGGCTATGCACAAAGCATGTTCGCAGGCAGACAGAGAAAGCAGCCAAGTCGGTCTGTTGGAAAAGATTATCCATCGTGTACGGTACATATTTGTATATGGCCACTCCAAACATGAAGTAACGTAAACAGCCGGGTTTCGTCATTTACAGAAGGCTCACATGTGATGACGGCAATCCAACAAGAGCCAAAGATACATCCTTTCTGGTACTACAGTCACGACAGACTCGTCCCATATTGGTCACATTGTCATACGCATCCACACAAAACACAAGTGTACCAAGTAACGCGATAGTGCGTGGATTTTCATCGAGGCTAGCTCTGACTACTTCTCTCTATCTACGCAAAGACAGTATAGACCCTTTACCGGGACGCCCTTTCCATGAAAATAAATCAAATCCAGTACGAAAGACCAGTTGGGTATCTTGAGTCATCATCCTCTGTCGCATGAAAAAAACCAAAACCAAACGCCTTGTCCCCCCTATACCACAGATGCAAATGCAGATGCCAAATCCAGCTTATGCAAGACATGCCAACAGTTGGCCGGGTCTCACGCAGATTCTACTCTGCTTGCCCTGAAATGTGTGTCATGAACCGTAAAATATAAACAGTGAAGAATGTGTGGCGAGTGCGAGGACTGGAGCCGGGCCAGCCAGGGAGCTCAAGCGCTGAGTTTCAAAGACCGTCGCACTCGACCAGTGACGCGAGCCTTCAGGAAAGGCGTCACGGTGGAGACTGGAACGTTCCTTGTCGGAGCAGCACCGCTGGATCTGATGGCAGTCTGCAAGGTTGATGCAGTGGTGGTGGACATCGATGACGTGGCGGTGCTGGTCTGGGAGGAGACGTCTTTGTTGGGAATGGAGGATGCAGCGTTGCCGGGCTTCGAGGAAGTAGCCTGGCTGGTGCTCGACGAAGCCACGGCCGAGGCAGTTGTCGGGGCACCTCCAGCGCTGACGGTGACAGTCGAGTACTCAACCACAGTCTTGGGGTCAGCAGTGACAGTGACAGTCTTGACGCCCGAGACGGTTCCCTTTGCCGACGAGGAAACCGCAGCAGAGGTTGGAGCGACAGATGAGGTGCCAGTGCCAGTGCCAGTGCCAGTGCCAGTGCCAGTGGCTGTGGGCTGACCCCCGACGGGCGGGGGAGAAGCAGTGCCGGTTCCAAAGGCCATGACCTCGAAGGCCTTGGTGAGCTGACTCGGGATTGCCAGGTTCGTCAGAGGCTGGGCGGCGTTGAAGTTGATGGCTGCGTTGGCGCTGGAGTTTGTAGTCGGGGCACCGACCTTGACCTCGGAACACGTCGTGTAGGTCTCGTTGGACTGGCCAACCTGGTTGACGTTGAGAGGCCAGTCCCACACCCACATCAGAGTGACGGTCTCGCCGGTCTTGAGGTCATCGGGAAGCTGCACGTCGGTTTGGCACATGAGCGCCTCAAGGCCGCTCTCGTCCTTGCGCTGGGCGTAGATGGCGATCTCCGGGTTGTTGCGGTTCTCAAAGCACTTTCCATCGTCGAAGAACCGGGAGGCGATCAGGCGACCCTTCTTGTCGCCGCCGGTGCCGTCCTGGTTCCAGACGTGGTGGATGGATAAGAACTTGTCGTCCTTGGTAGACTGCGTGGTAGCGTACACGTACACGTTGCCAGACCTGTAGGGACGGCCGACAGGGACTTGGGGTGTCTGAGGGAAGGTTAGCAATGCGTTCCAGGAACGGGATATAGCGAGTGGCAATTACGGTGGTGTGTCCATTCTCCAGGTACTGGAGGGCGATATGCTCTCCTGCGGCGGCAGTGAGGGCAGGATACTCAGAGCTGTAGGTGCCGGGCTGCTGCGTGCTCTTGCACATGGGCGTGCTGGCGTCTTGGGCCAAGATGCGGTACATCATGGTATCGTCGGTGAAGCCCTTCTCACTGCGAGGGTGGTAACCTCTGGGGTAGCCCGTCTCGCCGACAAAGGCACCCGTTGACGAGATGCGCCTCAAAGCCTCAAGCCATGTGTGGGCCGTGGCTGCCGGCAGCAGGGCGAACAGCGCAAGCGCTGGTGCCGTGTTTGAGACACGCATGGCTGATTGTCCTCTTCTGTTGGGGGATTTGGAACCGTCTGGATATGTTGCCAGGGGGGGGATGCGGTTCTGATGTCTCTGGCCGGACCGGGAGAAGCGGGCAGAAGAGGTGACGGTGAATGTCTTAAGATGAACAGTATAGACAATGAATATAAAGAAACTAGTCGCAAAACCAGCTGCAAGAATATGATGTTTTCGATCTGTTCAGATGGACCTTTTTCTGTTTGTTTCGTCTTACGCGCTGCGTAGGGGATTTTGTTGCTGGTGGTGGAATGATTGGTGGTGGGCGTCTCGCGCTGTCCAGGAATTACGAAGGGGAGGGGGTCTCGGAACTTGGAAGCGCAGAAAAGACGACCAGCGTAATATAGTCAGGCCAAGCTGATTCAAGAAAGATAAGTTGTAAAAGTCGGTCCTTGTTGTATTGACTAGGCCATGATTGTGTGACTCGATGCTGAACAATGGCGAACAATAGGGACGTGCTGGGGGTGGTGGTATATGGGTTCGATGTAGTACAAAGGACGAGGTCGAGGAGGAGACCAAGAAGAAAGACCTCGCACGCAGAGGAATTAATGGAATTGCCTGAATGGGAAGTCCAACTTGGACAAGTTGGGGTAAACTATTGCGTTGCTGGCCTTTGTCCCAAGAGATGATTTCAAGCAGAGGCGGCTCTTGTTTGGTGACTCGGAACTTAGTTGCAGACCCTGTCGATAATGACTGGTGTTGTGCTGCAGTCCCGTGGGCCTATATCCGTCATCAATCACCGTGTGTCGTCAACGACAAGCCCGATTGCCAGCAAGGAAGACGGTCCCAGAGAGCGGAGCATGGCACAACTCTTGGGACTTCAAACAAGGGACAGCAAGCTCTGCTGGAGATGGTAGGCTAGAGCGCGTCCAAGACGCAGTCACGGTTTCGTCTCACGGCGCGGCAAAGGTCAGTCATTCTGGGAGGAGGCCGGAGTCGGAGAGACTCGTCGAGCGTGTGCGCGACGTGGGACACTGCGACGTGGGACACTGCGACGTGGGACACTGGGACCTGGAAGCGTGCCTAGGAACTTGGGACGATGGCGAGCACGACTGGACAGCAGCATCTTTCCCGGGATGCTGGGCTTTCTCGGGGTGCTGAGCCATTATGGACCGTTTCGGAACTTTTGTCCGCAGGGCAGACATGAGGCCGCGGGGCGACGAGATGAATCGCTGTCGTCGTCGCTCACGAGCCTTGACGGAAGGAACGGGGATGATGCGTGTTGGATTGTGGGGTGTGGATAGTGGAGCCAAAACGGATGCCAAGGCAGCCAGGCCACCACAAGCGGCACGAGTCAAGTATCTTTTCCGTGGTCCTCGAGGCAGAAAGCGACTTGGAGGAGGCTCCCCGCCGCTGCCCCACACATCGAATTGCCCCTGGGGCCCCTGGGGGCCCTGGGTGCATCTTGTCCAGTCGCTGCAGCCGCTTCAGGCACCATCCGCGACGAGGCTAAAAGCCGTGCCGCCGACCAAGGTTGCAATGTTCCCTGCTCTGTGGCAGCTAGGTGACATATGAGACCTTTCCACATGCACCTAACGTTACTCCGTAGTGAACCCAAGGTTCCATGAGAATACTGTGTAAATGCCTCTCTGTCGGAGAATTGGCAATGCGACTCCTCCCCCTCCCCCATGGAGCGTGGATGCGAGATTACCTACGCGCGGTGGTGGACCATGGGGGGGGGTTCGATGGAGGAGGCGGATTCTGGAGTCTCTGGTTGGCCCCGTTGCCGCCGCCTTGGCGATGCCGACTTGATAGCAAACAACCTCGTTATCGTGGGGACCATGACTTGACAAGCAGTACGGAGTAGTATCCGCACTCCACATACAGGCGCCGACAAGTCTTCGTTGACTAGCCTCCCCCGAGGGCATTTCTGAACAAGGTGAAGGAATCCACCACGAGCACGAACAGGGAAGGGGGTCACCAGTCGGTTGGGTATCGGATATCCGTATGCTCACCGCGATGCGCGGACCTCATACCAACAAAAACTCTCGCCGGGATCGTGCCGCGAAACACCTGCCATCGAACGTTACTTTGGAACAGTAACTAGGATCTACTATCTTCGCGAGATCGTCGAGGAAACGAAACGAAACTCACAATACTCCGTACTCCGTATGCTATACACATGTTCCGTGCGCTGAAGCCTTGTGGTTGGGTGAGTTTGCATTACTCGTCGCGTCCTAACGACTAGCTTGACTTGTTTACTGTAGTGTGTATGGGGGGGTGGGTGGGAGGGGTGTGCAGTACATGGTAACTTGGTTGACTACTGTGTAGTAACTGTAGTAGTACACAGTACCTGTAGTATTGTGCACGAAGTACTCCGTACTATCTACCTACTTTCAAGTTGGTTAGTTACTCTTCTCTTCCAGAGATAGCCCGGGTCCACTTGCTAGCTTCCGTAATAGTATTGCTCCGTACGGAGTAGAGACCAATCCCTCACAGTCCCAAGTTAGACCACCAATGTTAGAACACTACGCAGTGGGGCGCGTGCTGTGTACTCCGTACAAAGTACTCACTAGTGTGTACACACTACGGATACAGATCGACGGTTTGGACCCGCGCCAATCTGTTCCCAAGTGCTTGCCAGACAATGCTAGTCACTTACACAGTACTCCGTAGACACACTCCTATTCGCATCGCACATCACACATCAGATCCTCCTGCACGATAAAGTTACTAACGAAATGACCAGCACGTCAGCTTCAAACGCTCAATCCTCGGACTGTTCGCCGCGGATCGGTCGGAACATGCCGGCCAGTTCGAGGTCGATGGATGATGGATCTTCGTCCCAATTGCCAAGGTGGGCACAAGTTTGGACCCTGTACTGTGAGTTACTCCGTACTACATATCCGTACACAATAGGGCCGTTCGCCTGTTCCCTGTCGGACATCTCTGCAAGTTGAAACAATGATCGGGACATGAGACGAAAAAGTCGTTTGGTGGGTCTCCATGGGGAACGACCGGGGGCTGACAGCCTACTACGTACAGCCTACAGGAGCATCTTTGTACTTTAAGATTCGCGCCCCCATTCACCTCGTTGCTCCGCTAATGTTTCGTAGATCGTCTGGACGTAACCTTGAAACCTGGGCAGAGGCGTGGTGGGGGGAAGGGAATAATGTGATTGTGCGTGCGTGCGCGAGAAGGGCCCTCTCGTGATGTACAAGACGCAAGGGAAAGAGACCCACGGTGCTATCCCGGCGACGGCGACGGCGAGCAAAGATGACCAGGAATCGTCGTCGTCGCCGTCACTCGGGGTACTCCGGGGCCTTTTCTCCCCCTTCATTTTAATTGCGACACGCCCAGGTCCTCGCGTTCTATCACTCATGGTCATGCGCTCGCTGCCTTGGTCAACCCTGCCAGCCCGCGCAAACAATGGCCATGGGATCTCCATCAAGGGTGTCGGATCTTGGTCTGTCCTTCCTCGAAGAAGTTTGTCCGTCCCTTTTGGAGATGGATGGCCGTTTCGTCCCGCACGCAACGCGAGGGGCGACTCGTGACGCCAGTCTTGAGTCGGGAATTTTAGGCGAAGCCGCTGTCGAAAGACGGTGTTTGCCTCTTGTTCCCTGCGGCCTTGTCATGGTCACCTGTTGGATCACCTTGTTCAGACCGTACGGTTGAATACGTGAAGCGTACGGAGTAGTGACTATCTGATTGATTTACTAGGGCCTAAGGAAGGAAAGAAGGGAAGGAGGAGAGGAGGTTAGATAGCTGCAGGTTGCAGCTGCAGTTGAAGGCATTCAGATCGGACGCGCCTGACGATCCGGATCCACCTGCCAGATACGGGTGTCCGTTGCAGCTGCCAGCTGTGGTGGTGATGTTTCCAGTTCCCACTTTACCCATGAAGAGTCACTGCGTTCCGCCGAGAAACTCCCCGGTGAAACAGAACAAGCTTGGACACACAACGTTCGGCTTTGGCGACAACCTCGATTCGACAAACGACTAGGACACCTCCCAAGACAAGCACCGCAAACAGACGTCATGCCTCGTCATGCCTTGTCATGACCAATCCCGACGACGGATAACGCACGATGGCTTGACCGTTGACGGAGGCCGTCTAGACGGTAGACGGTAGACCCTACCCGTCGTCGACCTTCCGCCTCAGGCTTCAGGGACAAGATCTCATATCCCCATGCAAGGCTAGATGAGATGCAGCTCGGCCAAAACCCTGTGCGACATGGGCATGGTGTGGCTCGAGGCTTGACCAATCCGAGTTTTTTTCTTCTTTTCTGCGGGAACCATGGACCTTTCTTGCATTTGTCAGGTTCATGCTGGGGTACACCGCTCGCCAGGCCGGCCAAGGTAAGGAGTCGAATCAATCGTGGACGCGTAGACTCATTGATGGATATTTTCTGACATTAATCTACCTTCAAGGATAAAATGTTGGGTGGGAAGCATGTGAATCCAAATAAACGCCAGACTCCCAGCCAGTCCAAGGCCCATGTTGCCTTGAACCCCTAGCAGTCGTCCAAGAGCCCCCTTGTACTTGTGGGAAAGCTGCGAGTACAGATAGAATGGTAACAAGTAACATGCAGGGCAGTCTCGCTCTCGTCGAGACCGCCAGAACGCCATCTCCTCATCCAGATGATGCCAGAGGACGCCAGAGGACGCCAGAGGACGCCAGAGGACGCCAGAGGACGCCAGAGGACGCCAGAGGCAGTGCAGTGCCCTGGGAATGCAAACTATGCACATCAAATACTACCCATGTAGCTAACAGTCCGTTTTTGACACCAGTCCAAGGCAATCACCATCCGCGACGCCGGTTTAGACGCAAGCGCGTTGTAGGTAGTTACCGCCCTCCACGTAGCCGACAACCACCCCCGGCCTCTCTTCCATCAACCGTCGAGTGCATGCTCTCAACCAATACCTACCAGAGATGCTTAATATGACAAAATAACCGCGCGAGCCGAGGAGGAACTGGCCGAAACTATAGACTGGACCGGAAAGAGTCTCAGAGGAACGACTGGCTATGAGCATAATGGCCATCCATAACAGCAGGAGTGTAGTTGTGCGTCAGCTTCCGCATCGTATGCGAGGCGTGTTCCCGGCCGCCATCCGAGGCCCCGTCGTCGCTCTCTTCCCGCCCTCGCTTGACGCCCCGGCCCGCCACCGCTGGCGTCTCCATTGTGAACGACGAGGAGGGGGTAGGCGATGCTGACATGTAACCGTTGCTGTTGCCCTGCTGTCCGCAGTCCAGGTAGTTCTCGGTGCGAGACCCGTGTGCCTGGCCGTGCCCTCGCCCTCGTGACCCTGCATCCTCCCACATCGATGTCCCGCTCCCGTCCATCGCCACAGCCGTTGCGGCTGCGAGCCAGGGTTGGCTCGTTGTTGCTGTCACCCAATCATCGGTATGCGTAGCGTTCACGGTTGGCGTCGGCCCGATCATACTCTGGGTCGAGACGATGCTCGACGCCCAGAGCGTGTCCTTGTCCTCACTCCACGGCGTGCTGCTGGGAGAGCCTTCGTGATGGCTGTTGCCGGCGTTCCACGGAGACTCGCTGATGTCAACGTGGTTGGTACCCGCCCAGGTCAGATTCTGTTGGTTGTCGACATACGTAGTGGCCCATTGCGTCGCATCGAGGCCCTCTAGGACGCCAGGGCCTGTAGTCGCCCACTGGAGAGAGGGGTCGGCGGCTTCATGTTGATGGAAAGTCGCGCCGACGGGTATGCCCAGACCCGTCAAGAAGGAGCCCGCGGAGTCACCGGCAAGTGCACCCTGACTCTCCGTGCCCGAGCTGTCGGAGAGGAAGCTCAGCTGGTGATGAAGGCTGTCACTGCTAGCAATGGTCGCGCCGTCGTAACTGTGTGCGTAGCTGGCAGGTAACGACGCCGTATGCGGGGGGTTGCGAGACCGCTGGAAAAGGTGTCATAGAGATTCATTCCCGGCACATGACTGTGTTGTTGTTGACTGGGAATCGTCATTTGCGGTGAGCCGTAGGCCGAGGCAAAGTTCTCATGCATGGCCGCGTTGGCGTGGTGGTAAGGAGGAGGATCGGGCGACATCACGTTGTCCCTTGAGATGACGGGCGTGCCGCTGTTCGCGTAGGCCCGTTGCCGATGGTAAGGGGAGGTCAGGTCCAGCTTGGTCAGGAAACGCCAGGTTGTGCCAGCAGACGCACTGACGACCTTGCCCTTGTCGTTGACCTCGCTGTGGGCGTGGGAGAAGTTCCAGAGCAGAACGGTGCGGCGCGTCCACTGCGGCTTGGCCGACCCGTCGTTCGGGGCAGACCAGATCTCCTGGTACATCGCCGTCTGTTCCAGCAGGTCCTTGACCGAAGGCAGCCTGTCGCCGCCATCATTCCTGGTCTTGCCGGAGTCGTGGTGTAGCCCGGCGGCCCCGGTCCCCTTCCTTTCCCTCTCGGCCGAGACGTACTTTGCCAGGCGGATGAAGGTATTCGCCCAGCTCTTGGCAGGGAAGGGCACCTCGATAGTATCTGCGGAGCTGCCGCGTCCTGAAACTTCGCAAATTTGCTCGAAATCCCACAGCGGCGCCTCCGAGTTGTCCACTTGCAGCTCCAGGGGCTTGAAGATGCATGTTGTCGATCGCCACATGTGACGAGCCAGCTCGGGTTGCGAGATGGTCAGTTCGACAGCCCCCTCCAGATTGGTCCCCGATGGGAACTGACTGGTAGAGTGGAGATCCAGCACGACGTCGAGCTGGATCGTATCGCAGGGTCCGACAACGCAGCGTGACGTGCGCTCATGCAAGGGGTGGACATCGTCCAGGGCGACTGTCAGCTTGTCCCGCAGCTCCGGGAAGCGGTGATCCCACTTGTTGGAGATATCCCTGACCGAGTTGGACTCTCTCTGCGACAGGATCCTCGTATACTCGTGGAGCAGGTAACTGGGCCGGCTTTCCTTCCTGCCATGACCGAGATCCCGCCTCGTCTCCTTTTTGCTATTCAGCACGAGGTGGGGATAATCACCCTGGGATTCGAGACGAGACCCGTCGACGTCGACAGCGTCGGCGCTCAAGCAAGTCCCGTCTCGTGCGAACGCTCTCCTCGAGTCGTCGCTGATCGTCACCTCCGAGGAAGAGACATAAACCCAGCACTTCTTCGGTCGCAAGAATACCTCCGAGTCGGCAGCCAAGAGGCGTGAAAAGTACTCGTAGTTCGGTCGCTCGTCGGGGAGCCGGCCCTCGGCCAGGGCAATGAGGATGCGGTTGTTCTTGAAGGACTCGCCCTCTCCCTCCTCGCCCTTCGGGCCTCTTCTATCATCTTCCTTCTCTTCATCCTTGCGAGGAAAGAAGAAATGAACTATTTGTTGTCAGCGGACATGCCGGCTACCTGGGCTTGGTGGGATGGAATGTCTTACAAACCGGGTGGCATGTGAAGAAGCCCTTCAACACCTGGATGTGACTTGACACCTGCTTCCTCTGTCTGAAGTTGGCGTGCCTCTCCCGGGCTTTGCCTGTGGGGACAACCTCGCCCGGCTGAGCAGGGAAGTGAAGCCAGTGACAAATCCACAGGTATTCCGAGATCAACATGTTACGCCCATACAAGACACCCTTTGAGCTGTACTTCTTCCTGCCCATCTTGGGGATCATCAGTAGAGCTATGGCAAGTCAGCGCGATATCTCGACCGTCACCAGCAAGGATTTGGAGCGCGGCTTACCATCGAGGAACGCATCTTCAAGATGCATAGGCCAAGTAGGCCCCTCGTTTTCAGACTCCTTCTGTGTCACCTTGGAACGATAGTCGGCAAAGTGCTTCCATGTATAGAAGGGGTTCCTGCCCCCCCCTCGAGTGAGCCATAGGAGACTCCGGCTGTGATACATCTCGGTGGAATGAGCGTTGTGTTCTCAGACTAGTACCGTACACCGAGGTCACGGCCTGTGCTGAGTAGAGAGGAGGTGTTGGCATGGAGTGGACTTGAGGCGACAAGTCAAGCTGGGTGTGGTGACATAAAGCTAGGGCAGGAACCCCTTGTGACTGGAGATTGCCCGTTGCGTTTGCGTCCCTCGAAGGCGTCCTCGACGCAGGTATGGGCTCGTGATGGTTCACGTACGGGTAGTTTCTAGCTGATGAGTAGCTGTGTGAAGGTATCACGGGCTCACGATGCTCCATCATTCGATGTGTACTCCGGATACGACGAAGACGGGAAGCAGATGCCGGAGAAGACGGGACAGTTCTGGTGAATGCCTCGAGAGAGCTCAAGAACGTAAGATGGCTGAGTTAAGAAATGTAGAAAGGAATGACAGTGGCAAAGATGTCGCCTCTAGATATGTCCCGCACAGTTTCCTGGTCCAACTCTGAGGCATGGAGTGAGAGATACGCATACCTTATAAGAGACTCAAAGGTACATACATACACAAGCAGTCACTCACTCGGACCACTCCGGTCGAGAAATAGCAATAATTGCCTTGTAACAAACATGATCATAACAACCCTGGCCACAACCCACACGGGGTAGCACGTATCAAGGGAGAGTCTTCAGGAAAGCTCCGAACAGGACGCAAGCCACCATCTCGAGGCAAGATCCAGGTTGACTCTTGTTGGCGGGGACGTGGTTGGCACGGAGCGAGCCAGGATGCGGCATCATGGTGGCAAGAGAGTAGAGACACGGAGATATAACAACACGAATCCAAAGAATGCTCAATTTACCACGATTACTGTTGCCAACCATCCGAGTTCGAGTACAGTCGCCGTACTGGCAGCGGAATGTACTTTGATTAGGTACATACAAGTATGGGAACTTCAACATGTGTACCAACATGAAAGTCGACATGTACATGCAAGGCAGCCCACCCAGCATTTGGGGCTGGGGTCGGGGGCGTGCAGATAGATAGCCAGGAGGGGGTGGCCTCGGTTAATAGATCCAGGAACATCACCACCCGATCTCTTGCCCTCGTCAAGGGAGCAAAGTATTGTAGCAGGTCCCTGTATACATTGCCCTTGTCAGTCGTGACATAATTAGCTGTATCTAAAAGTGCACAGGCATGGTTCAGTGATCTCCATCGCCGTCTTCATCTCCAATTGTTACTTTCTTACGCCCGGCCCCAGTCAGCTGCTGCAATCGGACCTTGTTCACTTGACCTTCGACTTTCCGTTGCATCTTGGCTATTTCCAGCTCAGGATCAACATCCTCGGCCTCGGCGAACTGAAGCACTAGCCGTCTGCCAAGCAAGTGGGTGTCCTGCAAAGCTGTCATTGCGTTTTGTGCTTCATGAGCCGAAGTAAAATCAGCAAACGCATAACCTTTGGAGCGAGCATGCGCGTTCTTGGGTATCCTGACGGCCCTTAGTTGGCCGTAGGTGCCAAACAGTGATCTGATATCCTTCCTCGTTGCCTGGAAAGGGACGTTCTTGATCAAAATCTTACTGCGCTGATTGGCAATTTTCCTTGCGTTGTCAGCTCTTCTCTGCTCCTCAGCAGCGTCGACACCGCGGTGTGAGAGCCGCACTTGAAGCTTGTGACCATGTAGTTCATGGCCATCCATTGCATTCATCGCAGCTTCGGCAGCGTGTTTGCTGGTCCACTCAGTGAAACCGAAGCCCATGCTGAGAACCTCACCAGGCTTCTTGGGATCCGTTTTCGTCTTGACACGCGCGGACCTAAAACCATCCAGTTTGCCGAAACATTCCGAAAGCTGGGACGTTGTGGTGGCGAAACTCAAACCTTTGATAAAAAGTGTGGCCGTCTCGCCTTGCTCCTTGTCATCTATCTGCCCCAAGAGCTCTGGACCAGATGACTTTGGTTTGCCTTCTCCTAACAGATCGATGGACTGCTGGTGTTCAGCGGTGAAGAGTGTCTTGGGTCCCTTTTCTAGGAAGAGAATCGCATCTTTGAATCTACGGTACGCCAACTTTGCAAATGCTCTCTTGCCCTCATTAGCTTGTGCGAATTGCACAATCGCAGTGGTTCCTGTCGGTGGCATCAAGACCTTGAGGACCTGGCCGTGCTCCTCAAATAGATTCCTGAGTTCTTCCACAGACGTTCCGTAGGCGAAGCCCTTCACGAGAATAACAGTATCACCTCTCTGACTTGATTTGAAACTGTTCAAGTCGATGCCATGTGAGATGAAGTAAGCCTTGGTATCCTGAATGGTGGACGCCTCAGCCAGGGCCTGCTTCACGGCAGCGTCTGCGTTTGTTGGATCCAGTAGTTCGGACTTGGACACACCAAGACGATCAGCGGTAGAGTTATTGACAGCATCCTGGCTCATGTAGAGAGTGGACCAGTTGAATCTCGATGTAGCAGCCTCGGCCTTTTTCCGTATCTTCGTCTGTGTCTTGAGAGGAAGTTTCGACAGCGCGAAATCATCGAGTGTGATATCTCGCTTCCTCGAACCTGCAAGTGCATGAACGATTCGGCCTTGGAAGGTCGTGCCATCGATGGCCTGGAACGCAGCCACAGCAGACTCAGGCTCGGTAAATAATACAAATGCCAATCCTTTGTTCTGGCCTGATGAACGGTTTGTTGGGATGTGGACCTGACAAGTGTTAGCAGGAATGAAGCTAAACCAATACGCTTGTATGACAGAGGAAGAATCATGTTGTCTTGTTCAGAATGCAGAGCATCTACTAAAATACTGTCCTTGGTTTTATCATCAGATACCAGGGGTATATGCTGTCCCTATCAAGGCTTCATCATAACAAGAGGGGAGGGGGAAGAGAGATGAAAGAGGTCAGATTCTTACATGTTCAATTTCCCCAAAGCGTTGCAAGTGAGCCTTGAGGTCATCTTCGGTTGTAGTATACGCTATATTGCGCAAGAAAAGTCGCGCAGTGCTGCGTATGGTCTCCAACGTGTCTGCCCTCTTTGACGGTTCTGACGCAGGCACCTCTGCTCCATTAGCCTCTGACGGTCCTGGGCTCGGAGGTTGGGCAGCGGCCTCTGAAGTCTTCGATACCTGGTCTCTTGGTTGCAAGGCGGTATCCGAATTAACCAGTTCGGGTGTGACGTCATCAGCGTCAACCAAATCAAGCAGTCGACTCGTCCTGTTTCGCATCCATTCATCGTCTGTAGCAGCAGTGGATAGTGCTGGTACCGGCGGTGTGGCTTCTGACGTGAAGTTGTCTACATCCATCGAGTCTGCGACCTCGCCGACAGAGGTTGGGATCACCGATGCGCTCACTGAGCTTGGCCCATCGTCAGGGACAGTCGCAGGCGCTTGATGGTCTGCCTGGTGGGTAGCGCGTTTTGCTGGACGATCCGGCAAGGCAGCATACTCATCGTCAGATGCATCTTCAGTAACCACGGGAGGGAACAGGGCGTTATTAGACAGATCGTTGTCCACACCGATAGCGTCTGTGCCATGCATCGCATTCGCCGATTTTTTAGAGGTTTGCATAACACCGAGAAACTCTCGCAACTTGGGATCCGACTCGTCCAGCGCGTCGCGCTTTCGTTTCTTGGCGGTCGCTGCTGAATCTTGATCGGTGCCCGTCTCGTGAGTAGATGTTTTGGTGATAAGCGCAGACGGGAGATTGTTCTTCCCATGTCTGACTTTGTCGAGAGAGGGATCTGCTATGGGTTTTGCCAGCTCCACGGAAATTTTGCTCATCCGTATAAAACTCTTGTTAAAATACTTCACAGCCTGTCGGGCATCTTCTGAAGTTGAAAAGCCCACAAAGCCGAGGCGACGGTTTGGTATCAACTTGAGATCGGTGATGTGGCCCTTCGAGAAGTGTTTGCGGAAATCAGCCTCGGTGATGGTGGGTGGCAGGCCCTTCACAAAGATGCGGGAGACATCCTCCATGGTAGAGGCGTCCGTCCCAGAAAAGGACCTCACAGCTGGATGGGGCTCTCCTCACTTGCGTGAGATTGCAAAGGCGCTTGAAGCACCTGATGCAGTGAACTGAAGAATGATCTTGTAGAATTGTTGTGGTGACAAGAAATGCAGAAATAAATTACTTGGAAAAGTCTTATCGATTCTTGTCGGTCCACTTTGTTGGGCAGCTAGAGGCTTCAGAGGCTCACAGCCGCCGGCTAGAGCTGATTAGACCGTTACTACCAGCTGTCCGCCAGCTGTGGTCGATAGATGCTTGTTGACTGCTGGGAGGTGTGGATCCAATCATACTGTGTAGTAGTCTAGTAGACCCTTGCCGGGACCTCGACCGACGGGCCAGCCTCTGCTTGTCGGAGCTTTAAGCAAATCGCAAGGTTCACCTTCATCGCTAGGCAATCAATTCTGCCGCAACAACAAGAGCAAGAACAACAACAACAACAACAACAACAACAGCAACGACATCACGCTCAACGCAAACACTACTGGACAGCAACCTAGTCTATTGCGGTTACACTTGGTCCAATTGAGCAACCACACGGTCATCTGCCTCTGCCTTGTCTATCGCAATCGCAACAAACTAATAGGTGATTCCTTGCTTCCGTGTACGTAAAGTCCCACTTGATGACACCCTGGGAGTCAGTCTCAATCATGCTTTGACTGTATATCGCGGTCTCTAGTATATATAGCCTATTAAGCGCTTGGTTTTTCACTGTCACTGACCCGTTATGCGTTTCTAGTCTTCATCGCCAGATACCGATTACCCCCAAGAGTATCCGCAGCGAAGTCGCAACCATGGCCGACGACAGCAAATCCCCTCCTCCGGGTCCGAACCGTGACAAGCTTGAAGGTTGGCCTTGCCCTACTATGCCGTTCGCGTGGGTCTGGATTCATACTGACGTTGTTGGCAGCTCAGATCAAGTCTGCGGACATGGTGGGTCACACAAACACATGGCAAACAACGGCGACGCTCCTACTGATCGCGTGACAGACCGATGACATGCAGCAAGAGGCAATTGATGTCGGTATGTTTTGATTCAGCACGCCTACCCCCGCGAGATAGTGCTGACCAATGTCGACGTGTAGCTCAGGAGGCCATGAACAAGTTCACCATCGAGAAGGACATTGCCCAGCACATCAAGAGAACTGTAGGTTGCACTTGGCGAGTGATATTTGAGGCACGGTCTGACTAGATTTCTAGTTCGACGAGCGCAAGGGGCCTACGTGGCACTGCATTGTTGGACGCAACTTTGGCAGCTACGTAACCCATGGTCAGTCTTCCTGCTTCACTTTATCTCCACTCGCGGATCATTCTAACAACTCTTCAGAGACAAAACACTTCATCTACTTCTACCTAGGACACTGCGCGATCCTTCTTTTCAAGACCCAATAGAGTGTTGCAGGTTTGCTTTCGGTGCCATATCGGCAGCACTGGGAGGCTTTTTCGCATGGATGACTGCGTGGCAGCAAGGTGATTCCGACTTCCTCCCGTTTTGTCGGCCAGTTGCAGCTCTGAGTCGGATCTGGGGCTCAGGAAAAGGACATAGAGCATCGTTCGTTTGCAAGGTCCCTAGCCCAAACACATACGATATTCTCCACCCTTACTTGTATCTAGGGATCAGAAAAAGTGACTTTGAAGGTGAAGAAGACTGTGAGGGTAATGACGGCGGGTGGATAAGGTGATAAAGCTGATAGTTATCAGCGGTGATCGACCCAGCCAGCCTGCTGGCCCAGTTTAAGAGTTCCCCTACGTGGCGTGTATCGTTTTCACTTGACATGATGCCCGGGCTGGATACATTCGGGCATGATCCAGAATCACGCCCAAAACGACCCTTTCTGGATGATATTGCACCTGCAACGTGAGGAGGTGGCGTTTCTGTCGATGATCCGGGAGAATCGCATTCACTAGAGGGTTTGCTTAGTTTCATGTTCTTAACATCGTTTACACCTAGATATGGTGAGACCATCCATGCCGTACAGGATGTTTCAGCAGACCGCTTTCAACAGGCCCGTTCTCGCTATGCACAAGTTAAACTATGTGACAACTGTTTCCCAACTGCTCCGTACACAGTTCAAGAGTGGATTCGTCTTAGTCGATCCCAGCACAGGTTCCCCAATGATCCTTGCTGCCCCAGAACGGGAGGCTGCCCCGCTTTGGGAGTTGGTTCCAGGAACCGACCCCGCCACCCCGCTACTCAGCATCCAGCTGCGCAGCGCAACACCAAAATACTGTTACATACTACATGCGTCTCGGCGGGGGGGGGGCTGGTCTTGCGTAATTTCTTCAGCTCGGGACTATAAGTATACCAGGCTGGTATTAATCGAACCTCGAGTTTCCAACCAGAAGTATACATTTATGATTGACCTAACCCCATTGACTTCACGTGCACTCCGTAGGCCCAACAGCTTTGTAACGACATTCCTCAGAAGAAATCAGGAGGCTCTGGAAACGGCCTCAAAATGAAAGCCCATGTACGCCCAAGTCAAGTCGCCCATCGGCAGACGTATTTATTAACGGCAGCATTTGCGACCAATAGCAATCACAGTCGGATTTAGTATTCGTAGATGTTTCGGCCCACGACTTTAGCCCCTGCTAGCCGCGCTTTCCAACAATGTACAGAGTCTGTGTTGTTGCGACGACTCTCGAGAGCATCGTTGATTCTTTCCGGCGTTCGAGTCTCCCCTTGTTTCCGGAAAAGCAAGTAACCTGTTGGAGATCGTGTTTCCTCGACATCGTTACGTTTAGGTTCGATTACGTTAGAGATGCTTACGGATAGTTAGTCCACTTCGTCATCAGGTTGACACGTAATTCCCTGGGCTCAATTGGAGGATGCAAACCGGTACTTTTGACCGACGCTGCCCCGCTGCTGCCGATGGGTTTGGCTTCAGAGACCCTTTGGCGACGGACGGGCAAATACACCGGCTTGCCCCATTGGTCTGATTTCTTCATCCTTACTCAGACGGGCTGAACTATGATGCTTGGCACATTGATGAGGCACTGGGGCCAAGCGGCAGCCCCCAACCCAATGAATGCACGGCGGTATGGGCGTTGGCTGAACCGCAAGTGTCCTTGTGAGTAGGTCAGATGGCATAGTTACTCGATAGACCATGTAGTAAATAGAATGCCTACGTTTGTCTTTTGAGATGACTTCAGAAGAAAGTAGGGTTGGCCCACCATAGGCAGAACCCCCGCTAGATCATAACAGTACTACGTATTTTGAAATGGGATGTTTGCACGAGGGGTCCGTACGTTTCTCCTCGATAAAGCACGGTACAGTTGTGTGTGGGCCCTTGAATCCTCGCACCAAAGGGGAAAACTTACGGAGTACAAGCATGCACTTGCTTCCGCTTCATCAAATCCCCACGCGTAACTATCCAACACCACAGACGCGGCGCCGCTAACTAGTTGATTGACTTGCCTGATCTGCTGTTGACAGGCTCCTCCAAGGCCCCCGCAAGTATCGGACATGCGGGATGTCAACCCACCAAGCGTACGTAGCAAAGCTAACCAGTGTTTGCTAGCGCGTAGAGACCAGATTCTAGACGGGTCGGTCATCGATATGATCCGTGAAACCGCTTGACCGTCGGAAACTGCTTGACCTTCGGAAACCGCTTGGCCTTCGGAAGAGCGCTTGCTTCATCCACAACACACAATGATGGAGCGCGTGGACCGTAGTACTCCGTTGTTGCGGATAATTATCACAGTACGGAGTAACAGAAGAAGGTGGGGCAGAGGAGGGTCTTGAGGGTTGAGCGGAATTGCATCGTTGTCGGCGTGGCGCCAATTAGGCTTGCTGCGCGGTGTCGAACCGAGAAAGGGGTACGGAGTACATCGATGATACTTGAGCCTTGTAATCATCACCAACTACCGCCCGCCAAGTAGCTTTGTGATGGGCGCTTTCCACCCTGAGCCATGTGTCATCGGTTGTTGCTGAACCTCATTGGCCAACTCTCGAGCTTGCGTCAGTGAGGTTCAAGATTGGGAACTTCAGCCACATACATGCACAGGGAAGCTGTCAAGGTAGTCAGCAGTCGGGCCTTTCTGGACGCCATGTCAGCGCTGCATCACAATAGCGAAGCCGGCGTGCCGGATCGAATATACAAGAACCATGGTTATTATGCACATCGTTGAGCAGTTGCCGCATTTTCACTTACGAGCAAGAGGAATGACTACTCCTGAGAAGGACCAACCACATCAACTTCAATGTGTAGGTGGATTCCATAGAGGTCGTGACGTTGTACCATCGCAGGCTGCGTCTGACTCCGAGACAGGGTAAGACATTTGCCTCATCGTCACCTCATTGCTTACCGCCCCTAAGTAACTAACTACCTCTGGCCAACTCAATAGTCTCCGATGCTGATTCTTTGGGATAAAGGCCGGTACCCCCCGGGGGAACTCTGCGGTTCCTGTGATCGTCGAGGAGCTCGCAAGTGGGTTGTCGGTTGCTCGGCCAGTCAAAGTGGATTTTCCTTGGCGGGTATCGATGCGGCAACCTCACCTGAGGGCTGAATGTTATCGGCGTACTAGCCATCGTTTTATGAACTCTGACGAAGCACGATCGCTTCATTGGGCAACTTCGATCGAAGCTTTCTGCAGCCCACGGTCGTAGTTATATGGGATGCTCGAACAATTGCCTGATCATCCGTCTAGCCAACCAGGCTGTAACAATACGAAGTAAAAAAGGAGATCTCTTCGGATCCTGGTCCGCGGCGCGCTGCCCACGGACTCCATCCGGACTATTCCGTTATGACAAAACCCGTCTGCCAGGGTCTAGATGTTTCAGTCACATCTTTGACATAAATATGGTTTTATGCACACTAGCGCAACGTGATCGCCATGAATTAGGGGTTTACTGCGTAAGAACCGCAGGCCTAACTAGCCGTATTCTGGATGATGAGATTGACGAGCAGCGAGCGGGAATGCAATCTTCGACATGGCACCAGGACCTTGGCAGGTTCAGCCCACCAGGCGTGTGTATGTCGTAGTGTAGACGAATGCTGAAGATGGGATGGTCAGCAGTTGCTGACCATACACAGTAACTACACTGCCCAGGTACATGGCACTAAGGTCAGGTTGCGTGGTAACTGTGGGCCAACGACGAGGACAAACGGCCAGTACGGAGTACGAGGAAGTTACAAAGTACCCTTACCTTCCTTGGCCCCAGCCATCCATCACAGCCAGCACAGTTGTAGCTACGGAGTACCACGGAGTAAATACTGTGATGGAGATCTAGTGGATCCCTCTCACAAGCATCGACTCGTCCTCGGATTGTGCTTCGCCGTAACCTTCGGCTTGGAGAGGAAGATTAGGAACTAGCTGGTGCTCGACCTGTCAGCTTCATCATCTCCAGTGGAAGGTGTTTGATACTCGGGCGATGCCGCCGAATGTTGCGCAGCTTCCTACTGATTACATACAAAGCAGGGCGCAAGGGGACAAATTATCGCCAGTCACATCGCCCGTTCCAAAGACCTGCCAAGTTGTCGAGACGCGCGAATTGGCAGCGACGGCATTCGGGGTGCATCATATACCGGGAAAAGTGGCTTTGCAATGACCACTATCAGGTTACTATAACTAAGTTATACAACTACGTATGGCCGTACTTGGGTATTTTCCTCACACCAAGTCGTCGCATTTGCAATTTGGAAGTTTCACCCTCGTAATGAGCAGAGCGGGGCGTCATGGAAGTTTGACTTCGCTTAATGATTCAAAGATGGCCAGGTGCTTTATTTACATTGTTCGATCGCCACCCGTCAGCCACGTCCTGGAGGGCTACGGGGAAGTATGGAATCACGGGACATCTTTGCAGGACGTGACGAGCGAAAAAGAGAGACACATCATGGTTCTATACCATCTGTTGCAGCACGCTAGCCAACACTGGCGACAACCGAGTTGAGAAAGTTGCCATCCGTCGATGGTAGGTAAAGTAATAAGTACTGTCGTATCCGTACTAAGTTGCGTACATAATAAGTAGCGGTTGTCTGGGCTGGACGGCGCGCGGGAAAATCATATGCAAGACTGCCTGCTCGTCTGTACGCCAAGATCCCTGCAAACATCAAAGTGACATTGCCAGTAACTGTTTACTCACTTAACCCTTGTACATTTTTATGCACAGAGACTGGGCAGAGGACGACAGGTATGCTGAACGTCATTGCACCTCCAAGAGTCATCATGATGGAGTACGAATACATACGGATAATTATACCAGACCTGAACTCTCTTATTATACGAGCAATGGATGGAGTACGGATATTATTCATCAGCGACCCAGAAAAGGAGCGAAGTGGACGAACAACACATCCTTTGTGCCGTTTATTGCGTGGTGTTACACCCTGTGGACCCTCCCCCCTGACAGTACTTGAGCGGTACTTACCCACTTGCAGTCTAATGGACCCGCCCTCGCTAGACTTCCCACTGCGCATCTCCGCTGTCGACCGACCCCAACTTCCCTTCTTCTCCTCTCAAGGCACGAGCAACAGCGTACGAGACCTTCCGTACAACTCCGTGTTCTTGGTTCTCTCTCTGCCGACGGACTGAAGACTCGTTCTGCTCTATCCCACTGCCCCTTCAGCTGTCGTATGGTACATACCGGCACTCAGCTTGGTCGAAACATGCAAGGCAGCCCGGCTATACTGGATGTCCATGATTGTTACGCTAGACTCTCGATAGTCTAAGTGGTTGCAGTGTGTAGGTGCAGGTGTCTTGCCCTCGGCGACGACGACGACGACGACGACGACGACGAATACTATTACGACAGCGACGACAAATCGTATCACTCTTTAACGACGATCTCCTCGGGAATTGCGAAACCCAGCGTTCAAGATGCCGGCTCTTACCATCCCCGATACGGGTCTCCAGCTGGAGAGCCCAGCCAACTCGCCCGTATCTCTTCCGATGCAGGCGTTTGGGATTGTCCTGAATGACGACGTGATTGAGGAAATGATCAGGTGTTTTCAAAATGGGCAGAATCTCGAGTTGTGCTTGGGGAACAATCCCGTAAGTGCTGGCTTTTCCTACGCTCCAGTTATTGTTCCATTCGACTGCAGCTTTCGGAGATGGCTTCATGGACAGACAATAGCTACTCGCGGGGCGCGTTCTCAATCGCCTTACCTTCTATTGTCTTTTTTTTCTTGAATCACGCAACGAAGCACACAACTTTCCAAACCGTGACCTCCCCAATTACAAACTTGACTAAATAATTACCCAACACCACAGAGCCTGCGATTCGGAAACCAAGAACAGACCATCGAACCCTCGCAAGCATCTGCCGAGTACGATCTTTTCCTTACCAACACATCCGAATCCACCAGCAAAGCCCAGAAGTTACCATATCCTACAATGTCCATCTTCAATCAACCCTCGTGCATCAAGCCCTTGAAGCCTACTTTTCACATCGAGAAAGGCAACAAAGGCGGCAAGTCCTCCACGAAGCCCGTCGCTTCCAGGAAAAATACCATGGCGTCAGTCCTCAACCAGAACGGTAACACGAGATCGCTGCCCACAAGTCCGTCGCTGAATGGCGTCTCGTCCCCGTCGTTGAACCCAGCCTTCACTGCGTCGCAGCAGAAGTTTGAGAAGAACAAGGAGCTTCGGAGTACCATGGTTCACGAGCTGGCAGTGCGCGACCAGTCACTCGATTATCTGAAAGAGAAATGGAGCGGTACCGACGTCGACTTCAAGGACATCCTGGGAAAGGTGGCCGATGAAGTAAACGGCAAATGGGCCATGAAGAAGATGTACTGGAAGGAGCTGGATGTCTGGAGCTACGACTACAAGTCCCAGGAGGACCGCCAGGCTGCCATTGACAATGCTGTGAAGCACTATGACAAGCAGCGTGTCAGCTCTACAGCTCCAGAGTGGGAACGTTTGCTGAAGAAGGAGGACAGAGGCAAAGGAATTGTTCTTAGCAAGCTGCAGGACCGACTGGCCAAGGGAAACATTACACCCATGCCAAGGGTTCCCAAGCCCGAAGAGGCCGGCAAGACCAGCAGCGACGAGAGCTCCAAGGCAAAGGGCGGGGAGGCCATGGCCAGATCAGTTTCCCAACCTGTGGGTGCCAAGCCCAAGGCCAAGGCGAGCGAGCGAGAGGCCCAAGCCAAGCGCCTGCTTTCGAAAGACCCGAAGAAGGCGACACCGGCACCTAAGAAGGCACCCATAAACAAGGTCAAGCCGGGAGTGGTAGATAAGGGAGGCAAGAAGGTGCTTTCTGAGGAATTCGTGCAGGATTCGTCGAGCAGCGAGGATGAGCCCCTTGCGAAGACAAAGTTGGCAGAGAAGACGGTTGAGAAGCCCGTCCAGAAGGCGGTCAAGGAACTCGGCCAGAAAACGAAGGAGTTGCAAGCTCCCACACCGAAGCCGAAGGCCAAGCCGGTTGTCCGAGCACCACGTGCCCCTGTCAGAGCTCCTGCCAGCACCACTTCCCATGCGCCATCAAAGAGACCTCGTGAGGAGGAGGACAGCAGTTCAAGTTCCGGCGCTCCCCTGGCCAAGCGCCTGAACAAGGCCAAAGAAGCACCTAGACCTCTGGTCAATTCGACAGGACCTAATCATCGACCCTCGGACGCAAGCCAGAACTCACGGGCTACGACATCCTCCAGCATATCTATCAAGAGCAAAAATACGTCGCCCGTCAAGTCATCACCTCTTGCCTCATCCCCACCTACCAACGCCTCGGACTTGGGAGATGACAGCCACGACCACGGTCGTTTCCAACGACAAGCTCCGCCGCGTACTCACGCCCTTGCTAACGGGGCTTCGAGAACGACAGGCGTGAAGAAGCGCAGAGATGGGCCGCGTGATTCAGATGCCCAGCCCTCGCTCAAGAAGTCGCGCGTGAGCATGTCGGTTCTACAGAGGGCTCAAGCGTTCGAGATCTACTACAAGCGGTATGAGGTGCTGCATCATCAGCTTGTGTCCATTCGCGACCCCCCCCAAGAGGATTTGGACAAGCTCAAGAACATGCGAGCTAGACTTGTGAGCATGAAGAATGATATTACGCAAGAGGTGGCTAGTGCCGCATGAAGGAGAAGGGCCTGCCCAGCGATGCTGTGAGGACCGGGATTCATGAGGCAGGGACGCGCGAAACAAGAATTGAAGATGATGACATATGCAGGAGTGCAGATGATGATGGGCGTTTGTCTGGGTTTCACGTTGCCACAGCACAGCACATCTGGCATAACACCACGAGTTCTTGCCTCTCTTGGGCTTTCATTACACTGCACGGATGGAGAGGAAAAGTCATAGATAGCATCTGACGGTTCGGGGAATGAAGTGCGTAAAGCATTCTTGAGCATGTTGAGAGTTGCGACGGCGTGACGAATGCGAGTGAATTGGCTGATTTGCGTGTCTGGGGCAAGGCAACGCAACAGCAAGGAATGGGATAGCCATGTCTCCTCGTTTTCCTGGCCCGTTGCATCAGACACGGCTGCAGGAATGGGGGGCTCGGACGCAGGAACCGGGAACCGAACGGCTGCCTGCATCGTCGACTAACTACACTTGCATTGTTGGTAGTACAAGGGACAAACCACGACAGACTCTTTAGGGTGGCCGAACAGTTGGCATGTCATCATGATGAATGCTAGAACCGGCCGGGTCTGGTGCTGCCGTTTGCAGTCTTGCCATGTAGCCGAGGCGATCGACTAGCATACACCCTTAATAGTAAAGGATACTTTCTCAAACCCAAAATCTCGTTCTAACCTCTGGACCTATCCCGGCCCCCAGTGTGATGTTGTGTACGGAGTACGGAGTACCTGCGGTAGGGTACCCCGTTTGCAGCCCGCGATGCTCGCTCTCATGGCCATCTCCGGCCTAGATAGGTCTACCGGGGTGCTCGATCTAGCCATAATTTGCGCCCAACTCGGCCAGCTCCCGTCTCGCGCCGAGGTTGCATATGCGGGTCATCGACTCGAGGTTTGCTGGAGGCCTGGATCCTGGACGTTCCACTTGGACTGTAAACAGCCAGTTGCTCGATGCACCATGACTGCTACAGTGTTACCCGCAGCAGCTTCTTCCTACCAAGGGGGTAACCCAGTCACGCAATAATGGTCGATCGATGACCTGCTATGGCCCATGTCAGAGACATGCGGGGGGGGAGGAGGTAACGTATACAGGTGATAGGCAGGGCTTACCTACTTCAGAATGGCAGGGCGGAAAGAGGCCGAGCTTGGGACCAGCATCGCGGATGGATCACTGGATCATGGGTAGAGGTCCGATGATGATCACTTACCTACAACCGCCGGGCTTCTCACTCGATGCGTGCAGCACTCACGGCCGTAGCGATCTTGGAATCCGGCGTATGTTATTAATTCGCATTACAGAGCAGATGACTGCACATTTTACCGAGATGTTCTCGCAAGCTTGGAACATGATATCTTTGTGTTGGTCCCTTCTTGGCGAGATCGACGGCGGGCGAGATACGCAGTTGTCATGATCATCATGGGACGGACGTTGCGCTCTTTCGTCCACGAGCATGCTATGCTGCTGCTCGGCCAAGTTGACAGTCGAGACTCGATGCCGTTGGCAACACAAGCTAAACATAAACCCAAGGAATCTTGCCTAGCCTTCACGTCGTGCGAGTCCTGTGGGATGGACGGCCCCGAGCACGACGGCCCCTGCGTCAAGACGGTATCCGTACATGGTGTGGGCAAGTCCAACACCATGTGAGCATCCAGCACAAAACAGGAATAGCTACTACCCATCATCTTCCTTTGTTCCCCCAGTCCAATCAGCCAATCAGCCTTGAAGTGCTCTCGGGTCCCCCCCCATTCCTGAGACCTCACCAACCGCATGAGCTTGGCATAGCGACTTGGATACACACTCTCTTGGGGGGCAGAAATGTAAGAGGGGCCGCAGAGCAGTGAGAGTGACTAGTTCCCAAGGCCTTGGGTCGACAGCGGCAGACCCCAACTAGTTTCGGACCGCTATCCAATAGGGACGACGACACCAAAAAACCATGGTCCGAAATGCAGGCCCAACCCGTCGGCCGCCCTTGATCCCGCATGACCCGCGTAATCGGCGGGGGAGGCAGTCGGGTAGGACCACTGCATGGCGCGGGCTAACTAGGCAAGTCACTAATTGGCCTAGATCCCATCCCATCTTTGTGGATTGAGATACTGGTGCATGGTAGCGAGAGGGGTGCCGTGCAGGGGGTGGTGGGTATAGTTGGTTGGTGTTATAACTTAACCTTATGACAGTGGGTTGGTGGTGTTTGCTACCTTACCCCCCCCGTTCCCTCATCACCACCATGCGGCATCATGATCTACGTTTACGTGCTCCGGTAATCGGAGCCGCCTGGCCGTCCGTCGTTCCGCTACAGTAGGCATTGGCTTTGTGGCAATGAAGAAAGCCTGCGAGGGGAGAAGACAGTGAGATTTGCAAGCATGCCACAGACAACGCACCCTTCAGAGACATCTCGGAAAAGGGGAGGGCGAGGGGGGGGTGGGTTCCGAGGGGGAAATGTTTCTGCTGATCAGATGGTGCAAGCTCCGGCATGCATGTAAAGCATGTGCGTGGGTCAACCATCGTACAGCAGGTCTCGTCGAGAGACAAAGACGTTGGTAGTTCGTCACCGCGCTCCGCCTCGTTGTGCCCCCTTATCACGATTCACGGCATACTCGAAAGATCCAGCTAGTTACGCCACTTCTTTGCCTTGTCCTAGCATTCATTGCGCAGACAGGGCAGGGGATGGGGGCTTGCTCGGTGTGTCTTATCCAAACTGGCGAGCAAACCTCGCTAGCTCACAGTACTCACCTTGAACAGATCGAGCGATGGTCACGATGGTAGTGGACTGTGGACAGCGTAGCCTTGTAGGTAGCATCGGCGCGGATAACATCTGCTTGCCAGTCAACTAACGCACCGCGCCTGCGGATAATGCAACCATGCTACGTTGCATGCACACCTTTCGCGCTTGTCGGCGCTTAGGATGATGGGATGGGATGGGATGGGACGGACCAAGACGTCGTCCGTGACTGGGGGCGACATGCATGCCGGTAGCCTGTAGGTTGTACGGAGTAAGTAACATTGGGCAGATGTGGTGTGGTTGGTGGCATCAGCCTCCACCTCTAAATTTATCAGCAACGTCGCATAGTAGCTAGCATCGCATGCCCTGCTCGCCCGCATGAGATATCGTCGTGCTACATGCGATGCCGATCACGGGTGTTGGAGTCGTGCTAGTGCTGCATCTTGCTGTGCCGTGAGCTTGACCCCCTTGGACATATCGCTTAGGGTAGGGTCCAGGGTTCTGCGTCCGTTGGTTGGGCAAGAGCACGTCGTGACTCGTGCTGCTGCATGCTGTCGTTTCTCAGAAGAGGGTACATCTGGTGAAGCAGCTCAATGTACCTCGGACTCAAAGTACGAATCGCTCATGTACTCTGGCAGCCCCTAAGGCTACACACCGTTTGTGCTCGGGCACACTGGGGGGTGAAGGCAGCGAGCGGTCAACCAGACGGCGATGGTTGGTATGGCCTGGATACGCCATGTGCAAGCTAGCATCAAGCCCGACGGAAATCGGGCCATCCTCTGCAGAGCAAGCGAGAGACGGACGTCTGTGTTTGCTCAGAGTGTCCAACGGGCACGGTCAAACACATGGAAGCTATGCTCAGGGGGAGTGGGTTCGGCCAGCCGGTTGATACAACGCGCTGTGGTTGCTTCATACCTTGGCCATATGCTATTACGACAACACCAAGCAGCAAACAAGGCCCTAGAAGCAGAACTGAGGCTGCAATGCGGAAAAGGGAAAAGAAAGAGCCCACCTGGGTTCTTCGTACATGAGTCCAGCCAGACCTCTGCGATGAACAGCTCCTGAGCTTTCCGTGATATCAAGGTGAAGCACACAGAGAAGCACAATGGGGCCAGACTCATCTTATAACCAGCGTCCCAGGCCCGAGGGCCCGTCCATGCCCTTTGTCGCAGACCCGTACAATGCCTTCAAGGCTAGATGTGTCATCGGTCCAAACGGACACATCATCTATCTTCATCCATTTGCCGCACCGGCGGCCTTCAGCTATGCCGCACGCGTTGATAGCGAGGCTGGAGCACAAAGACCCCAAAGAGCAGAACGGGCAGAACGGGCAGAACGGGCAGAACGGGCAGAACGAGCAGAAAGCAGAAAGGCGACCACCAACACCACTTCAACGCCATCAAATTCGTCATATGGAGGTGGCAATGGTAGACATGTTCCCGAACTGGGCATCTCACACGCAACATCACAGCTTATTAAACAAGCCGAGGAGAGCAAGGCTCTCTACGAGACATTATACGACAAGTACGATGCGGACACCAAGAGCATCAGAGACTATGCGAGCTCGGCTACCTTGAACCAGATCTGGAAACAAATGGTCGAAAAGGAATGCAGACTCGAGGAAAACCAAGACAACCAAGGCGTACTGCTCACCTATCAGCGCGAGAAGCTGTATGCCCGCCTTGGCCAGTTGAACGAGGCTACAGCGCAATTCTTTGTCAAGGTCCGCAGAAATGGGTCAGCGTACGAATCGCGGGAAGTGTCGCTCAAGAAGCTCCTGTCATTCGGAGAACGCATCATGCCGCTAGTCGACAAGGCCTTTTCCAGCAGTGCGGCTTGCCGAGATCTGGTCAGCGAGCTGGGCGAGTTCATAGAAGTGGCTGGACCAAATAGAGGGTGGATGAAGGCTCTTCACAATATCAGCCGGTCCGAGATCACGTTGGAAGACGACAACATCCGGGATGCCGATGGCCTGGGTGACGACAGCAGCTCAGGAAAGAGCTTTGAAGGGACGCGTTTCCGCTGGGAGTAAGACTGGTCTCATAGCATCCTCGAGGGGCAGGCCATCCGGCAAAGTGAAGGCTTGCAACTGAAGGCTTGGTGTGTGCTTGTCGAATCTTGGAACAAATGCTTGGATTGGTGGGGTGGGGATGTCAATCGTTAGCAGTATCCTAGACTCGAGGGATGGATGGGTTGGGGGAAGTTTACACTACTTACTTGAGAGAAAAAAAAGGTTGAAGCATCGTCCTCATCAGAGTAATCGGAATCGAATTGTGGGCGCATGGACTCCGAGGAGGCTGCTACCCACGCTGCGTATCGCACTCAAGTGTTGTCACAATCTTCAGAACGGCTCTCCCATAGGAACGCCGGCCTCCCCCGTCTTCTCCTTGCGGATATGCACGAGGTGCCGAGCCCTGTTTTCTGATGCCCATTCTAGACTCGAAATCGAGTCAGGCCCTTACGGACAGACCCGTCAATCCCGCACAGGGCGGGCGACTGAGGTGAAGGTGAAGATTACTCCGAATTTCTCATATGCAGGTCGATGGCCGAAACTCCGAGGAGGGACGGGCCGAGAAGCTGCTCGCGCAGCCTCTCTGTTTGGTGGCATAGAAACGCAGCGTTGATGAGGACAATGCTTGAGGAAGGAAAGAAAGAAAAGCAGAACGGTCGAGTCACCAAAACCGAAATGCAGATATATTGTGTCAAAATTCACAAGGCTGTGGCTTAAGTGGCTGTGATTGGCCAGCCATTGGTTGGTGGTGGAGATTTCCCGCTAGCGGCATAAGGATCCACCTCTCGCCTGGTGTGAGTCAACCCTTGTCTCGTCTCGTCTCGTCTCGTCTCGTCCTGACTCCTGGCTGTCCGAAGTAACTAGCAACTTGCCAGTGCCAGCACTGCCAGGAGACGACGGTCTGTCAGCTTCCGAAGTTGTCACGTTGAACTCCCAGTCGAATTGACCATGCGAAAAGGCTGCTAGGTGAAGTACTTACCTGAGCAGTAGCCGCCTGCCTCTCTTTTTCTTGCGGCGTAACCGCGTTGTTCCGTCCCTGCTGTCAGCCTGTCGCGCCGCAAACCTCGTTTTTTTTTGGTTCCATTCTGTCGTTTAAACTTCCTTGTCTGCGTGCGTGGCTAGACCTTTATATATTTCCTGCTCAAGCGCCAACGATGCTTATTTCACCGGCGGATTTTCCGCAGGTATGGCAGAAGCCTCCATTCCAAGACCTCGTCGATGTTCTCGGAAAGTTGAAGATTGCGCCGCCGATATGGAATACTGGTACATCACGCCAGGGCATCTTGGACGATCTTGAGAACACTACACAGTTCCGCCGTGAAGTTGCGGCGTATCTGGCTACCATCATCAAGAGCAGCCTGGCTTGGTTGCAGGGCGATGACGAGCGAGAGACTATATGGGATGAGGCGAGCCGGCGGCTGTCTGAACGCTGTGGCAGAGCTGCCATGGGCGAGATGACTCGGCGGTGGCCTTTCGAGAGCCAAGGATTCGAGCTGATAATTCGAGAACCCCCCATCACCGGAGATTCTCTGGGCCTCAAAACATGGGGCTCATCGTATCTTCTCGCGCAGCAGCTTGAAAAGGTTGCCGCAGGCCCCCTATCGCACTTGTTTCTAAGCACCAGTGATACGCCTCGTGCCAAAGTTCTCGAGTTGGGCTCAGGGACGGGCTTGCTCGGATTGGCAGCCGCGGTCACTTGGAAGACTCATGTTGCCTTGAGCGACGTACCGAGTATTGTGCCTAACTTGTCCTTCAACATTGACACCAATTGTTCATCAGTTGAGGCTCGAGGCGGCAGTGTCGAGACAGGGTCTTTGACGTGGGGTGGATCGGGCGACGATGATAGTGATATATTTGCCAAGAAGAACCAATTCAAGGTAATGCGGCACACCTTTCGGTATCTGAGCTGTCTTGAAAACTGACCACAGCGTACGTAGGTTGTGATTGTTGCCGACGGTTTGTATGACGATGATCACCCCACCTCTCTAGCCTCTGCTATTCGAGATCATCTCGTGAAGGACAGCGACGCAAGACTAGTCCTCATGGCTCCTCAAAGGGATGAGACGGCCCCGAAGCTTTTGGCGCAACTCCGATTCATCTTGCTGCAAGGAAACGAGCCTTTGGTATGCTACGAAGAGCATACCCTTGCTGGCCAGGACGACTGGGACGAGGATGATTCCAACCCGCTTATGTGCTGGTGGGGTGTTTTTGGTAGACCAAACATTTTGTGATCTCCCTGGACTTGCCCCCGAAACATGATCGATACGGTCGATCGTGTGGTCAAGAGTTCTGGACGGGTTCAACCCAGATTATAAATATTGTGATGTGGAGATAGAGTACACTTCTTGTGGATCAAGACCAAGAGTTTAGAGATAGAAGTCATCATAGAGTTGACATGTACAAGTCGAAAGTTTAGTTCTTCAGCCATACATATTATCTATCAGTTTGCCTGCTCATACCATCCACCTATCCAAGTACATGTACCTTCTCCTCCCTCAGCCGCTCCGACTATATGTACTGATGATCTTACCGAGGAGTTATCGCCGACATCAAGTTCTAGTTTGTAGTCTATTGATAATGATACATCTATAAATGCTAGATGATGCCAACTACCCTCTGATCAGCCATGATGATTATTCGTATCCAAGACATGCTTTTTGTACCTCGGTATACGATGAATCCCCAGTCACAGTGAGATTCGTGGTACGCTTGGGACCGACCTGAAATCAATATGGAATCGGTACGAGCCTGAAGGTATACTTGATCGAGCTATGAAGCAGCTGTTACTGCTGCGGAGTTCCCTCTCTGGGAGTAACGTACACGCCTGGGCCTCGGGGAACAGGAGGGTCTATGTTGGATACTTTACAAATTGAGGACCTTAGAGTGCTTTATTCTGATCACCGTTGAATTCAAAATAGAGTATGATGAGTCTTTGTTGATGATTACGCAAGCTTTCAATGGAAGTAATTACGCATATTTATTATCAACTACCTTATTTGTTAACATCATAGATATAAAACAGCAGTGCCACGCCCCTAAACACCGACTACCATCATCACCAAACCTAGAGTTTGATTCGTAGAAAGAAAGTGGCTTGTACAAAGCTCTTTGAACATGACGTACTTACGTCTGAATAACAAGCCATGTTACAAACATCCTGGCCAGGAGCGTCATCCAGCTCTTGAATGCAAACCCATATGTATTCGAACTTTATTGCGTGTCACTGTCCACTCGTGGTATAGGTAGGATGGGTGTTTCGAATTCAAAGATATCAATCAGTTGATGGAGTTCTGCTCTTGAAGTGACTGGCTGGAACATATTTGTTGCGGGCGAGCTATGTAGAATGTTACTCTCATGGGCTCGTGCAGTACCACTGAAAGCCACAGTATACCAACCGAATATAGTGTTTACACTATAGAACAAGCGAGAGAATGCGTACCATGTGAGTATTGCAAGGCATGAATGGACATAATATATATTATCTTGCCTCCAAAGGGCCCAAGCATAGAATTGGTAGCTCACCTCACTCACCCCGGTGTGTTTACGTGTAGTCGCCGTTGTTTTCACCATCTTCATCGGGATCGGTGGTCTCGCTGTTACCGGCGGCTGCCCTATACACTCTAGGAGGCCAATGTGATCGTCGTCTTGTTGCAGAGGATCTTAGGGCTAGGTAGCTCACACTTAAGCACATTTAATTTGAGTCCAGGAAGAACCGCTCTTCTTGCCGACGATGCTCTGCTTGGTGTTTTTCAACTGCCCCTCAACTTGGTAACCACTTCCTTCTTTCCTCTTCCCATAAAACAGAGACATAGGACCATTTTCTTTCCTTGCAGCTGACCTACAAACTTCCTGGGCTTTAAGCTAAAAGAAACCCTATCCAAGGATCTCTATCAAACTACTCCCACACTTTGTGCTCAATTTTACGCCACCTCACTCTACTCGTACTCGACAAAGAGGTTCACAAGAAACCAACCAGAATTTTTTTTCACCATGGCACGCAAGAGATCCAAGGAGGAGATCCAGTGGGTTTTGAACCGCCATTTTGACGGTCAGGGGACAACACGTAGGAAGATTGGACAGGAGTTTGCTCACGTCTTTGTTGGCCGTGGAGTACTCACTGATGGACAAGTCAGAAGCATCATCGAGACATATAAAGGTCGCGAGGAGTTTGGGTACGTTTTCATCTGCTGCGATTTAGTGTAGCAGGCCGGCTACATCCCCCTTCTCCTCGGTTCAAGCACTATATCCTCACCCCTGTACACTGTTTGGCAGTATCCTCATTCCTACTCTCCCATCTCATAGATGCTCCTGGCTACCTGAGAGCGGCTTGTGATATAATGAGTCTAATCCATACTCCCCGGGATCGCCTCCGAGTACCCATCTAGAAGAGAAACCCAAGATGGCCACATACCGCTTACAACCCCCTCCATAACTGACACCCCTTTCATAGTGCCCCCCAAATTGCTGCACGTGCACGCGAACTCGGATCTGCTGTCAACGCGGCTACCAGTACCCCTGGTGCGGTCCGCAGCCAGAGATATGGCGTTCAGACCTCTGGTCGTATCCGTACCCAGGGAATTGCCTTTCAGGCCTCTGGTCCAGTCCGCAACCAGGCAACTACTCCCCAGACCTCGGGATCTTTGGCCACCCAGGGCAGCGTGGCTACATCCAATGGCTCCGGAGATGCTGCATACGGCGCCTTCAGCACGGCTGTACCCAGTGGCTTTGGTTTCGCCAGCAGCCAGGGCACCCGCGGCCAGGCCTATGGCCCTTTGACGAGACCCGAAAGTGCTGCTGCACCCACTGGCCTTGGATCCGCCGTCAGCCAGCGTACAAGCAATCAGGCCGTTGGCTTGGTGGCAACCCCTACGGCGGGTTTTACTCCCGCAGACGATAGTTCCGCTACCTATAACGCCTTGCGCAGCGAATACCACCGGGGCAGTGCTCGTTCGCAGGACCAGAGCGAGGTGGAGGAGGATGATGACCATGAGGATCATGTGTCCCGCCTGCTGTTCCCATCCACCAAGAGCGGAAGCGTGGGATTGAACGGCAAGGCCACGGCGGGTTCTGGTGCAGGAGTCGCCATGTCCTCGGCCGAACGAACCCGGGGTTTCCAGTTGTGTGAAGGACGGGTAAGTTGAATTTTAAGGGGAAGTCTCCTGCTCGAAAAAGTATTGGCTAACATTGGACGTGTTCTACAGGCCACCCGCAGCAACGCCCATGTGTCCCTGGGGCAACAAGTCGAGAACAAGCGTCAGCCTGAGCAGCCGTTCAACGTTGCAGGCGCAAGCAATTCTATTCCGACTAGCAGCCTGGACAACAACCTGAACAGCAACCGGAACAGCAACCGGAACAGCAACCGGAACAGCAATATGAACAGAAACCTGAACAACAGCCTCCACAACAGCCTTCACCTGAACAACACCACAACTGACCAAACCAACCACGACACCATCATGTCAGACTCGTCTGCCAGCCCCGACTGCACCTCTTCTGGCCTGTCGACAGCGCCTCTGCAGAATTCTATCCTCAACACTGATTTTGTCCACCACCCGCAGAATAACGGCAACAACGCTTCCCAGCAAAACGCACGCAACACGGCACCCGTTCAGCACCAGCCCGCTGGCATGGCTACAGACACTCCAGCCGCTGGCAACGCCAACTCGGATGGCACCGCCTCCTCCGTCCCTAATCTCGGAGGCTTGTCCGCTGACCCCAATTCCGCTGGTGTCAACCCTCAGGTTATCAACCCGTCCACAGTCTTTGTGAACACAAGTGGCATCCCCCAGGTTGCCAACTTGGGCGTTCCGGGCCACCGAGTCTCTCTGGAGACTCACTGGGAGAGTGACCTCGGCCGTTCCATCCGTCTTCCCCCTCGTTCCCCCGGATGTTCTTCCCAGAACGTCGTGGGCTACACCTCGTTCGGCTGGTACTATGGTGGCGTACACGACATGTGTCCTGTAAGTATTTTTTCCCGCCCTGCCTTGGTTCTCATATCCCACTCTCCATCTCAGCCCCTCCCACTCGGCCATCTCCGTCGTCCTCACTCCCGCCTCATGCCTCTCACTCCTCCATTTCACCGCATTTCCACACTTCCTACAAGCCCTGCCTCGGTTCAACAAGATCATTATCCCACCGGAGTAGCATAAACCGATCTACCCATTCCCTTACCTACATCTCGTTGCACAACCCAAGATCACTGACCTTTTTTCAATCAATAGATCCAATCCTGTCACCGCCACGACTCTGACGGCGGTGTACACTTTGACTCGATGTGGCACAGTAAGTACCCTTCTAAGCCCCATTTTACCCTATAACGTCTGCTTTGGGAGTCGAGACATCCGGATCGAGTGATTCGGCAGGGCTTGTACTATCAGAGGACGAAGCGAAGGGTGTAAAGCCACCGCTGACCCTCACATCCGCAGTCCGTCAGGCCCTAGGTGCCCATTACCTGGCCAAGGTTGGCATCGGCCCTTTCACCGTTCCCATGCCCGTTCCTCCGGGACAGGGTCACCCTTCTGCTCAGGGTCAGGCTTCTGCATTCACATATGCTGCGCCGGAAGCCGACCCCTCCTCTGCCCTGGCTGCTGCTCCGGTCGCTGACGTCGGTCCGCCCTACACTCTCGACGATTTTATCGCCATGGACAATGCCCGACCTGAGACCTTCACTACTGGAGAGCTTTTTGAAGCAGCCTTTGCAGAAACCGCTGCATCGACTCCCGCCGCTGCTTCGACTTCCACCGCTGCTTCGACTTCCGCCGCTGCTTCGACTTCCGAGGCTGCTCCTGCTCGCCGCGGCCGTCGTGGCCGTAGTGTCACCGTGGCCGATGCCTCCCCCTAAGTGGGTGCTGATGCCACTGGACTTGCAACTTGTGTCCACCCGCGACACAGGAGTGACCACGGAAGAAAAAGAAGACCAGATTCCAAGCACGTAGCGGTGTCTCACGCCATTTGGGCTTCGGACTGGTCGACCTTCGACGACTGAATCTCCCACAGCATTCCCTAGAGGCACAGCCCAGAACACCACAATACCGTTTTCTTTTCTTTTCTTACGATGCTGAATTTAGCTCTTCTGCACCCTCCCCCACTGTTCTACGAGCAATAATTTTCGCAAGAGATTTGATCAGGGAGGAGGGGTTTGAGCACATGGCACTGGCGTTCTGGTAAAGATACCCAAGACGAGACGCTCTCCCGAGCCTGCATTAGATCTTCCGTGTTGCCTGATCTGACTACTTGGATCAGGTACTGGACAATCCTGAGCACCATCAAGACACCTGCGTCCTCGTTTAGTTGCATACTAGTTTCAACAAAGTTTCTCGACACGATAAAGAGGGCGGGTTTTGATTTTTCATTTCGAGGTGTTTGTGTTTTTGTGTTATGTGCCATGTCTCATCAATGCTAACCTCCCAGTGACGATGGTCAAATCCTCAAATGCAGATGTGATTTAAGGTAAGATAAGTTGGACTTCGCAAATTCCAGGCTTCGGAAGCAAATCCTCCAGCGCCGTCAGCTCGTCCGAAGGGGGTATCTCTAGCGTGTAGGTAGGCGTAAAATCTACAAAGGAAAGTTAAGCGACTGGAATGGTCAGACGGCCGGTTGCCTCCCGATTCGGAACCACAGTTTGAGAAAACTCCTGCGACAACGCCCAACGGCGAGTCGCTCTCCTTGGAGTGGACGTTCCAGCTCAAACCCTCTTTCAGGCAGCTATGCTGACGTTCTTCCTAGCCTCGGCCTCATCAATGTGAAAGCCAAACACGAGCTTGAACAGGTCGCGGAGGAAACCGTATTGACCTGACCGCTGTGTCATCCAGCCTACACTCTTGGCCACTTCGACCGCGGTCACCCGCTTCCCGGGCGAGGGAAGCGATGACGCTCGGCGAAACGAAGAATCAGCCATAACCAAGTTTTTGTAGCTCTGCAACAAAGCTGCATGCGATGGCAAGGAACCAAACGACCCCGTCTTAAGGTTTTTGACGTAACTCTGCAACGATTCTGCGCCGCTGTGCCCGCTGGTGACACTGTCTCGAGAGTAACCCACGTTCAATGCGGCTTTCAGAATCAGCGTCTTGATGCGGGATACGTTGATATCCTCCGCCGTTGTGGCCGTTGTCGCTGTGCTGGATGTTTTTTGACTGCTCTGAGAATAACCCGATAGGTTGGATGCTCCGCTCGACCAGCGGCCGCCCCTATTGCTGCTATCTGTTCCCAGAACCAGGATGTTGGGTACCTGCGGAGACTGGCTATCGGGGGAAATAGGGGTGTCCTCGAACTCCGTGACAGGTGTCTCGGGCACCGGCGGTGGCTTCCGCGACTTCTCTTGGCTCTTCAAGCTTTCTCGCTTGGACCGGTTCGACGTCCGGCTGGCGCGTCCGTCTTGCTCCCGGTCACTTGTCTGTTGATAGGAGAAAAAGATCGTCTGACTAGGTCGCGGCGTGCCCCTGTCTGGCCGGATCTGAGTCCAGCCTTCCCTGAAGATGTCACAGAGCTCCCAGCAGGCCTGAACCGCGGACCCTAGTAGCTCCTCATCCGCAGCTCTTCTTTCCCTCTTATTCTGCCGAAGGCTGAAGAGCATCTCTGCAAGTGTCCAGCATGCTCGGAGAAGCGAGTCGGTCTCTTCGCCGAGTTCGTTCCTCTGCTTCATAAGCCGGTGACACAAGGTAATGTAGAAATCCAAGGTCCTCTCACGGAATGCCTCTGGTAGGTTCCGGTTATCCTGAGCACTGTAGAGACTACGGATGCATTAGTATTTAAAGCGTGCTGATGTCATTGGTTGTACATACTGGTTGTTGAGTTCAAAACTGACTCGCAGAACCGAATCTGCCACCTCATCTTTCCGCTGCCTCACATCAAATAATGATTGACAGAAGTCTCGACAAAGGTCCAAGTTCATCCTGACATTGATTGAAGCGTCATCATCGTCTTGGTTGTCGTAGAGACGTTGGCAGAGTTTCCAGCAACATTTCCAGGCTCTCTCATGGCCGTCAGGAGTCCCCGAGGTGCTAAAGACTCTCTCGCGGTGATGGGTGCTGAGAGTGGCCAAGGTATTGCAAAGTGTCCAACACTCAGATAAGGCCGTTCTCAGGGATCTCATTTCGATTTCATCGTCACCGCTTGGAGTGACAAACTCGTCCTCGTCGTCGGCCTCTGGCTCGGCATCTGTTTCTGGCTCCCTTGTTTCAGGTATCACTGCTGTCGTGGTCAGCGAGATAAATCGTAGGCGCACATGACGGCAAGTAACATACGTTCCAGGCTACTGGCACTACTGGACCGCAGTCTTGAAGCCTCGCTCGGGAAGCTTTGCACTTCTTGAAGATTCTGGGCACGTGGAGTTGCACTGTCTAGGCTGAACCGCGCAGGTTTAACATCGGTAGAGATTGGTGGTGGGGTAGGAAGACCTGGAGACTTGGCCTATATAGCTGTGAGCAGGGCGGTTCATCCCCGTGTTCCCTGAAATGTGCATACCTTCAAAGCTTGCTCACCAAGCGGCAGAACGAGTATATCACTCGGTTTCGGGGGCGTTTTCGGCGATGATCTCTCGGTCGCTGAGTCGCTCAGCGGCAACGTAGTATCAGACGAAGCCTGCAGTCAAAGTCAATATGAGACCTAGCAAAGCGGGATATCTGTACCTACCCAACTCTGAAAGCTTTCAGGAGCATGTATCACAGAGATAGCTTCTTCATTTGAGGACTGGCGGACTTGTTCCGGTATGTTGGTTCGCAACATCAATAGCTGTTTTGCCATCAGTTCGGACTCGACCACTGTCGAGGCATGGAACTCACCGGTGGATATGGCTCCGAGCTCGATCCTTGCAGCCGAGCATCGTCAGACGCCTCATCCTCTATCTCGGTTGATTCGGTACCGACAGAAGTGACCGGCGAAGGGCCGACGATGTCACTAGGGCTCATAAGGTAGTTGACGGTAGAGGACCGGGCCATTGAGGTGGGTCGAAGGGAGCTCGACTCTACAGAGCTGGCAGACGACCTAGTATGTGTGGTATTAACATCAGGCTATTCTCAAGACATTGAAGCAACATACATTGAACGGAACTGTGGGTGAGAAATTGGCGAGTCTGGCGAAGATACTGAAAACTCCGTATGAGGGGAAAAGGGAGATAATATGCGTCCGCTTGACCGCTTCAGGGGAGCCTCGAGAGCCATGGTCACACCAGAATCAAGTTCAGTGGCCGTATATAGGGTCGGTCCCGGCGTATCTCCAAGACACAGCCTGTCACGTAGGCAGAAGGCGAGATGTCTACTCAAGCCAACAAGTTCGTTCCAAGCCCGGTGTACTGTGCTTGTATTCGAGCTATGGTGGGGTGTTCGCTAGAGGTGTCTCTGCGCTTCTGTGTCTGCCTTGCTGCCGGCCGTGTTATGATGGCCAGGAAGGGGGCTTCTGAGGCTTGGTCGGCGGTGGGACGGAGTGTCTAATTGCGGGATATGGGTTGGGTATGTAGCTATTCTTAAAGGCACTACATAACAATACGGAAGGGATCTGGAAGCACTAGGCAGACAGTCGCAACGAGTTAGCCTATGCCGCAGAGAAGTGGTCTCGACTCTGGGCCCAGTTCACTAGACCCTTTGGGAGCTTTGGACAAGGTAGAGTACGAAAGAGGACATACAGTTGCCAGGATTGGGGCCTTGTCTCCATAGACCAGCAACAAGCGCGACGCAGTCGAACTGTGGTTGCTCGATTGTATATCGTGAACCAGGGAGGAGGGGCGGCCGTCGATCAGGTCCACCAGACAGAAGCTCGACAGGTCCACTGCGGGCTGAATCCAACGGATGCTCGAGGTGGTGGTGTAATCGTTGTCGAAGAGGTTACCGGAGCGGCATCAAGGCTATGGAATCTAGCTCGTGAACAGCCGCAGACTGGTGCGTGTTGCTGGCGTTTGAGAGCTTCGCCGAGAGGAAACGATCGTACCGCGAACAAATGAGCTGCGAGACGCTGCTTCTCGGTAGCTCACTTGTGAGCTCTCTCCCTTGGAACGATTGCCTCGGGCTAAGGATGATATGTCGCTCGTGGATGGTGTTGCCCTGCGTCTCTGGCTTCTGTGCAATGCAATACTTACTGTACCTATTAACTCGCGTCTTAAGGTATTGCCCGCAGATGCGCATGCAGTTCTGATTCCGAGCGTACCACACTGAACACTACTGGCCAGTAGAGGCACAGCAAGACGATGCCACGGTGGAGGGGGAGTCCCTCGATGGGTGGGCTGCATGAGCGGACAGGGGCCTCGGCGCTTAACACAGGTGGCTCGCTTCAACCGGCGAGTCACACGTATATAACCTAGCCGGAACCCTTGTCGCGAGCCGGGATATGAACAGCGGCGGGTTCGAGTAGCTTTCGAAGAAGCTATCACCTCCCGAGAAATATACCAGGTACATCTCACACCGCGATAGAGCTAATGGCAACATGTCATGAAAGCATCAGTCACGAAGACACATCCTCACAGCAACCATATTGTCTGCTGCTCGACGGTGGCAAGTCGGGTGCAATGGCCCTAAGTTACTCATTTATCGCGGCGCGGGGTGTAGGAACTTGGAAGACCTGATGGACGGTGACGGTGGGCTGGCGGAAGGATCAGGCCTGCACGTCGTCAGCCTGTGATGAGTGAGTCAAGATACTCCGTAGCGCTCCCGACGCTCTGGTTCAACTATTCTGGCGTAGTGGACGCCCAGGAACGCCCAAGTGTCCGGAGAGCTCAACCCGGGGAGCGACCCAGTGTCCTCTCGAGAGCCACATTATTGGTCGTGACCCGCGAGAAGAACTCGATAGACACACAACCTTGCAGCGAGTGAGAAGCAGGTGGGATGCTACGATATCGGAGGAATGCGATTGGACATTGGAAAAGAACGCTGCATCAAAAGTTGCCGTACGAAGGAGAAGGTTGGGGGCTACAGAAAATACGGATAAAGAGACGGGCGAGTGGGGGAAGAGGTAGCGCCTTCCTCTTTGGGAACATTTGGTGAGATTGGCGTCATTCGAAGTACGTACTACGGGCTGCACCATCATCCAGCCTGGAGACTTACACAGTAACTACGACCTCGATACTTTACGTAGCGCTGTGGTCAGGCCGGAGACTGCGGGTACACCCCATGGAATGTGTGATCTCTTGATATTTTGTTCTTTGAAAGAATTCGCAAAGTCTGATGTGTACGTCTTGGCTACAGATGCCTGCAATAGCTGGCGCGATATAACATCCATCAGGCGATTCAGCTGCAAGAGATCCGCAAGGGCCCGCCGAAACATTTACCTTGAACACTTTGTTAGTCAAACAACACGCATCCCGAGAGACGCTCATTGGCTGTCTTCCGTAGCAGAATCCCCTTGAGCAGGCATGGCTGGTCTCTAGAGCTCACCGACACGCCAACGCGCACGAACTCCTGGGAGTCGAGACTGTTCGCCCAGTCGGATGGGAGAAGTTATCCAAGATCCCTTGTTGGTGCTGTTCGGTTCGGTAGGGCTGCAAGGCTCTTCAAGGTAAAGTTGGCCGGCAGACTTTTGGATAATGCTTGCCTTCAATGTCGTCAGTCGAGTGGCGGTCGGTTTCACAGAGAACGTGTCGTCCGTAAGCTGATCTGTCACGAGAACGAGACAAACCCGCGCGAAACGTCGCCGAGAAATATCTAGCAGCTGCCCTGGAAGGCTCATCATCGTGTTCCGCATCACTGCCTGTCCATGATGCTCGCCGCCCAGATACACAGTACACGACCAGTTCCCATGCGCCTTTTTCATGCCTGCAGCTAAGTAGACGTGCATAGGCGCCGTGCTACGTTGGTCGACATATGATTGCACTCCTCCCTACTCCATGTGCATATTAGACGCGCAAGCCAACAATATTCATGGCCCCCCTGTGCAGTAGTTACTGCTTCCAACGTCGGTCCGTCTCCGAGGCGGATTCCTGGTTGCGAAGCCGACAGGTTCCAACACCAAAGACCGGGCACCATGGAGTAAGCGACAGGTCCCTATCTCACGGCGGCAAGATGCCCGCGTCAGAGCTTGAGGATTCGACGAATCTGTACAGGGGTATCAGGGAAAGCCAATGGAACGTCGAGTTGAGTTGGCTAATAACCTAGCAGACTGCCAGTCTCCGTTGCCGCGCGAACTGGTCCCCGGGGCCACCTTTGCCGGATAGCACAGTGAGCAACGGTGTACCGATCACTCACTTGCCGAAAGTCGGGTAGACTCGTGGTTAAAGCAGCAACACCTGCATGTCTTGACTACTACCCTACACCAGGTTGAACGGTCTCTCGACCCAGGGCCACGACGGCATCAGTTACATTTCAGGTCAGGGTCAATCTCGTCATAGCCATTCTACGAGGACAGCGCGGCAGTTGCAATTCCGCACCGTCTGATAAGATGAACGTCCCGTCGAGTACCATCATTTCCATACAGATACCGTATAATGGTAGCGAGAATCACATGACCTCGACACCAACCACCCATTGCAGCCCATTCCTACCCAAGTCTATCCCTGCTCATGGTGCAGCATGTCGGCACTGGGACTTCAGCAATAGCCGCGGGCATCTCCATGACCCAACCATGCGTAAATGTGTACTTCCAGGGGGTAGCGGGTTCTCAGGTGGGCCTCGAGGCATATCGGCATTTCCAGCCTTGAGGCAGATTCTCTATAGCAATCGTGTGACCGGTGCCAGCGCTTCTCCTGTTGCTCCTACGAGTCTTCTAATCGCCCTTGCGCTTAACGTCTACCGGTAATCCCAGGATCAGAATGCAAATCGCTTGTCCCAACGCCCTGTAATGCAAAAATTTCGACCCTGCCGCGAGCCAACCATTGCCCGTATGGTTTCGTTTCGTCGTCGTCTAGGACGTTCATGACTGTCCAAGCTGGATCTTCTTCTCGTTTCGACCATCGGGGGTGTACCTGTTTCGCATCATCAGCACGTAACGCCACAATGCCAGCTTCTGCGTAGCAGATAAAAGACCGGTCGGCGCTGGGTTAGCAGGTTGTACTTACTTGAGGAGCTTCTCAATCAGGTCGACGTGGGTCATGATCATGCGGCGGCAGCAGTATCGCTTCAGACCCAACTGATCCATGGCATCACTGTCACAAGGGTCAATAGACTGTCAATACAGCTCGAGTGAAGTTTCGACGTACCCATCCGGGGTGCCCTCATCAATGAGCTTCAGGTAACGCTCCCAGAGGTCGCCCGTCACCTAGTCGCATGTCTGTCAGTGAATCCTGGGCTTGTGGTCCGTTGAAGAGGTTGAAGCTACCTTGCCACAGGAGAAACATCTGATTGGGATGATCATTTTGACCGAGTTCAAATTGCTTGAAGTCTCTTGAAGATGGTGTAGAGATCTGATCGAGTCTGTAATGTTCGGCGTGACTGGGGTTTGTTTGCTGGGGTGACAATTGAAAATGCAGTTGATCTTGAGAATTTTGGATGCGACCAGCAGCCGGCGCGGGACAACCCACACCAATCATAGCGCGTCATTGGGTTATCCACTCTTTCTTCGAGGGAGTAGTTAACTTAAGTTATCCGACTATCTTCAAACAGTCTTCAATCGATAAGAAGTGCCCCAGTTAAATTTTCTACAACTTTCTCAAGGTCCCGTCTCCCCAAATCGACATCTTGACCAAGCTTAAGAGGAGGGGTTGACGATCAACAACCAGTCAACGTATCCTTAGAAATGGCACGAATCGCTGCAGATGTCAGTTAACCCACCAAATAGATCTTTTTTACCCTGCCGCTAAAAGAAATCTTAGGACGAAGCCATGGCTGCGCTCAAGAGGAAGCGTGAATCCAATGACAACGGCAAGGGTACGCCAAAGAAGTCCAAGATAAAACACAAGGAACCCGGATCTTCTCGCCACCCGTCAGCACCAAAGCCCACGGACGAAACTTCCGCTTTACCCAGCGCAGTGATACCTGATACATCAATTGAAAATGCCAAGCGAGTGGCTAAGAAAGAGAGGCAAAGGAGGGACAAGCTGGCAAAGCGGCTCGGTAGAGGGCTCGATAGCGAGAACAACCAGGTCTGGAAGGTCTCCCAGCCCATGGGAGGGCGCATGTTGGACGTCGACCCAGTCTTGACAGACGATGAAAGGTTGGCTATTCTCTTCGCGTGTTGAGAACCGGCCACTGACTGAAAATAGACATCTCATCTTGGCATATACCACCTCTGTTCAAGTTTTTTCCACCACCGATTCGCTCCTGGTCCGAAAGATTTCACTACAATACCCTACTGATGTCAACACCGCTGAGACCATTGTCGCAATCCGTCTTTCCCCTCAAGACCCCAATCAGATCTGGGTAGCTTCATCAGCTGGTCGCATATGGAAGATTGACTGGACTACTGGTGCCGGCTCGGATTCTTCCTCCAAGCTCAAATGCGACTTTCTTAGCGATCTCGAGGTCGACCTTGTCACTGTTGAGAACAAGCCCCAGGAAGTCATATTGGTTTCGGTGGCCTCTGGGGAGCAATGGCACATTCAGGCTTGCGACATGCAAGGTCTCAGTGTGCAACAGACCAGAACTGTGGCCACCAGAGTCGACCTCATTCAAAACCTGAGGGTCCTCAAGGGAGGGCAGCTGATAGCCGCGTCGTCTGGTAGAGACATCCTTCTTGGCCTACTGAGGACGGCCCCTGACACCATCTTCAAGAAGCTTTCCTACGAGGTCTTCATTCTGGATTGCAGTGATGAAATTACTTGTCTTGATGTACGGGCCGTGGATCGTATTCACCTCACGCAGCAATCGCAACAGGAGACTGGGGACCAGGCTGTGCTTGAACTCGTGGTTGGTTGCGCCCGAGGAGCCATATACTACTACAACGATATGCTACCTATGCTGCGGAGGCTTCAGGCGCCTACGGGACGCAAGCTTTCTATGCAACCGCGCAAATTGCATTGGCACCGGAAAGCAGTGCATGCAGTTAAGTGGTCTCGAGATGGTACGTCTCACGGAGTGACTGCCCGCGTAGGACACAACTGACAAATCTGCTAGGCAACTACATCATCTCGGGTGGCTCGGAATCTGTCCTCATGCAGTGGCAACTCGACACAAACAGGAGAGATCCTCTACCTCATTTGACGGGCACCATCGAGAACATTGTTGTGTCTGCCCGAGGCTCCTCCTACGTTGTCCATTTAGACGACAACTCTGTCATGATTCTGTCTACTGGAGAGATGAAACCCACATCCTACATATCGGGAATCATGTCCCTTGTCACTCCTCCGCCTCCGTCGAAGGACAACATCGTCAGACGTGTCATCAACAAAAAGATTCGAAGCCGTCCGATAACGATACCAGCCGCCATCGATCCTACGAACCCGACGCACCTGCTTCTTGGCGTAGCCAACAACCAGCAGATCAACGAGACGGGCGCATCGATTTCTATACCACTACTTCAAACGGTCGAACTCAGCACGGTACAAGGAATTGCCAAGCAGCCATTGACTCGCACTCACCCCACCGACGTGAACATTACACCAAAGGGATTCACCCTCATAGAACCTCGGGTTACCCACCTGACACCCTCGCGTGATGGGAAGTGGCTCGCTACGGTCGATGAATGGCAACCCCCATCTCGAGATGTTGAAGCGCTCGAGGGTCAGCCACAAGAGAGGCGCGAAGTGCACCTCAAGTTCTGGAAACCTGCCAACGCTGAAGGGTCGTTGGAGCTTGTGTCACGCATCATCGCACCTCACCACACAGGAAGGAGAAGTGAACGCGTTCTTGACATGGCAGCTGATCCGAGCTCTGCCCGTTTCGCAACCATTGGAGGGGATGGCATTGCGCGGGTATGGCAACCGGTCATCAGGCAGCGAGATGGTGTCGTCGTCAAGAGCCAGTCGGGCCGACAGTTGGAGAACTGGGCTTGCCTGCACACCATTCACCTCCACGAAAGTAAAGTCTCGTCGAACTCACAGACCGTTGCCCACGACCCATCCGCCGAAAAGAGCGGCGCAGTGTCCTTCTCTGAGGACGGGTCCATGATGGCATGCGCTTTCCAGTACGGAGAAAATTCTGCAGTCTACATCGTCGATACTGAGTCAGGCAAAATTCTCGACTCACTTGACGGGCTTCTTCGTGGAGACATACATGCTATCAAAATCCTCTCATCACAGATCATCTTGCTCTCCGAGGATCTCGTAGTATACAACATTGTGGCCGACGAGATGAGCTATGGCTTTCGCTTGGACTTGGAAGATGACTTGGCGATAGCTGCGCCGATGTTGCCGCAACTCGCAGTGGACTATTCTTCTCGGAACTTCGCCATTGCGGTCACACGGTCCGACAGACACGCGAATGTTTCATCCGAAGTTGCCATCTTCAACGGCAGTGGGAGCGAGCCCGAGGCAGTTCACAGCTTCCCGCATCCCATCGTGTCGCTGGTCACTTCTCCTGGCTCCAACGGGTTTATCATTTTAGATGCCGCCGCTCAGCTGTGGTCGATAAGCAAGGGGACAGATATCAGCTCCGTGATCATTGCCCAACCCCTTGCCGATATTGACCTTGACAATATCGAGGTTGACAAGGCAGAGGATGCGAAACCTCTAGCGCTGTTCAACGAAGCTGAGGAAGGGAGTGACGGTGAGATGGAGCTTGATGAACCCGAAGAAGATGCAGACAACGACGACGCCGACAACGATGATGCGTATCCTGTGGTTGTTGCGCCTCAGAAACTTGCGGAGCTCTTTGATGCAGCGCCTGCTTTTGCCATGCCGCCGGTGGAGGACATGTTCTACCAGGTTGCCAGGCTGTTCTCAGCAAAGAGTACTTAATGCAAGATGCGTATATGCTTTGGGCAGATCGTGTACCTCTCGCCCCACGAATTAATCCTGGCCGGAAATTTGAGCCAAGATAGTCTGATGAGGGCTTCGAATTGCTCTCCCGAGACACAGTGGGTTACCCCAGTATCGTCGCCAGCAGGTGCGATGACCGCACTGAGCCAAGGCTAGCCAAGTTGTCGCACAAAACGATGTGCCTGCCCCGACTACGAAAACCGCCAGTTGCGAATTGGGGCGCTGTATAGTAAGGATCATGACTTGAACGTTCCGCTCGATCAACTCGAGTCTGGCGTTGAGCGATTGGTCGCGGCCGACGAGCGTTTGTGGGGTAGACGGAGGCCCGATACAGGACCCCGGATTGCGCCATCTGGACAAGCGTGACGTAAGAATCGGGAGGGTATTTAGGTTCGATAGAGATACATACTGATAATTACCCCTATAGTCCGTGAGTTGGACTATATATTGATTTTTCTGCTATGTGATTGGTCTTTTGTCTTGTGGCTCTCGCAGTTCAGCCTATCTTTACGTCCAGAAAGCGTGGACGTCACTCATCAGCTGCTGAATCAACAATGTCGTTCACCGAGATCCCGATATTGGACCTAGCTGTTGCCAGAGATCCGGCAACAAAGCCGACCTTCCTGGCCGACCTGCGCCATGCCTTGATGGAAGTCGGTTTCTTGTATCTGAAGAACGTGGGGATTTCGGACGAGGTCTTTGCCAAGGTCATCAGCGAGGGCAAGGCGTTCTTCGACATACCGCAGGAAGAGAAGTACATCGATCTGCCCGGGCATTATCAAAACGCCAATGGCTGACATGAATCACAAGACTCAAGATCGAAATGAAGAATGCGCCCTCGTTCCTGGGCTACTCTCAGCTTTCAGCCGAGATAACAGCAGGCCAGGTCGACCATAGGGAGCAAATCGACCTCTCTACTGAACACCCCATTCCCTCGCCCGCCGCGCCTCTGCACCACAACCTTCTAGCGCCTAACCAATGGCCCTCGGACTCGGTCCTGCCCAGCTTCAGAGACGTCTTCACAGAGTACATGGCGCGCATGGGCTCGATTTCGATTAGCTTCACCTCGCTGATCGCGGAGGCCATCTCCCTGGCCCCAGACGCGTTCGACAAGTACTTTGACGCGAACCAGCAGCACAAGCTGAAGATTGTCAAGTACCCCGACGTCGCGGAGCTGGGTCTCTCGGGCGACGCGGCTCAGGGACAGGGCGTGGGGCCGCACAAGGATTCCATGCTCACGTCGTACCTCCTGCAGGCGAGCCATCACCGCGGTCTGCAGGTGCAAAACATGAGGGGGAGTGGATCGACTGCCCGCCCATCGCGGGGACGCTGGTCGTGGCCATCGGTCAGGGTCTCGAGGCCCTGACGCAGGGGGTCTGCTGTTCGACCACGCACCGGGTCCTGTCCCCGGCCGCGGGCGAGGGGGCGCGGTTCAGCATTCCGTTCTTTCAAGGCGTCAGGGGCGACACCACTTTCGACGACCTGGAGACGGTCGGGGTCGGGGAGGTGCCCGAGGATGTCAAGGAGCAGCGGCGCCGGGTGCTGGAGGCGAATGGCGGGGTGAGGCTGGACGATTGCGAGTTTACTTTCCGCGGGGGCGGTGACGCGAGCACATTGGGACAGGCGACGCTGAGGAACCGGGTGAAGAGTCATCCGGATGTCGGGGAGAGGTGGTACCCGGACATACTGAGGGACATCAGGAGGAGGCAGGAGGCCGAGGCAAAGCAAGAGAAGGAAACCGCGGGCAAGACTTAGGGGCAAGATGGGGTTTATGGAGACGGAGGGGCGCACTGCAGTTGTGTAGGAGCATTAATAAGAGGGTCAGATTCACCAAAGTTGCTTCATGCGCTCGTGTGTATGCCTCGTCCTCCCCTAGGTCTGCGGTCCATTTATGCCGCGTGCCTTGCAAATGCACACATGAGTCACTCACTCGTGGTCAGTTAGCAGCCCTATCATTGACGGACACGTAGCCAGGCCCAAGCAGCTGCGAAGCCTCCCAAAGAACTGAGCGTATAGGGCAGCGGAGGAGCACTTGGAGGCAGCGTAGCTATTTTGCAGAGCTTCATTCACTCGTAGATTCATTAAATCAGTGTATATCCGTCGCCCGCCTTCTATTGCCCACATTTGCGCCGGCCGCTGCGCGACATCGCCTCCCTCGCCCTGTCGCTCGTCTATTGAATCGCACCATCGTTCAACACGCCTGTCTATTTGGCCTCGACGCCGGGGAAGCAGTCGGCGAGGGTCTTGCTGTGCTTATTGACGGCATGCTCGGTAAGTCTGTGTGCGGGCAGTTGAATTAGCCCCCATGGGTACCAGCCAGCGAGTGTGGTCTCTCTTCGTTGGGGCTTACTGGGGAACGCGGCTCGTCTTGAGGAACGTCGACTTGCAGATAACACACTGGATGTCCATGGCCTTCTCGTTCTAGTGATTGGAGGGACGTGTTAGAAAACAGCATGGAAGTCTCGATGCATTTCCAAGGGCGAATAGGGCAGCATACCACTTTCAACTGCGACTTGGCGCTTCCCTTTGCATCTTTTGCGTTGCGCTCACGCTTTTGCGCTGCTTTCGCTCCCTGCGATTCTAACCATCAGTAGAAGTTTCTTGCAGGTGGGCGCTTGCTTGCAGAACGTACGTTACCCATCTTGGCGGTTTGGGGTGAGTTTTTTGAGAGGGGAAACAAATGTATAGATATTTCCGTAAAATCAGCTGAAGCGATCTTGCGACTTTGGGCTTGGAGGGAGAAAATGGGAATTTGTCGATTTCGGGACCCTTGAAACTGTCGCTCGGTCGCTAATAATTAGTTAGGAGTCTAGAACGGTTTGGTACGGTCTGGCGGTAAATCGTGCACGGATGTTTCCGGTGGCTGTAGCCTGTAACTACGGAGTAGTCACCGAAGTAACTTGCTCCGTACTGTGTACTGTGTAAGTCGTTAGCGGGCTATGATCATAAGCGGATCGATGCAGCGTTATGCATCAGAGCCGTGACGGTAGGGGCCTTGAAGCGTTCAGCTTTCTGGGACTTTGCAACAGTACAACTTTCACCTCCCGGGTTTGCAGTATCGATGATCAACAACCAAAGTTCCGAAATAAGAGATGAACTGCTTTCTCATTTGAATTTTCTCATTTCTCATCATGGTCGCCAGTGGTCTGCTCCCCAAGACCATCACAGCGGAGCGGTTTGCTCGACTACTCCAGCAATATGCGCCATTGATAGAAGTTGTGTCAAGTGGGAAAGCCTGTTCGTCGTACCATTTCGAGTGCGTCGATGGTGTGCAATACATAACTGATGTCCCTTGCAGCCAAACCGGGACAGAAAACTCTTCTTCAGCTTGATGCGTTTCGATATGTGGAAGCTGTCGAGCTCTTCCGCTCAGAAAAGCCAAAGCGTTCCATGACTCACGACGATGTCAAGAATCTTGTGGATTGGAAGCTGTAAGACACCGGACTGGTTTGTGCTGGAATGGCAGCCCTGGTCGCTGTTTCTAACCACACGGGAGACTGACAGATTGCAGACGGCACGGCAAGTTCCGGCCAACGTTGATGAAGCTGGTCTCGTCCAACGACGAGGATGCTGTCCGAAGCTCCATAGAAGAATCCATGAAAGCGTACTGGGCGAAACCAGATGCGTCTAAAGCTCTTCAAGGCATCGCCATACTCAAGGGGATCGGGCCAGCCACGGCTTCGCTGCTCTTGTCCGTTCACGATCCTGACAAGGTCATTTTCTTCTCAGACGAAGCGTTCTACTGGCTTTGCTGCGACGGGCAAAAGTCACCCATCAAGTACAACCCCAAAGAGTACCAAGAACTCAACGCGGCTGCGCAGGAGGTAATGAAACGACTCAAGGTCAGCGCGATCGATGTCGAGAAGGTTGCATATGTTGTCATGAAGCAGAGTGATAGTCTTCTCCCTGAGGACGATGCCTCATCTAAGCCGAAGCCGAAACCGTCCAGGAACGAATCGTCTCAAGACGCCAAAAAAAGGAAATTGCCCTATGATGATGATGAAAGTTCAACACAGGGCTTGAGACGATCTAAACGCGGCAAGAGTTGAGCGCGCAGTCATCGTCCAGTCTGATAGGGGCAATGTGCAGCGCCTAGAGGCCGGAGTCCTGCACATGTGTGCATCTATCTGACTGTGGGCCGAGTGTATTGTGTATCTGCCACACCCCCAAGTTACCCTGGAGTGTATATCTCAAGCCATCAGTAATCAGTTGCCTTTTGAAAAAAGCAGTTGAAGCTACCCCGCCAAGAGCACGCACAAATAAGGAGGCACTCGAACTTACAAAGACGATTGCGTCATCAATGATAGCATTCCTCCGCCATAACCAACCGGTCTCAGCATTAAGCACATTGCCGCAAAAGAACTTCGTGATCACCGTCGCAACACAGCCCAACATTCAATTTATACTCACTCGTCACTGTACCGTGTAACTTACACGCCTTAGGCAAACTCCAAACCATGGCTGTCCCGCCCAAGTTCGCAGGTCAGAAACTCCGGTTCAAATCGCCAAGCTCGTCCGAGTCCGCTTCCGAGGTCAATGCTACCTCTCACACGCTCGAGTTCTACCTGGACTACGTTTGCCCCTTCTCGGCCAAGCAGTTCGATCTCCTATATCACACGGTTATCCCGATGATCAGAGAAAACGACGACTGGTCATCGGGGCTCGAGATCATCTTCCGCCAACAGGTTCAGCCTTGGCACCCTTCATCGACTCTGGTCCACGAGGCTGCCGTCGCAGTTCTCAGACTCGCACCCGGCAAGTTCTGGGAATTCAGCGATGCGCTGTTCAAGCAGCAGAAGGACTTTTTCGATGTCAACGTCGTGGATGAGACGCGCAACCAGACCTACAAGAGGCTGGCCAAGCTCGGAGCCACTGTCGGCGTCGACGAGGGGAAGCTGTACGATTTGCTGGCTATCAGCAACAAGCCTGGAGAGGATGGTTCCCTGAACATTGGAAACCAGGTCACGAACGACCTCAAGTTCCTCATCAAGACGGCGAGACTCGTCGGAATTCACGTTTCGCCCACGGTGGTCTTTGATGGGTGGCCCGCGAACGAGATCAGCTCGGGCTGGACCAAGGAGCAATGGGCCGCCTGGTTGACCAAGAACATTTTGTAATTAAACAGAAACGCGCATGGTTATGATCAACAAGCGTCGAGAAATGCCTACATCGTTACAAGAGCCTCTTTTGCTCTTACATGCAATGCAGTCTTTGCTCGACTTGCTCGACCGTCGACCGTCGCCCGTCGACTTGTCTTTGTCCACTTGCGCTCGATGGCGCTAGGACCGCACCCCTGTCCGACTTTTGTGTGTGTGATGCGATGGCAACTCGTCAACTGGTTGCCAGCCACTGTTGCCCTAGTTCGTTAACATCAACCAACCTAACCTTGGATTGGAACTTCGTATTCACAACGACCAGTCTTGCCAATGATAGGCGGGTCATGTTCGCTCTCAGACGGTCTCGATTGAGGCCTTTGGGTCTCCAACTATGTTGGTTCTCCTCGGCAGTTAGCCGCGTGCCACAGACTCCAGGCCACTTGTACAGAAGGTACGCGACGAAACCAACAACGCCGCCGGCAATAGAGTTGAAACCGCCAGTGCGGAAATACTGTGAGTCCAACCCGAGGGGGAAGTATCACACACTCTGACGATCAAGCAGTGTATCCCGAGAAGCTTTGCATATATCACTCAGGGACCGGCAGGGTCACATTTCTGGCGTGCCTCAAACTGTCGACAATTTTCATCTTTGTCTTTTTCGGCTTCGTCGTCACCCCGTCCTACTATGAAAAGGAGGGCTGGGGCCCGACGACCATACGCAGTGCGTCTTACTGATTACCCATGGAGACTGAGTGAGCACACGTCGTCACAGGCCAATCCACTGACGTTCCTGTCCTCTAGCGGCAATTGCGGCGGTTGGACCGCTGCTCTTCGTGGGCTACCTGACGTCTCCCTTTGTGACCTTTGTCCACTTGCGTCTGCCCAGCCTCGCCCGGCATTCCGAGGAGAACCTGCGGCGTTTCGTCAGGAAGCTCCCGGCCGATACCAAGCTGGAGTTCACCACCATGAGTCCGATTGCCAAGCTCCGGTCCAGCAGCGTCATATTGGCCGAGCTGAGGCCGGTGTCGCAGCGATTCGGCATCATCAACTATGCTCGAGACACAGCTGCGGAGAACGCCTCGCGGGCGTGGTACAATTTCCGGGCCGTGGGGAAATTCAATCTGCAGCATAACCAGACGCCGAGGGTCAAGGGGGTGTGGGAGGAGGTTGCTGCGATGATCAAGAGCCAGGCCAAGAGCCAGGCATGACGTGTTTCCTGGAAGACGTGGGAAACTGAAGTTAGATGACCACGTTACGTTACCCTGCTAGTATCCTGCCTGAGCTATTATGGTCTATCAGTGATCACGAGTGAAGAACTAGGAACCTACAGGCTACGGAATTCGCTGGCCCCACTCTCGAATCCCGATCGCGGGGCATTAAAGTTAACTAGTTGCTAGTAGCTACGATGTCGTCTGCCGACGGCGGGCCACAGCTCTCAGACTTGTTTCTCTCTCGTCCACTCCGTACACAATGTCACAATAAGAGAAGACCTTTACGGCATGCATCATGTGTCTCGGCACCTCGGCCTTTCTATCTGCCTCCTAAACAGTTTGAAGACCTACGGGTTCGGCCTGCGACGCACAATGGCGACAACGCAGGGTACGAGGTCATACAATGTGAGCAAAACCCTCCTCGTTCGTCTTCGAACCCGCCGTTCCTTGTTCTGACTCGGGGTATCCGCAAGTAGGACGCCATCGACGCCCTCAACTCCCTCCAGACCCCTTTCGCCATCATCGAGGCGCGGCGCAAAGCCGGCATCCGCCCTGATGCCGCCTCCATTGCCGAGATGCGCGTGTACCTGCGCCGCATCGGGTACAGCGCCTCGAGTCTCGACGCCATGAACATCATCCACGTCGCCGGCACCAAGGGCAAGGGCAGCACGTGCGCCTTTGCCGCCTCGATCCTGCAGCAGTACCAGAAGACCTGCGGCGTCCCGCGCAAGATCGGCCTGTTCACAAGTCCGCATCTCATCGCCGTCAGGGAGCGCATCCGCGTCGACGGGGCCCCGGTCAGCGAAGAGTTGTTTGCACGGTACTTCTTCGAGGTCTGGGACCTGCTAGGACAGGCCGAGGAGGCCGAGAGGGCGCAGGAGGATGCGGGTGCTGGAGACGGCCATGAGGTCAGGGGAGGTGTCCCCATGGCCACTAGGCCCATCTATTCGCGATATCTCACGTTGATGAGTTATTACGTCTACCTGAAAGAAGGCGTCGATGTCGCCATTTACGAGACGGGAATCGGGGGCGAATACGATGCGACAAATATTGTCGAGCGCCCAACAGCAACGGGAATCAGCACACTAGGCATTGATCACGTCTTCGCGCTGGGCCACACGATCGAAAAGATTGCGTGGCACAAAGCCGGAATCATGAAGAGTGGAAGCCCTGCTTTTACCATTGAGCAAGTTCCCGAGGCGGCAGAGGTACTACAGCAAAGAGCACAGGAGAAGGGGGTGAGATTACAGGCGTTGGACATCGACCCGAGGCTACACGGTGTCAACGTGCGACCCGACGCTGCGTTCCAAAAGAAGAACGCCAGTCTGGGATTGGCACTGGCTGAAACGGCCATGAAGAAGCTCGACCCGAGCTTCAAACCGAGCCCGGAGAAGCTGCCCAAGGAATTCGTCGACGGGCTCGAGCAGGTGGTCTGGAGAGGACGATGCGAAGTCAAGCTTGAGGGACCCATCGTCTGGCATGTAGACGGCGCGCACACTGTCGACAGCTTGAAAATGGCTGCCCGATGGTTCGCCGGCGAGTGTACCGGCAGACAAGGACCAAAGGCCCTGATCTTCAACCAACAGGGGCGCACAGAGGCGGTCGACTTCCTGGAGGGCATGATCAGTGCCCTCAAGTCGCAAACGCAGGGCTCCTTTGAGCACGTCGTCTTCTGTACAAACGTTACGTATGCCGCGACGGGATACAAACGAGACTTTGTCAACCACCAATACGATCCCGCGGCTATCGAGGCGCTGACCGCGCAACGACAGTTTGCTGAGAAGTGGTCGTCATTGGACCCGAATTCGAAGGTGGTCGTGTTGCCGACTATCGAGGACGCCATCTCCCATGTGCGAAGCCTCAGCAAGGATCTGCCAGAGCACCAGACTGTCCAGGCTCTCATCACCGGAAGTCTGCATCTGGTCGGCGGTGCGCTGGGCATCCTGGAGGGCGCAGACGCGCTATAATTCGAATTGTGGGGGTTTCTTCTTCTTTTCCTTTGGTTTCACATGGGCGGCGTGTAGAGAGATAGATCGTGATTTAATACCCTGGGTTTTCCGGCTAGATTCAACATCATATAGGGCCTTCCGGCTCCAATGTTCGCAACAATGCACCAACAAGATGCAGACTGCCTGTGACCAGGACCGCCGTCTTTCTTTCCGCATGACTCTCTCCAGCCTTGTGCTTCTCGATCTCCTCGATGGCACTCGCGACATTGTCGACAACGACCGAGTGACTATGGGGAAAGAGTCGCTGGAACGTTTCGGCCCCGGCCTTTTGGACCGCCACATCCCTTTCTGGCTCCGCGTCCGCAGACCGCTGCAGGTCGTTCCTCGTGAAGACGCCCTTTTCAAAGATGGGGGTGCTTCCTTGCGTGCCTGCCAGCTCCTGGATCTTGGCACAGAGGCCCTCCAGCAACGCTGTGGCATTCCGCTCCTGCTGGTTGAACAGGAGCACGAATCGAGCGCCCGTCATGGCCTCGCGCTTTGTGACAAACCACGCTGCCGCTTCCTGCAGGCTCTCGGCCGTGTGCGCGCCATCTATGAGCCAAGTGACGTTGCCTTGCTCCCTCGTCTCGCACCTACCCCTGAGCCGCGCCTTGCGCAGTCCGTCCGCGAACCCCTCGGGAAGCGAGCTCAGGTCATCATCGTCACCACCGGCCGACGCGGCCGACTTGGAGCCGAGAACCCTCAGGTGTTCCTTCGCCGCGCTCACAGCGAGCGCCTGGTTGTACTTTTGGAATCTGCCCTCCAACCCCCCGGCCTCGTCGGCCTTCACCCCTCCCCACGCCTCAACCTGCTCGTCCTCGATCTCGACCAGCCTGCCGCCACGCTCCCGCACCCTCTGCCGCAGCACCCCCATGGTCTTGTCCTCCACGTCGCCACCCGTCAGCATCCTCGTAAAACACGCCCTCCCCTCTTTTGCCACCCCGATCTTGTGCCACCCTATCTCCGGCAGCGTCCCGCCCAGCATGGCCACGTGGTCGATGCCCAGCTGCGTGACCAGACTGCTCGTGACCGCGGCCGCGGGCAGCACATTCGTAGCGTCGTACTCGCCGCCGATGCCGCACTCGACGACGGCGCTCGCGATGCCCTCGTGCAGGAAGACGTGGAAGGCCATGATGGTCAGGAAGCGAAAGTAAAAGGGCTTGGTCTTTGGACCCTGTAGCTCGTCCTCGGTTGTCGCCGTGCCGTCAAGCTCGTCCCGCGCCGACTCCGTGAGCCGGTCCCAGACCTCGTAAAAGTACCGCGCGAACAGCTCCTGGCTGATGGGCATCCCGTCCAGCATGATGCGCTCGCGCACCGAGACGAGGTGCGGGGACGTGTATGTGCCCACGCGGCCGACCGCGGGACGCAGGGCGGGCTGTGTCAGAATGGACGTCAGGTATGCGCAGACGGAGCCTTTGCCTTTGGTCCCGGCGACGTGAATGCAGCGCAGCCTCTCCAGGTCCTTCTGGGAGATGCCGACCCGGTTGAGCCAGGTGATCATCTCGGGAATGGCCGCGGCATTGCGGTCTGGTGCGGAGCCACTGCTTGATGGTGGAGGAGGGGGGGTAGAGAAGAGCGAGGTAACTGCCAGATTCGACTGCAAAGAAGCGAGCTGGGAGAGCGCGGAGTCGTAGGTGCGCGCCATGTTGGAGATGCGACTGTAGTATCTCGGCACCGCAAGCCCGGGAGAGGGGCGTATAAGTGGGATGAATTCGGCGATTGACGAGTGTCGAGAGGAGGTCAAGACTTGTGCGATGCAGGCGTTGAGAAACAAGGGCCCGCGAACTGGTCTCATCTCAAACAGCGCACTGCATGAGGTAGAGATGCGAACATACAGTCAGTCCCGCCTCTGTGCCCGGGGTTTGATCTCAAATGGTTAGTTAGTCTGGAGTCGTCGGGACTCGGGTGAGGTTGAAAGTTGCGAAAGACGTGACTCGATCTGTTGACGCGGTCTCACCAGATGCCGCCAGGTGACAGACAGCATCGCAGAACCGAGCACGGAGTACGGGAAGTATGGAACGGCCACATCGTGCAAACGTTGACGGTTGAGCTTGCAGCCAGCCCTGTTCTCGTGGTGGCGATATGGTTCAGCCGAGCCTGAATCTAACCTGTTCCATCCATACCCTATTTCTCAGGTAAGCGCAAGTTGGCAGCAAGTGAACCATCATGTGGTAGCCGCAGACTGCATTGCTCCACAGGTGACAGCGGTTATGCAGTACCGCCAACAAGTTCAGTGTAAGTGTGGCCAACGTAGAGCAACAGTCACGAGCTCGCAGGCTTCAAACCCTCGGCAACACACCTTGAAGCCTATTGTGTAGGGCGCATTGCTCGTGATAAAAATATTCTAGAGGGACGCCGCCTGCCCCGGATGCTATCCATCAACGCCTAAACACCCAGACTGTAGACATTCGGTCAAATCAGAACACTGTGACGGCACTCACGTAACCGTTCTTCAGAACCTCAAACACCAGCCCGGGGAACCCGTATAGGGTAGTAGTGGAATCCTCATTTCCGTCGAATTTCTTAGCCGCGACACCGCCACTGCTTTCTTCCCAACCACCGAGGAACTCACAGCTACTACCTGGGCTATCTCCCCACCCACGGTTGAGAACCATGCCACGCTGCCGCTTCTGGACGTGGACGACGGACGTGTAGGCGCTCTTCCACTCTTCTCGTAGGCGTTCTTCGAGCTCGTTGAACTGCATTTCGGAGTCGGCTATCACATCGTAGCCGGCAGATAGGTAAGGAATCTCCCACCGACAGCGCCGATGCCTGTTGAAAGGATACGAGCCGGGAACGTTGGCATGCAGCACAAGTTTTGTAGCGACCAGGCGGTCTGGCATATCAGCCCTAACGGAGCTCTCGCCTGGGTAGCCATCCCCGTTCGATTCCGTTTGCGATGGAGGCGGTCGCGAAGGGGGCACTGGAGGGGACATGAGAATATCGAATCCCAGGTAGAAATAGTTATAAAAGCACTCGCCCGAGACGTTATCCACGAACTCGTCTTCAATAACTTCGTCATCGGAATCATCGGAACCAGTCATATGAACCGACGATTGGTCGGTATCCGTCAGATCATCAGAACGCTTGTGGCCGCTACCGGTAGACCGCGACCTACTATGACTTTCAGTCCGCGTCTTGTGGATGTACATCCGTTGGTCGTTCTTCCGGTAGATGGCATCTGGAGGGCCAAGCTCTGCGACAAGCTCCTGTGGAGTGGTCTCGCCCAGGGATAACCAGACAGATGCATTGGTCCACTTCTTGAACAGCTCCAGCTTGCCACCCCCGTGTATCTTGACCAGCGATATCTCGTCCGGTACTATGTCTTTACTCTTGCTAAAGAGAAAACTGGTCTTAACACTGGGCAGCACATCCGTCCAGAGCGTCTCCCGAGCTGCTGCCCACGACTTGCCACTAAAAATTGCCATCGAGGTGGCTGTCTGACTGGCCGTCGAGGACAACAGCGACACGACGTCTTTATCGGGCGAATACTGGTCCTCGGGCAGCGGGAAGCTGAACGCAACCCCTGGATATGACAGCACATAGGTGCCAGTGGCATTCCTGTCGTCTTCGGTCGCTGGTATGTACTCTCCAGCATATGTAGGGCCCATCAGCCGGTGGTAGATGGTCTTGAATCCTGGGCCTGCAGCCGACTCAGCACCCAGCTTGGGGGAGGCAATGCCTTGGCCGGGCAGAGGCTGTTGCTTGACGATGTCCTTCTCAGGATGCCCATATGTAATGCGACTCTTTGTGAAGTCGATCACCTCGATCAGGCGCAGTCGCTGCTCTGGACCGTCGAAGCGTAAGCGGACCCCGTTCGCAGGGAGAGTGAGGATGACGGGCTCGGTTACGGGCTGCGAGGGTGAATAAACGAGATCGAGCTTCGGGAAGCGCTGTGGTTCGGCCTTCAAACGGGTGAGAATGTCATGAAGTGACGCGCCAAGCACTAGGAACCCCAGGGCGGCGCCTGGGTGAAGCGTTGCGATGAAGACGTTGGACATGGCGGAGTGAGGCCGTCCAGCGGGGTCGTGGTCGTAGACTCGTAGATGGAGGCAGCGGCAGCGTTATTGGGGGAGGGAGGGGGGGTGTTGTCCAACCAGAGGATAAAAGGACAATCATTCGGCGTCGCTGTTGTTGACGTGAAGACAGTGATGTGTTCTCATCCTGACCGAGAGATCAGACTGGCAAAGTTGGTCGCTTTGCCGTCTCCAGACCAGCAAGCAAAGCTGGCTGAGGGAGGCACCGGGTAAGGTCATCGGAGTCGAGGCCGTGGGGCTGATTTCACCTGGCCGAGCCCGCTGAGCGACAGGCCCCCCCTAGGGACGTCATTTGACCTGTTTCACAAGCGCAGTCACGGGCCAGCCTGCAAGGGGTTGTGCATGCGAAGAAGTAGGTACCCTGCCTTGACCACCACCCCCTCCCCTCCCTTCTTCCGCGCCCCACCTTCCGGATGCACAAGCGGCCAGCCCTGAACACTCAGAGTTGTCAGGGCAACTGAAGGCGCGCGTTTTTGCATGCATCACAAGAGCCGGGACAAGATCAATAAACTGGACGAATGGGCACCCACTCGACTCTCCGCCAACCGCCCCAGCACCAAACACCGCGCAGACGTCACATCTCTTAAACTCACCATCGTCGAATCTTGCTTATCGTAATCAGTTTTGGACCGTCTCGGCAATCGATGACTGCCGCAACGCGACTTCGAGCTTCATCCTTTTCAAAGTAAACACAGACACGCCTCGGCGCTCTCCGTCCGCTACCTGTTGTTACCGCACGCACGCCCGCACGGCACGCACACGCACGCGATGCACAGCCGCCCTTCGCGGATTGAGAGGCCGTCACTGGCCTCCAACGCGCGATCCGGCACGGCTGGACGTGCCAGTGCCCGACCTACTAATAACCGGGTGTCGTCGCTACGACCACCAACGAACCACCAGACCGCCATCGCATCCAGGATAGACCGGAATGCCGCCCCATCGCCCGCCGAGTCACTGGCATCTGTCGCCACCATTGGAGCCAAGCGCAAGGATCGCGAGTTCGAGCTTGAGAGCATGACTCATGAGACAAACATCAATGTCGTCGTTAGGTGTAGAGGGCGAAACGAGCGCGAGGTCCGCGAGAACAGTGCTGTCGTTGTGTCGTCAGAAGGCGCAAAGGGCACTGTCGTGGGGCTTTCCATGGGGCCAAATGCCTTGAGCAACAAGACATACCAGTTCGACCGCGTGTTCTCGCAAGCGGCCGATCAGGGCATGGTATACGATGACGTGGTGAAGCCTATCGTCGAAGAGGTAAGTTCCCTCACGTCATGACCATGGCTAGCTAGCAACTAACCTCTGTGTAGATGCTTGGAGGGTACAACTGCACCATATTTGCTTACGGGCAGACCGGAACGGGGAAGACATATACCATGTCTGGAGATATGACCGAAACGTTTGGCTTGCTATCAGATGCCGCCGGCATCATCCCTCGAGTGCTACATTCCATATTCAAGAAGATGGAAGATACCGAAAGCTGTGTCAAGTGTTCCTTCATCGAGCTCTACAATGAAGAACTCCGAGATCTCATCTCCCCCGAAGAGAACACCAAGCTCAAAATATTCGACGACACGTCACGAAAAGGCCACGCTGCCACCGTGGTGCAAGGCATGGAGGAGTGCTATATCAAGAATGCCACAGAGGGAATCAAGCTCCTACAGTCGGGCAGTCTGAAGCGCCAAGTCGCTGCCACGAAATGCAACGATCTCAGTAGCCGCAGTCATACCGTTTTTACCATCACGGCGTGTATAAAGAGGACAAGCGAAGACGGAGAAGACTATGTCAGTGCCGGCAAGCTGAACCTTGTTGATCTTGCAGGTAGTGAAAACATCCAGAGGTCCGGGGCGGAGAACAAGCGGGCAGCCGAGGCTGGCTTGATCAACAAGAGCTTGCTCACCCTTGGTCGAGTCATCAACGCCCTTGTTGACCGTAGTGCCCACATTCCCTACCGAGAGTCTAAGCTTACACGCCTGCTACAAGACTCGTTGGGAGGGCGTACCAAAACATGCATCATTGCCACGGTCTCCCCGGCGAAGAGCAACCTCGAGGAGACAATTTCGACACTCGACTACGCTTTCCGGGCCAAAAATATCCGTAACAAGCCTCAAATCAACCAGCTGATTAACAAGAAGACACTTCTCAAGGAATTCACCTACGAAATCGAGCGTCTAAAGAGTGAACTGATTGCTACGAGACAGCGAAATGGCGTCTACCTATCAAACGAGGCCTACGAAGAGATGGAGATAGAGAGCGAGTCGCGGAGGATACAGGCAGAGGAGCAGACCGCCAAGGTGGAAATGCTCGAGTCTAACTTGCGCAACAAGGTCCAGGAGCTCTTTGCCCTGACTTCCAGCTTCATGGGGCTGAAAAAAGATCACGAGGCGACGAAAACACAACTGGACGAGACGCAGGGTGTTCTTGACCAGACAGAACTAGTGCTTGAGGCCACGAGGAGGACGCTTGCTGAGGAAACGCATATTCGTCAAGCCCACGAGCGAACCGAGGAGGAGATGCGCGTAGTCGGGGGGCAGCTGCTTTCGACCCTGCAGAAGACGGTGAACCACGTTGGTGGGCTGCATGCGAAGAACAGGCGGAAATCGGACCTCCAGACGTTGAACCGGAGCAACTGGACCATGGCCCAGGACCAGGTGTCCGACGTTACCTCTCTAGTCGAGAGCCGTGTGGACGAATTCCGAAACGACCAGGAGCAGCACATTTCGAGCATATCAGTCAGGATGCAGTCGTTTGTGCAGTCCGAGTTGCAGAAATTGTCGTCGACACAGGCCTTTTTGGATTCCAGCCTCGAGCTCTTCGCAAAGTCTAAGAAGGAGTTGAGCGAGCAAAAGGAAAAATCCAAAGACGAAATGGACGATGTGCTCGAGGAGATCAAAGAGGTTCGGGATCATATCAAGGAACGAGTTGGCGAAAGCCTCCAGGCGATTGCTGCATCTGCTGAGAAGATCGCCCAAGACGTGCTTAGCGAGCTCGGTGCATTTCACAACCAGTTGCACACTTCCTACTCGACGCTGGGCAAAGACTTCAAATCAATATTCGAAGAACTTTCCAAGCACATCAGCACGCAGAAGGATGAGGCGGATAGCCTCCGCGAACAGCTGCAGTGTGCCAGCGAGACGATTATCGAGTCAAACACCTCCATCTCGGCAAAGATACAAGAGGTCATCATCGGGGAGCGACGTCAAGCAGCCGAGGAGAGAAAGAACCTTCTGATGCAGATTACGACGCTCATCAACTCGCAAGCTGAACTTCAAGAGTCCCGTCTGGCCAACAAGGCTGCGTCGATTCGTCAGGCCGTGCAGGAGACCAATACTACATTCGAGGGTAGCATGACGCACTATTCCCAAGGTATGGACACCTGGGGCGAGAGAGAGGGACAGCTGTTGAACGAGGTTGCCGAATCTCGCGATATAGTGAAGACAAAGTTGAAGGATGACTGGACCGTAAGCCCACCCGCCCTCTTTGCCGTCTTCATGACGATACTGATGATACTCTAGGCTGCCAACCGGTACAGTACCTCGATCCAAGCGACCACCAAGTCGGTTCATGCCGAAACGGTGCGTGTGGTCGATGTGCAGATGAAGGATCTGAACGAACAAATGACATCCCTCGACGACTTTGTGACGCGTGCACGATCACAGAACGCCGAGCACCATGATCGGCATACAGTGTCCTTGCAGGGCCTCTCCAACACGGTTGAGGGATCTTATAGCAACATCGATGCGCACTTCAAAGATGCCTTTTCCCGTGTCCGAGACTTGGATGACGGGATGACGTCTGCCACTACCATTGCCCGCGATGCCCTCGAGCCACTGACGGAAGAGCTCTGCCAACCTTTGGCAGAGCTGCGAGAAGACATCTCGAGCACGACTCTCCAAGAGTACCAACCCACCGGCGAAACGCCCAAGAAGGTGGTCTACGATTACCCATCAAACCTGCCAAAGACCAAGGAGCATGGAAGGCTCATTGCGGAAATGTCGGGCGCGCGGTCGCCAACCAAGCAGCACAGCATGGGTGGCATCTATGCCGACGCAAACTCGGCGCTGAAGGAGAACCGCTCGCCCTCGCGACCACACTCCTCGGGAAATCTCTTTTCTGTGCCCGAACCATCCTTGAGCTTGCGTGAGGTGCACCCGAACGTGAACGCCACTACTGGGCTTGTTTTTGATCCCCGAGCCAGCGTTGCTAGCACGCTTCACGGGTTCAGCACCAGTCTCGATCCAGAGTATTTTGACTCGGCCCTAGATAACGACAACACGATCCCGCTGTTTAAGAAGAGCAAGACCGCCCGATCCAATAGCAAGGGAAGTGGGAAAGGTGCTTCCTCTGTAGGCGGTCGTGAGAACATGCCGCCTCCCATGCAAGTCCTCGGATCGGGGTCCGCGGGTAGATCTGGCGAGGTCTTTGCACAGAGTGTCTCTAGGAGGAAGAGCCCCCGGCTGAACTAGGTGGATGCGCGCCGGTACGCAGACTTTGGAACTGGCAGAAGGTTGGGAAGATGAGTGTATGCACAGAGCGACACCACGGTACATGCATGGGGTTGTGTCATACTTTCACCCTCGAAAGAATTTGCGAGGAGTTGCTGGCATTGGACATGCTTGTTTATTCGGTTACTGGGTGGAAGAGGTTTTGGAGTATTGGAGTATTGAAGTCATTGTATCGCCATGGTTGCGACGGAGTCTTATTTCATAGGCATAGCTGGTATGCTTCATACCCCCCTCGTCGTCTTGCGAATATGAGTTTCACTGGTAGTAGGATTACAACAATCACAGTCGGACTGGTCATTCTTTTGCTCTGGAATTTCCCTTGACCATGTATGTCCACCTATCGCTTCATGTCTTCACGACTCTCCGACCCCCCCCTCTTCCTCCCGCGCCCGCCCTTCTTTCTCTTGGGAGACGACTCGCTGCGGACATGGTCGCTTCGTAATCCCTTGCGCAGCTTGATCGGCTTTAGGAAATTATCCACATGCACCGCCCCAGCCAGCTCATCCTCGCTGTCGACATCCGATGGGATATTGCCTTGGTCCAGGCCATGCACCAGTTTGAGATGTCTCCACAGGTTGGCCCGTCGCGTAAACCCTTCGGTCCCTCTAGGGCATCCCTTGACTCGGCAGAAATGCGAGCCGGCCACGGAAGAAGAAACCGAAGCACTACGTCCGCGATGCGTACGAGATCTGCTGCGCACCCGCGACGAGCTCCGAGATCGACAGCCGCTCTCTTCGGAAGCGATGCTCGAGGCGCGGACGTGGCGCTTAGCCCGCAACCGCGCCCTCTCGCCCTCGCCCTCGCTGTCCCCTTCCGACTGCTCGGTGAATGCCAGCGGCGCCGGCATGCCTGGGTCGTAGCGCACAAGCTTGTCCGCCACCTCGGGGCTCCCGTTCAGGGTCCACATCTCCATGCTCTGCCCGAAGAGGTCGGCGCATCGTCTCGCGGCGCGGTCGAGGGCTGCCGGTGGGAAACCGGCAATGGCCGCCGCGCCCAGGACGTCTCGCCAGTCGCGCAGACCCAGCCGTGCTCTGCTCTTGCGCGCGTAAAGATTCTTGCTTTCCGAATTGCCGCCGTCAGATTGTGACTCCCTAGTTTTCGAGGGTTTGCGCTTCGTGTATTTTCGCTTCTTCGGTGTAGCTTCCGAGTGGTCCGTTTGCGCATCCGCAGCAGAAGCTGCGTGCTTGTCTTGCTCATCGTCGCTGAAGATGGGCATGGGCTCCTTGCGCTGTCTGGCGATTCGGACGGCGTACTGTTTGTTTGTCTCGCCATCCAGCCGCGGGTACGTCTTTCTAGGTCTGCCGCGCGGCTTCTTCTTGCCCTCGCTCTGGTCCGTCCCGGCCCCCTTTTCACTGGGGGCTTGTGATGCGTCGCGTGATCGCGCCAGTCGCGCACGCATGGACACTCCGGCCGATAACGGCCTTCCTCGTTTTCGCTTGCTCGAGGTGGTGGATTTGGACGTTGTATCGGACGCTCCTGATTCTTCCGACTCCGAGTCCGTCATGTAGTTCGCTGCCGCAATCCGCGAGTTGTGTAGTACCATGAGGGTAGCATCAATTTTCGTCACGATATGTCGCACGGCAGGTCGGAGGAGATGAAGAGACACTTCGTCGTCTGCAGAGACGACAGGCTTGAGAATACGCCTCATCGGTGGAAATAGCGCCGCGCCATCCAGACCGTCGTAGTCGGAGTCATCCATGATCTCATCTTTGTCCTCGCCACCGATCTGGGGTTTCACAGACCGCGACCGCAATTTTGGGGCCTCATCTGCCCCCAAATCTGCCAGAGCGTCATACCCGTACTCGCCATCTTCCTGGTCGGAAAAAGACGCGGCCGCCTCGTCGTCCTCCCAAGACCGGGCCTCGAACCTTTCCTTGGCGGATTTCAATGCTGCTGCCGCGATGGCCTCTTCAAGAGCTAAGCTTGGTGCACCATCCGCTTCCACGGTAGATCGCTTGATGGTTGCCCCGTCGTCGTTATCGGCGGCTTCTGTGCGTTTCATGAACTCATCCGGAGGCACCTTGTCTGGCGCCATTGGCCACGCCGTCCATGCACGTTGAGGCAACCACTGGTCAGGCTGGACGGGCTGACCGGTGTCTGCATTGATATCCTAGGCCCACCCTGTCAGTGATGGGTCAACACAGGAGTGATTCGCCGCAAGCGGTCTCTCTTACGAGGTTGGGTTCTGGCTCGCCACTGTTATTGCCGCCCTCGGGCAGCCCCTCACGATGGCGTCGCTTGAGCGCGAATGCGTTGTACAGATGGATGGACAGATCACGGTTGCGGATCTGTTCCAGTGCGGTGAGAGTGCCAATCTCCTCGCGGGCCATGTCCTGCCATGTCGAGGGCGGTCCGTCCCAGCGGTTAGGACGGTCGTCGCTGGACGAGTCGGTCTCGGACGACGTGGGCTGTGCAGGTTGTGCAGGCCGTGAAGGTCCCACGCTCATCCTCATGGATCATTGCGCTATGAATGGTCGACTTGCAAGTTTTGGT